>JAVKLA010000042.1:10008570-10020616 GCA_034782735.1 Sagittarius serpentarius | reverse complement strand
GGGCGCGTCCCGTCCCGTCCCGTCCCGGGAGGTGCCGGGGGCGAGCCGGGCGCCGTGGAGGGAGCGAGCCGGGGCGGGCTGTGCCGCCCGCCGGGTCCGAGCCCCGCGCCCCTGCGGAGCGGCCCGAGGTAAACCGAGAATTCCAAAATTTTTTTGTATTATTGTTATTATTTTTGATGGTCCCCGCCGCGACCGGCACCGGGGCGGACGGCGATGGTTCAGCGGCGGGGTGCAGCTTCGCCCGTGTGAGAGCGGGTGATGCGGGGCCGTTCTCGCAGCTGAAGCAGCGATCCCCAGCCTTTCGGTCAACTGCTTTTAGCGGCTTGCTTTTGCGTTTCCCCTTTTTTTTAAAAATGCAACTTTTTAATGTGGAGAGACGTTAGTTGTTCCGTTGCCAGAAGAAAAGTATTTGAAAGCAGGTCTGAAATGTTGGGTAGACTGCCTTGGTTTTAAACCACCTTTTTACCAAATTCCGCTCTTACACAAGAGATGTACAGATTCTTTTCCTTTGCAAGTTCGTAATTGTGGGCTTTTTTCCTCCTCGGAGATTCGGTGCATAATAAAAGCAGTTGGTCTCTATAGAATCAACAGTATTGATTTGCTGAGCCCTTGCCAGTCTGTATCTTCAGCTAGTTTGCTTTTATTTTCGTTTCTGCTCTTGCAGAGCTCCTGCATTGCATCCTTTGTACTTTGGGCCCCCATAAATAAAAAGGGTATTATTAAACTTATTTAAAGAAGCAGGAGGACCTATTGAACACACACACATGCCTCCCTGTAATCAGCCAGGGAGCTGAATATGGAAATAAAGAGAGGAATAGATTTGCATTTGGAAGTGCCATATATTGTCTTTGCAAAGAGAGGGTGCTTGGGACCTTCAAGGCATAAAAGCAAGCTGCTAGGCTTGTGGTTTAGCTATGAACCTGTGATTAGGTTTCTAGTTGCATCTCCTCTCATTCTCTATTACATTTAAATGGGAAATGAGCTCCTTTCACAATAAGGAAGTTTTCATTTTTTTAAATACCTCACCAGCTGGCAAATAAAGGCATTGTAAGGAGTACGTGACCTTGGAGAAAATGCATTTTGTGGGTTAGCTTTTCAGCTAGAGGCGACATCAAAGGGCACATGCAAAAAACCTGGGAGAGCCAGGGAAATATCCTTGGGTCAGAGCAGGTTACCTCAGCAAGGCTAGAACTTCCCAAAGGAAAAATACCTGTGCTTGCTGGGACGTGGGATCTAGCTATGAGCTCTGTTCTAGAAGGCTGAGCGGTGTATCAGCCGTTCTGCCTGTTGCTAGAACAGTCTCTCCCGAGCAGCCTTCATATGCACAGCCTTACACACGTGAATTTAAAAAAAGGGATGACATCAGTTGTACCGCAGTTCTGTGATTAAAGAGTTCCTAGTGGTGCTTTCAAAGTTAAGTTGTTAGGAAAGAGGAAAAGTTTGATGGAAAAAAATGAAGGCTTGATTTATGTAGACCTCCCAACTCAAACATTGTTCTGGTGGCCTAGAAAATCTCCGTCCTGTCCTGCCAGGTGGAGGCCATCTGTAATGATTGCTTTGCTGGGGATAGTCCGTTTGCAAACATTTGTCAAATTGCGCAAGGCAAAAACATGCAGGACGCTTGAACACCGCCTGCTAATGTGCTGGAAGATGCTGAAAATGTGTCTTTTCCTCGAATTCAGCTGTGTTCAGTTTTTACAGAGTAATGACAGTCAAAAGCTGTTAACCTGTGGCTGCAGAAGAGATTTTGGATGTTTGCAATTTGGAAGTTTATGAACGTATTTCGTCAAGTTGGACACAATTCAGCAATTTTTCATATTGATGTGCTCGGATGCGTTGTTTGTCTTTCATTATCCAAATGGCATCCCAGAGGGAAGCAGGTTTAGAACTGTTCTTCAAACAGTCCTTTTGACAATTATAAAGTTTTTCCAGAGACAGAATTGTTGGATGAAATCCTATTTATAAACGCTATGGCTGTTCAGAATTACTCAAAGGTAATCAATCAGAGTTAGGTCTTTCCTCTTCTTTGTCCAAAATGCACCTCTTTCTTGTTCCTGGCAGACTGAGCAATGCACTTTCATTTTAACTAACAGAGGAATTGCTCTCTCCTGTCCCATGGGCTGAAGTAATTTATTAAAAAAAAACCAAACAGAACACCCCGAAACTAAAATTTGCCTACCTGTTGTGTTAAATCAATTAACTGTGGAAGCCTACAAATGCTGTTCCCTTTTTGTCATTTTATTCACCATAAATAGCTCAAGGTGGAAAATGTCTTTCCATTCTGATCAAATGTAGAGGAAATGTGGACCTTCATCATTTGGCTCCTGGAAAAGCCGAACAGTCAACAATCCAGGTTTTATACAGGAATGGAAATACTCTTCTGAAATAGTGGAATTCAATTTTGAATCCTGTTGAACACAGTTCAACTCATTTTTATACCTAAATTTGTTCAAATACGTTTTCTGTGCTTGTGGCATCTTTAAATCCTCGCACAGCCTCTCCGTTTCTCTCCACATTTCCATGTAGTGATACAAGAGCACACGCTATTGGCGCCGGAGAAATTTGTGTCTGGAGCTTGGGAAACTTGTGTTTGCCAAGCATCTGATGGTTAACACACAATGGATGAAGGCTTTGTCAAATTAACAGCGAGGTTTCTAACCAGAGTGGTATTGAAATGAGTAATAGGCTAGGGCTAATGAGAGGCAGCTTCTATATTTGAACCGGTTGAGGAGGCATTTGAATGGAAAAGAGCTGAGATGTGTCAGATATGCTTAACAACGGTCCTGAGGTGGTGGTGGAAATTGCTCTTATCTAGATGACAGCTAAATGATACACGACACATTCCTGCCGCAGGACGGTTGCCTCCTGCGGCTGGCCTGACCCCGGAGGGGTGAGCGGGACCTCCTCGCTTGGGGCTCCTCCATGGTGCTGGCCGCCGCCGCTCGGAGCTAGCCTGTTGCCGACCCTTCCTGCATCTACAGTGGGGGAACTTCCCACTGCGTCTCCAGTGCAGTGTGGGAATTTGCGCTTGGATGTCAATATTTTCTTGCCTCCCTCCCCTTACCACTGCCCATTGTTCGAGACAATTTGCGGGCAGGTGGTTAGGCAAGAGTGAATTCTTTATTACTGAGGCACACCGTTTTTCTGTCTCCTACAGGTGATAAACTAGGTGTGCAGCATTGCAGCCGATGGGTGGAACTTGTCCTGACCTGCAAAGTGGGCTGGGAGGCCGCGTGGATGGTGGTGGTGGATGGGTTGCATACTGACATCGGGCTTTATGGCTTTGTGGCTGCTCTTACCTGCGGCGCTCCGCAGAGGAGTTGCTCTCTTGAGTTAACTCACTGGTAAGCAAGATAGCAAGCGACGCACATCCGCACCCCACCTTCATGGACGGTGCTAATTTCTCTGTGCTGATTGCTTTCCTTGGCAGGCGCTTTGAACAGGGCTCAGAAAATGGTTAGTAGCCAGATGGAGGCATGAAGCCTCCCCTGAAGATGCAGGGAGCACAGCGGTACTTGCAGACTGGAAGGCTGGAACAGGTGAAAATTCCCCTGAGCCGGCGAAGCCCTTACATGGAGCTGCAAGGTGCAGGAAAAAGCGAGGAACAACATCTAGGAGAGTTGGGCAGGGAGCAGGGAGTCCTGCAGCTCGTCATGGTGGGGTGAGCGCGGACAGCTGCTGCCGCAGGTGGGCAGGGCAGGCAGGGCAGGCAGGGGGCACTCGCTGGCTGAAGCATGAGAAAAGGACTTTCCAGTTGGGATCCAGTTGTTGATCCTGGCCCAAATAGGGTCATCGGTATTTAACAAAGGAGCCAAATTCCCTTTTAAGAATCTGGCTGGGATCTGATTGCAGTGCTTCTCCCACAGCCTTCCTCACAACTGCGAGAAATACCAAGTATGAGCGGCATTTGTGTCTGGTAAACACAAGGGAGAATGGGGCTTGTTCTGGCAGAAGTGACTTCAATTTCTTATTTTCAAGAAATTACTTTGTGTTCTTAAGAAAAATGCTTTTAACGATTAACATTTTCTCAGCAAGACAAAAATCCCAAGTTCAGACCTTCACTAGGCTGATGCTCCCATCTGCCAGTCTTTTGCAAAATGGTGATGGTCGTAGGGTCCTGGTTACAGGACAGCAACAGGAATTTATAGCTTGTGGGTAAAAGATGACATTTCTGTGTATCCTTTTTAAAATACTGATGCCTGTTATCATAATATACACACTTCTTTTGTAAGAAATGAGTACCAAAGACCATGTAGTGGGAAAAGATGTCTCTGCCTTTTCCGGGGGCCAAAATCTCAACTTCAAGGAGCATTTTGGTTCTCTGGTCCCTCTGGTCCCTCCTCTGGTCCCTCCTCCCCCTTTAGTTGCTAGTAATACACTGTAGGAGGAGTGCTTGGTATTGTGAGTAGGGAATTAGTTCAGTAAATTGTTTGGTTTGGTTCCAGTCTGACTTCAACAAAACTACAGAATAACACTTCAGGTTGTTCTGGTTTGAGTGAAAAAGGTACCTGTTCAGACCAGTTTTTGGTTTGGGTTTGGTTCAACTCCAGTCAACACTGATTACAGGTGTTAATCTTGCCTCAATAACAGCCCTATTTTGCCTGTTTTTTCTGCCTCTTTTAGTTCAGGAGCTGAGGTTTCTGGAGTCTGTCATTGGTTTTGCTGCCGCCTCCCTGTGTGACCTTTGAGCAAGTGGCTTTATCATAGTCTTGCTTTGTATGTAAGGGAGGTAGGAAACACTGTTTGGCTTACACGGGTATGTGAGAGTTAATTAATTAACATGCAGGCATGAAGCATCTCCAGGAAGAAGGTCATAGAAGTGTAAAAAAATAGATTAATTCGCTGCTTCTTTTGTAGCTTTCTGCTTTTCCACTCTTCAAAAGGAAACCTGTGAAACTGCTCAGCCTTCACTGTGATTTAGAGCTGGAACAGGTTGATCATATACTGAGGACTATCTTTAACCAGCCTCGCACAGTACATACCCCAAAATGTGCTGCAGCCAACTGGCATGATTAATTCAGCGCTGTCGTTGGCATCTCGGCTGTTGAGACTGGAGAAACAACTGTACTTGACTCCAGGAAGGCATCACCTAACAAGAGAGTGCTAAGCAGAGCTGTGTGCCATGCCCCGTGGCCAGTGTGCTGTCAGACGCACACAGCACATGCCAAGTGTGTCATTAAAGCAAGAGCTTTTTGTTGCTCTCTGCTCTTGTGCTGGATAGTGCTGGGCAGGTGCCCTCTCTTCTATTTTATTGTTCACACTCTAGAGGGGAATTGCTTTACTAAGAGGTAGGATATCTGGCAAACAGCACTTTTCCCTTTTATTTTTGTAGATATGTGCTGCAGGTCAGAAGGACTTGTGTGTCACCATCTGACCCTACTGTAGATGCTTAAAATCATACCCCTAAGTCTCTGTGTCTAGGCAAAACTCTTAGAGAGCCCTCACCGCAGGCAAAGGAAATTGCTGCTTCCTGGCACGTTATAATTTGACAACCTATGGAGGTGCTTAAGTATGTTTAAGCGGTTTAACTTTAGGCAGTCGAGTTTGAATGTGCAGGCATTAATGTTTACTTGACATGAAAAGGATGAGTCACCTCGAAGCTTCTGCCATGCTTCTCTTCCCATTCTAGTAAGGATCCTCCTTGCTTATCACATTCAATGGTTTTCAATTAGGAATGCATATAAACACCTTGGTCCTCGTTAGCTCCAGTGGATTTAGCATTCAAGCTCATTATGTTTTGGAGTTGCACTTTTGGATAGTCAGTGTCCTGCTGCACAGTTTGCCTTGAAAGGAAACATTTTCTTTCTCATCAGCGTCCCACTGTTTACAGAGCCTATCTGTGCGGGTTGGTAGCTAAAATAAGAGCAGGCTCACCTAAGGTGGAGTGTGCATGTCACTGTGATGGATGTGGTGGGTTCAGGAGGGAAGCAGGGAAGCAAATCTGCTGAACCGGGCAAGCGTAGAGCTAGTGAGAACCCAGGAGCCGGGGCTCGCTTGCTGGGGTGGCTTCATGAGCTGCAAGATGGGATGAGGCGAGGTGTGATCCCCTGAAACACGTGTCTGATCCCATCTGAGCTTCCTTACGGGGAAGGTGTGCGCATTCTCCTCCATCCCTTCTCTTTGTATTTTCATCTGTCTTAGCTCCTTTGTTTGTCTCCTTTCTTGTGCCCGGAGCAGTCTGGCATCCCATGCCGCCTGCTGCTCCTTGCCACAGCAGCCAAACCGCACGGCTGACTCACGACGTGCACCTTTCCTGCTCCTGATGAGCTCCTCGGCCACAGGCTCATTTGGGGCTTCCTGGCAGCAAATATAGCTTGGCTGGCAAACCATTCTTCAGACTTTACCCAGAGGGCACATGTGTGCTCACTTAACCAACAAGCACGAAAAGAGGTGGGAGCCTGAAGCGCTGTCAGAAGGGACCTGGCTCCATGTCACATCCTGGGGAGGCTTTTCTGTCTGCAGCAGCTGGAGGAACTTTTGCTATAGGAGCATTTCCATACTTTGTTCTGTCTTCTCATTTAGGTAACTTCTCCACGCTTGCGCTTGGCATCACTATTCTGCAGTGTCCTAGAGGGGGCTGACCCTGCGTCAGCGGTCCGTGTGTCTGTTTGATGGCCCCAGTGCCCTTAGGTTGTGAGGTCCTACCACTTCTCTGAAGACCTCCCCATCCCACCTCTTTGCATGCTGCAAATACAGCAGGACTGCCCAGAGGCATTAGCTGGAGCAATACCTTCCCGATGGTCCCTTAGATAAGATGTGTGCCTATGGGAGGACATGCTTGCTGGGAAGGAGATGCTGTTTACTCTGGGTTGTTCCATATCTTGATGATGGCTGTATTTTTTTTTTTTTTCCCTCCATACGTTAAAAAGCATGAATCACTGGCACTGAGGTGTCTGGTTGAAAGCTTTATCTCAGCATACCTGTGCCAACTTTTCCCTTCAGACCTGCATGCCCTGTTGTCTCAGTTATTGAGTGCTGGAACGTTAAATTCCTGGTGCCTGAACAGTTGAAGTGGGACTTTGGGGAGGAGTGAGGGAGGGGAAAGTGATTTCTTGCTTGTTAATTTGTTTTTCCCTCTGTGTCCGGGGAGATACCTTCCTCTGCTTCATGTAAGCAGGGCTTGCTTCCCACCCAGTAGTTTTTTCCTCTCTTGGTTCTTTCAGACCTCTGGCAGTGGAGCAGCTCAGAGATCTCCTACTGAGAGGATCAGACCCCATCCCTTTCCCTTCTCCAGCAAAACCAGGTCTTTTTTTCCTTTCTACACCAACAGGACTGGTGTAAAAAACCCAGATCAGAAGAGATGAATTCTCGCTTGCTGCTGGAATTACACAGGAAGGTTTTTTAAAGAAAAAACATTTAACTGCATTTCAAAGCTTTTCGGTGCAGCAGGGAAATCACATTTAGGATTTTTTTTTTAAGAGCTACTGATGCTTTGAAGGGAGAAAAATTGATGGAGTTGTTGTAGTGTTGTTGGCTAGATAGTTGCATATAACAGGTTTCATTTTCTCAGTTTTCTTGTTTCACTGTGGAATTTACATAATAATGAGACTTTTGTACTTTAGGAATTCTCCTATTTTAGCCATCTATTTGTCTGTGACTCCAGGTTTCTTGTGATTGCCCTCCTGATGGCATAATGTCTTATGGCTATGTGGGAGAAATAAATAGACCACATAAAAGCAAAGCTCTGTTTTTCATTGCCCATGTAGCAACACAGGGAAGACAGTCAAGAGAGAATTTCCCTGAGCAAAAGTTTTCCATCAGGTTTCCAAATGCCAGGGAAAAAAAGTTGTTTGATTTTTGCCCTCCTCCATAACTCAAATGTTAAATCTGCCAAGCTCTGCCTTGACAAGCCAAAGATAAAAGATAGAATATCCCATTTGGCAGCAGAAATGAAATAATTTCATTCAGTATCTCTCTTTCCTCAGTGATAACTAGCACTGTGGCAACAGCTTTTCTCAGCCTGTTATCTGTTTTGTCTCATCAGGGCACTGACTTCTCAGCTTAACAAATTCTGTAATTTCTGGAGTGGAGTTCAAAAGTTATCTCCTTGGTGTGATGCTAAAGTTGAAAGCTAATTCCTAATGAGGGGAAATTGCTATTTCTTGGGGTTTTGAACTTGACACAGTTGGATAGAGCTTTTTTTGGTAACAGAAAACACTTGGCGCCTGAGATCTGTCTGGTCTAGTGTCCTGATGGTGGCCAAAATTGCTGCTAAGAGGAGCAGCTAAGAAGCTGCAGTGAATTACAGTTTTTTGGGGAGGAGACGGGACCAGGACCTCTGCGCACGTGCTCTCCAGAAGCCAGCCAGACAAGTTAACACCAATGTAAAGCCTTGGTGGGGTACAGTAAATTGGAGTATCTGTATCACTGGAGGTCTTAAAGAACAAGTTTGTTATTCATCAGCTAGGAATGGCATTAGTGGAGCTAATCAGAGGGTAAAGGTGGGCTAGATAATACCTGCGGGGTCCTGCCAGAGAGGTGTGCCCCCAAGAAACGCCTCTTTAAGGGCCTGTTCTTTGGCGGTCCGTTCCTCAGGACGCCGTTAGAAACTCTGGATTACTTTGTCCTGCAAAGTGAAAGGGTTTCTAAGTCAGAAAACTGAAATCATTTACTAACTGGCTGTTGCTCCACTTTTAGTGATAAAGAGCATTGGCTGATGTATTGTGCGGTGGCCATTGTGCTAGCTTATAAAACAGAGATAACTTTCATATGATGGTTCATGGGGACAAACTACACAATGGGAAGAGTGTTTAAGTGGCTTGACTTTTATCTGATGATCAGCGTTGGATTTGCTCTGGAGCACGGTGCCGCTTGCGACTCCGCGGCTGGCTGGTGGACGTAGTCCTGTGAAGGACGGGCTAGGGACGAGCCTGCAGGGACGCGGGGACACGGCACGGGGGCTGCACGAGAGCCCTGTTGGCAGAGAGGTCTGAAAAATAAAAGTTGAACATTGAGACCATGTGTGCAGGGAGGGAAAGCTTGATGCCAGCGGAGCTTCCCTGCACTTGCATGGAAGAAGGCTTGCAGATATTTCAGTATGTCAGGCATTTTGGTTGATCTCTCCTGGAAAGGAGATGTCCTCCGAAGAGTACGAGGCAGATCTTCACACTCGCATCTGATTTGTGAGTCTTAAATAGCAATTACTGGGTGATTTGCCAGCAGCAGAACAGCACTGCTTGTGCTGCTGATGTGATCAAAGGGAGAGGGTGAGAAGGACAGATGCTTCGCGAGTCAGAATTTCAAGGAAATCCGTCTTGATTAAAGTTTATAAAAACTGATCTCAGCCAACAGACCCTATAGCGTGTCTTTAAATACCACAGCCTTGAACAGCAGTCTGTACTGAGTCATGCCTGGGGATTGCTGTTATTAGGGGATATTATGAGGGCTAGGAGAAGACAGAGCAAGATACAGACACACATACACAGAAAAAAGACCAAACGCTGTTAAGTATCCAAAATCAATCATCTGCTGAGTTTGGGTGTTGTTTCCAAAAACGTCTGAGTGGCTCGGGGCAGACTTAGTCCGATTGCAGTTTGGTTTGCCCATCAGCAGCGTCAGTTGTGCTGCGCTGTGGATGCTGGCCTCGTATGGACTGGCTTGGCAGCCGCCACCCGATGTAGGAAAACTTACCTCTCGCTTCACCTTGTAGGTTCAGAGATCTGGCAACAAGTGCTTTTATGTTAGACCTTTTGTACACATGGGATTGTGCAGGAAGAGATATTTTTTTTTCTGAAATAAGAATGCCTTCTTCCAAATGAGCTTAGTCTACTGCTTATGTTAGCTGCTTTGAAAAGGCATGTGAGCATGCCAAATACCAGTGTCTGCACATAGATACTGGCAATAATGAATCTGCTGTCCCTTTGCACCCTGACTTGTTCCAAAATAACTTTCGTGTCTAGACAAAGGATGCGGCTCACCTGCAAGGCTTGGCTATCCCCTCTGTTTGTTTTGCTATTGCATAGTAATTAAGATAATAATTTATTTTAAAGGGTTCCAAGAAATGCCTCTGCAACCCCAATGTTTATGTAAGAGAGAAAGAGAAATTCATAATTTATTGAATTTGTGTGTGTTCTGCTGGGATTATTCATTGCAGGAACGTACTAAGTGATTTTTTGTATCCTAGTAACCAACTGTGGTTGCTTTTTCATGAATAATCTCTATAGTTTAACTTGACCAGCGAAATCTAGAAGGGAAAACTCAAGTAAATTAAATTTATCAAGGCAAATAATTACAAGGCACAGATAGCTTTTTGCAGGTGAGAGAGAACAAATTCTTTTCTCCCTCATTTAACTACATAGTAATCAGATTGACAGATGCTGTCTGGAGAGTCTGATTTTACCGAGCAGAACAATAGCGGAAGTTTGAGTCGTTATGAACTAAACTTCAAAACTTGATTTGTTTAATATTCATAATTAATGAATTGGTTAAAACAGTCCTTTCCTCCCTTAAACAAGCAATGTGATGGTTTCCAGCGCTTCCTAATAGCAGCGCAGATTATTTCCCTTCTGTGGGTGCCAGGGTGGGGAGCCGAGGGTGGGGTCCCCACCAGCTCGGAGTCCCCGGCTCTGCTGCCGGCTCGTCGGCCTCATGAGGACCCTGTGAGGCTTAGTTACTAAAATACTTTGTGAAGCCCTTTCTCCCTGAAATGTCGGCCCCATGTACATTTTTCTCCTTTGAAATTTATTTTGATTAAAAAGTAGCCCCCTTTCAAAATGGAGTTTCGAAGGATCGTGTTTCTTTTGAAATGCCTCGTGCTCTCAGAAATACTAAAAGCTAGTTTTAGAAGCAAAACAAAAGTAAAAATCTGCTTCCCAGCTCCCTGAACATGTTTACTATTTCTCCCACCCTCTTCAAGCATTCAGCTGACCATCTCTAAGCAGAGGGCAGAGGTACATTCCTCCCGGAGAGGTCAAAACCGCTTCTCATTTTAAAACAAACTATTTTCAAACCATCTTTTTGTATGCATGCCTGTTTATACACCCATGCAAAAAAACAGCACTCCTGTAAATACTGAAATCTATGGACACACCAGTAGAATCAATCATCAGACCACATCAAACAGCCCTCAGTTAATCACTCAGATTATCCTTTGAGATGAGATTAACGGTACAACCTCATGAGACAGTCCCAGAAGGAGGGAGAAGCCTTCCTTGTGTGCCTCTGGATCCTGACCGTATTTTCCCCCTCCCTGATTTGCTCCCTGCATCTTGTATCTTGAACACAGCCCTGCATCGAGCAGTCCTTGTTTCCTCCTTTCCAATGGACTAAAGGTGATGGGCAGAAATGTTAGGTAGGTCAGTGCTGAGGACCTTTCTGTGCTTATATTCCTGTATTTTCCTCTTTCTGTGCCTATATTCCTGTACTGAGCCAGGGCATCACTTTGGAGAGGTTGCTGTTGTGCATCTCCAGCTGTCGTTCATCACCGCAGGCTCATCACTTTGGGTCTCTGCCCTAGTGAGTCAATGCTCTTCTAAAGCGCTCCCTGTCTTTTTTGTAATCTTTTTCCCCGGGGCTAACAGCAGTGCTGGGAGCACAAGCTGTGACTTGTCTCTCTCTGTGGCAATGAAGGAGTAGCTGAAGGGAGTGATGCTGCGTTGTAGGTCACCACTCTGTTGCCTTGGAGGGTTGTGGGTTTTGGGAGCTGAAATGCTCTTTCTCCAGGGAAGTAATGGTTTCCCCAAAGAGGTGCTCAGGCAAGGCGTGGTTGGTGGCAGAGGGGGTGTTTGGGGTGTAGACACAGCACTGCCTGGGATCCGCGCTGGGGAGCAACCCTGGGACTGTGGTGATGGGGAAGGATCGAGGCAGACACGCCAGCTGAGCTCCATCCTTCTGGTGGTCCCGTGCAACCCTGGGTGCACATGCTGCTCCCAGGCTTTGCCCAATGTGGACATGCGGGTCTGACAAAGAGAAGGAAGAAATCATAGAATCATAGAATGGCTTGGGCTGGAAGGGACCATCAAAGGCCATCAAGTCCAACCCCCCTGCGGTGACCAGGGACACCTTCAACTAGATCAGGTTGCTCAGAGCCCCGTCCAGCCTGGCCTTG
>JAVKLA010000042.1:9981506-10008470 GCA_034782735.1 Sagittarius serpentarius | reverse complement strand
CATTGTAAAAAATGTTTTCCTTATATCTAGTCTAAATCTACCCTCTTTTAGTTTAAAGCCATTTCCCCTAGTCCTATCGCTACAACCAAAATGCTGTGGGCCTGCCCTGCTGTCACAGGACGGGGAGCTGCAGAAAAAATTCAAATTCAGCAGTTACTGCTATGAGAAATGAGGCATCAACGTGAGGCAGATGGGAAAGGCGGGAGCAAAGGGCAGGGCCTCTAGGCACAGTCCTGTGGCTTGTGCAATACTGGAGGAATGCCGTTCCCGTGCTGGGAGAGGCTCCCGGTGCTGCCTCTCTGGCTTGGAGAGGTTCACGGCTTGGCTGGGTCTGCTCTGGGGAGGGTCTGCTGGTAATGCCCTACCAGCAGCTCCTCCTTGTTAGGCACCACCTCAAGCTAATACGATGCTGTTTTGCAGTATCTTGTGTTCTCCAAGCAAAGGAAGCATTGCAGTGAGAGAGCTTTGATATGCCATTAACCCGCGACGGTACGGCACTGCCTGTGTGCAGGTGAGGGCTCCTAGTGGTTTAGCAATGGCATGAAACATTTCTGGTATTGATCCTACTTGATCCTAGGGTGGCCTAGAAAAACCTAAAAGCACACAGGAGGATGTGCTGCTGCCTCACCGAGCTCTGCGTGCATAGGAAGCTGAGCTGGAAAGCATCCCTGAATTTGCTGAGGTCAGGTGGGCATCTGCTCCACGCTGGGGCTGTCGATGGCAGAAGGTTTGCTGGTCCCATGTCCCAGGCTCCATCTGAAAAAACCCTGCTGTGGTGCTAATGAAAGGGCTTTCTCCTTGGGAACCAGTGGGTTTGAGCATATCTCAGCATGCACAAAAGCATGGGAAATGGAAGGGGTAAGGACGGCTAGGTCGGGGCAGGCGTTTGGGGCATGGTGTACATCCCAGAGTGATGCTGAGGACAGGCTGTGCTGCTTCCCGGCCCCTTTCTTTCCTAGTATCTGCCACAAGCAGCTCTTGCAAGCAGCAGGCTGGTTTCACCAGCAAAAGGGGATGAGTTTGTCTTTGGTGGTGGGTGCTCTTGTCTGCCTGTCCATCAGGAAAAGCTCACAGGCATGTACCAAAGTGCATGCACACCTTGCTGCGGCACACGCAGCGCGTTGGGGCTGGAAGTCCTCCATGGACCTGAGCCGACAGAGCTGTGCCAGGGTGGACGTTGGCCACTGCCGTTCAGATGATTTTCAGCGTTATTTTTAGACATCTTGAGTGCAATTCGCTTCATCTGAAGCCAATTCCTCGATGTGCTGGCAGACGAGGGGTTGGGCAGCGGGGAGCGTGCCTGCTCGGGGGGAACGTGCCTTTCTGTGGGATGCAGGGAGGTTTCAGGGAGGCCGAGCCTCTCCCCTTCTGCCAGCAGCAGATGGCTGCAATGAATGAGTGGCTTAGGAGAGGGCTTTCCTGCAGCTCTTCAGGTGACTGCTCAGGTCGGGTATTTCAAGAAGGTGTTCCGTGAGCAGTGGCACCTATTAACACCCAGTGTCTGGTGGATTTGGGACCAGGGGAAAGCCCCTGTGTGGATCCGTTTTGATGACTTCAGGCTTTCTATACATTTGGCATCCCTTTTCCAGCATGTTTCCAGCTCAGAAGTCCCTGGGAGCTTATGTGAGTGGCAACACAGCATGGGGGACACTCGGTGCCATCCGTTTCGAAGAAGCAGAGGGATAGCATGTAGTCGTGCCGCTGCCTGTGTTTTACTGTGGCCAGAACCACCAGAGGCTCTAAGCTGTCAACATGTAATTGTGTGGTTTTTGTCTGGTAATAAAATTTGTTCTACAAAAAAAAAAAAAAAAGAACCAAAAGAACCACCCAAAGAGAAACAAATTCTTTCTCTCCACAGTTTTTCATATGTGATTTAGAGGTGTGTTTTTCCAAGTAAATCCAAACAAGGCCAGTGAGTGACTCTGAATTGATGTTTGATTTGGTTAATTGAAACAAGAGCCATCTGGGTGGAAACGGGAGGTTTTAGACAGCTGTTTATATTGTTTCATGCAGGATTTCTAAAATTTCCAATTCTATAGTTATTAAGGAGTGTGCTGTCTGACCATACAGTGAGGTTTTATAGGTGTATATGATCTATGAAGAATAAAAAGAAAATACAACACAGCTATAAAAATAACAACAGCTTGCAGCTCTGCAGTAAACTGTTTTGAAGGTATTGACCAAGTGTTCTTTGCTGAACAATGGTCCAAGCTCCACCTTAAAAAGGTGGGAAAACATGATGAAAAACAGTACTTTATATCGCCTGGACCTCTCCTGGCAGGCAGGCATCCATGGGCGATCACTGTTGAGGTTGCGGTGCTGTTTGTTTGCTGTGTAATTCACACATTTTCCCCATCTCTTGGGAGTGATTCCTTCCTCTGGGGGAGGGAGAAAAAAAAGGGTTTGACCTTTTTCTGGCCAAAAAAAGCTGGCATTTATCTTCAACAATGTAAGGAATTGTCTCGCATCTCCAGATTTCTTTGGTTCACCTGCCTTTTTCATCTTTTGGCTGTGGTACCACAAAGGGAGAGTAAAGGGAGAAAAATGTTGATGTTGACTTAGGTGTGCTGGCATCAAATCCCACTGATGTTAAGAAGATTGACATGGAGGCTTAAAAATAAACCTCGCTTGCTCAAATCCTTTTTGTGTTGAAATAATTGAAGACATTTGAGATGAAGAAAGGGGCTGAGGTCATTGTGTGTCCAGTAGTGGTATGACTATATTTTCTTTTGTTTGGACAGTTTAATGCCTTGAAGTGGCTCTTGTTTCCTCTTATTAATTCCTGTAGATATCATGGAAAAGGATCTCACAGCTCAGCCATGCAGCAGCCAAGTGTTGCACAACCACCTGCCTCTCAGCCTGGCTTCATAGCTTAGCAGAAAACTATGCATTTAAAAAAATTGCAACCAAGGAAAAAAGAATGCATTTTTTTTAGTGGAATGTTTTTTTCTGTTTCTGGACTGGCAAAGAACTCTCCTTTTTTTTCTTTTTTTTTTTTTTTTTACTTTTAAAGATTTTTGGCTTTATTTCTGAGGATACAGCTTATTTGTCTGAACACTAAAACAGCCAACAAAATACATGATATTATTGTACATGTTGGACTGTACATGAGTTGAGTGAAGTCACCAGCCCTTCAGATCACTTGGAAAGAGAGTTTGGCCAGTATTAAATTTATTTAAAATCTCCCTGCTGGGAGAGCATTGGCCTTGGGCACCAGCCCACCCAGTGCAGGTGGGACTCAGGCCCTGTGCAGTTACCTATAACCCATCAGAGTTCCCCCACCACCGCAAATCCCTTTGTGCTTTGCAGTGCCTCCAGGGAAACTAGCCTGGCAGAGTGGAAGAGCTGTGCTCCCCCCCGCCGATTTAATTATAACCAGTTATTCCCATCCCTTTGCCCTGTTTTGGACTCTTTACATATTGTTTCGGAAAAGCTTAGTGGAATCGCAGCCTTTGTATATATAAAATATAGGATGATTGAAGACCTGGCCACTTCTTTATTTAGCTTCCTCAGCCATGCGTTCCTCCCAAAGCATTTTCCCCTCTTGCTGCCAGATCGCTGTTTAAACTGTGTGTAAATATAAAAGGAACTGTGGACAACGTTTAGAAACGCTGCAACGTGTTGGGAGCAGGGCTTGCTGGAAAGAACATCTTCCTAGAGGCCTTTTTTCCCCTTTTGCTGTGGTTTTGCAGCTCCCTTAGGAGATCAAAAGCCCTGTATGTGTGCCACCGTTAAGTCTAATGGCTCTCTGGTTATCCGTACTGAAATAGCTCCACTGTTTTCTTTTAGACTAAATTCTTTTGTCCTTTGAGTATAGAGAAATTGTAATTAGGAGGAAAAAAAGGGAGACCCTTAGAACCACTATGAAAAAAGGAGATAAAGAGGAAAGAGGCTTCTGTAACAAATTTGAGGCAAAGAAAAATAGCAGGTTTGTTCCTTTTATCGTAAGGTTTTCTTGGAAAAAGTTGAAAGCAGAAATGAATGGCCAGGCTCTCTCCTTTCTGCGCCCGTAGCACCGCTCCGAGTGCTGATCTTGCCCTTCATCTGCAGCTTTTCTTCCTCTGTAGTCCTGGCGCTGGACAATTCCCATGCTTACAGGGAAGTTTTCTTGTGTTTTTACTGAGCGTGGAAAACACCCTCAGCTCGTAACAGTTCTCGGCTCAAGCATCCCACACCCCAGCCTGAGTCGCCCGTGGTACAGCTCAGCTGTAGCATGGTGCGGTACGGTACGGTACACATGCAGACCCGGGGAGGGCTCTGACAGCACGTCTTACGTACTGGCCTTTCTCCAAACGTGCTTTTTGGTAGTGGGAAGGGCGTAAGTATAAATTGTATATGGTCTGAATTCAGAGGGATGAAGACAACGTAAACACTGGCTTTTAGGGTGTTTTCAGAGAACAATGCATCGAAAGTGAAGCTAAATTACCACTATTACTTTCCAAATCTTTTTTTCCTCCCTGTTCCACAAGCTGCTCTCCTGGTGCAGTGCCGTGACGCTGCCTGTCTGTAGGGGATGGGTGGGTTTCCTGCATCAGGGAGACAACAAAATTCTTTCCCTCTTTTTGTTCCTGTCTGTTCTGGAAGCGACACATTGATAGGCTGTGGGAAGGATGTGCCAAGCTCCAGCACTCTTTCCATGAGCCCTGCATTGAAACCATGGGATGGAATAAAATTGGCTGCTCTGAGGATATTAAAAAGGAATGCATTTCATTCTCCAATTTCATTAAAAGCCATTAACATTGGAATGACATGGTCACTATTTATAAATCCCCAGTGCAGATGACTTGGTACAGCTGGTCAAAAGAAAAGAGGTTCAATGGAAACAGGGAGTCTGTTTGCATTAATGGTCATTACGTGCTCCTCTGGCAGCGAGGGGAGAGGGTGAGGACATGGACCGTTTTGATGTCAGTGATTATGCCACTCACATGTTCTTGTAACTCTTCAACAAATCAGTCATGACTGGAAAAGGAAAACACTGCTTCAGAACAATGCTTTTTAAACATAAAGCATTGCCCTGAAAAACTGTTCTGAGCTGTTTACACGGTCTGTAGGGGAAAAGTTGTCTTGGAAGTGAGTTAATGAATGGAGGGGAATTGGGGGCAAGGAGACAAACCCAGAGTGTTTTTTTAATCTGTGAAAAATATTCAGATCTTTTCTGTGCAGTGTGATTAATCAGGAACATACGATGGCTCTCCCACAGGCACAATGATGGGGTCCCTCCTTGCCTCAAAGCGAGAGCCACGTAGTGGCCTCAAGCCTTGAGGGACCAGCAGCACTCACTAATACAGCAGGTTTTGGGGGTCTCTGGGGTTGCTCGTAGGCTGTGTCTGCGGTCTCTGCTACAGCAGTGAATGCTGCTGGCCTGGAGCAGGGAGGGAGGGGAAGGGACCTCTGAGACAGACTTCAGTGGCATGCTATCCTATTTAATTAAGAATATCCTTCTGTCTTGATGCCATGAAAAGCCATATTTGAGCCATGCTGTACAGCACTGAAGCCGCTGAAGACAAAGTCCTTCTCCTTTAATGACTGTAGGAGCAGTCATTGGAGAAAAAGGTGCCCTGACACATGTACTGTGGGACTCTCCTTGAGTCAGGCTGTGGAAAAAGGGAGTGCACAAGGCAAATGGTGCTTGACATAACAGCAAAGCCACTGTTGAAATGGGATCCTTGGATGTTGGCCTTCAAGTTGGGTTTAACTTGCAATGAGCACAACACACTTGATTTAACAAAACTGATGCATCAGAAGGTGGTAGTGGTCTTCAGACCCGCCCAAAGTAACAGCCATTGAAAAAAAATAGTTTAGCATTGTAAATCCATGGAAATTGGACACCATTTCTGTTTGAATTTATTAAATCAAAGCAGAACCCAACTGCCCCAGAGAATGTGAGGGCTTTTGTCCACATCTCTGCTCCTCTCTTCCCATCTTTGGGTCTCCAGCTGAGTTCATTCCTCCAGACCAGTCTTGCCAGCCTGAAGTGTTACATCTTTTAGTAGCTCTCTGCTTTATGGTGCACTTTATTGTCTGTTTCTAGAAAGCAATGAAAATAAAAAATTACAAAAATACATATTTTAATCACTGACTGACAAGTTGAGCATTTAGATTTGGAAAATATCTAGTCTCCCAACCTAGCAGTCCTCAGAAACCATTTGTGGAGTTGCTTAAACAGACGTCACCTGCTTACTTCTCATTGCTTTTGATCACCTCCCAAAACTGTGCTAGGGACTCTAAAGTTTAGGACTGGAAAACAAAGTGAGCTGAGCAGCCCTCTGCTCTTCCCAAGTTAAACTTAACTTTCTAAAGAAGGTAACAATTTTGCAAAAACATAATACATCAAGTAAGAGGGACAGGTTTACTCTCCTAGTGTATGAAATCATATGCATGGCATATGCAGTGTATTAATGAGAACATAGTCCAAAAATTCTCGATAAAAGCTATAGTAAGAGTGGCTGACTGATTGTTTTTTACAAGATGTTTTTATCTTTAGCAAGTAGCCAAAAATTTCATCTAGTTTTGCATCCCGTATTTTGTAACTTTCAAATCCCTGACATCTTTCAAAGTTCTTTGGCTTGTGAGTGTGGCCTTCTGACTGACACGAGCCAGTGGACTTGGGTGTCAAGGCCATATAATGGATTACAATAAGCTGTGCCATTTCCAAGGCTCCTCATCTATCATGCAGCTGCTTTCATCGCTCGCACCGAAAGACTTAAGCAGGGATTATGGCATGAACCCTGCCTTTTCTCCATCCCTCTCCTGCTCGCTCTTGCTCTGTCTCTCATTAACCAAGTCTAAGAATCTGTTACTAGAGTTGCAGACTCATTGACCCAGATTTGCTAATAATACGGGGGAGAGGAGATTTTTTTCCATGCTTAATCGCTGGCTTCTGTGCATTGTTTGTGCTATTTATACGCAGGAGAACGGAAAGCGTGTAATAAAGATGGGGCCAACTTTGCAGCAAAATTCATGCATCCACGCAGTGAGAGGCACAGCAGGAGAGAGACGGGGCAACAGGGAGACGGAGGTGAGCGTAGGTGGATTTACCTATACTTGCAGACCCAGCAGTAGATTTTTTGATAGCAGACCCTGCTTCTACAACCTCATAAACAAGACCATCTCAGTTTAGCTCAGGGCTCCCTGCTTTGCTCTGAAAATGCCACACCGTCAAAGTCATGCACTGGCTTTCTTTGCATCAAGTTTGATTTCCTTTACTACCAAAAAGCAAAGTCAAGCAGAAGGTCTGGAAGTGGGTTGGGAGAGTATTCCTGCCTGATGTGGGAGAGCGCTGGCTCTCCTCAGTCTTTGGGGCTCTGTGATCCTTTCTAGGTCGTGGAATATTTGCTATCAGCACTTTCATCCTTGGAGCAGGCCTTCTGTCATGGTTTATTTTCTGCTTTGAGCCAGCTGGTAGATCTTGGAGAGAGACATTGGTGTTTCAGCTGCACTTGCCGTCTTTTGGCTCCAGTGCTGGTGTTGTGATGTGACGTTCGGTTAACCTGGAGAGCTAAGGCCTGGTGCTGGCTTTCCTGTCAAGGCAACCCTTCTTTTAAATGATGTGGTTGAATTTTGCATTCATATTTGCAAGGAACGGGCTTAATTTGAAAGGAGCACCAATGCAGGAGCTTGTTTCCTGAGGACCTGGCAAGGAGACAAGGGATGGAGCAGCCTGGAAAATACTGCAAGGTCCTGCTGCAATTGCCTGTGTTTGCTGGTTTGAGAAAAAGGATCAAAACAAAAGGATTTTGCTTAATGCTGTTGACAAATACCTCTTTGATTTCATGGAGGAACACCTAGAAGACCAGAATAAATGTGTCATTAGCCTCTGCCTAGAAAAAAATGGATTTCAGCTTTTTTTTAAAAAATCCCCCATAAAAATGTATGGTTTCAAGCATTAGCCACAGAAACAAGAGGGTTTTCTTGCTTGAAAATCCTTGTGGAGACAGGCACAACTTGATTTTACTAGCTAGTCAATCCCTGTTGTCTGCCAAGGATTTTTCTGGACTGTTTTGCAATGAAAAATGTTACATATCCATTAGATATTTGTGTCGAGAGTTACCTCAGTGCCACAACACACCTTTTAATGAAAAAACAGTTTCTGTCTTTCCTCCTCCCCTCCTTCCCAAATTAGTCTCTTCAAAAATGTCACATATCCTACAGTTCACTACAGGCTCTTCAGTCTCCCCTTAATGCCTCCATTTCTGTATCACTTTATTGCAAGTGAACCATGTGGGTTTTTTTAACTCTGTGGAAATTTGTCTCAGGTTGGAGGACCAGGCAGGGACACCTTTACATCAAAGCAGGGCTCTGGACTGGTTGTGCAAACCACAGGAATTTAAATGGGAGATTTTTATTAATTGTCAAGCTGAGTTCTCCAGTGTTTGAGCCGGCAGGACATCTGGAAACGAGGCCAATTTTTTGTAGCAGTCTTATAGTGGATTTGGTAGCCTAACTTCACAAATTCACACCGGTGAGCGTGGAATAGGTGACACCAGTGCTTTCCACAGAGCTCCCTGACACATTTTCTGTATTTAAAAAAAAAAAAAAAAAAGTCTAGGCAGTGCACTAAATTTATATGTGAACAGATTTTTATCTCTTGTTCTCAGAAGATAAGATCGCGTCAGAGCAGAATCCTGTTTCGTGTTACTGTTAACATTTGTTATCTGCAGTAACAGCCTAGGCTGCTTCTTCCAGCCCCCGGCAAGGCTCCAGCCCGCGCGCCCGCGGGTGGCTGCATCATCTCCGGCAGTAAAGATGCAGTGGGACGAGCGTGGCGAGGACCGTGCTTTTGCTGGACTGCATTGTGATTGACTTTCGGTCCGCGTGGGTTGTTCCTACAAGTTTGCGATCATGCAGTAAACTTGACCTCATTGTCCCCACCTGTTGGGATTTTCCTGTTTCAAAGCAAAAGCCACCTGCCCCCTCTCTCCAGATGCCTTGTTTAATGTTCAATAGGGTTGTTGCAGCAGCGGCAGCAACCTAACTATCTACTGTAATAGGAAAAAGTTCTAAAGTTACAGATAAATCAGCGGCCATAAAGATAAGACACAGGCGTGTTAGGTGGATTCCCTTTCGCCTGTGCAGCCAGCGTTAATAGATGGATTTCAGGCTGCGTGCTGCTACCTTTCAGCCTTTTCTCTGAACAACACGGGCAGACCGCACTCCAGCTGCATGCTGATGAGCTGTATCTCCTGGGAGCTGTTCACCCACGGGGTGGTGGTCCCAGTAATTTCTGTTCCCTTGACATCCTTGCTTTATCCAGCATGCATCTCTGTTTGGCACCTGGCTGCCCCGTAATTTGCTTGCCGTGTGATCCTGCACGTCTTTTGCCATGGGTTTACTTGGAGGGGGTCCTCAGGAAAGGGCTGTGGGAGCCAGGGAGTGTCTTCTGATGCAGGCTGTGGATTTACCCGTGCCACATTGGGAAGGCAGCGCTCTCCTCCTCCTCCTCCGACTGTCAGGCTGCCCTCGCCATAGCTCTCTGCTGTAGCGCCGGTCTCCTTGAACGTTATTCTCTCCTCCCTCGTGTTAGGGCTTTCTGTGGTATTATTCCTGCCTGGCTTGTCAGGGCAAGTGAAGACAGTATTGATCTGGCTTAAGGTCAACTCCCCAGCTAAGCAGCCTCCTCTGTCCTGCATCCCGGAGAGCAGCAGCCTTGGAGAGGGCTCTTGCTCTGAATTTTGTCTGCTGCTGTCGGTGGGATTACAGTGCCACAGCAAACCCGATGCTGTGAACAAATGGGTGAAAAAAATGTTTATTTTTAGAACTGGAACCATGATAAATATGTGGAATTTGTCCAGAGTCTGCCTGCTGTACCTTTTTGAAATGCAAAGTGCATGTTTGTTAAAATACCTCTCCAAAGGTCAGCATAACCTAAGAAATAAATGTGCTGGCCTTTTGGAAAGCAGGTAAACTTTCAGATGTGCAATAGCTACTTGCAGTTGAGAGCATGGGCCCCCATAACCCAAATCTGTTTCGGTGCTGCCCGTGTGACACCGTAAAGATGTAGATGGAAATGCTGCCTTGCCAAAAGGGTTTCTTTTGCAGGTTTCAGTGAGGAGTCCTACACCATTCTTAATCCTTCAGTTAAGCTTTTTCTTCCATTTTCCTGGCTTACTTCATATTTGCTGAAGCCCTGCTCATGCGTTTGAGGGACTCGTGCTGCAAGCATCATGTTAGCAGTTGGTGAGAGTAGGGATGAAAAATGGAAAACTCTGGAAAGAAAAGAAGCAGAATGCTGGATGGGAACTCAAGACATCACCCAGGGGGACCCAGTGTGTTCGTGTCCCATTTGATGATCTAGCCAGCCTGCTGACATGCTTACAGGGCTCAGAGATGGAAGTATTTGAGAACCTTACGCTTTTTAATCCTTTTAGCTTCCTGTGAGGTAGAGGAATACTATTACTCTCTCTTAGGCAGGGAAGTGAGGCATAAAGAGAAGAAGTTACTTGCTCAAAGTGTTGTAGGAATCTCATAGCTGCAAAAGAGTTGGCATAGCTCTTAGCTACCTGTCACGGCATCAGGCACCCTTGGGTAGGGTGGTATTTCTGCCACAAGCTTGGCTGTCATCCACTTTTGGGTAGGAAACCACAGACAGGAGAGGGGAGGGTTTGGAGAAATAGCAGAGGAACTGAAATGTGATCCAAACTTTGGAAGCTGAGCCGCAAATTAGGGCAATTCAAAGGCACAAACATCCTGTTGAGCTTGCCTAGTCCCCGTCAGTCCCACATAATGAGTAAAGCACATGCCCAAGCTGAGCTTCAGGCGTGTTTCAGTGGGAGAGCTCTGCCTCCCCTGCCTTGGGTTATGTCAGGCTTTATTCCTGGTGGCAACTGGCAGGTGTTCATGCAAGAGGGGAACGGTGTTATAAATAAATTATCCATTCATTTCCTTCTGGAGACTTTCCTATTGTTTAGCCACAATATGCTTTCCTGTTTTTAAAACAAAACAAAACAAAACAAAAAAAAGCCAAACCCTGGCCCCAAGTTCCTCTCTGGCAGGGTGGACCCGAAGCTGCTTTTGAAGTGGGTGCCCATGTCATTGCTCTTCTGTCCATCACACGGCTGTCATTGTCAATCCTGCCTCGGTCCTCCACGCTTTCCAAAAGCATTAGCCCGTGCCAGAGGGCATCGCGTCCTGCCAGGCTTGGTCTTTACACGTGTCTTTTCTCCGGCAGGTTGATGTGGAAGGAAGGCTGGTGCTGCCGAGGGGGTGGATAGCAGGGGATTCTTGGTGATAGTGGAGAGGAGAACAAAAACTCTCTTCACTCCTTCCCCCTCCTGGCCAACATGAGGACACTGAGGCCAGGGCACGTGCTTTCACAGGGGCGCTGGTTTTAACCGTTTTAGAAAAAAATGCAGCTCAATGGTTTATAAAATGAGGGCTTCTCTACACGGGGAGGCTGTTGCCCAGCAAGGCGGGCTGTGATATGAAAAAGCAGCACTGAGCCCACCGGCTCCGGCAGGAGCCCCTCGGAGGCTGTCCCGGCAGCACCCGTCGGTGGCTTTGCTTGACCCATGTCCCGGCTGAAGGGTACAAAGGCTCTGTGAATCCAGATGAAAAGTGGGGAGCCGCTGTGGGAAAGTGTGGCCAGGAGAGGATTCACTCGCTGCTCAGGGTCACTCGCCCAGCACTACGTGCTGGCTGGGTTCATACCACCGTGCCTCTCTCTGCTAAAGAAACCCCAGACCGTATTTCCTCTGCAGCAGCGTCATTTGTCGGTAATATTTGCAGGCAGACACATGGAGCAGCACCCACATGAGCCGCGGGTGGGTCTGTGCTGAGAGCAGCCATCTTCAGCATTTTAGCTCTTCAGGAGGCAAGAAACAAGATTTCTCCTGGGAATACCCGAAAGAAATACCCATTCCTCTTGCGGGCACGGCCAAGGCTGACCCTGCAGACCCAGGGAACCCCCTCCTGCACTGGGGGGAAGCCTGGCCCGCAGCGCTGCTGTAAGCGGAGCTGCTCTGCCGGGCAGGGAGACCTTCCTGAGGGGATTTAACAGCCGGGGGGGCTTCTCTCCTCCCCATCTCCCCCAGGTCTCTGCCTTTGTGGCCCTGGCATGGAAATGGCAACCCCCTCACTGGTGTAAGAGCAAGGATGTATTTATTTACATTAGCGTACAACAGAATTAACCATTACCTTGTGCTATGCAGCGATTGTTACGTGCGGTACGAATGAACAGATACAAAAGACCTTTTATTTAGCCACTGTGTTTGCCTGTCATAATTTAGGATTGCCTTTTTTGTCTTGATGCAAACAGGAGCTTTTTGCCTTTGTAGCTCTTTGACTCGTTGCAGATGCGTGATTTCGAGGGCTAATCCTGTGTTCACGTCTTGCCTGCGACCTCTCTTCTCTTGCATTTACAAAGGCAGCGGTTGCTTAGAGCCTCTATTAGTTCAGACACGAATGCAAGTCCCAGCCTTTCACTGCCCTGCCTGGTATGGTTTTGCTTGCAAAAAAAAGGTGTCACAACTGCCAGCTTTTCCAGATGAGCTCCTGGCACCTTCTGGTGTTTCTTTCCAAGAGAGGAAAGAATCAGAAAATCCTTCCCTTGTCACGAAGCAAAGCCAGGGGTTACGCACAGAGAGGAAGCAGCTTGAAGGAAGGGCCAGGCAGGCGGCTTCTAAAGCTTCAAACGTGGCAAAATACTTCAAAATAAATGTGTGCATGTGATGCAGTTTTAGATTTAACAGGATGACTTTGAGCATGCAGGATGCCTTCCATTTTTGATTTAAAAATCTACAAAGCCAGGTGGAAAGCGGAGGAGAGGTGGAGTGGGTGGGAAATGGGGAAATCAAAGTGCCTGTAGCACCGTGGTGGTGGCGGTCATGGGAGCCCTGGCCCTGGAGCAAGACCCCATGTGTTCAGGGATATGCAAAAGAGATTCTCTGCCTCAGGGAACTTATAGCTAAGGCTTAAGATTAAAAGTTGAGCTTTTTTCATTTCTGCTTCATGCTTGTGTGAACTTCACTTTAGGCCTCAAATCTGCTTTTCTTGAAATTGGTCTCAAAATTGCTATTGACTTTAAATGCTGCAAGATCTCACCCATAAATTCTCCTTCTCCCATCTGTAAAATGAGGATGGCAGGATTTCTGTGCCATCTGTGGTGCTGCGAAGCTGAAAACAATCATCATTTATAAAGTGCTTTGAGCTCAAATGGGAGGTTCTGTGTAAAGGCAAGGCTTTGCGGGATGAAATGTTCCTTAATGTGTAAGTTGCATCTGATACCGGAACCAGGAGCTGGGTTGAAAGTTTTGGAAGAACAGTCTGGTGATGCAGAGGTAGTGCTCCAGCTGCTAAATGTCTTGGTTTATTTGTGTTGTTCAAAAGCTCCTGTTCATTGTTACAAAATTAAGGGACAGAGAAGCCAGTGGCTGCACGTCGCACAAAAATCAGTATCCTACATCTGCATTCATCTTGAGCACCTCTGATCTTAACCGCCATGATTCTCAGAGATGGTGTGGCTCTGGCCACCAGCTGGTGATTTAACAGCACATGCACTGCAAATAGGAAGCTCGGAGCCACAGTCACAAGTGTTAGGCCTTTCCGAGTGCAATAGGATGCATCTGACGGGAACAAAAGGATGTTCATTTTCCTCCAGCTTTGCGGGGCGTAGAAGGGAAGCTGCCTAACCTTTGCCCCAAGAGCCACATTTGCCTTATATTTGCATAAAGCTGAGGGCCAAATTGGTGCAACAAAGAGCAGGTTGTGGCCAAGCACAACATTTTGAGATTAAATGGTGTGGTTCCCAGCGAGTAATGCAAAACACGCGTGGCAAGCCTGTTGTGGTTGCCCGGGCTGAGCTAACACACGGCTCAGGTCAAGCACTTCTGACAGAGCCGCTGGTTTCTCCTTTTGCAGACACAAGCCACCAGACCCGCTCCGTCTCCAGCCGCCCCTACTACAGTTTGCCCAACAGCAGCCATGAGAGACGCTCGGTCCTCACTATCACAGAGCCGCCGCGTTTCCACTCCCAAGCCAAAGGCAAGAACGTGCGTCTGGATGCTCACTCCCGCAAGGCCACGCGGAGGAACAGTTTCTGCAATGGGGTCACCTTCACCAACCGGCCCATCCACCTCTACGAGAAAGTCAGGCTGAAGCTGGTGGCTGTGCACCACGGCTGGAGCGGGGCCCTGCGCTTTGGCTTCACCATTCACGACCCATCACAGATGAGCTCTGATGAGATACCAAAGTACGCCTGTCCGGACCTAGTGACCCGACCCGGATACTGGGCCAAAGCTTTGCCAGAGAGGTTTGCTGTGAGAGACAATATCTTGGCCTTCTGGGTTGACCGCCATGGGAGAGTCTTCTACAGTATTAATGATGAGGAACCAATATTGTTTCACTGTGGTATTAAAGTTTCCGGTCCTCTCTGGGCACTCATAGACGTCTATGGAATCACCCATGAAGTGCAAATACTAGGTAAGTGTGTGTTTTGGCCCATGGCTTGCTCTTCTGGTTGCTCTTTCCACAGAGGCATGATCATGTAGAAAAGATGCATGATCTACCTCATTGATCATTTCTATGGGACACTTAAGAAAACTAACTTACTCTTGGTTTTGTACCTCAAATTAACCATTTTTCTTTTGCCAGCAGTGGGGATCCAGAAAGGAAAATATTTCAGAGATCTCAGTGATGGAAAGTCCTAAGGCTATGTTATACCAGCCATGTGAAGGGATAAATGGAAATCTTTACATGTATCTTTACCCAGCTTTTTCTGAGCTAGATGTGCTGCTATGGTGTGGAAAAACATGGTGCTGCTTTAGAGCAAGGTCCCAGGGACTAAGGAGACAAAGATGACCAGTTCTGGCTTCCCATGTTCTTTCCCAGCTACCAGTTACTGCCAGTCTGCTGGAAAACTGCCACCCATTTCCCAAGAGTTTCCTGGTGCCCTTTCCCAGCCCCTCTCTCAACTCTTGGCCTTGGTCCCCACCTAGGTGGCACTTTAACAAGCTGTGTTTGCAGACGTAACCCGACTTATCCTTCCTGTAGGTCTGCAGAGCACCGGCTGCAGCACGGGATGCAGCCCACTGGCTGAATGAAGAGTGATGAGAAAATGTAGCACGAGCTCCTGTGTGCTTCGGGATTCTTGCCACCGCATGCCACATCTCCCCTCATCCCTAAGCAGATTGCTGCATTCAGGTGGTGCCTGGCTGATTTACAAGCATCATCCTTGGAGAGGGCTGCAAGAGGGGATGAATTTGTTCCCATTAGCAAACCGAGCCGATTGCCATGGAATGACTTTCCTTTCGTGACTTTTACGGCATTGAAATTTCAAATTAATTCAGTGTTAGGTGGAGTGTTTTGAACTGGTCTACACCACAGGGAATCCTTTTAAAATACAAGAGTGTTGCCCTTTCCCGGAGGCTCCTAGGAGCTGAGTTAGTTTTAAAAGCCAAACTAAGCTGCACTTGCTCGCGGTAATGGTGCCTCCATCCTCACGCTGAGCAGACACCAGCAGTAAGTTGTGAAATGGTTAGTCCAGTGGGCAGGCAGCTTCCTCACATATTCTTCCAAATGGTACCAACTATTTTACAGGCGAGAAGGCTACATATAAACAACACTTTGCCCTGCCTGCTCTGCCTCAAATGTGTAATTAAACCTTACCAGTAGCTTATCCTGTAATTGCAATTGCGACACACTCCAGCCTCTGGTGCTCATCACAGAGGTGAAGAACCATTTGCTGTACTGGTCCGTGTGGCTGCTTCACCAGAGCAGTCCTTCTTCCTCATTATAATTAGAAAAATAAAACTTAGCTTATTTCTGCCCCCCTCCAAGTCCTGCCTGCAGCATCCAAGTGTGCAGAGTGAAAGACTTGGCCTGAAGGCACCTGTACTCTGATATTTTTTTTTAAATCAAAGTACCAAGCCCCGCAAACTGCCCCAGGAATCAGGGTGATGCTCAGCCATCTGGGGCACCAGGCGAGCCAGCCTCCTTGCTGCAGATGTGGTGGGGTCATAACAGACATGTTTGTCTCTCTGTCTCTTGCTCCCAAAATTTTGCAAGTCAAGAAAGCTGTGAAATACAGCTCAAATACAGATGCACAAAATGCGTCTTTCAGCATCATGAAGCTTCGATGTGTCTTACTCCTTTGTGGGAGCATTTCTTGCCAGATACCCTGTGCTTGCTAGAAGTAGCTGATCCAGCCATCAGCCTACACCAGTGGCCTCTCCTGCATGGGCTTCTGAGCACAGGCAGCCTCTGCTTTGCAGCTGCTGGATGGATTTGGGTGGTTTTCCTTCTTTGGTAAAAGCCTGGTGATTTATTCTCCAAGGGGCAGGCAGTGTTGGTGCTGGGATGCTTCTCCTCTCTCCATCTTTGGGAAGACCAGGAGTCTGCTTCATTAATGCACAGTCTTAACTTCCACGTGCTTCGATTTTGTTCAGCCGGTTAATGACTTACCTTCAGAGTGAAGTTTCCAAGCTGCCCCGAGCAGTGCTGGAGGTAGAAGGAAGGGCACTCCCAAAGCTCCCCACACTTTTAAATCCCTCCCCAGCGTGGCATGGCCGAGGTGAAAACCTGGGGAATGAATTAAGAGTCAGCATCCTGACTTTCCCTTTGCTGTGAAAGGGGAAAATAACGTTCGACTGTAAAAATCTTCTTTGTGACACCTGCAGCAAGTACCTTTTGGGACAAGCTCTCAATTTAAAATCTCTGCAGTGGTGTGAATACCCCTGAGATATGAGCTTAGAAATCTTCTTGTAAAATGACCTCTCTTGGACACACCTGTGCCGAGACACCTCACAGCTGTAAGGCAATGGCAAGGAGTGCGAAAAGAATCTTTGTTCATGCTTGCACTCCTTCCCCCGTCACTGTGTTGTGGATTTGGCTTGCGCAAGACCTTCGGACAACAAGATCTTGAGACGTTTCCTTCTTTTACAGAAGGAAACCTTAAAGCTATTAGACCCCTCTGCTGGGAAAGCTGTAGGACCATACTGGTTTACAGCTTTTCCCAGTTCAGCAGTGCAAGGAGCTCCCAGATTACATGGGTACTTCATAACACTTGTTTTTCCTCAGCTAGTGCCAAGACGCAGCTGTTTCTCTGCCTGCTGCCTGCTCTACATGTGGCTGACTCTCCACCAGTAGCTGTTCATTAGTGGTTGACCTCTGGATAATTTTTCCATTGTTTTTTCCATTCAGAGGAACAGAATTCAGATAATCTGTAGGCTGAAATAATAATTGTAACCATAAAAGTAGGCAATTGTATCTTGACTCTAATGTCCCTTATCACTGGGTTTGTCTCACAGATAGCATGTTTGCAGAGACCATGACCACTGCCCGTCTCAGCACTGCCCGTCTCAGCACTTGCCTTCCACAGAGCAACCATGATTCAGCCAACTTCAATAACAACGAACTGGAGAATAACCAAGTGGTGGCCAAAATTGCAAACCTAAACCTAAGCCGGGTACCAGGACTTGCAACAGACAACCATATCATCCCCTGTTGCCCAAACCGACGGCAGCGTGCCCAGGGGGTCCCAGCTTTCCTGGACACAGACCTGCGATTCCACCCCACCCGTGGACCTGACATCACCTTTTCTCAGGACCGGATGGTTGCATGCACCAACTGGCAAGAAAGCAGTAGGACTTTGGTGTTTTCTGACCGGCCTTTGCACATCGGTGAAAGCCTCTTTATGGAAGTAGGACATCTTGGGTTGCCATACTATGGGGCCCTTTCATTTGGCATCACTTCTTGTGATCCGAGTACTTTACGGACAAATGAGCTCCCAGCAGATCCGGACTTTCTCTTGGACCGCAAGGAGTACTGGGTGGTTTACCGAGCGTTCCCAGTCCTCAACAGCGGCGACATTCTCAGTTTCATGGTCTTGCCGAATGGAGAGGTCCACCACGGGGTGAACGGAGCCAGCCGAGGAATGCTAATGTGCGTGGACACCTCACAGTCTCTCTGGGTGTTTTTTACAATCCATGGTGTAATCAACCAGCTCAAAATACTGGGTAAGTGCAGACAAAAGAAATTATAATGGGGAGCGCCTGGCTGGTGACGTTTCCAGGGCCCGAACAGGAGCTACAGGCTTGTGTTTGCAAACAAGAGTGAGCAAGACATGGTAACTGTCGCATAGTTGTATGCAGCCTGTATAAGCCCCCCCGAAAATGATGAGACCTGAGAGATAAAATAAGCAGCAGGTAGGGAGGCAGGGATGGCTGTTTCAGCTCTTTTTCAGTGGATTCGTTTTTAAAAGGGATTCTTTATAAACCCACTATTCCAGCCAACAGGTATCAAACTCCTGCCTTGGTAAGGGCGATGATTTTTGTGAGCGCAGCTCTGGTTTAGGCACGTGTGTTGCTGGTGGACGGTAATCGCTCCCCAAGCACTGCCACAGCTCGGGTATCAGATGTCACTTTTGATCTGTTGCTGGTGACCAGTTACAGTGCTTGTCCTTTCCTTTTGCTAAGGATTCTGTCAGAAAAGCAGATGTTGATGACTTTGTAAAGCAATGCCCTTTCCCAGCTGCCCCTGACCTGACAGTAAGACAGTGATAGCTTGAGGCCACTGCTGCTGGAGAGACTGGGACTGTGGGGAAGTGACTTTACACCCCAAAAGATGGCTGTCAGATAACCTGGTGTTTGCTTCACTGAAGCACTGAACAGAAATTGTACAATGGCGTAGTGAGGTCCAGGCCCTGGAGGTCACATCCAAAATCATGCACCTGTATTGGGCGGCACTTAACTCCGCAGCTGGACTTTCTCCTAAAGCACCCTGCACACGTGGGGTGGGAGCGACGTACCAGGCGAGGGGCATTTAGCTGGGCTTTGGGTGTCCGTCGGCCCTGCGGCGGGCTCAGCTCTCTCCTGTGTTTGCAGGCACTGTGCAGTCCAGCCCAGTGACCGTCTCTCCCTCAGGATCCCCCGGCGGCTCACAGTACGACAGCGACTCGGACATGGCCTTCAGCGTCAACAGGTCGTCGTCTGCTTCAGAGTCATCGCTTGGTAAGGAGAGCCTAGCCCTCGGCACCCAGCTGTGCCGGCTACGCCAAGGCAGGAATCTGGGCCGATAGGCAGTGCTATGCAAGGTGGCAGGGCAAGGTTAGGGCGGAGGTGTTAGCTCTCCTGCGAGGCCAACAGAAATAACTGGAAGAAAACACAAAGCTAGGAGAAGCTTTTCACAGCCTGAAGAAGGGCTGCGTGTTGCTTCCCACTTTGTAAGTCTGTCTAATGAAATTGGTCCCTGCGCGGCTGCCCTTTCTGCAGCAGCAGTGCTGCAATGGAGGGGGGTGCCTGGGGGTCTTATACCACCCAGACTGCTGCGTTCTGCTCTGCCAAGGCTCTACTGCTGAAGGGATGCCCATGTAAATGCTCGTGTGCTGGTGTCTGGGTCTCAGGCCGACGGCCCTGGGTGCCCTGCCCAGTACCGTCCCTGGCACGTGCCGCCGTTGTGCAGTGCCTCAGCCGCCCGGCATGGCTGGCGAGACACAAGAGCACCCTGCGTGGAGCACGGCTCCTTTGGGGAGAGCGGGGCTCTGCACACCCATACCATGAAACGGGTGTGCAAAATCACAGCCCTGCTTGGGGAAGCCAAGGCAAGCTGTGCTTTGTCCCATCTGTAGAAGAGGGATGGCAGGCCCTGCCCGGAGCCGCACCTGTGCTACCAGTTAGAATACGCTGGGGTTTATTTGGCAAAAAAAACCAGGCAATGACTAAGGAAGGAAGAGCCTTAAAAAATTGACCTGAGGGTGCGCGTGTTGCACGTTGTCAGGTGCACACCATCCTGGTGATTGAATGACCTTGTTCCTTCCTCCTCCTCTGCAGTGACTGCTCCCAGCTCCCCCCTGAGCCCCCCCATCTCTCCTGTCTTCCCCCCTCCGGAGCCATCAAGCAGCAAGAACGGGGAATGCACCGTCTGCTTTGACAGCGAGGTGGACACGGTGATCTACACCTGCGGACACATGTGCCTCTGCAACACCTGTGGTCTTAAGCTGAAGAAGCAGCTCAACGCCTGCTGCCCAATCTGCCGACGGGTCATCAAAGATGTTATTAAAATATACCGCCCTTAGCGCCCGGCTCGGGCTGTAGGAAGGGGGAACGCCGCTAGCAGTAACCATGCCTTTCCGTCCCTGCTTATGGGTTATCGTGCTGGTCAGTCGTTATCAAGTGGCTCGTTATCTGTGTTTCCTTATTTGACTGGTAGGGCACAATTCAGGGATAAAATTGAGCTGAGGATCACGTGGGGCCCAAAGGCACGGCTGCCGTGTGCCCATGGGCAAATCCGGGGAATCGCAGCCTGGACCCGACCCAGCTGCAAATGAGAAATTTCCCATGCAAAGGCTCTTTTTTCCTCCTCCTCCTCTGGAGGAGGCTCGGCTCTGGTGCGGATCGGGAAGGGGAGGTTGCCACTTGGTAGTGCCGGGTGCCACTGGGCTTCCCAACCCCAAAACCCCAACAGCTCTGGGCTGCTGCCGGGTGCTTGCGCTGTGGTGGAACAAAATTAGGACAAGGCCCAGTGGGAGGGTTCAAAGTAGACAAAACTGACCTGGAAATGTCATGTTCATCCATGTAAGCGGAACTCGCTAAGGCCAAAATACTAACACAGCCAGATTCTCACTTGTTTGGGTTTTGCCCCCCTGAACAGGCTTCTGGGGCACGTGGAGAAGCTGGTCTGGACTTAGATAAAACAGCTTTTGCTTTCTGTGGCAGAGCAGGGACTTCTGGCCAGGGAGGCTGAGACCTGGGGAGCAGCCACGGAGTAGCAGTGAGGAGCGTGAGCCTGCTGAGAGCCCCGGCCAACCCCAACTGCTGCAGCAGCAGCGGTGGAGCCGCGGGCAGCCACGATGGGCTGTGCAGGCACTGCCCGTGTGTCTGGCTGCTGAAGCCGTAAATTGCAGCCTGTGGATGAGAGGGACGTTTGGATGGGCACACTGCAGTCCCGGCTTAGAAAAAGTGCCGGGCTCCCGCCATCTGCAATGACAGCGTTTGTCACCTCCAGGCACACGCACCTGCGTTTTGCCCTGCTCCTCTTTGCAGGCGGCGTAACTGCCTTCTCACACCGTCCTGCCCAGCTTGCCTCCCCTAGCCCTTCCCCTGCAGCCAGTGCCGCGGCAGGGCTCAGCCTTCCTCCCGCTCCACCACAGAGACTTTTTGGAGCCTGTGGTGAGAAATTAATTTCTGATCCAGTCCCAGCAGGCTCACTTTTTTCCCTGGGGACTGTGTATGGGATGATTTTACCTGCTCTTTCTCACGCCTTTCTAGGTTTCCCAGCAGAGCTCCCAGCTGCCCGGCCACTGGGTCCCAACAGTAGATGAGAACTTGTTGAGATGAACAGGGAACTCTCTCACTTGGCTTTACTTGGAAGGAGGAAAGAAAAAGGCTCTGGGGCTATTATTAGATGTTGGGACTTAAAAGGTAAATGGGTTTCAGCTGTGATACTAGGCAGCTACAGGCAGCAGCAACCTGGATGAGCTGGGCAGCATCTGAGCGTGCAGCATTGGGGCTGGTACGAGGAGCTCGGTGTCCTCCTCCCTGCTGCTGCAGCAGTAGCTGCCCTCCGTTCTCCGTCCTCTGCCCTCTTGCAGGGCTCCTGTCCAGTCCTTCAGCCTGAGCCTGGCTGTTTCCAGCTGGCCCAGGTTCGTAAAGAGGGGAAGAGAGAGGATGCAAATGGGAGGATGGGAGCGGGGCTGGTGTCATTCTAGCTTGGTGACCGTGTGCCGGCAGTGCGTAAGAACGACTTTCTTCAGAAAGGCGCAATTACCACATTTCTAGTCCAAAAAAGAAAAAAAAGAATAGCAACCCCTGTACATTTCAGGGCTTCTGGGTGCAGAGGGGCAGCCTGACGTCGGTGTCTGTCACCTCATCTCACCACTTTCTCCTCCAAGGCACCGGTAGCCGTGGGTGCACTGCTGCTGCCGGGGTGGTGGGTTTGTGGCGCTGGCGGTGCTGCGCGTGGTTACCGACCGGCCCTCAGCCCCGTCCCGGCCCCGCTCTGCCATCAGGGAGAACACACCCACGGGAGCCGCTCGTCCTCCTCCCGCAGCGGGCTGTGGCTGCCAGCTCACAGGGCACGGAGAAAACCTTTTTTTTTTTTTTAATCTTAAAGAGGTAATTAACTTTGTGATTAAGCGTGTAAGTGGGAGGCTGCTGTAGAGTGAGCTCTCTCACCCACTGCCCTGCTGCATGGGCACGAGAGCCCGCCAGCTTTGCCGAGCCCTTTTCGGAAACTCGGCTTTTGCCACTGGCTGTGCCGCCGCCGAGCGTGCTCAGCCCTCAGCAGAGCCACAGGCACTGCGACTGCGGCGTGAGTTCGCTTACACCTTTGCAAAAGGAGGCAGCGAGGGCAGCTCTCCCGCAGCTGGAGCCTTGCCCAGCCCTCCAGGCTGCCCTCCGCCCTCCGCAGAGACCTCCCTGGTCCCGCGCTTGCAGGTCAGGGTCTGGCTGCCGTCAGTGGGCCGTAACACTAAGAGCGCGATGGTGGCAAAGTATGTGAGCATGGAATGAAAGGCCAGGTGGGTTAGTGCCTGCCTGGTGAATGGGTTGCAGCGGGAAGCCTTTGCACGATGAGGAATTCAAGGAAGGTGGTCTGAATCCACGGTGAGCGATGCTAGCTTGGATCAGGTCTGGGCTGGCAAATGCCAGCGGCCATCCTTGGGGCTGCTGTGCCGGTTTCAGGGGTGCCCGGTCCCTTTCAGTGGCTGTGCACAGCTACGGGCACGAGCAGAGCAGAGCCCATTTGTTTGGCTGACACCTCAGGTCCTCAGTGAGTGGGCCTAATTGCATACCTGGGGTCGGGTGGATTTTTTGGTGTAGCACTCTTTTATTTTTTTTCAAGCCAGCAAGGAGAAATACCGAATCCACCCCAGGCTGTGTCCGAGCTATTCAGGAGACATTGCACAGGTTGAATTTTTGCTGTAGCAGCCAAGACCGGTTTCCAGAAGGGCAGCATCCAGCGGAGCCAGCAAGGGAGCCAGCTCGGTCAGGGTCCGGAGCGCGGCCGTGCAGCGAGTGGGATGTGAGAGCAGTGGACGTGTCGCCCTGCCTATCCGAGAGCAACAGGAATTTTCCAAAACAGGCCTCTTAAAAAAAAAAGATTTCTAGGAAAAGGTAGCCTCTTACAGATTTAATTGTTAGTACTTGTATTGCTATTTTTTTTAAACAGTCTGATGATATATGATTTGTACAGAAGATCTGTTTGTGCCTTATAAGGGTGTCTGTGCACTTTTTATCCTTTTTAAAGCAACTTTTAAAAAGAAAAAAAGCGGGGGGGGGAACAACACAGATCAATGGTAGTTTTATAGAATTTTGTGTTCACTGAGAATCCTGCTTTTTTTATATATATATATTGGAGTGAAAAAGTGTTTATTTCCATGGATTCTCCCCCCTCTCCTCCTAACCTATTTGTTTAAAAATTTTAAAAAAGGAAGAAAGAAGGAAAAAGAAGAGATGGGGGAACTCTTTTACCTTCCCCTTTCCGAGACAGTTACTTTCTTATTGTTACCTTTATGATTCAATACTGTGACCTGTACATCATGTTTAAGCTGAATCAGATTTTGGACCTCTGTATTAGGCTTTTCAAGCAAATCATTTGGGGGGCCGGGGGGGGGAGGGCATCGCACGAGGGAGGGAACTGCACTTCTACATGTCAGTGCTCTATAGCGTTTTGTTCAGTGCTGTGTGTTTTACTTTTGTCCATTTACTTGTTTTACATTAATATAATTTTACTTGTTTATGAAACAAATAAAACTTTGGCTTGTAAAGAGTGCTCCCGGACGTTTAAAAGCGTTTGACCTGGAAGGTGAGCAAATCCTTTATTTCCAAAGCGTGGCAATACTAATATACAGAGGCAGTGCACCTCCGTTCAGTTCAGCTTAGGCACCTCTGCTTCAAAAAAAAGAGGATAGGCACTTGAAATCCCTTGCGTGAGCTTTGCTTTGGTCCTGGGAGGTCACTGCACAGTGGCTGCTCAGTCTCTGGATCGGCAGGGCAGAGGGGATTCCTGGCACATTTAACCATGGAAACCCTTGAAAGTTTGGCCGGGCACTGCAGTAAAAGCAGGGTGAATTTTAGGGCTGGGCGGGGGGGGGTGGGGGGGAGGGCACTGCAGCCTGGGGACCGCGCTGGCTGGCCCAGGGAGGGGGTGATGCAGACACAGGCAGGAGGGCTGCTTTTTCCTTTTGTTTTCCTTTTTTTTTTTTTTCTTGTTTTGTTTGTTTTGTAGCAATGCCTGGCTCTTTATTTCACAAGCAGAGGCCAACAGAAGGCTGCTCTGTAAACTGTTTATATCCCGAAATGTGGCCCGCTGAAGCCAGACACCAGTCAAGCAGCCTCAGATGTGGTTTAAAGCAGAGTGGAATAATTCATTCATAACTCTGCCCTGGCAAGAACACAGCCAGAGTTACGCATTTGCACGAAAACCCTTGCGAGCCGCAGGTGGCAAAGGAGCCCGACAATGGCTTTTTATGCCAAAATGCCTTTTTATAAACTCTGCTGCCCCACTTTATCCAGAGAAGCTGATCCTTGTGAGCTGCCAACAGACTAATGCTGCCGTTCTCAGGCAATGGAGTGACTTTGCACCACGCTTAGCATTAGTGTGATGACCCACTCCAGCTGCTGCCGGCCTGAGCCCCCAGGGAGAGGGTGGAGGACCACTGCCCGCTCCCATCACCTGCACCCGCAGCCCCCTTGCCGGTCTTCTCCCCTCTGCGAGCCTGGGTGCTGCGATGCATATACCAGCCCAAACTGAGCCTCCCATGGCCAAAGCCCCAAAGCTCTCATTAGCGCTCTGCCAGCTCCGCTCACAGCGTGGCCACACAAGTGCTGGAGATTTGGGCAGCAGCCGGCATCGCTCAGCACCAGAAGCAGCGTGCCCATGGGGACGAGGTGTGGCACCACGCCAGCTGCAACGAGCTGCCTGAGGTGGGATGGGCCCCGCTGTGGCCATGGTGATGCAATACTCCAGTCATGGCGTCATCCACGCGCCGACGGTACGTGCAACGCAGCTGACACTGGGCTGTTACCTGCTGCCTGCACAGCCCTGCACGTGGTCCTTGCAGCCCTGTGCAGGATGCGTGCAGACTTAGGTGGGTTATGGCCATCTGAAAGCCAGGGGTGAGCATGGACAAGGCTTGCACGTCCCAGGCTAGCAGGCAGAGAGCCGGGCCAGTGGCAGATGCTCTTGCATGTCTTTTTACTCCCCTTCTTGCCTACCACTTACCAAGCGCTGCATGCGTGCAATAGCACAGCCCTCTGCCAGAAGGCACCTGGGCTCTGGGGTCCAAGGCCTACTTTTGCCTGAGCGTTTTCCATTAATGCAGCTCCATTCCCCAGCCAGCCTGAATCCCCAAGAGGCCCTCAGGACGGGCAGTCTCTGTCTCTGCACTGCCCCAAAATCACCAGGCTCAACCTGCTGGCTTCAGCTCAAAGTAACACAACGGCTACACTTGCACCGCCCCAAAATCACCAGGCTCAACCTGCTGGCTTCAGCTCAAAGTAACACAACGGCTACACTTGCACCGCCCCATGTGCTGGGACACCCGTCTGGGCTTGGGCACAAAGGCAAGACCCAAGGAGCTGTCGGTGTCCCTGTGACCCTCGCCATTCCCAAGCACTCCTGTGCGTGGCAGGGAGCACAGCCAAGGCTGCCCGGACAGATGGTATGTCCCACCGACGTGGGGCTGGGAGGATCAGCTGCGCAATGCTCCTCCAGCTACTGGGTAACAGGGATGGAAAGAAAAATCAAAGCTTTGCTGAGCACTGTTTAACCTAGCAATGACATTTCGCCTTGTCATGAACACCAGCATACACACAGTGCAAAGTGGGGACCAGGCTAAACCCCACGTGGGGAGTATTGATATGGGAGCAGCGTCCCCAGCCACAGCTGCCCAGGAAAAACATGCCCCCGTGCCAGAACAGCACACAGACACTACACACCTACCCACACCTGAACCCTGCTCCTGCAGCGCCTCCAGCATGGGATACCCATGAGGTGAACTGGGGCACAGCAGCGATGAAGGAGCTGGGCTATTCATGGCCAGGAACCGTAAGTCAAAAGTCCGAGCATCATGACCCACCCCAGCCCTGCTGCAAGGGATGTCGGAGCCAGAAGCCCTTGCCGCCAAGCCCCCATGAAGCCAGGCAACACAGCACCAGCCCAGTCACCTCCTGGCAGACAAAAAGCACCCAACGGCAGAGAAATGCTTCACCTGGGGACGGCTCCTCTGCCGCACGAGGCAGTGAAGCTCAATGGCTCAGGGCTCCTTGTTGGAACCAGTGTTGCATGTGCCAGATGCCGGGCAGAGCTGCTATCGCTGCAGGCAGGAGAGCAGCACACCTCCCAAGATAGCCACCGTGCAGCACCCCAGATATACGCCAGCCAGCCACGGGTTCACAAGGGTGCTTGAAACCAGTCAAGCAGTTTCTTTTTATTTCTTAAAAAAAAGAAAACAAAAAAAACCCACCAAAAAAAGAAAAACAACACCCCCACCCCCCCCCCAAAAAAACCCCCACCAAATTAAAAAAAAAAAAAAAAGAATCCCCTAATGGTGAAAGTATAGATATGGCATTTACACAGCTACATCTATCTTCCGCTGACCACCCCCACCCCCCCCCCGCCCCCAGTAATGTAGATTTATACGCGCTTACATAATATAGCGAGACACAGACAAACAAATGGGCTTTGAGCGCCTGCGAGGCGGAGCAGGGCACAGCGGGGGCCTCCAGCCTGCCAGGCACGTGCTGAGCCGCGGGACCTCCCCGACACCCGGCTCTTCCGCCCCAAGCCACGGTGATGCCCTCCCTTGCTGCAAGCCCCAGCCTCAGGACTGCGCTGGTGGTGGGCAAGGCGGGAGGTTGGTCTTTGGCTGATGGGGTATGAGCCTCGTGGCCAAGCTTAGGGTACCGAGCCTCCTGGCCGCCCTCCTCCTCCTCACGAGGTAGTCGGGAAGCTTGGCTGCCTTTGACATGTGAGGTACAGAGAGGAGACACAGCCTGGCAGAGGGCACGCATGGCTGCTGCACTGGGGGGGGGG
>JAVKLA010000042.1:9946112-9981406 GCA_034782735.1 Sagittarius serpentarius | reverse complement strand
GGGGGGGCACATGTCAGATGGAGGGGGCAAAGCCCTGCCAGCCCAATGGCTCTCAGCATCTTCCTGACAGGAGCCGTTGTCCAGCCTGCGGCCCCTTTGCAGACAAAGAATGGTAGGAAGGGGGTAAGGCTGCAGGTGTCAGCATCCTGCTGAGGGTGACGCTCCACTTGGGCACTCACCCTGCCTTCTTGGAAGCTCTTTGGGAACAAGGGAAGCGATCCTGTCACATGCTCAATGAGCCAAATACAGTACTTGTGTCAGCAAAATGAAGCACTACCAGTTCTGAGGTTCAGTCTGGGAGGAAAGCAGAAATAGCCCTCATTTAGTACAGAGGCCACAGAAATAGCATTGCCCCCGCTGAGGAAAGCCAGGGGCAGTGAGGTCTCTGAGACGGAGAAAGGAGAGACACTTCAGAGATTAAAAGACCATTCAGCAAAGACAGAGCAAGGACACAGTGCCACAGTGAAAGGGCACGCAGCCCCTCCAACCCCTGCATGAAACCGCCAGAGCGGGTGGGGGACACAGGTGCAGCCTCCCCCACCCCCATACGGCGGGGGCTGGATTTGGCTGCTGGGCACCTCTGGCTTAACTCATCCTGTCCCCATTCCTTTCCAAAGCAAAAGGGATTTACTGGAGCAAGAGATGCGCAGAGACAAGGCAGCATTGTTCCCCCAACACACCCTGGAACTCTCTGGGGAGCACAGCAACACCCCTCAATGTGCCATGCAAGGAACTTCTTCGTTACGGGACTGGGTTGCAAACGTATTGCTTATTGCCAGCTCAGGTGAGTCAGCCCGATCAGAGGGTGATGTGCCTCCAGAGAAAACCGTAGGTGGGAGGGAGAGGGCTCAGCCAGAGACCAGGGTGCATGAATTCCCACGGCTGAAGATGAACCTTGGGGCTTCCGGCTATAAGGCCAGACTGGGATGGTCAGGGCTTCTCTACCAGATCAAACCAGGGCCGGGACAGACTGCCCCATCACCCTCCCAGAATGACCCTGGCCTGAGGCACCACCATTTTCATTCTGTACACAGAGAGAGGTATCTTCAACTCTGCGTTTCCAGGGTAGAAAACATGGGACAGAGAAGGAAGCGAGCATCTGGGGGGAGTGGAGAACACTCCTTCAATTCTCCCAGCCTCAAATTAGAGGAAAAAACTGTAATTTTTTTCAGCAGCAAAAAAACGTGGCTGCGGAGCTGCGGCTGCAGTGTTCGCGCTTGCAATTAAGACTAGAAAGGGCAAAGGGGCTTGGTCGACAAGAAACCCACAGAAGCACCTGGTTTAAAGCTCTTCCGGAGACAGAAATGTAGCCCTCAATCTGCAAGCAGCCAACTACGGAAGGGAAGAAAGCAGCACTGGGGAACGACAGCTCATCCACGCTCGTCCTCCTGCTGGGATAAGCAACACTGCGGGCAAGATTAGGCTGGGCAGGCAGGAATGTCAGCACAGAAAAACCCCACCGTCTGCTTGACCTGAAGCCCCCCAAGCAGCCCACCATGCGGGATGAAATGAAAGTACCTGGAAGACAGGAAGATGGGGTGACAAACAAGGCAGGGAGCCCCTGAGCACCAGACAAGCCTCACAACTGGTTGTGATGAGGAGCTGCACTCCCATATTCTGGATTGCACTTGATGATAATATCAGCACCTACCGAAGGACCCACCTCCTAGCTGCTGCCCACCAGCGCGGGGAATCTCTGTGGGTCACGGGAACGGGTGGTCCCCTATTAGTCCAACAGGCAAGGGCAGTCTGTGTGGGAAGGAAAGCAAAGCATTCGGGGTTTTCGGGGGTCATTTTGGTCCTCTGTGCCTTGCACAGTGTTCTTCAGCTACAGAAGCAAAATACCGCTTGTTGGTTGGGTGCAAGACTGCAAGGGAGAATCCTGCATAGCGTCCTGGATCAGCACAGAACGGACCTGTTATATATGTGTGTGTGTGTTTTTCTGTATTTTTTTTTTTTCCACCAGGAGAATGTTGTAGTTAACACTTGTCATTGTAGAGCAGGGAAGGACCAAGGGACGGTCCTGTGGCATATGTGAGGGGGAGCAAGGCACAGCCCTTAACTGGAGCACAATGCCTGCGCCTGCATGTGCACGCAGAGCTACAGGGACCCTGTTCTCCGCAATCATTCCTCCTTTTTGCCATGTTCCCTATGGCTCTGCTACACACCTGGACTAAGGAATATGACCTACAATATCGGACCGTGACCCTGAGCCTCAGGGAAAGGCAAATCCTTTTGTGCAGGCAGATTTCCTTCATTGGTACTGTTCCACGCTCCCCTTCTCTCCCCGGCTACTGCCGTATTCCTTTTTAATTCCCCATACAAGTGGCAGAAATGTCAGTCAAGGTCCATCTCCCCAGCACAGAGAACCATGGTAGCCATCGTATTCCACCAAGCTTGGCCGGAGCGGCCCCGGCTGCCGGCGCGGCCACGGGAGCGCAGTGCTCGGGGGGCAGAGGGGGTGCAGGGAGGGGGGTGGATGGGAGCACACGGGTGGGGAGTGGAGGCAGAGGTGCTTCCTCCACACTGCCGCCAATGGGCAGCAGCTGGAATGTGTGGGATCTCAATTATTATCCTTTTTTTTAAAAGCCAGCCTCACTTAAAACTATAAATTAATCTGCTAATTAAATACTCAGGTGAGAGACCAGGGAATCTCCAGCCATGCAAGCAGAGGAGCGGCTATGGCTTCTTCCGTAGGTAATTGGAAGGGATCCAGCCCTCCCAGCACGGACTCCCAGTCAGGACCTTGCAAAACCACCAGCCACTGCTGTTCTTCTCGCGAACTTCAAACAAAGTCCCTTCTTTAAAGCTGTTGGTTTCCTCGTCACCTTCAAAATCCGCCACTGCCACATAGAGAGCTTCCCTGGAGATGTCCGGACCGGAGACGGGGGCTGAGGTCCTCTCCTTGGCTTCCCCTCTCTCCACTGGCTTGGATATGACCTTTGGGCTTACACTGCTTTTCACTTTGGCTTCGTCTTGGACGGCGGCAGAGAGGAACGGCTTGGCTTTCGGAGGAACCAGCATGGGCCTCCCTGGCACCGGGGACGACCTCATTTCGGGCACTTCCCGTGCCGGGGCCCTCAGCTCTGCCACGGGGCTGGAGGCAGGACCCCCGGTTTTCTTGGGGGGGGGTGGTCTGCGAGGTGGCACAACGGGGCGCTGCGGCGGGGGCTCCCTGGCACCCGGGGTGTTTGCCGGGCCCAGGGGAGATTTGGGCAGCGCCTCTTTTGTGGTGTGGCTGTCCAGCTTGGGTGGGGGTTTGCTCTCCATGCCTGGTCGCTCCTGAAACCTTCCAGAAGCCTCTGAAGAGACCATGGCATTACTGAAGGAGTTTTCACCAGCAGCGGCATCCTGCTCGGAGGGTTTCTCTGGGCACTTTGCAGGTCTAAGCTTGCTCCGCAGGCTGCAAATGTCCAGTTTATCATCAGCTGGAGGTGGGTCCGTCCGGGGGGCTGCAGCGGGTTTTGGCCTGATCTGAGGTCTTGACTTCAAGAACGGATTCTGGGCGATGGGCTCAGGCTTGTCCTCCACAGGCTCAGCTTTTGGCTTGGTTGGCTTGACAATGGGCCGGAGGTTTGGCTTCTTCACCTCCTTGGCTGACACCTTGTGTCCACATTCCAGTCCCATTTCGTTTTTCAGCTGGAAGAGTTTGCCCTTCTCCGGTTTCAGATCAGGCTTCTTGCTGTCCTTTGGGGCCACCGACTGCTTGGGTGGGATCATAGGCAAAATCATGCCTGGGGGCTTGGGGGGAGGCCTCTGCCTCTCCAGTAACTCGCCTTCTGATTTAATGATGGACTCCTTCCTGGGCGGCAGACTGGGCTTCTCCTCTGTGTCACGGTCCGAGATCTCCTCGTAGCCACCAGCAAAGGCTAGGTCCCCGCTCTCGGGAGCCTCCTTCCCCTTCCAGTCTTTGGCCCACTTCCCACCACAGTCCGTGCCGTTAGGAGGAGCCTCCGGCAGAGGACGGCACGGTCCCGACACTTCCTCGCCGGCGCTGCTGTCGGCCGTGGCGTCACCAAGCCGGAGCTGGGCCATCTCGTTGGGTAGTGGAGCCAGGAAATTCGGCCTGGATGCATTGCTGGTTTTCTTGTACTTATCGATGAACGTGGCAGGGGCCCAGCCTTCCTTCTCCTCAATCTGAATGTACCACCAGCCACTCAGGTTCTTCTCAATAACCTGCCGAGGGGAAAGGAAACCTCAGACATCCATGGAGGAGCCCTCTGCACAAGAGGGGATGCTGGGTGTCTCTGAAATGATGTCAGGGTGGTATACGGCCTCAGTACCTCCCTGTCCTGGTAACCAAAAGCCACATAATCACAGGACTGGCATCCTAACAGGATGCTAAGGACATCTGCCAGGGAAGGGGACCTGCAAGCCACGGGACTGAGGAATGACATAGCCACGACAAGGAGCTGCGGCTGAGCTGTCACCATGGACCGGGATGCCGGGTACTGGTGGTGGCCACTGCGTGGCACTGTTGGAGCAATACTGCACCGATCAGCAAGTGTCCGGCCTCTGCGTGCTCCAGAAGTGGGACTGGGACCTGGGAGGAGCTGACTGGGGCAGCCATAAAGGAAAAATCCTCTTAAGAGAGGCACAGCTTACATGTTGAAAAGCACAACCACATCTGCGAGAGGGATTCTGCCAGCAAAAGTGGGTGTGCCAGGAAAGCAGTTCTGAAAGGGCTTTTAACTTTACACCTGGCCTAACCAAGGAAAAAACCACCATCTCTACCCCCATTTGTGGTGTGGTTTTAATTTCCATTAGCTCAGACAACACAGCACCCACACACTTGCGGGACAGGCGGTCACCAAGAGCCCCACGGACTCCAAAGTCTCGTGAGCTCTTACGGGTTTCTCTCCCACTCCAGGAGAGTCCTGGGATGTTAGCAGCCCACAGAGACAAGCACATGCACCACCATGCCCAGTTTCCACCCAGATTGCCATGGTGAGCAGATCTGCCCTGCCTGGAAGGGGAGCTCCTGCCTGAAACAGGTCCCAGGGCAATGGGAGTCGGAAGTGCCGCGCTGATGTGAAGGTGTGAGAAGGGAAGATGACAGTCTCACCTCTACTTTCATTCCTGCCTGGAAGCTGATGCCATCAGGGATGGTGGTCTGGAAGTCAGCGATGGTGTAATATTCTTCTTCCACTTGCGGAGGGACAGGAGGTTTAGGCAGGTTCAAACCACGTGGCTATGACAAGAAAAAAGAAAACCCATCAGCGTGTTTCTACAGCAGGGTGTACAGCCCACCAGCCTGCAGAGACACAAGCCAGCACGGCCAGGCCAGGGAGATCAGCTGTGCCCATGCAGCATCCTCACCAACACAAACCAGCAAACCATTCCCAGGCTGAGCAGAAAATAGCTCAGTGCCAGACCTCTCGCTGACAGCAGAGTCACGCTCTCCAGAGGGAGGGAGCCAGTCTGCAGCCCCCCACTAGCAACCCAGTCTTGCAGGACAGGCTGGCCAAAAGTTCATTTAAACACCATGGACAAAGGAAGGAGTCTTAAGACAGCAGGGAGGCAGCGTGCGTACTCCAGCCTTGACCAAGAGCAGAGCCCACGGTACAGGGGCAAGATCCCAGGCAAAGAATAACCAGTGACCAGAGCTCCTTTCAGCGCTCCTCTCCAACTCCCTTTGCCATTGCTGCTCTCCTACATCAGCTGGCACTTACTATGGTGAGATCTCGGCGAGGAGGGGGTCTCTGCCTCATCTTTGGTGATTCTGTGGAGGAAGAATTTCAGATGCTGTTGAGTTTCTGGCTTTTGGTCACACGTGTGTTCACAAAAGACAAGTGAAAGAGAAAACAGAAAGGGAAGGACCAAGCCTGCCCCACGGGCAAGGAAGCCGAAGGAGGAACCTGTCTGCCCCGTACCCTGAGTGGCATGGGTCACCCAGGTTTTGAGGGCATCCCACTGGAAGAGGAACCAGCTTTGCACCATCAGGTGCTGCTGGAAAATGCAGCTGAAGTCACCACATGAAACTGCTTTTTCACTGCAGACCTGACCCAGAAGACCTGGTCTGCAGAAGGGTTAAAATGTCCCAGCTTCTGAGAGGAGAGCACCTCCAGTCTGGGAGGGGGAAGCTTTTATCTCCATCACATTTGCTGATCCTCAGCAGGTCCCTGGGCAGCACTGTGCTCGTGCCCCATCTGCCTGTGCAATGTCACCTCGAGACCTTGCTGCAGAGCTCACAGCGCCTGCGCGCCTTCTGCCTCCCTCATGCCCCGTTATGTCGCCCAAAAGCCTGCAGGAAAGGCTGCGCTGACACCCCAGCCACCACTGGCCTCCTCCCAACCGGCCACTTACTGCGTCGGATGTCAGCATTGGGCAGGGGACGGCTGTCGAATCTCCCATCCCTTTGGCCAGCAAGCCCATCCTTCTCTCGGCTTGCCACGCCCTGCTGCCGGGAGATGCCATCCAGATCCAAGGCACATGAATGAGCGGAGGAGCCTGACCCCAGCTTCTGCGAGAACATGTCTCCATTTCCCTTTTTGAGGTAGGAGGCGGGGGCCCAGCCTTCTTGGCCCTGGTACCTGTGGTGGCAACAATGGCAGAATCACAACGCAGAGCCCCTGCGCCGAACCGGGGCCGCGAGCCCTTCACGGAGGAGCGACCCACTCGCTCGAGTGGTGGTGTGCCATCGGACATCCCCGGAGCCAGAGCTCAGGACTCGCGCTGACCAAAGGTACTGCGTGATCTGGGCAGAATGAGCTTGCCAGGTGTCATGCTCTGCGGCACGTGGGCACCTGGAGAGCTCCAGCCATGACTAACGCTCCCGTGCAAGCCAGCCACAGCCAGCAGGCCGAGGGCTGGGAATGGAGTGAAGCCCAATTTCCTTTTTGCCTCGGCAATGGCACTGGTTCAGGAATGAAGCACACTGGCAGGGGAAGCAGAGGGGAAAACCAGAGGGCTGCTGCTAGGATTGATGTACCTGGTCTTTGGAGAAAGCGCAAGCCTTCTGCCTGTGTGCTGGCAGCCTGGATCCCTTCCCTATTCTAAATCTGCACTGTTTAGGAGAGAAACCAGCTCCGCGATCTGATCGAAAAACCACATCTGCGGAGTCTCCCTGCCATGCCGGAGGGTCCCGCGCCAGCGTCAGAGGCTCTCTCCGCTGGCTGGGCTGCAGCCACTACACTCAGATGGCACCAGCTACTGAGCTTGTAATTGCCTTTAGAGCTCTCGTGGCAGCTCTCCTCTGCTTAAAAAGTCAATGGATGTTTTTCTGGGGCTTTGCTGCTGCCAAGACCACAGGTTCAATGTAAGGTTAAGAAAATTGTAGCATGTGCTCCCACCCTGCTCAAGTCCAGCTGTTTGCTAGACCATGGACAAGAGAAAATGAGCTTTCAGGAGAAAACAAGTATCAGCTTGGGACGATCTAGAGTCTTTGGCCTCAGCATGCCCTGCACAGAGCAGACCTGGCCCAGCCAACGGCCCTTCTCTGCAGGAGCATCCTAACACAGCCAGAGGATCCAGCCTACCTCCAGGACGCTCTCTGGTTTTCCTGTCAGCAGCATATGACATAATACTAATGCTTTCACACCAGTTGCCTTTGTACTGCTGGGGCATGTGATGCCACGATGCAGTCCACCTCCCAGCACAGGAAACTGGGGGATTTTAAAGATGTTTAACCAGAGCTATGCTTGGCTGAAGCCCTGAACGTCAGCTAGCCTTAGTCGGTAGGGATGGAGAGAAATGAGTTCTGGTACTCTGCCCTTCCCGATACCCTAGACTTGCCTTTGGACTGTACATCCCACACGCATCAGGTCTCTGCTTTGTACAGCCCCAGCTGCAGTGCCAGGGAAGAGGAAGAGTTAGGGATGGTACCTGATTTTCCACCAGCCTTCCAGGTTCTTCTGGATCACCTCCACCACAGCCCCTTTGTCCAAGTTCATTTCATCCTGGTCTCTTGCGGTATATGGGTAAATAACAGTGTACTTCTCCTCTGTTGGAAAGAAAGTGCAGTTTCACGGAGGTAAGTGTTTTATGGAAAACTGGACTCAGTCGAACAATGGTTAAGTGCTTCATATAATGATCATTCCTGTTGTAATACAGGTGCAAACACACAGAGATACACAACCATTCATAAAAGAAATGCCAGTGAAATGTATTTCCCAACAAACCCAGCTGCATTTTGAAATGTAAGCTTTGGTGAGCTAGTCTGGCCCAAGGAGTAGTTGTCTAAAACAGTTCCTGCTCTCCTTTAGGACTACAGACTATCTTTTATATGACAGCTCTCTTTCACCTGCTCTTCACAGAAGCCCTTGCATGCATCCATTTCAGTTCAAATTTCTTTCTCAGAGCCTTGAAAGAAGAACTGTCCTCTGTATAGGGAAAGGAATCCCACAGGCATCAGGGAGTAACCCCACACATACAGATGTGCTCTCACGCACATCTCTCAAACCGCTTTACAACAGCAGGTCTACATGAACTTCCCCGTTCAACAGCTGGGTCCCCCAAGACATTGGTCAAAGCCATGTGGTGAGCCTGGAGAAGAGTCTGATGTCCTGCCCACTAGACAAAATGATGGTAAGCAGGGACATGGATGCTCTTCCTTTCAAGAGGACGGGGAAACATCCTAACAGCCATGTGGACAACATGTCAGACAAACAGGTCCATCCATCCACTCCTCTCACTCACCTTCTCCTGCCTTCTCTGGAAGAAACCCAGGAAAGCAATTGCCTGTGCTTAAGCGATGCCACAATAGGGTGAAGGTTATTTTGGGAAAAGTCTGCCTCCAAAACCCACACCTCTGGACATTCATATATCCACACTGTGCAGGTTTCCTGGATATGTCTTCTTGGAGGAGCACAGACCTCAAAGGGCCTGATTTCCCACCCCCTTCGTGCAAATGAGTCAAAGCAGAAAATGTCCTGTCACATCCAGCCAAACTAAGCTCTCTCTTCTCCTCCTGACCCCATCTGAGCCACCAACCCCAGGGCCATGGCTCAGAGGAGTTACTCTTACAGGAACTAAGGCAGCAGTTGCAAGAAGTCTGCATACAAGTTTTGGGGGAAAGCAGAAACTCCAGCCTCTGCACCCAAAACAAGCCTCAAAAAAGTGAGAAGGAACAGCTGAGACAGGAAGGAGAGGTGGACATGAGTGGGCCTAATGGAAGGCTGAGGAGCATGTATGGCATGCATTGAGGACTGACACAAGCAGGGTTTGTCACATGTAAAGCAAACAAACATGCAGACAACAAGGCTCCAAGCACAAAACACGGGCAGCCAAACAAGTCTCTACGAAGTCCACCTTGACCCCATCCACTGGTGTACAAGTCCCCAAGAGTCCGACGGCGGCCAACGTGCCTGGGCAGAGACCAGTATCTCCATGGAACTGGTAAGAGCATGTTGGGAAAGTGGGAGAAGGACAAGAGAGGATGTAAGGAGGCATCACTTCAGGTCCAAGAGGAGACAGGGCTGACACCAGAGAGTGGCACAGAGACTGTACTCACCTGGAGCCCTCTGGGGCCCTCCCTGGCCTGAGCCCCCCTCCCACCTCCATCTCCCCAGATGAGGGGCTGAGCCAGCTACGGAACCGCTTTGAGCATACAGTGGTCAACGGGAAGGATGTGTTCTCCAGGGGCATTTCAGATTTGCTCTAAGCAAAGGTTGCAACCTTGCTGTTCTCTTAACGTGAGCTCATGCATGCTCTGTGTTCCGCATGGGTTTAGAAGGCATGTGAATTGTCCTAGGACCTGAGCTTTGCTCCTCCTCCAGTGCAGGCAAAACAGCTCCCTGGGGCCTAAAGGAGGCACTGGGATGGCAGGACTGAGTGTTCCCTGGAGGCTGCACCTTCAGCCCCTCTGTGGGGGAGCAGAAAGGCCAGCAGTTAACACCGCCAGTATCCAGCTGCCTCACTCCTGCTGCAGCACTGGAGCAGAGCACCGGGCAAGCAGGACCACTACCGGCAGACATGACTGAACAGCACGTGTGGGTTTCTCCTTCCCCAGGCTCGTGCCCTGCCTAAGTCAGGTAGGGCTATGCAGTCTGGCAAGCAGCTCAGTGCAGTCCAGCAGGAAGAAGCTGGGGCAGATGTCTCCAGCGGCTTCTTACCTTCATCGGGCTGCATGGAGAACTCATCCTGGACACCATCCTGGGCCTCCAGGCAGGTTGCTGGCACCCAGCCTTGCTCCTCTGACGTGCTCACAAACCACCAGCCTGAGAAAAAAACAGCAGGCAGCTCAGCCAAGGGCTCGCACTAGCCAAAAACCCCCTCCCTCCCTCCAAACCACAAGCCTGAGGGGCTTTGCCCCCTCCTTGCTGCCTACATGGGCAGCTGGGGTGACCCCAAAGCAACAGAGTCAAGCACTATCCGAAAGGCAGCACAGGCAGCAGCACGGGAGAATCACAGCTGAGTGGTATCCAAATGTACAGTTCCCTCCCCACAAAAGATGGGAGAGGCTCTGAGAACTGAATGGCTCCAGCCACCGTGTTTGCTTTCTTTTTTTTTTTCTCTTCATGGTTCATTTTCTCTCAGCCTGGGTCAGCAAGCCCAGGCTAATTAGAAGAGATGCCTACGCTGTCTGCAAATCGATAGCTGACTCCTGCTGTGCTCTCGCCTTCCTTACATTTGTGGAAACAGCAAATTTTAAAACCTAAGAGCAAATGCAGGATTAAAACATGAGCTCTCCCAGCAGAAACCTCGCCAGCTCCATAGCGGCCACAAGCAATTCTGGGCCACCCTGGGTGTCCAATCAAAATAAACTCGTGCTCCTCAGTTATTAAAAGCACAAGCTATTTGTGTCTTTAGGGGGAAAAAAATAAAGACCGAGCATTATCCTCAGAACCTCACCAGTGAGTCATTTAGAAAGACAACTAAATTGTCGGGGAAGGAATCAGCAGCTACCTGCATGGAAGGGAAAACCAGGGCTGATATTTGATAAATAAATTATTTGCCACAGCTTTTGAATTGGCTGTGCTAATATGTTTCACTTGCTTCAGAGTTCCTTTTATTTTCCTCATTCTCAAACATAGCTGCTGGTGCAACTAATCCTCTGGGGACTGTCTTTCCAGAATTTTAAAATCTATTTTCACGATTTATCTTTAAACCCCCACTAAGCAACTTCTGTTAACTTCAGGGAATAAATTCCCCTTTTCAACAAACTCCAGAATTTGGGCCCACGACACGACTCAATCCTTTTGCAGAGGTTAAGAGCAAGTTTAAGTTTCGAAGCAAGCGAATAGCTCAGCTGCCTGCCCCAGACCACGACTGGGTGCTTCATTGTGTTCGGAGGCAGGAATTGCGAATACACAATGGGGGCTTTCATGGGCACCATGAGAATGCCCCCCTCTGTCAATAAAACAAGGCTGCCAGCTCCGGGAATTTTTGTCCTCAGGACCCATCAGCCAAGTTCTTCAGCATGAGAAAGCACAAAGTAGAGACTGTCAAAGATGGACGGCGCCTGGCGCTCAGCACACAGGTCATCAGGCCCTTCCTCTAGAGACAGCCCTGAAGGCTTGTCCACGCTCACACAGACAGCCTGCAGACTGAAGCTGCTTCCTCCACGTTCCACCTCAGCTGACCGTCCCAAGGCCATCCCTGTGAGGTGCCTGGAGGCTGTTTTGCTTAAGGTCCTATCAGGAAAACACTGACAATACAGGATTGCTAGTCCTGCCCCTGCTCTGGGACGCAGAGTAGACCCAAAGCCCTCTGCCAAGCCAAACTCCCTGTACCTGATTCGTTCTTCTCAATGATATCCACCAACTGGCCCACGCACAAGCTGATCTCGGAGCTCTCCTGCTTCTGGTAGTCCGCCACCACGACATACTGCTCCAGCACCAAGGGGTCGACCGACGCAGAGTCAGCTCCTGCACAGGGGGGGACAAGAACCGACCCGTGTGCCAGGGTCAGCACCAGCTCCCGAGAGCACGGGCCACCGCTCCCGAGCACCTGCTGGCCTGCGAGCAGCTCCAGGACACCCTGGGGACCCCAGCGTGAGGGACGTGAGCCAGAGACTTGGGGGGGAGTGAGGAGGAGAGAGACCAAACCAGCAGCCAGGTGAGAAGGGTACAGCCAGGTGAGACCTTTCCCTTGCTACCCACCCTTCCTGCTCACAGACAGAGCTGTCCAAGCAACCCCACCACCGCCACAGACGCACGCAGCAGCCTGGGCCCTGCTGTCAGAGACCGACGGGGCTCGGGGCAGCCTCCTGGGCACTGGCATCGCCTGCCCCCACGCACGGACCAGCTCAGACCCCAACTCAATACACACGACCTGCAGTGAGTTTTGCTGGTCCTGGCTGAAGAACCTGGACATGCAGGCAGAGGGCTGTTTGCAGGACAGAGCAGCGTCCCCCTGTCATCATTGCCCTTATGTATTTCAGTCACCTTCTCCCAGCTCGCCAGCGCGGGTTGCTCTCTCTGCTATTTGCTCCACGAACTCTGCTCAGCTCCTCCAGCTGGAGATCCCAATTTCAAGTCAGAAAAGGAAAAAAAAAACAAAAAACAAAAAACAAAGCAAAAAACCCCAAGGAGGGAGCAAAGGGGCAGGCTAGATGGGGAGCAAAGCCTTCCTTTGGCCAGAAAGAGGCCCGACACCCGGAGGAGAGACGGCCGCGGCCAGGCTTGCTGGGCGCCGGGCACTGGCTGCGCAGAGCCCGGGCAGGCTGCAGGTGGCACTGCGGGCTAAGGCCAGGCGACACCCGGTAGCCCTGCCAGCTCCCTCACCTCCTCCTCTGCCAAGGGACCAGCTGCAAGGCTGGTTTGGATTTTGCAAGTAATTTCTTTCTCACTTAGGAGACTGCTGTGGGTATAGATGCACCCCCTTCGCGCGGCGCTGCTTGCTATGGTAGCACTGCGACAGAGGTTTCCGCTGGCATCGGTCACCGCTCTAGAAACACGGCCCCGGGTTTGTCGCTATACGCTGGGCGAAGCAGCCCTTTTCCCACATGCGCCCAGACGCTTGCTGCGTGCAGGGAGCCCAACGAAGTGACCCAGGGCTTCGCAGGCTCGCATGAGCAGACCCGGCGTGTGCTCAGTGCCGAGTCCAGCCCACTCAACCCCACCAAGCCGGGTGTTCGCTGGGGCTCAGCCTCCCGCTAAACCAGCCGCGAGGCATTCGGTTACCCAGAGCACCAGCAGCACTTGCCCCACCTGCCTCCGAAAGCCTCCAAGAAGCAAAAAGATGTCAGAAACTCTTGCCCACGACTCCCCTCTGCCCTGAGCGCTGGCTCCGGCCTCCAACCCAACACTTTGCCTTGCGGCTTCGCACCCTGTCATGCAGTAAGAATTAATTAATATTTCCCGAGTGCTTTGGAAATAGGATAGTGTTACTTACTGTAGCACGAGTGACACGAAAGAATCACACACCTGCTCATGGGTGTTAACTCGAATTTTCAGGGGCTGTGCATGTACTCTGAGCAGAGAGCCTCAACTTTTGGGTCAGGGCAGAAATTACACCTGGCCCAGCCCTCTAGCTGCTGCGGCAGGGCAGATAGACAGGAGGATTACCTCCCAGTCTCTGAAGGGTGTGAAATTACATAGAGAGTGGCAGTCCCTTGGGACAGTTAGGTGAACTGCAGCAAAGAAATTCAGACTCTTTTCAGGAACAAGTTTCTATGGACAAGGGCACCTAGACTGCAAGAGGGCCCAACAGCTCCCCCGTCACATAACAGGTCTCAGCCTGACAAAAGATCTTTCCTATGGGGGAACCTATTGCAAGGCATAGGTTGCCCCACAAGAAAGCAAGCTAGGGTGGCATACTCATCCCAAGAGGGTATGAGTAGAGATGGACAAGATCTCGCAGGTCTTCAGCAGTCCTAGGACGCTCTGCTGCCCGGCAGAGAAGTCCTCCTGTGCACAAGGTCACAACCTCTCAAACTGGTTCTGAGAAACAAAGACCACAACAAAGGTTTAAATCAACAGTGTATCTTCAGGACAGTCTTATTTAAAGGAAGAGGAGGCAAATTGTCCGTGTTATTCTGCTATAAACAGCACTCTGCACAGCTCCAGGTGAGCTGGCCAAGTGCAGAGGATCTGTTACCGCTAATGAAAGCTTCCTCCATACCAAAACCCAGAGGTGGGGCACCAGACAGAATTAAAAATAGCCCTCTAAAGTGAATGGTGGATGTTAGGACTATCTGTTCTACTAGCTCAATTAAAGGTTTGTGCTTAAAGTGATCAGAAGATCTACCCAGCCCCTGCAGAGAAGAGTAACAGCTACAGGAAGAGAGAAGTACTCTCCTTTCTGCCTCCCTTGCTATAATTACACCTGTTGCTCTAAGGCTATTCGTAGTTTCAGCAGGCAATTCTGGATCCTCCAATGTACCTATTAAACCAGCAACAGAAGTGGTAAACTGAGCTTGGAGGAAGAAGTAGGAGTTAATTTCAGGAGCACCTTCACCTGGCATAATTGTCCTCAACCACAAAAATATACACTCAAGTTAACAACAAAACATCTTTTATATAGGCAGACTTGGGTCTTTTAAAAATAGCAATGGTGTAAACCTTACCATCTAAGATGAGAGCACTAAACCTCTGCAGCTGGGAGGGGAGGAAGCATTAGTACAGTCCAGAGCCCACAAGAGAGTGAGTTTTGCAGACAGCTGCAGGCAGGAGCACAGACTGTGTATCCTAAACACCCCTCACTTGTGAGACTGACACAAACGTGGCATAGAGAAGGGATGTGCATTGAGTCAAGAGACCACTGAGGTCCTTGGACTGGGCTTGCAGAACTGATGCTTGCCGTGGATGCGGGAGAGCCACTGGCGAGACACACTCAGCTCTGCAGGCAGGGCCAGGCAGAAGCTGCCTCCAGGCAGGGCACATCACTTGGGACCAACCCAAGGACTGCTCGGCGCAGTGACCTTGCTCTCAAGACACGTCACATAGGAGTCAGCCTGTAAATCTTTGCAGGTTTTGTTTGACCAGGAACTTGGCCATTCACCCAAAGCGTTGAGATGTACAAAGCCAGCAGGAAATCTCATAGATATGGGGTTGCTTGCAACATTTCCAGCCTTTCCAATTTCTGGCTTTGCAGCATCAGTGCCTAAAGTGAGGACTTTCTTAGGGGGCTTGGACACTGGTGCCTTCAGAGGGAAACAAAGAGCCCTTTCTTAGGGGGCTTGGACACTGGTGCCTTCAGAGGGAAACAAAGAGCCCAGGACCGAAATAAGAGGGCACAGGTATTTGTTTTTGAAGCTTGCCCCTGCTGTACGCTTGCCTAATGCAGCTTTCAAAAATGTCATGCTTTGGATAAAGTGTCTTCTTCCTAGTCCTCTGGCCTGTGCTAATCGGATCCAGTGCTCTCAGGACAGCCCCTCTTCTCCCAGACCTGATGAGTTCGTGAAGATCAGTACTGCAAAAGTGACTTTCTTCCTGCTCTCACGTGAAACGGGCACTAGATGCTGTGCTGTACTCTTTGCAAGCTCTCTCATCTCTCCAGGGATTTCTCCAGAACTGGAAAATACTCACATGGAAATACCATTCACCAGTGGAGTTTTAGAAAGGTCCACCTATGGATGCTGTAGGATACGAGAGCTGTGTTTTCACTGTCTCTCATTAGACTGAATACTGTGGTTTGGGGTCTCTGTGCCACTGCAGTCACATTACATAGCACAGCAAAAGGTACGTGGCCACACAAGAAAGCATCTAAAATAAAACTGGCATGGGCATATTGGAGCTCTCTGCCAGCTTCCTTGGGCAGCCCCACCCAAATACAAACTCCGGAGACAGTTTCAGGTTCCCCTGCACTAAGGCAGTGGTGCAATGAACCCACGACTCTCCACCTGTGCTTTCTGTTGAACTGCGAGAGGAGAAGAGAATAGAAACGCTCAAAACAGTCTTGGGGACTGATAGGATGACTACTTTAGACGTATCTAAATCAGTGGCCAAGTCAGTCTTCAGAGTCCCAGAGCCTGGGAAATAATCCACCCCCCGCAAGCTGCAGGCTGTACAGAGCCTGGGCCCATGCGTAAGGCTCACAGACATGTGGGATTACAAACACTGGTTTAAAAAAATAAGCAGAGGAAGCAGATTTTATTTCCAATGCTCGCTTATACCAGGCCCTCCTTGCAACAGCAAATGTCACTTGAGTCTCTTGGTCACCACAGGAGGTTGAGGGCAGGCAGCACTTTAACCCACTTTGCATCCCAGTATTTACTTAAATCCGATTTCCAAACAGGGCTTGCTGCTGCCAGGAGCTTGGGAGCTCTTTCCAACGCTCTCCTGAAGAGCAGTTCACCCTCTCTCTGGCAATGCTGGGAGAAATAAGCAATTGGGAAATTGCTTATTGGAAAAGTCTCGTGACTTTTGTTTGTTAGCAGCTATTCAATGCCCCCTCCTCAGGGAGATCCCGTATTGAAACAGCCTTTTTTGTGCCCTGCTGCATATTTGCTACCTCAAAGCAGGCCTGGCTTGAGGAACTGATGAACCATGAGGGACCTCCTCAAGGTATAATAGGAGTCAGGGTGACAGCAGCAGAACCAAACTCTGTTTCTGCTTCCAGAAAATGCAAGACGGTGAGAGGAGTCTCTGGACATGCCTGGCATGAGGCACCAGCCCTTTGTAACATTACTGCACACAAACATCTTTCCCTGACGGCTACTGCACGTATGCCAGGTGCCGTGGGCAAAACATGGCATCCTGCCCTGCCAGAGCAGGCTCTGGCTTGGACATTACCCAAACTCTCCCTGTTCCCTCCCTCTCAACGGTGCCAAGCAAACAGCATCCCAAAGAGCATTTTCTCTTTGACCTCAGCAACATCCCTGTGTCACTTACAAACCCACCATGCCAACAGGACGGCAGAGCGAAGCTGCCCATAAACCTGCAGTGGGAAGGCAGGACGAAGCTGTGTACACAAGCAGGAGAAAAGCTCCTGCTTCTGTAAGAGCCAGCATCCTTAAATTGAATCTGCCTTCAAAGAACTGAGTTATGCAGCAGAAATTTTCTTCCTCTTCTTCTCAATCCTCAAGAGACCTTCTTTTCTCTTGCCTAATGTAAGTGGACAGGATTCAAAGTGATCTACACACACACTGATCTCATAGGGAAATGTAACACCCTTCCCTTACTCACCAAATGTTCCTGCTGAGCCAGCACACGAGCAATTTTCAAGATAAGGGAGACTGTATCTTTACTTTACCTCTGTTTTATCAAAAGAGAGGAGAAGGAGAAAAATTGCAGCCTGTTTTTGTCCCCACGCACAGCCAGACACTTCTCTGTCTCCAAAGCTAGTTGAAGACCCACCACTTCAGTGCAAGAAAGCTAGTACAAAAACCGCAGTCTTTGCTTGCAAATGGCTCATCAGAGCTACAAAATTACCATCACAAGGTCCAGCTTTGACAGACACACCTTGCAGCAGTCAAAGTTTGAGGAGAAAATGTTGTCCAAAGGTTTTAACCATACTGGTAAACTCCTGCTAGTCAATCAGGAGAGCACTCAGTTATGACCTGCCCATGAGAACAGACCAAAACCAGGAGCCACTGTTCAAGCAGACAACATCTGAGCTTTTCATATGCATCCTACACCTAGTCTCAGTTAAGACGCTGGGATACCATCAGTTCTTGAGAGAGGGATGACCTGCAGCTCCAGTGGAAAAGAAAGTGGAATCAAGCCTTTGACTCTCCCCCGTACTTTTCCTTTCTCCTCCGAGAGGAACCCACTCATCTACGGGTGAATCTGCTTATGCAGCTTACGGCACTGCCAACTCCCTGGCCAAAAACCTTTCCACAACCTATTTCAGCAGAATCTCCATCCAGCCAAGACTCAGACCTTCCTTCCCAAAGATGCTCATGCCGTTTTTGACCTTCTGTGGCTCCAGTAGCTGAAAAATGTCCTCCCTAATCCACAGACTGAAGGCTCTTCCCCTCCTCTCTCCTTCTCCTCTCTCTGGGATGCTCAGATAACTGCTAAAACACACAAACAAGGGGCTCTTTCAGAGCTGTTCCCCCCTCTCGAGGAGCGAGTAGAGCCCCCCAAACCCAGCTGTCTACCCAAAGGGTCCCAGCTGGTGCAATCATGAAGCAAAATGTACTGCTGCATCAGGAGACTTTCAACCTCACGCTGACCACCATGCAGCTCAGACCCTCCTCTGGACTTGGGAAATTTTGCACCCCCATCCTCCTGGCTGCAGACCAAGCCCTGCCCTTCACCCAAGATGTGTGACACAGCCCCTGCATGCGGAGCTGCACCAACAGCCAAGCACCAGTCCCAGCCTGCCATACCTCTTCTCCACTACTGCCCCATGTCCACCAGCCACCACAGAAAGCTATGGGGGATGTGACAGCTTCTTGCAAGGGGCTTGCCCACTCAGCCTGAGCCTGTGTCCCTTTGGCAAAAGGCAAAGCAAGAGCAAGGGCCAGGTAGCGAGCAGCTGTTACTACCTCTCTGCAGAAAAGAGGCCGTTCTCTGGATAAACCCTGATGGAGGAACAAAACAGTGGGAGACAAGACATGAGGCGGGGAGGGAAATGAACTCAGGGGTGGCAGCAATGGTGGCAATAACTCGATTAATGAGTGGACGGGGAGGTCAGTGCAGTATGGAGAGCTGCAGGCGTCCGTCCCACCTTTGGGAGCACCACGGGAGGCACAGGGGATGTGGGACTGGGACTTGGAGGCTGCAGTGAAATCCCAGGTGGATAGGGGGGGCACATTGTGTCAGAGAGCCCCACGGGGGAGCACAGGTTTGGCTCGCCATGGAGTCAGGCCCTCGCCCTGTTCCAGGAGACCACAGCTGTGGGTGAAAGGAGGAGCTGGTGGAACCAGCGGAGAGGAAAGGAGTCCTTACCAGACCTCTTCTTTCCAATGGGCTCCCTGAAAAAGAGAAGGAAGAGCGTCAGCAGAGGGATGGGGCAGTTGGGTTGTTGGCCAAGTGACAAACCCACCCAGGAAAGCACAGCGGTGCTGGCCCTGGCAGGGCCGCTGACCTCCCTCAACCAGCTAACATCTCCACAGGTGACATGGGGCATCACCCACGTTGCAGACAGCCCATCTCTCCCCTCCCTTCATTTAGTAATTTAATGCTTTCGTCTTTCCCAGGGTGAGGCTCGGTTGCTGGCCTGGCCTCCTTCATGCCTTGGTCTGACAGCCACAACTCCCACCATGTCACTTGGTGAAGGCGAATGGGTTGGGACAATCTGGCAGCAGAGTCAGAAGCTGGGGAAGCCCAAACCCCCAGAACTGCTCCCAGCACAGACCACAGCTCCCACAGAAGTGGGCACCAGTTTGAAGGCAGACTAAGAGGGAAATCCTGAAGCTTCTCCATGTTCTGCACCTCTCCCAAGGACAAGGATGGGGAGCAGTTGGGGAAGGGGTGAATATTTATACCCCAAACCAGGACAAGTCATTAAAGAGTTGTAGAAAGGATGAACACCAGGGCTGTGCAGAAGAAGCAGTGCCTCCAGGACACAGCAAGCAGGAGCTGTTGGTGGTTATGAGGAGGCAATGAGTTAGCTTCAGCCAAAGTGCTCTTGCTATGGCCAGCGCTGGCCAGACCGCATGAGGGTGGCGAGATGGGTTAGAAACCACAGGTCCTGGGTCCCTTCTCTTATTTGAACGTTGCCAAGAAACATGGTTGCTGAACAGCCTCAAACCCAAGGCACAAGCACAACTCTCTTCAGGCACAATGAAATCTGGGGCACTTCATGATTAAAAAACAAACACCAAATCAAGGAAAATATGGGCCCAGAAAAGCCTCAGAAAATCATGGGTAACAAACCAAGACACCCAACCAGCCTGAAACCCAAACAAATGCACCAGCCCTGTCCTCAGCCCAACCACAGTGGCCCATGTTGCTACAAAAGGGCTCTCAACACTTTCACATAATTCACCACTGTGGCTTTGAAATGCTGCTGTAGTGTGGGGTGATGGTAACCTGCTCCCTGTTCACTTACAGAGGAAACTGCTTTCCCTGCTCCTCAGACTCACACGCGTGACAGATAAAGACCAACTGGCCAAGATGAAATATTCTGGTACCAGGAGACATGCATCGATCCTTGTTACTTCCAGGAGGAGTAACAAGCACAGAGCAGGCACTGGAGCTTCCAAGGAGGAAAACATTCACTTGGTGGTAAGGGGACCCTCCTGAGGCTTTTAGCTGCCTGACCGCTGCTTGGAAAGGCTGGACCAGCCCAGATGGACCTCAGGAGCCCCTTCATCCACTTATCAAGTCCACTGGCAAAATCACCTTTCCCCCTCCCTCCCTTTTGTTTTCAGGCCAAGCAGAGAAATCCCTCCATGCTCAGCAAGAAAGCCAGCCAGAGCTGGGCTACGCTTTGTTCTCTTTCAAGCTTATCTGCATTTTCAGACCATAATTACTGCAGATATTTTATTTCCCTAGAGCGATGGGGTGATGCGGGGACTCGGCTGTCTTCAAAGACTGCCCACCCATCCTGGCAATGGGTTCTGCTCGCAGTGCCTTACCCTCCCGGTTCCCCCGTCCCTTTACGCCTTAAACCTCGGGTACTCATCCATGGACCTGCCAATAAAATTAAATTAAATGCAACAAAGATGGACTAGAAACAAATGGGACATTGCTATCTAGAAACTGGAGACTATCTGTTAAGTTCAGAGACTGTGCAAAGACCTGAATACCACGTCCCAGGTGCAGAGACCAACGGAGGAATCTACTGGACAGAGCATCCCAAAGACATTTCTAAACAGAGACAGCACTGCAGAGCTAAAGCAGAGTTTATCAATAAGCCCCATTAAATTTGCCCCAGCTCAGCGGTATGGCGGGGAAGGGAGGCGAAGCAAGGCCAGACGAGCACGCTGGAGATCAGCAGGTGGGCACAGCACCCTTGTGCTGACAGGAGGGCGCTGATGGAAATAACTGTTGTTTTTCCCTTGCCATCTGCTAAACCGATTCCTGTAACTCATTCCCCTGTTTCCTTTCACCGGCTGCTCCCTCTGAGTGAGGGGGCAAGGAAGGAGCTGCAACTTCACTTTGCTGCTGGGTTGTTCCTGGCACAGATACAAAGAGCTGTAGGTCTGAAGACCAGCAGCCCCAGCCCACCACCTCAGAAGGGACAACAGCTCAGACAAGACAGGAAACAGCAATAAACTCTCGGCAGCATCTCCTCCTCCTCCTCCATTCCCCGTGGACCAGAGAAAGGCATGCAGCAGAGCTTGCATGCACGGCTTCCTGGAAACTGGTGGCTCCAGAAGACGAAAAGAAGGAAAGGCCACTCTGCCTTCCACTGTGAAACTCATTTAGCTCTCACCCCCACAACAGCCAGGCTGGGCAGATGAACCAGGCAGTCACAGCACAATTACAAGGCACCAATACACAGCTATGACTCTGTGCCACCAACCAGCCCCACAAAGCTTCCCAGGCGGTAAAACCCAGGACTGGTTCTCCCGCTGCTTCCCAGGATTTTCCCAGTTCCTTGCTGGGAACACTGAAGGCAAGGGTTCCTGTGTGACCGGAGTCTCACTTAAAGCACTGAGCCAACAAGACAGTCTGAGGGTGCGGTAGGCTCAGTTCAGAACCTAATAATCCCCCAGTGCAATCCTGAAAGGAAACTTTTACACGTGGAGAACTCAGCACCAGTTAATAAACCCCATGCCACTTTTTTTTAGGAAAAGAGAGTCAGGTTTCTCAAGCATCTTCTCTAGTCTATCAGACAGCATCGCTCTGGATCCAGTGATGGGAAGGAGTGAGATGGGGAGCACAAGGCTGTGGTGAGGGCGTGAGGCAAAGCTAACAGCCCGGGAGGTAGGTTGAGAACAAACGCAAACAGGCTGTTCTTTAACAATATGTAGGTGAGCTGCTAAATTCCTTACTGCAGGATGCTGTGGACACTGAAAGCCTTCATGGACTTACAGGGTCATAATTCAGGCAACAAATGTTAATTAAAAGCCATTAATTATAAAACCAGGAAAACCCTAAAGGCTAGAACCGTGTCTAAAGAAGAGGTGTTACAAGCTTGCTTGACTTTAAACTCTTCCCTAAGGCTCTCACATTTGGTAGCTGCTAGGCTAGGCAGACCGCTGTGTGCTGCAGGGAGGTGGCTCTGAGGCTGCCACGCAGAAAAGCCCACCTTGCAGCGGGACCCATGGGAGGAAGGTGGCCTGGCATGTGGCTCGGAGACCTCAGCACCTCCCCTGCTGCCCCACAGCCCTGGCCACAGCCAGCTCACAGAGCAGGAGAGGGACAGCGGAGCACCAACACAAGGAAGACAACGCCAGATGCTGCAAAGCCAGCCATACAGGGGCCATGATCAACATGCAAGATGAGACAGATATGAGGTCATCATTCCAAGAAAACATCTCCTGCGGAAAAGAAAAAAAATCTATCATCTCCTGTAAAAAAAATCCTTCTGTAATACAGTAATGCCATCAAAATGGCTATCAGAAGTTAGTTCATCTTGTAAGTATTCAGCAAGCTTGGAGATGTTAGCAAAGTTTATGCAGGAGAGAGACTGAGGAATGGGGTACAACAGAGCTCTTGTTTGGGAGAACTGATGTTTAGCAAATGCTCCACAGAGCACTGAATGGAGCCCCTGTCCCCCACACTGCAGTGCCAGTGCTACCCGTGTTTAACCACTGGAAAGTCGGCCAAGCTGAACCTTCGGGCTCAGAAAGCTGCCCTGTTAGCACAGAAAATCAAGTACTCTGTCCATGCAAGGGGCTTGCACTGGCACACAGCATATTTTTGCAGAGTGGAGTCAAACCCTCTGGTATTTCTGTCTGCTGTCATCTAGGAAAGACAGACTCTCAGCAGAGAGTGAAGGAAACCACTATTTTGGAGCTGAGATCTAGCCTGAGCTCCTGGTGAATCTGCACGTAGGCATCAGGAGAACTGCAAAACAAACAATTCATTATACAAGCTGTAATTTGTCTGGATAGCGGGACATGGTTTAAAAGCCACAAGCCAGCAAGCATCCTTACCCAAACCAACATCCATCAACTCAGGGATCTCTAGTTTACCAGCAAAAGCTCCTGCAATGGCTTCCTAGATGAGACAGGCACTCCATCTTGGAGCAGGGACCTGAGCCTCCCCTTGTTCATGCCCCAAACATCACACAAGGGTGATAAGGAGAACTTTTCCTCCTGGCACAGCTCAACTACAAGGAAAGGTAAGCACACAAAAAGCTACGGGAAAGCAGGAAGAGAAGAGACTTGCTTCTGGAAGACACCGGCTACAAGTTTGTGCTTCCAGTTTATGGAAACAAGGGAAAGGAACAGACTTGCTCCCTGTTGCAATGATGGAAACATGCTTCTGTCCAGCATCCTCTTCTGGTGCTTTGGACTAAACACAAACCTTTTACCCGCCGATGGCTGCCAGCACTGCGGCCCTAAGCAGGACCTTTCAGTCAGCCCCTGCGGGAGACAAGCTGGCACAGTCAGATCACATCAGGCCTAAGTCTCATTTTAGCCCAGTTTTCCCTCCTCTGATTTATTGGGGCTGGTGCCTGCCTGGAGTCCCTGTCAGTCTGTATGTGAGAAGCAATCCATTACCGCGACTGGCAGTGCCAACCCCACCTAACCACACATCGCCAGGGCTTCGGTATTAATAGAACAACGATGGGCTGCTGAAGTTGCTGCAGGCATAACCTCGTTAGCAGCATACGCTTTCCTCATCTGGTCAGGTCCCAGCTCATTATCACGCACCTTCCAGCCCGGACGGCACAGGCAGCCCCCAGCAGTAACAGCCCTTTGCTGATTCAGCAGCAGCCAGGATTCAGCCTGGGACCTGGGTCCTGCCCGTCCCCCTTCTCCCTCCGGTGATTCTTCCCCTGGCACAGGGCAGGGAGGAGCGGGGTTACTCGCTCTGCACTTGGTCCTCCACCCCAGCAAAGAAAACATCCATAGCAGCACTGCTGAACTGCCCTTGGAACACCCCAAAATCCTCTCCCTTTAGCCAAGGGCTGTTTGGGAGAAATAGCAGGAAGGCAAGCTGGGGATGTGAGCTCAGAGGGTGCCCACATATACATAAAGGAAGCAAATGACAGTTTTTAAAAGCTGTCCCAGGCTTTGGCTGCCACCAGCGGCCCTGCTGCAAGCGGAGTTTGCCCTGGGTGTGTTTGCCCAGAGGAGCTGCAACGCCGCAGCAGCCAAAGTGACAGGGACATTTTGCTGGTGCTCCGGGGGAACAGGGAGCTCTGGCAGGCTAGGTCTGTGGAGCAAGGAGAAAAGAAGCCATTCTCCAGTAAGCTGGGAGAAGGAGGCAAGAGCAGCCCCTCTGCTGGGGGTATGGAGACGGCAGTGAAACTTTTGCTGAGTGCAGACAAATCTCTCCTGCTTCTCCCGTGTGGTGGCAAATGCCAGGTGGGCTCCAGGCCACCACGGAGAGACCCCGGCCCTGAGCACTGCTCATGCTTCCCGGCAGGCAGAAGCAAAGCACAGGTCAGCGCCTTCGATCAAAATCCTCAGGGAGGGTCCGTGCCTACCTACAGCTCAGTGCTGGAGCTGGAAGACATGACTGGAATGAAAATGTAGCTCCTCAGTGCTTCCTCTCTCCATTTTCAACGTCTTTGGGGTGTATAACCGTAAACTGTGGCAGCAGAAGCTGGGAAGCTGGGGCAGGGACCTCGTGCTGTGAGTGGGACCTGTGTTTGCAGACCAAGGCCAGAGGGCCACCACCCACCTGCCTCGGCTGCCTTCCTGCCGGGAGAGGACCAAGCCCCAGCGGCCACCTTCTGTAGCACAGCACAGTCCCACAGCAACACCACTGGCTGAGATGGCATCAGGGGAAGCCACCCACCCTCGCTTCACACAAAGGGCTTTGAAGATGAACTAAACTGCGAAGCAGCAGCCCAAGCGATACGCACAATGCCTTTCCTGGAAGATGTTTGCTTAGCAGTGGCAGGAGGAGGTTTCTCATCCATCTGCAGACTAGGCAAGTCAGACGTGGGGTTTCTCTGGTTCCCACCATCCCACGGCCCACCCAGCAGGCGGAAGGCACTGCTCCCAGTACACCTATCTGGGTGGTAGCAGCTGGGAAAGCCAAGCAACCTCAGCGAGCAGGGAGGAGCAGCAGCTGAAGTTCACCGGCCAAACCCCCAGCTGGGGTCTCCAAAGACGGGGCAGGCACAGATGTAAGCCCACGCACCGCAGCCTCCGCTGAGACACGGGCTCCACCTCTGCTGTCACCATCTCTTGTAGTGGTTGTGAGCCCTTAACAAGCCTTCAGAGAGTCCTGCTGCTGGGACTGCTGCCCACCCCAGTCCTGCGCTAAGCCTCAGCGTGCTGTCTGGGCAGCCAGAGAGCCCACACGTCAGCCTTTCAGCCCTGCCCTCCCTTTGCAGGATACCTGCTGGACTCAGACAGACCCAGCACAAAAGGATTAAGAGGAATTTAGGTCTTCTACAGACAACAGGAACTCCTGAAGCAAGTAGCTTTCAAACTGTGAATCCACAGTCCCCAGAGGGAGCGAGGAGGGGTGCTCGAGGACATCTTTTAAGCACATTAAGAGATAGTAAATTTGCTTTTACAGGTGCCTGTGCCCCCACTGGAAAAAAAAAAAAAATCGGGTTCATAAGCTAAAAGGTTCAAAACAACAACTTTAAGTGTCTTATATATGACGGGATGTTCAGCTACCAAAAAGAAAACAAAGATGCTTTTAATGAAAGAGTCTTCTCATGGCCACGGGTACCTCCCATACAGAGGACAGCAGCTCCGCAGCCTCTGGGAAGCAGCAGTGTGACGGCTCCTTCCTCGGCATGCCCCACTTGTATACTGTGGCCAATTATTAAAAAACCACTCAGGATCTTGCTTCACTACAGAGTTAACCTGCGCTCCCGCATGTCGCAGAGGCGAAATTCAGCTGGCGAGGAGAGTTAGCAGCTGAATGCCTTGACTCAGCAGTGGCTTTGTGCCCAGCCGTTCAGACTTCCTCAGCCTTACTCCAGAAACTCCCTGCTGCGGCTAAAAATGGCTTTAAATTGAAAAAGGGTGGATGGGAGGTAAGGGGGGTGCACACAGCAACTTCCCACCCCAACAGCTGAGCATCCTGCTGCTGGTCAGACCTGCTGAGATATGCGGGGAGCAGGAATTTGATGATTTCTCTTCTTTGAAACCACGGTTTTCATAGGGCTTCCATCCAACACCGGGGAGAAAAATCCCACATCCCTACAGATTGCTAACTTTCTGGACGATTTCTCTTTTTGTAACCATTTCTCCTCTCCTTCCGCCCCCTACCACTGCTCTGTGGAGTCACCTCTTCCCAAACCTAACCAATCCCTCTGGATTACAGCCCCACTCTGACCCACCACCAGGCATCCCTCCAAGGTGGAAGCAGTCGAGTTATCCCAGTCCAGAGCTTGGAGGACAGGGATCCACGTCACAAAAGCCACCGATCGTCACTGCCAGTGGAAACACCACAAGCTCAATCTGCTCTCCTGTTTGAAGTGGTCCCTCTGGGCAGGCCACTGGAAAGTCGGCGGGTCTGTGTGGAGGGGGTGGAGGAAAGGTTTCACCTCCTTCTTCCACCCGCCCACCCCCCACCGCTGGAGACTCTTGTCTCAGTTCCACTTTCAGCTGTGACCTACCGCCCAACTGGAAGCCATGGCAGAAGAAGGACGCACAAAATCAGCATTTGACTCTTTCCCCCTCCGCTCAGTCCTCGTCCGCTCGATCTCCCTTTGCGCATGCCAGCAGCAGGGTAGGGGCTTGTAGAGCAGGTGAGAGACTGAGAAGGGCTGAGGGACTCAGCTTGCAGGGCTGGGAGCCAGCAGTGACCCGTTTCTGTTGGTGCTCCCAACACCGGCAAAGGGACACTGAAGGGAGCTGCACTGAGTGAAAGCAGAAGGAGGGCCCTGGCTCAGCCCAGGAAGAGCTCCAGCGCTGGGGAAAGCAGACACCACAGGGGCCCGGAGATAGATGCATGGGCTGTCCAACCTCCTCTTTCCATTCCCAAACACTGCCAGATCTGAGGACTAAATTCACCCTTTGCAGTTAAACCAGAGCTCCACGGACTGCAGTCAGCCGCGGCCCCTGAAAGTGGTTTGACATCCTGGGGTGATGCGAGTGAAGTGGATCTGCTACCTGCACCCCAGACAAAAGCAAGCAGAGGGTGCACCCAACAGCACTCAAAGGCACGTCCCTCTCACTGCCACCAGCTGCCGCTCCCGTGGGCGTGCTGCGACCTGAGGTGGCAGCTGGGGAAGCCGAGGCAAGGGATGGGGAGGGATGGGGAGCAGGAAGGCTCCCAGTCACGGTGCCACAAGAGCGGCTGCTTGGCTTGGCACCGAGCATGCTGACCAGTCCTCTTCCCGCCCTCCAAATCCCGCCTTTCAGCCACCCAGCATAAAAAGCTGCCTTTTTTTTTTTTCACTCCGTTCACGGCCTGGCTCCCTTTCAAATTCCTGGAGAAAAGTATTTATCTGCTGGATGAATGATGACATCCGGCCAAACCCCAGACACGCCATCACGTCTGATCCAGCCCAGCCGTCTATCACAGCTCTCATCTCGTTATTGGTAAGCTGGCGGTGTGCCAGCACTCGGGGCTCGGGAAAGGGCTCCCACCAATCTCTCCAGAGGAGAGAGTCAAGGACTTTTATTAATTAGCATTTTGAATTGTAGCTAATAAATACCCCTCTGGCATTTAGGCTGGGATAGGAAACACAACAGAGACGTCCTTGAGATGCTGTAGCATTTTGCTGCTGGAAGCGAATGGACAAGAGTCACCTGCTAAGTCCTGCATGCTGCAAGCATTCCTCTCCTCCCTGGAGAGGAGCAGGCAGCAGGAGGGAGCACGACCACCGGCAGATTCAGTGGTGCATCACCTGCTCACCCATCCAGCGCTGCAATGGCCAAACACTCCCAAACACATGGCAGTTTTGCAGTGAGGGCAATTTTGCACCCGGGAGCTGCTCAGCACTCGCGCAAGACACTGCGGGATGTGTCTGAGGATGGACCCCGCAACACAAGCACGCGCTTGGGATTGGACTCGGGGCTGGCACCTCTGCTCCCCTTGTCTGTTGGACCCGAACCAGAGAGACAACGAAGGACGTGGCACTGATCGCTGCCTGGTCGGATGACCAGGGGCTACAGCTTCAAATACAGCAGAGTGCAGAGCTGCACTCCTCGGGGTCTGACGCTCAGCACCCAAAGGTCTCCACATCTGAATGTGCTCCTTGTTCTGGCCACAGCCTCCACCCTGCCTGATTTCTGGCCCAGTCTACAAGACAAAATAAAGGTGAGGAAAGTGGGTGCAAGACTGAAGCTGCCCTTCAGTCCACCACACATGAAGGTGACTCAGCTACAGGCAGGTTCAATAGCTGACTCCTTTTGCAAAGCAGCTCACCACCCTCTCATGCAGAGCTCAAAGACTGATGCACAGGCAGCCCCGCACATCCCTAAATAGCCCCGGGGGCTGTTAACCCCTGCAATAAACCCCCACCCAATGCCCTTGCAAGCTCATCTTTTCCTTGTGTCTCTTGCTTGCCCCTGAGCTGCCACCTTCACTGAGGGATGACCAACGGGGTGGCAGGTTAAGTGGTGAGCAATAGCTGGGCAGGACGGATGAGAGTGCCAGCCGACAGCAAGCAATTAGTTAATGGGCTTCGAGGCCCTCAGACCAATCTCATCAAGTGACTGCGAGCTGTGGGAGGAATGATGACAGGCCAAGCGAATAGAAGCAGGAGCCAAAGGAGGAAAGCAGGGATGGGGGGAGGGGGAATTAAGAGGGGGAATGAAAAAAATCAAAAAGCCAGGGAGAAGATACAGTCCACACAAGCATAATACTTAGCTGGCAACCTGAAAGGCTCAGTGTTGCTGCTCAGAGGACAAAAACAAAATCCCTTTATCTGCCTCCGCACCCTTCCAATACAGAATGATGTCAAATCAATTTACGGCCTTTCCTCTCACAATTAATCAAGCCTCCTTCATTGCTCAGCCTTTGGTAGAGCCGCGCATCGTGTCACATGCAGCACAAAAACAGAGAGCAGCATAGCAGGAGATGGAGGCGGCTGCTCAGATTTATGCTGCTTGTGATTAGTAAGAGATGGGTGGCTCCTGGCCAAAGTAGCTCATAGTCACAAGACTTATAACCACACAGAGTTGCGTAAGGCACGCGAGATTCCTTGCAAACGTTCCTTGTTTTGCATGGAAAGACTCTGGAGCGTTGTTATGGATGGGGCTCATGGACATGGCTAAGGGCAAGAGCCTTTCGGAGGGGGCAGAGGTCATTTGTAACCATGTGAAATGAGGCTTTTCACACTGACCATGTTTCTGAAACCAGCATTTGCAAGTAGAAAGTGTCTCATGGGGTCCCAGAGAAGTGTTTCCGCTTCCCTGCTGGAGAAGGCTACACCAGGAGTTAGCTGATTGGGCAGAGGTGTCCACCTTGAGCTGCACAGCCCCCACTCCCTCCCCAAGAAAGCCTCCAAATCCCAGATCTGTGGCTCGCAGGGGGAACTGCTGATGAACGTCAGACTCCCATGGATACCAGCAAGTTCAAGGCAGTTCGTGTTTCATCGCCACCCCGGTGGTGGCAGCCACTCAACCAACTTACTCTTTGGGGGGTGTCAAGTCGTCAGGTCGTGTCTCAAAGAACTGGAGAACCTCCTCACACTGGGAGATGTAGGGAGGCAGCTGGATCAGAGCCTGCGGATGAAACAGAGACACCGGTGACGGGAAGCGTCAAGACTGTGCAAGGAGCCAAGTGAGGACAGGCCCTGGGAGCGCAGGGGACTGGGTCATGGCACCAAGCTTGGCACCCACGCGGTCCCCAGCACTCATGAGCACAGAGCCAGGCAGGGGAGAGCTACGGCAAAGACACACCAGAGTGGGGCAAGACCCAGACAGTCCCCAGTTACACCCACCACCGCACCACTGCAACTGAAGACTAAAGGAGAATAAGCAGAGACCTCCCAGGCCCCACTTAGCCCAGCTCCAGCCTTTTGGACAGATGTGCCCTTGCAGGGCAAGAGCCACGGGGATGTCCATCCCAGCAGCCATCCTCCCGGCCATGGTGCTCCGTTCCCCAGCTGCGCTGCAGGCAGGCAGCCGCTGTCCTTGGGAAAGGCCAGCCCTTTACACGTGGTAGACTCTCAGCGCTGTCACAGCCCTGACCAGCACACCCCAAAAATGCTCCACTGGGTAGCGGCAAATCGGGAAGAGACAGGGGGAGAAGAAGCAGGAGGCAAAAGCGTGGACACCAGCTCGTCAGGGCAAGGGCCGGAAGGCTGCTATGCGCACTGTCAAACAGCAGAAGCTGTAAGATGCCTCTGCTTTTCTCCTTTCCCTTCGAGGAAGCCTTTTGCAAAAAGACAGGCTTCAACGGTGGGACTTGCAGGTGAGAGTGTGTATGTCTGTGGGAGCTGGGGGCAGTCTGAGGCCAGCAATGTTCGCCTTGGGCCAGAGCTCTGGTAGATGCTTTCCAACACAGGCTGCAGCGAGGGCTGGGCAGGGAAGGCGGGATGGGCAGCTGCCTGGCAGAATGCCCTGCCCTGCTCTCTGCTTGTGGGAGGGAACGGGGCCATGGGCGACGGCAACTGCAAAAAGTAAAAAAGACATGCAATTGAAGGACGAGTTGAAATCAGGGGGCAGTGCTGCAGCCCGACCTGGAGCAGATGTCTGACCAATTTTCTGTACAATTCCCCCTCCCCTCCATTTGCTGTTACAGCAGTCTCGTGACAGCAGTGTGGGCAGACCAAACCTCCACTCATTTCTGTATCAGAGACAAAGCCACATCTGCAAAGCCCCGGGGTTACCACACAGATCAGATATGGCTCCACACTGACCTAATTGCTGGCCCCCAAAAGCCCTCCCAGCCATTCCGCACACCGTCATTGACTGCCAGCACGGCAGACAGTCAGACCACTAATCGCGGGCCAGCTGCGATGGAGATCATGTGAGAGGGGAGAGAAAACTACTTACTATGGCTTTTTGGTCCAGGGAAAGGCTATTGAAAGACTAGGTTTTGCATGGATGCCATTCCCATGTGGGTACCACTCCCCAATCCCAAGCATCCCGCGATCTACACAATTTCCCCTGTGCCAAAATCACTCTGATTTTGTGGCCTGGAGAAGGCTCTGCGTCCTCCGATAGCAGGGGATGATCACGGAAAACACCCTGTGCCGGGAGGACAAAAGGCAAAACCCACCGCCTGTTTCTCAGGATGTCTTGAAGGAAGCCCACCTAGAGCTGACTCAGCTGGCACAGTGGTGGCCAAGTCAATCAGGCTGCCCTGAAGTCTAGCTGGCCATGGTCTACAGCAGCTATGGCCACCAAATCAAAAATAGTGGCACAAATAGCGTGACGTCTGTCCCACCTCTGTCTCTGCCACCCAAAGCAGTGAAGTGGGGAGGGCCATCAGCACACAGCTTCAGCCCATGGTGTTGGAGCCACAGCAAGTCACCTCACCCACCCCACTGCTTGCAAGCCTGAGGAGAAAGGTCATTTACCAAAGACAGACAAATCTTATTGCACTGAAATCCATTTGCCAGGCAGTGAGAAAGGATTATTCTCTAAAAATGCTGCTAGAGGTCCACCCAGTCTCGTTGGGGTAGAGCATCACATCATCGCAACGCCGTCATCAACCCTCTAATGCTTTCTCAAAGTCCCTTAGACAGGAGGAAGGCAGTTCCCACAGCAAGGGAAAGACCAACAGATGTAGAACACAAAGAGAATAAACCGGAGAAATGGGAAGAAATTTCAGGCTTCTGCTCCCCCTCCTTGTCACTCCTAAGGCCATTTGAAGTCTCATTTGGCAACTGGTTGCTCTTACCAGTTGCTCTGATTCACTTCCTGCTTTTCTTGCACCTTACCTTAAATTGCCACATTTTTCAGCATGGCAGGACCTGGAACAGAGCCCTTCAACAAGAGCACTGCTTTGTGAAAGCAGTGGTTCCCTCCCTTGCTCCTCTCGCCTACTTCCACCCCAAATCTCACCAATCTTCTTTCCAGAGCTCTCCCAGAGAATGGAGACACCCCACTTCTCTCACAGGAGATGGCAAGAAAGCAAAAACTTTCTTACACAGTTTTCTGTGGGAACTTGTTCACAGCATATTCACCTAACCCTCAATTCTCACTCTGCAGGGCCAAGCTGGAGGAGATATTTTCGATTTCTGTTCCCCACCACTGCCCTCCAAGCGTGTCCAACATCAACTTCCAATGATAAACACAGCAGTAAAAGCGTGCTGGGACCCTGCGCTCATGATCTGCAGCACAACGTGCCCAGGAGGGACACCTCTCTGCACCTGCTGACTCCTTGCTCATTCCACATCTCTGCAGCCTTCGGTCCCACACCCGCCTTCAGCTCAGCAGCTTTACGGTTAAGTAGCAGCAACCGGAAGGGCAGGCACAGTGTGCATGTTATTAATTTGGTAATGCATTAACGGAAGGAGGAGAGAGCAGCCCTCTAAGTGGGTCATATAACATCAGCCATTATGTTCCAGTTGTTAAGTCAAATGGATTCATTATGTTTTATGCCATTAATGGCATCACTCTGAAAGAGACAGCTACAGCATCTTACCACTTAGGGACTTTTCCTTCCCAAAAATTAAATTTATGGTTGTGTGTGTCTGTATGTAGCTGGCACATTTCAGTGACTCAGAAGACAAGGGGCTGATCACTCCTGGCTGCAGCCAAGTGGTTACTTGCACCATCAGCTTCCCCCACACTCTTTGGAGCACACAGGCCCAAGCACACATTGCACTACATCTCCATCACTCTGCTCTCATCTGCTATCCTGGCCCGCAGTGGTTTTCACCCCACTGCAGAGCTGTCAAGACACAATTACTAATTCACCTTTATCCTTGTACTTGTTATTCCAGCCATGACATCTCTCCCATAGGTCTAGCTGAGTCCCAAAACCCACAGTCTCCCTCACCATGCAAAGTCCTAGGCCACAATCACTGCTACACCTCCTGCACCAAAGGAATGTGGTGGACGTTTCACCATTTCCCCATCTCCTCCCTTTGGTTTTGCAGTCTTTGGATATGTTTTCAACAGCATTCAGATTGGATTTTGGAAGTACGGGACCTACCTCCAGACCACTTCACGGCTGCCGCAAGTTCTAGTGCACTTGTTCGACATGATGAGATGTGGCATACTTTATTTTTGCAAAAATCATTTTTTGTAGAGTTTAGTATTTTGTTTTTCCCAGAAAAAAAAATGCCCTAACCCCATAATTTGCCTTATACTTAAGCACAGTCTTACATTTGTCAAGAGTATGAGGCAAATCACCTCAGCCTTATCAAGGAAAGGACCCAGACAGTCAACTGCATTTTGGCTCTATGATGAGATGATCTCTGTTGGCTTCCAGTAATTTTCTGCAGGTACAAGGCATCTTACCCCTGCGCAAGTAACTGCTTTGCATGACCAATAACAGGACTTTATGTCCCAGTCTGGGACCATCCCACCAAGAAAGCACTGGCTTCTACATAAAACAGCAGGTCTGTTCCCAATAGATGTGTAAGGGAAGGCTCTCCGAGGAACCAAGTCCTCAGACCTTGTCCTGCACACAACCATTTCACTCCAAACTGCCTACCAGACAGGACACAGCCAGGCAGCCAGGTCCTTTCCAGACCATCTGGAAAGCTGGTTCTGGTTTGCAGCTTGAGAAAGGAGCAGAGAAAGGGAAAGCATGGCAGCAGGGTGCAAGCTGGTGTGGAGCTGGGCCACCCTGCACCCTGAAAGCCCAAGCCTCCAAGCCCTCAGTATTAATCATGTGGAGTGAAAAGCGAACCAGCCAGCGGGTTTTCATCACAGGAAGGGGCTGGTAGTGGGCGACAGCCCACACTCCCCGTTCTCCCAGCACTGGCACACCGTTATATATTATCAGTCAAACACGACAGAGCCTGATCAAGGTGGCTTCATCTTTGGTTGATGCCAGAAACCTCCCCTTACCTTGCAGTATTCATCGATAGGTATCAGGCGCTTGACTGCAACATCGCGGATGTGACTCCGGCGGAAGAGGATCTTCCCTGAAACAGGAGAGACGGGGAGAGAAGAGCAGGTCAGTACAATGCCCAGGAACACTCTCTCTTGAATCACTCTGTCAGGACCTGTTCCCTGCACATCCTGTTCTCAACAAAAGCACCGTACCTATAGAGAAGCATGTTCCTTCCCATGGGTTAAATACCTTATTAGAATAAAGTACATTTAAAGTGGCAAGCGTGTTCAAGGAGAGAAAAGAGGAAACAATTGCTAGCAAACTGCATCCCCATCTTCTCTCACCAATGCGGCGATGATGGAGGAGCAGCCCCTATCAAAGCACGTGCCTGATACCTTACAGTCTGCTGGCATGCAAGTCCTGGGTATACAAGTCCACTGGCAGATGCCAGCACTCGCCCGAGAAGCGGACATCCCTGCAACGGCCGAGCAGGTGGGAGCCTTCCTGCAGGCTTGCTCAGGGCATCCGGATCTAGTGTGGGCAGAAGCCATGCCAGAGGGTTTCTCTCTGCGTAGCTCCCGTGTCAAACTGGTCCTCAAAGCCACAGTGTCGGGACTGCAGCTCCCAGTCAGACCTATAGGGTTTTCCTTCCTGTCTGGGGTTTATTTTTATTCTCCATTAATGGGATCCTCTTGCCACTCCATTTCCTCCCCTCTGGCTTGTGGTACAGGCCTCTTTCCTTTGAAGTCTAATGAGTCCTAAATGCTTCAAGCTGCTTTCACAGAGAACCACTTCTCCGGCATTTAACGAGACAAAAGCCATTAGCAGACAGTGAAACACACAGTAGAGCCCTGGTGATCAAAAGGACTGGTACCCAGTAGGATTTCAGACCTGCATTTCCCAAAGCAGCAGCAACTGGCACTGCTTTGTGATACAATCACCTGGAAAATTGTGCTTTGCGGGGGGTGGGGTGGGCGGTAATGAAGTTCTCTCAAGTTCCTCCTGACATCTCCCGTAGCGCAGGAAAGGCTCGTCTCTTTTTGTCCCTCCTTGGGCTTCCAATCCCACCACCATACCCAGCGAGAGCAACTGAGGTGTCTGTCCGTGCAGTCTCTTCAAAGAGGTCACCGTGGGGAAACCCAGAAGCCAAACTCCCCTCACGACCACGTACCAACACACCCTCTTTGCAAACAACATGAGAACAAGGAAAAGCACTCTGGAGAGTCACACAGCCCTTTGCTGCACCATGGCTAGCTTCAGCCCCTACAGCGAGCCTTCGCAGGAGCCACAGCATTGCCCGACGCAGAAGCTGGATGCTACCAAGCTACCCAAGAACAGGACGTGTGTCCTGGTTTCGGCTGGGATAGAGTTAATTGTCTTCTTACTAGCTGGTACAGTGTGTTTTGGATTTAACGTGAGAATAAAGTTGATAACACACTGATGTTTTAGTTGTTGTGAAGTAGTGCTTATCCCAAGTTAAGGATTTTTCAGTTTCCCATGCTTTGCCAGTGAGCAGGTGCACAAGAAGCTGGGAGGGAGCAGAGCCAGGATAGCTGACTCGAACTAGCCGAAGGGATA
>JAVKLA010000042.1:9914399-9936019 GCA_034782735.1 Sagittarius serpentarius | reverse complement strand
ATCCCCCAGCCTGTATTGATGCCGGGGGTTGCCCCGACCCAGGTGCAGGACCTTGCACTTGGCCTTGTTGAACCTCAAGAGGTTCATACAGGCCCACTTCTCGAGCTTGTCCAGGTCCCTCTGGATGGCACCACAAAGTCTGCAATGGACTATTGCATCTGTTCCTCGGGCACGGAAACGCTCAAGCTGCACCTTGGGCTAGCAGGGCACATGCCATGCCACAGAAATCCTGTCTTTGAGCAACCAGTCCCGAACACCACGGGAGGAAGCCAAGGCTGTCAATCAGCTTGGTTTAATGTGTGGGATTCAACTGTTATTTCCTTCTCTCTGGATGGCCCTTGGAGTCACACAGGACAGAAGAAACAGCATATGAGCAGTTCCTGGGGAGCCTCACTCCATCCTCAGCCTTGTGCCCTGCTGGCCAGGCCCCTTCTGAAAACAAGCAGGCTGCTGCGAGAGCTGCTCCGGGCAGAAGCTGTGCAAGCGGGGTTGCTTGGCCAAAGTCCTCCACTAACGATTTCTGGAGGGAGAGAGAATGACTGAGGGGTTTAACACTCACTGGGCACATTGCTAGCAAATGCAGATGTTTTAATGGACATGGTGCAGGCCAAGAACTTGCTATTGCTCAGATGGCTCAGTAGATAAGAGCTAAAGCACGTGTAATGCTCACACACAGAACGGGAAAAAGCTCTTGCTATGCCAAAACCAGCATGGCTTTTGCTGGAGCCCACTCGCCTACCTGGCAGAAAGGGGATGATCCTTTGCTTGGGGTCCTTCTGCCCTCCTTCCATCGGAAACTTGTCCAGCATTTGCATCTAGAAAAGGACACGCAAGAGAGGTGATTAAGGTCAGTGATTAACTTGCACAACACAAGGCCACTCGCCCAGGAGGAGGAGAAGCCCGTTCTCCTAACCAGCAGCGTCCTGAGATGTGGTACACAGCACCAGCAGTCAGAGTACAGCAACCCACAGCACCGAGGGAATCGCATCCAAAGCAGTGCCAGAAGCACAAGACCTTAGCGTCATCTCCACTATTTTCAAGACATTTCTCACCACTGATGTTGCTCACCACTATCATTCTGCTCAGCACGGGTGATTTACGTAACCTGCATTTCTGCAACTATTAAGTTTCATCCTGATGGACCTCAGTCACTAGATCTCAGAAGCTCCTCAAAAAAGGCATATTTTGAGCTTATTACCTCAAGCATAGCACAGCACTGACACAGTTCCTGGACTACAGCTGACTTGGACTCACAGCACCAACTCATGTTTGCCTGCAAAGGGCCATGAAGTTATACGTCAAGTTTGGGGAATGCTTTGTGCTTCACAGGCTGCGAGGGATGAATGTTTTATGGGATCTTCAGCATTAAACAAATAATTTCCTGACTGATGCAACTGCATTTAGTACATTTAGTCAGCAAAGAGAGGTGATAACCACCTCCTGCTCTCACTGTGTGCCTGCACTGGGGCTTCAGCACATGCACACAACTTCCTTGCAGCTGCTATGGTGCTTAATATAGGTGCCCTGGCAGGATCCGCATCCTCAGCATTTGCTTTACTTGGTCTTCGTGGAAAACACCATTTGGATTGGGTTTTGCACTTTATACGGAGCAGAAGAGGAGAAAGAGCATGCCCAGACATCCATCCAACCACTCAGATACTCCCTCCTTTGGAGGGAAGGGGAGGGAGATGCAAACTCTCCCTTGTTTTCTCTGGGGCACAGATCTGAGCTCTGTCTCCCATCATTGAAGAGCTCACTGGTCCCCAGGGTATTTGAAACGGGTCTTGCCCTCTCCTATCGGAGCTATCGCACTCTGCATAAATAATTAAGCATTTATAGAAGCACTGGAGACAACCTGCCCAGGAAGTGTCCTGAGCACCTACAAAGTCTCAACAGCCACTCTCCTCTGGCCCAATTAATATTTAAAGTATTCCATGCAAAAGGAAACTACGCAACCAGACAGCCTGAGCCATTCATCCCACAAGAGGCATCTGCAGGCAGCCCTCGTCCAGCCTGGCAGGAGGATGGGCACCACCGAGCAGCCAGATGCCACAAGCCATGCTCCCCCATCTGCTGCTCCGCCACGTAACATCGGGAGCCCCTTCACCGCGGGGAGTCCGTGCAGGGCCAGACTCCGGGGTCCAGACACCCCCCGGGGGTGTGTCCCACCTGGCTCCCTGGTTTTCATGGCTCTTGTTCTTTGGCACCTATTTTTCCACATGCTTTTTACAGGAGGTATCTGCTCCTAGCTAAGGGCTGTGGACTCCTCTACTGTCAGGCACAAGCTTGTTTAAAGTGCCGTAATGCTAAAGCTAAGCCCTTTTTGTCAATATAGCCCTCCGCACCCCTGCACATGCAACACTTGCTTTTTTTTTTTTTTTCCTTGGATCTCCAATGCACCGGGATAAAATTCTCGAGGTTTGGTGGAAAGGCAGCAGAAGGAAGGAGGTATTTTTCCTACATTTTGAGAAGAAATAAAAAACTCCCCCAACACTCCCAAAGACAACAGGAAAACCAAAAGAAGCTCTCAAATACTCTCTTCAGAATGAAACAAGACAACTCAAAAAAAAGATGACACTAAGCACAAACGGACGGTGTTTACAGCTTCTTCTCAAAACAAATTTGAAAGAGTTTGTAACAAAGACAATGACTCCAGAGTCAGCAATAACCAGGGACTGCGGTGACGTTACCAGCAGCCACAAAGCGAGCCCGAGCATGGCCGAGGGAGGACTCGCCTCCCCGAGGCACTGCAGGCTCCCAGGGCAGCACCACTTCCTCAGCCTCCCCGGGCACAGAACGGCCTCCTGCTCTTCCCGCAGTCCACGAAAATAACAGATGACACCACATCCCCGTTACCCTGTAAAACACCCGTGTTGTGCTACGGCAGAGAGGTGTCTCTGGCCCTGCTCCTCCTGTGGGGAAGAGCTCGGGAAAGCTCGTGACTGGCGAAGGGTGAGCAAAACAATTTGCAAACGCCACACATCTGATTGCTGTTAAGCAACGCAATACTTGAATGACTGGAAGCTTTCCCCTCCTCTCAGTTTTGAATGCGAGCTGAGGATCTCTCGCTCCCGGGAGCACTATGAGCCTCCAAGGCACAAACGGTGCAAGCCATGTTTTCTCCCGTACGCATGTGCCTGGGCTGCCTCTGGGCAGATCTGCTCCCAGCCATGTGATCCCACCAAACCCAGCCAGAACTTCAGCCCAGAAGTTCTCCGTTTCCTTTTGCTTGACCGAAAGCGCCTCTTGCAGTGGCTGCTCAGCGAGCAGGAGGCGGCGTGGGGACCCTCTTGCTGCAGCCACCCTGCTCCGCTCCAGCCCAGAGCCACCAGCATCACCCCCGCCAGACCAGACCCTGCGCCGCCTGCCGCGGGTTGGTACCATTATGCCTGTGCGCTCACAAGCTGTGATCTCTCCTCTTGATGGAGGAAGGAAAAGAGGTTGCAAGGTGCCTGGAGCACCCTCTGGCACGCACAGCAAGAAGAGAAGGTGGGGAAGGAGCAAGGCAGAGGGGTCGGTCCCACGGATCCCACCAGCCTGGCTGCCACATCACGCAGCTCTGGAGAAGGCAGCAGCAAATACTAGTTCCTCAGTTTTACTAGGCATAAGCCTGTGGTTGAAGAACAGCTAAAAAACCCATTCCAAAGAAAACAACCCCAGCGCCGGCTGTAACCACGGCAGGCAGTTTGCGTTAGCAAGATACAAGAGCACACATCTGCAGAAATCCCGTCTGTGGGTCATGGGCTGATGGTTCTTCTGTAGCACTACCCACACACACAAAAAAGCACGAAATAGGGATGGGAAAAGGTCAGCTCCAGACCTGAGACATGCCACCAGAGACCTGGGGGAAGCCAGCTGGCAGGTCTGTAGGTTTTGAGGCTCCCTGCATCCTTTCTGGTTCATCTTCCTCCTGCTGATTTTGCAGGACAGGGACTACAGCACAGGTTGTTACACGGCTCTTGCCCAGGAAAGCCATGGAGAGCAGGCACAGCTCTGGAAAAAGGATGGGAAAAAAAGCAAAAGTGCAGTAACCCGACAAGCCCCGGGGGAGGGACACACAGACGGGCATCAGGAGGTGGTCTGCAGAAACCGAGGCACACCAGGGACAAGGCAGGGCAGGGCAGGTTCCCTGGGAGAGCACCTTTCTCCCTGGCCACGGCAGGGAAACGCGCTCCCCAACAGACAAGGAATTGCGGAAGGGAGGCTGTTGGCACGGGGAGACTCCCACAAATCATCTCAGCGGCAAGGGTTTCCATCCAAGCTCCAAACAAGACTGCTCACATCACATTCCCAGAAGGGAGGACTTGCCCGGCCATCCAAGATCCTGGGGCGAGGGGGGGACGGGGCAGGCGAGAGGCAGAGACACACACAGCCCCTTGGAGTGCAGCTTTCCCTGCTGAGCACGGGAGAGTGCAGAGAGGCCAAGTCTCGCTCTCAGCAATGCACTCAGCCAGGTCGGGAAGAAAAATGCAGGCAAAAAGAAACAATAACTCTATTGTTTCTCCCCTTCCAAGGTTATTTTGAAGTATTTGTGACAGAATCTTAAAAAAAAAAAAAAAAAGGATTGGAGTGGATGCTGTTTAAATCATTTTGGTGTGCTTTAATTATGCAGGAAACTGCTGTATCACACTTTTCACCGATTCCTTTGCAGCAAGGAGGGTGATCACACAGCTGCCAGGCCCTGGCTCCCTAAGCCAGGACTGGGGCACGGATGCCCCAGCAGCGTATCCAACCCGCAGCCAGGCTCCCCACAACAGCACGTCAGGATAGGGCACATTTATCCACATTTATCTCCACCACCAACTTATCTTATCAATTAGCTGTTTTTCTTATCAACCCAGAAACGTCTGGGCAGTGAGTCTTTCTGGAGTGAGCCATGGCTGAAGGTCTGTGCACATCTTGGGAACGCGCTGTCCCCATGGCCAAGCTGTCCATTAACAGGGCAGGCGATAACGCTGGCGGGGCCACCCGCGGAGAGTGAGCCTTTCAAAAGCAGCTTTGTATCAACAGCTAACACATTGGCAGAGGGCTTCTTCGTTAACAGGAAACTCATAAGATAATATCCTAATTGAATCAGAGTGCTGCGGGCTGCAGGGGATCCTAGGGAGAGGGGAATGTATGTGCTCAGCAGTATTCGCAGGAAGGAGAGCACTGAGGAAGGGCTTTGCCCAAATGAAGAGCTCATGGTGTAACGCCAGAAGGATACACCATGCAGACAGCGTAACCCCAGAGAGATACGTCTGCTGGGGGAGCAGGGCCCCAGGCCTAACAGCCTGCAAGCGGGCCGTATTGCTTCCCAGCCAGAATCAAAATCTGAGAAGTCTCTGCAAAAAGCAAAGACTTCAAGTCAAATGCCAGCAGGTAATAAGGTGTGTCACCACTTTGCTGCTTCTCCTCTACTCTCCACAATAAGGCGGAAAAGTTTTCCCCTCTAAAATATAAAGGGGAGGAGGAAAAAAAAAATTTTTCTTTTATTTAAATCTGATCTGGTGGAAAGAAAAATGTCAGGGTGTAATGGTAAACACAGAGGTCCTGCATTCCCCCGATAACAATGAACCAGAAGGGGACAGGATTACTCTTGCAGCAAGTCCTCTGCAGCCGGGGTACTGTGGGATTTGCTTTTGTCAGGCTGTTCTAAAGCCCAGGCTCTCCATTACTGAGCGTTAGGGCTTGTGTGGCACGTACCAGGGCTGCAGAAGAGAAAGCAAGTCTTTGCCAACTTATGGAGGGGATGGTAGTTCACGTCACTGAACAGCAAGATATACCAGCACAGGCTGGGGGGGTGATGAAATACCCAGGCAAGGAGAGCAAACTCTTCCACTCTTGCACAACACCAGGAGCCGATGTTGGAGTCAGGCCATGAGCTGTAATCACAGGCACAGGGAGAGGGAAGTTCCCCCCTTCTCTTATCGAGAGGATTTGCTTTGCCTGCGTGACGGAGGTTCGGCGTAAAACCACATTCCTCCTTCTTAGTCTAGCAAGTGAGAGCTGACCTAATCCATGCCTCCACCAGACATGTCCGTTATCCAGAGCAGAGAAGTCAGCTTCTGACACCACCCGAAGGGAAACGGGGGGGTGAGGCGGGGAAGGAGTCCAACAAAAGGCTTCAGAGTCCGGCTGAGTGCACGGTGGCAGAGTCACAGGAGACTCTTTGTGAGAGCAACAGCCTCCCCACTGAGAGAAGGCAGTAGCTTGCCATGGGGGAAAGATGGGTCCCAGCCAAGCCTGCTCTCATCCCACACTCTCAAACTCCCCGTCAGCCCTGTCCCTCGTGAGAGGGGGAATGCCACAGGCAGCCAGGCACACCGCATGCCCCGCTGTCCCCATGGCAGCAAACTCCAGATGGGGACATTCACATGCACTGCTCACCCTGACCTCCACACGCTCAGCAGGGCATTAGCCAGGTCTCCTCTTAGGGGAAGAAAAGCCCTCCCTCCAAATTTGATCCACCAAGGGACAGCGAACCAATGACCCCCTAATGCAGTGGCAAAGTGATGCAGGTCCAGCAATCACTTGCCGTTACGGTAGCACCCTGGCCCTGCGGGGACGTGATGAGGGACACGGCTGCGTGCTGAGAACCAGGGACTTTGCAAACGTGCTCCTGTAGATCAAAGCACCCTTGCGCCCTGCAGCCAGCTGGTTTGGGGAACATCTGCTAAGCAGATAGTCTGGGAAAGAGAACGACATCTGGCAGCGGCTCACAGGCTACTGATGTTTAGTCTCCTTGCGATCCCATGAGAGGCACCTTCCCTGCATCCCCCTGGACTGTCTGTGAAGAAATGGGGTGAAAACACAAAAGCCCAGAAGACAGAAGGACCAATGTGGAGCAAGCTCAGATCCCAAGTGTGGCAATGTCGAGCTCAGGAGGTCAAGCCAGGGGAAGGACTGCACTGGTGCGGCACCATGTAATGCCCGATCAATGGCCAAAGCGAATTGGGTGTCCAAAGACAGTGATGGGAGCAGAAGGGCAGCACAACTGAGCGGTTTCTTGATGACCACAGTTTCTCCCCAGTCCCGGCTTTTCTGGTGCAGGGGATGAGTTCAAGTGCATTTTACACATTACCAGGCAGAGGCAACCCTGACCTCCTCAGCGCTAGGAAATGGCATCACTGAGACTGGATTGTGAAAACCTTATGGAAAACTTTAAGCATTGCTCAGCAATAGACAAAAAAGAATTAACTGAGGTCAGAGAAAAAGGGGCTACACAAATTGGCAGCAACTGCCACTGCAAGAGGAACTTCCGATGAAATCACAGGAAGCATTAAACAGAGGGAGACATTGGTGCCCGTGAATAGCTCGCTGGCATGGAGAGGGCAGCGGGCGTGGGGCTGGGCAGGACACATCCCTCTGCCCAGGCTGTGCCCCTGCCAGCCCCCAGCCCCAGGCAGCCCCAGGACCGAGGCACTGCCAGGTCTGTGCTAACCCAGCTGCTCACCCGTAAACCACACAGACCAAACCCGGGGAGCTGGTGGGCTCTGCTTGCACGCGGGGGCTCGCAGGACATGGCAGCTGCGCATCCCTAGGTTTGGTCCGAGTGCAATGGGCCTCCAAAACCAACCAGGCAAAAACCTTCCACTGCCCAGGATGGGAGACATTTCTAGCCTGAGCACCCACTGATTCTCTGAGCGGAAACCTCAGTGGTGCTCAGCTCCAGCTTAAGCAATCAAGTCCACGATGGGCACGGCACGCTCACTGGGGCTGCCACGATTCCCAGCGAAGGAGGCACTTGGCCCCAAGCATCTGAGCCCTAAAAGCCTGTAGTAACCTCAGTGTAAGGAGCCTCCTGCTTTATCATCCAGCCTTGAAACTTAAACCCCCAGAAATCACTAAAAGATTATCATGTTTGTTCATTAGTGATGAGACAAGGGGAGTTTCTAGTTGCCGGTATCACCATTGCAACGAACACCATGTGCTAATTGCAGCAGATGGGTGAAAGTCATAGAGGAAGAAAGATAAATAACCTCATCTCCAGGCAGGTCTCTCTCTGGTCAAGCCAGACCCTGCTCCCACAGCCATTTCCATGTCTGTTCTGTGCTCACCTACAACGCGCATTTCCAAGAGCATTAAAAAAAAGTCATGTTTTAAGACATCTGAAGTCTGTATGTTTTCAAAAGCAACAAGTAGCTCCGGGTACCCATTTCAAGGCACCCAGAAAAGAATGAGAGGGCAGACAAAGATGCACCTTCCCAAAACCCAGGTCCAGTAAGGCATCAGGTGAGACACCCTGAGACAGAAAGATCTAAAATCAGCACCCATTTTTTGATGGCCCAAACAACTCCTGAAAAGCACTGCTTTCTTTCCCTCCTTTTGTAAGCCTGTTGAGAATATATTTGGGAGAGACTAAGGAGAGAGTTTAGTGTTTAAAAAAAGAAAAAGAAAACCTCAGATTTGGAGAGGAGCACCAAGCAATCTCTATTTACACAGCCTCCTCACAGAGCTGCTGACCCCTCTGTCTGCTTCTTGGGTGATTAAAATACATCACTTTTTACGTTCGATTCATTGGTGCTGAATCCTGGAAGTCATCATTCTCTTTACAGTACTTTACTAATCCATTTTCCACCTAATTTCTGATAATTGCAGCCTCTAGATGGCATTGGGCCAGGTAGGCAGGTCCCAGACTGCACAGATGAGCACTGAAAGCTGCAGCACTCCATGCAGGCACCAGGCGCAGAGCATTAACACCACCGAACAACCAGTACGGCATCCATAATTCACCACGGCGACCCAGCCGTGGGAAATGACTCTTGCCGGTAAACGTCCTGGGGAACAGAGCAGTAATACCCAGGGGTGACGCTGGTCTGCACCGCTTCCTCTTCCTCATCCCGTCCACGGAAACGTCCCTCCAGCACAGCCAGGGCTGAGTCACACGGGGAAGTATCCCTGGAAGGAGCCTCGGCACGGGAGCAGGGAAGAGCTGTGCCGCCTGCCCCAGCCTGGTGCCAAAGACCACAGAACCACCACCACAACCATCGCTGGAGCTGTCAGAGCAGCAGCAGCCGTAGGGAAGGCTGCAAGGATGGTTCACGTTCACCCACATCCTCCTCTCTAGCATCCCAACATAGACCTGCTCAGAAGACTGGGAAGTCATGAGATTTAGTTTTTGTTGTGGAAATGGAAACAACGGTGGAGAAACACCAACGTATTTGCGCTATTTCATGTGTTGAGAAACCAAGGCGCAGCAAGGGGCAGAGCTGTGGTCAAACACCCCAACCCAATCTAGTTTCACATCTAACACAGTGCTTCACGCCAAGAGGCAACCCCCAGTCAAGTGCTTCAGCGACTGGTCACGGAAGGACTTTACACACGTCACCCCACTCCGAGCTGCACGCTTGCCAAAATCTCAGGATGACTTGTCCCTATCTTCTCCTCCAAATAGCTCATGATCTGATTTCTCTTCAACCCCTCCCTTCCCAGAAACCTTCCCCACTCCAGCAGATAAGGAGAACCAGACCAGCGTACATTCCTTCCCTGAAGTTAATGCAAAGCTTTAAATCTGTGGCAGGCCCAAACATGATGAGACAAAGGAGGAGGCATTTGAGCTACAGGCAGGGCTGCGAAAGCTGCAGTCCTACCACTTGGGAGAGCGCTGCTGGTCAGAACCAGCAGCCTCATGACCCTCCTCTTGCATCAGACTTCTTGCTAACTGTCTATTTTCCTTGCTGTTCCTTCCGTAAACACAAACCCAATTTTCCAGTCGAGCACAGTCAGCAGAAAGGCCAATGTGGGGAGAATTTTGTCTCCATGCGAGGGAGGATTTCATTCTGCTTGTGTTCATGGTGGTGTCCATCAAGATCAGCTCCACGGCAGCCAGTGCAATTACACAGGTGGAAAACGAGACTCTGCAAACCCCCGAGGTTTAACTGCCAAAACCAGGGTCTCCATATGAAACAGATACACCTTAGTCCTTAGCATGACCGTGCTCCTTTCCACTCCCTCCCACCTGACAATAGAACTCTCCGTCTCGCAGAGAGAGAAGCTGACAGAACCCTGGAGCCCTGGGCGGACAGCCCCACAGACAGCATGAACCAGCCCCGCTCCTGCGTGAACCTACCAGCATCCCCACCCCACCTCCTGCTGCCCCAGCAGCGTGCCTCCCTCACGGACCACGCTGCCCTCGTATTCCTCCCTTTATAGAAAGGGTGGGACTTAAAGATGCCAAGTTCAGTGGTGCCCAAAAACCCACGCTGGGCAGGAAGCCCCTGCAGACAGTGCCTACCCACAGCCGCTGCGGCGAAGCAGCAGGGCGGGCGCGGGAGCCTGGCACTGCCATCACCCGCATGACGGCAGGAGAGGACTCGCAGCACTTCTGATGCAGACAGTCCTTGCCAGAGGGCCGGAGCTCACCAAGAAACTCCGCTTATTGCAAAACCAGAATGCTGCCGTTAAGTGGTGCCTGATGGAGGAGACTGGCCCTTGCAGCTTATGGAGGAGTTAATGCATTTAACAGGGAAGGGTTGAGCGAGCACCGAGCAGTGGAGTGGGGTATGGGGAGCCCCACGGGGAGCCTTTGGGACTGCATAAAGCAAGATGCAATGCAGCTCCAAGGGGAATGCCGTCCTAATCCGGGATATTTGCCCTTTGCCAGGGCCCGGAGCCAGCGAACACAGAGGCTGCGTGGAGGAGCCCCGGCAGCAGGCAAAGCACAGCAACTCTGCTGCTTTCTGTGCATTTACACACAAGAATGCAGATTTCACACAAAATTCGGCCCAAACCACATACCTTGAACTACACCTGCTTTTTTTAGGATCCAACCAAGACAGACGGAGATTGAGTAATGCCAAGGTTTTCCAGTGTAACTAAACCTCTAAGGAGCACAAACCTTGACAGCACCCTAATCTTAGAGCTCTTCTCTAAGTGTAATCTCACCGCAGAGATACGAAGAGAGAAAACCTGAAAAGCCTCTGGCCAAATTCACTGACTGATAAAAAACCACCACGGTTTTGGGGCTTAAAGCAACCACCTGTTGGCAGGTGGAAAGCAGCCGCCCCCCAAACAGAGAGCTCAGAGCTCCCTGGGAACTTTCCAACAGGACTTTTGTATTTCCTCGAGGTGGGTGGAGGGCTGGGAGGGGGAGAGGAGGGGAACTGGAAAATGCTGATTTGCCAAGAAGAAAGATCAGCAGACAAGTATCCATTTCAATTAATGTTTCAATCTGAACGGTAAAACCTAACTGCTAAAATTAAAAGGATTTTTTTTAATGTTTTAAGTGGCTCATCAAGGAGAAAGCTTTTTTTAAAAAAATTAATAGTGAAAAACCAAGAGAACGTTTTATACATACTGAACTGAGTTTCTTTCCTTGCTAAAATTTAAACACTAACTTTCCTCCCAACTCAGGATGAGGAAACCTCACCATTTTGAAGAGCTGCACAGCTTCCCAGCTGGCCTGGCACTCTGCATGGCCAAACACAAAGCCTTCTTCAGTGGCCATTTCCTCAGCCATTTTCAGCAGGTATGCGTGCAGTTAAAAAATATGGGACTGCAACTTTCTGTTCACTGAGACTGGGTGAGAACTCCAAGATTTTGGGTCCCTACCAGAGGTGCTGGTAGTTTCCACACCCCAGTGCTCCCCAAGGCAGAAGAGGGGCAATGCCCGCTGCCAGCAGCAGCTCTACAGGCAGAAATTCTCAGATACAGAGGAAGACCCACAACTTAATTTTCTAAGAAAAACTTCCTTCATTTTGCAGCACTGTTTTTTCCTAAACAAAAAAAAACAAACCAAAAAAATCCCACAAACCCCCAGAAAACGGCAGCCGCACTCTGCGAGGCTGAACACCGCGGCCAGCCCCACCGACAGCCGCCGGGATGGCTCTGCAGTGCCCGGGACAAGCTGTCCACCTACCCCAGAGTGGAGTTGCACAATATAGTTGAACCGACTGAACTTTTGCCTGCAGCACAAGACTGGGAGAGGTCTCACCTCCACCCTCCTCCTCCTCATTCCTGGCCCCCCTAGAGCCACTCCAAGCTCGCAGGGACATGGGCTGGTTTGCTGCCAGCTTGGGGAGGGGGGATCAGCCCCAGAGGGGTCCCAGACCACTCGCCGAGGGAGGCGTTTCTCAAAGTTTGCTACAACAAAACATCTTCTTCCTCCCTGAAATGTGAAGTACCAGACCACAGCCGACGGTAGATGATCAGGAACTCTCCATAAGGTGCGCAACAGCACCTTGTGCATTAAAAAATACCTGGTTTGGCTAATTTAATATGGTATCAGCACTGAAAAATGACATTCGAATGAAAGCTTTTTCTTGCCCAAACCCTAAATATTCTATCAAAGGCAGTATTAAAACAATAAATTCACCAACCTTCACTACACCTCCCAAACCTAATCTCCAAGATCTAATTTCTACGCTGCCATGTAAAGACAGCCATAAACTTCATTTATAATTCACTACTCAGTGACTCACCCCTACTGCAAAGGCCTCAAGATGTGCTACCAGTAAGGCAGAAAAGCTCAGGGAGGTGGAATTAAGACAGGGAAAACGCTGGCTCTCCTCATGCTGCCAGATCACAAGGGAGACCATTTTTCATGTAGGTTATCGCTCACATTGCAATCCTAGATAATACCAGAATATAAAAGTTACCATAAAACAGGGTGTAGCGCAGCAGCCCGCAGCCCAGGGATGGGTGGGAGCCATGAGGCGATGGGAAGATGGGCAGAAGGGGTGCCGTGCATCCAGCAGCTCCGCAACACCCCCGCAGCGGTGGAGAAGCAAAGCCTCAGCCGCTGGCAGGAAAACCACGGAGTCACCATGACACCATGGAGGGGACAGGCCGGCTGCCAGAGCCCTACAGCATCCACCCGCTGGCACCACATCACGTTTTCCCCTCTCCATTTTCTGGTTAACGAGGTCCCCCTCCCCGCTGCCGGCCGGCCAGCTGGAAGGCATGAATCATGGAGGAAGGGCAGACCCTGCACACCCATCCTTCTCTCCCCGCAACGTCTCCTCTAGTCCAGCTGACGGAGCCGCCTTGCTGCAGCTGGCACTGACCTGCCTTCCTTGTCCCTCTCACAAGATGGCTGCCACATACCCAGGAAAAGTCTGTGCTGGACCCCAGGGATGGGAATGAGAAGCCAGGCAAGCCTCAGGGCCAACAGCGTATGGGAGAAGGGGAAAAAAAAACACGCAAGGAAAGTAAGAGGAAAGGAGCATCGCGTCTCGGATGGAGCACAGCGCTGGGAAGGGAGAGCAAGTGGTTAAATTCTTCACTTGTCCCCAGGCCCACCGGGACCCCAGGGGGGTCACTGCAGAAGTCCACACCTCGCTTTGCAAGGGGACTCCAAAACTGCAACACTTCCTTCACCGAAAGCGCTTTCAACAGCCACCGCTGGAGTGGTGATTTACAGCACCGTGGTAGACCTGCGACAGCCTGATGTAATCGAATGAAAGGCACAGAAAGAAGTGAGAAATCAAGACCATGGAAAAACACGTTGTCCTTTCAGCTTTATCACCTCCTTCTGCAAGGGCAGGACAAGCCCAGAACCACAATCTCCCTCTAGTCTCTCCCAGGTCTTACTTCCATCTCCCATCCACCATAAAACTGCACAGATGCTTCCCCTTCTTAGATGCCCACGATATGTGTGTGATGCATGCTACGGTCTGTACTACATCATCCAGAATTAGCAATATAAACGCGTCCTAGCCATTTTACTAAAAATTCAGCACCCTGAGATACAGACTCCTTTGCACTGATTTAGTGCTATCCATCCTCAGCTCCTCCCCAGGCAGCATCAGTCAGCTTGAAACTGGTTCATTTCGGATCCAGGGCTGCTACCGCATGATATAAATTGCAGGTCTTTCCACCAGAAAACTGAGCTGCGTTAGATTGATGAAGAGCATGGTGGAGTCACTGGGGCTCGCGTCAGCCCAGACCCATGTAACCCTCATCAAAACCCCTGGGCACAGCCGGCTCCAGGCAGGCACCTGCCCTGGGGCCCTGGGCACCTCCCCAGGGACCAGCCCCACGGGCAGCGGGCAGGAGAGGGGCCACCAGCGAGCTCCTGCCCTCCTGGGGATCCTGCTCAGTCCTCCCAGGAATGGGGCAGCTGAATTTCCAGGGCTTTTTTAGTAAGCAGCTGGGGAGTGGAAGGGCATTAGCTCACCCTGGGACAGGGAGAGGGGTGTAACCCTTCGCCTCGTGTTACAGCACAGCTTTTAGACACCACATTACTGAAAGCCTCACCAAATAAAGCCACACTGGATTGTCAGCAAGAAATCTTAGCTCCGTCCCCGAGGAGGCGAAACTTTTAACGTCCCCATCTTTCTGCCTCTCCCCTCCACAGGTTACACCCAACACAGGCTCCCCTCTGGACTGCACCCACCAAGTGATGCTTCGCGTAGGACGTACTTCCCCCAGGGCTGCGAACGCGGTCTCGGCCGGCTGCTCTGCCAAGTTTCCAGAGAGAAGGAGATCCAGGGGTGCCAACAGGGTTGAATGAACAGAGCACGGGCTCAGGAGCCGGCCCTCTGTCACCACGGGGCCACCACGGCAGCGCCAGGCGATGAGCCTGGGAACAAGAAGGGACCATCTGATGGGAGCAGGCAGAGATGAGAGCCAGGAGGTGAGCAGGAGCCCTCAGGACTCACAGCAAACCAGCAAGAAGCAAAATTGCACCAGAGGCAAGAGGGGGAGCTGCAGAAACCTGGGGAGGGTGCAGACACAGCCTGCGGAGCTGCACACTCGGAGCAAAGGGAAAGGGCAAACACTCGCCATCAGCTTCCAACAACCCCAAAATCATCGAGTGCTGCTCCCAGCAGCTGCTCGAGAAAGGCTTTAGCTATGAGAACTGAAAATTGTTTCCGCTGCAGACACATACTGCCTGGTGCTGCCGCGCTCGCCCCAGGTGTATGCTGGCCCTGGGAACTTTCATCCAACACCGACTTTCAGGGAGGACGGGCTGCCATTTCCCAGAGGCCGGCACGGCTTTCAGCAGCTCGCAGCCCCGCTCGGCTGCCAGGCACAGAACGCAGCAGCTAGTCAGGGTGCCAGCTAGAGCCAATTATAACTCCACTGACCTGCCTTGGCGCTAGCACGCACGGGAACGCGCTGGCTCCCGGCTGCCAAATGCTGGAAAGCTATAAATGGGAGACATTTGGAGAGAGAAAAAATTAAGGAGCCAACTTTTAACTAGGCTGAAGTGTGTTGGACCGTACATGTTCTTTGTGGAGGGAGAGAGGAGGAGAATGATGAAGATCTTTGATGCGCTGCTGGAAAAATACTGGCTATTTCTTCTACAGACAGAGGTATAATGGAAAGTGTTTCTTCTTCTCTCGAGTTCGATTATGGCAATTCACTATTTCTATACTTCTGCATATGGTGCTTAAGCTCATGGCTCTCAGCGCAGTCTGGGCTCAAAGGAAAAAACAGTCGCTGGTGCTTTGTAGCAGGAACCTCACCGTAGGAAGCTGTGGGTTTTTTCTTGTCCTTGGTCACGCAAGGGCCTGTCTTTCATGATCCAGCTGTCTAAAAGCAAGATCCTGGCGATTTATTTTTGTGGTGGGGTGAAACCACGAAGTACATTGCACACGCAACTGCACAGAATTTTGCTGAACTCCATAAAGCCCGGAGAAAAAAGAAATCCCCAAAGTGTTGAAATAAGATTCCTGTTACGAAATAGCTGTCGGAAGAACCCTGCTTACAATCCGTGGACACAAAAAGACATCCATCCATCTCCCGCAGCCACAGCATGGCTGAGCTGCCTTGCGGCTTTTTCATGAAAGAGGCCACCAGAACCAGGCGTGACCCACAAGATGGGTGAAATCCAAGCAGTACCTCGGCTTGTGTTCCCACCTGAAGGAGCCTTGTGCTGTTTGGGACACATTACTTGGCTTGCCTACCCCTTGCTTTCCACATCTGGAGGGTTAAGATAACACTTACTTCACCTTTGTGAACCATGTGTCCTGCCAGGAGCCCAGCTTAAAGAACAGAGGAGGAGGAGGAGGAGTGCAGATGGAGGAAGGCAAGCAAGGGCTCATGGTACTGGAAGCAATGCACAAGGCTCATTTTAATTTTTCAAGAGTCCAACTGCCTGAAACATGCTAATGAGAACAATTCTTCTCTGTCTGCCAGCTAGTGTCTTCTGAGCCCATTTTAGGGTCATTTTTTATTTAAAAACAGTCTGAATTACCAAGATACTGACTTTTCCCCCCTCCCCATCTTTGCCTGGCAGCTGCTTGTACACAACAGGTGAAGAACACCCTCTAGAAGGGTTAATCCGTCTTCCACATCGAGACAACATGCACAGACCATTGCCTTTTGCCAATTTTCTCATAAAAGTAGGCACCACTTCAACAGCCTATTTTTTTTTTTTTGTGTTACACACAAAGCTGTTGGCCTGAGGGCTGCAGGACTCCCTCCAAGATGACATTGCTCCAGGTGGGTCAAAGCTGAAAGTTTCCAGCTAAGAACCTGAAGGATTTGTTAAACATATGGACAAACGAGAGGACTGTGAAACACAGTCAACGTGCGTGCAGAAAGGAGTGGGGGAGAGAGCCAGAGCCATTTTTAAGGTTGCTTCACATTCTCAAATTTTCTGTCTCTGAATCGTACAGCAAGCACACTTACTCCAGCCTACGTCACGTCTCCTTCCCTTGGCTCAAAATTAAACCTTTGTGCAGAGGAGCAGCCGTGCAGCATCGCCCTCTCCTGCAGCCTTCAGCTGGGACAACAACTGAAGAAAAGGTTTCTGACTGCAAGGGGAAAAGCCCTGGGGTAACCTGTCCCCAAGCAGGGCACCCCTGAATGGCAGGTTGATTTTTAAGGGCTCGCAGCTGCCTGCCAGAGGAGAAACTATTGCTTCGGTGGTGAGAAGGCAGGACACGGCATGAACGGCAAAGCCTGCTCTAAGGGGGAGGTTTGAGACTTGGCTCCATCACAGCTCGCAAGCAGCTCTACTTTGTGACCGATCGGATCCTCTCCCAACTGCAGAGACAGAAGCCTTGCTGTCCAGGATGCAAAACAAGACAGGACTGAAAAGAGCCAGGCAAAGACTCCTAGTCGAGGAGAGAGTGGTTGCAGCCGAAAGGCAGAGGAGGCCGAGGACATGGAGCTCGGCTCCTGCCCAGGGAAAGCACACGGGTCTGGTAATAGCAGGAAAGGTGTAAAAGGGTCAAGTTTGGGTGTAAGGACGTTTTAGGAACATAGCAAAACAACGGTGGCTCTTGGTCACATGAAGACTTGAAACAACTACCATCGTGGCTGATGAGCTCACAATTACAGAGTGGGGAAAAAATGTTTCTTTTTGGGGGTTTCCATAAAAAACACAAACTACAAGCCAGTATCTGTTCCCTAACCAACAGTGTCGCTCCTTGCAGCCAATCGTTTAAAGAGGATCCTTCCAAGAGACTTGTTAACCTCCGTCTGAGTGAGGCATCCAACGTGATCCCACGGAGCCCTGCAGTCACTGCATGGCTCTTCCCCCGCCGGCCCGGCTGGAAACATCTCTCAGGCACGCAAGACCCCGATCCTCTATCTCTGTCCATCGGAGACAGCCGCTCACATATCTGATTACCAACTTCCATGCCAGCTAACATTTCCAGCGTACCTGCCAGCCCCAATTAGTATCCAGAATACAACTGGCATCCTTGCAAGCATCAATTTTATTGCCTTTATTTCTTAGGAACAGCATCCATCTGCTCCCAATAGCTCACATCTGGCATACTGAGCATTACGAAAGAGCCTCAGTCCTATTCAAAGGGAATTATTCCTCCAACCAAGAGGTTCATGCAGAACTGAGTTTAGTATTTGTAGTTACAAATTTACTACAAATCATAGTTACCTAAGGTTTCAAACTTTAGAATTACAATTTCATCTAGGGCTTGTTTTTTAACCCCTAAAAGGTTGCATTTATGTAAATTGCAATGTGACGGAAAACATTTGTGAAGAAAGCAAGGAGGAGAAGTGGTAGGAACCCAAGCACAGAGGATCCACACAGCAAAAACGCTCCGGAGCACTGCCCAGGTCCCTCAAGGTCTCCTCCTGCAATGAGCAGTGTATAGGAGGTGGAGATATTCCTCAGCTTAAGCACTCCCTTCCCAATTTCGCCGCCTGGCATGGTACGCCGAGCCTTCCCGTGATGACCCCAGAACAGGAAAGGGTATGACCTGCACACTTCCCAAAGGGTGAGGGCCACCACTTTATCTGCTCAAAGCACTCATCTGGGACGAGGAGGAAGCAGCCCGTGCCTCGCGCTGGGACACACAAGCTGAATTGCAGAACGAGTGTTTGTTGGTCACCAGCCCTTAGAGAGGAGGTGACAATCTCCTGCCTGACAGCAGATAGCCCATGGTGTGGTCAGTGGAATGAAAGAAGGTAATTAGGCAGAAAGAGGAGGTCTTGCCACCCTTGGAAGAGAAAAGCAGAGTGGTGCTTGGAAATTCTGCTACAGCAATGAGCTGTAAGCCAGGACTTTTGCAGAAGAGGGCCAGCCTTGGGTATCAACGACAGCCAAAGGGAAGAGCTCTGGAAGTTCATCATATTCAGAAGAAACCTTGAATGCTCCCAGCTGATAACAGCACAGCCTGCAGCATTACTGCGACCAGCAAGGTGGCTTTTGACATTCCTCATTCCAGTATGGGAACGCAGCTGGTCTGACCTCTCTGCATCCAGTCAGAGGCAGAGACCAGCACTGGGAGAACTCCAGGCTTCACCCCTGTTTTGGCTGAGTTGGCAGTTTGTGTTTTGAGTGTCATTCCTGCCCAGCTGGGGAGGGAAGGACACTTTGCCCTCCAGATGCAGTGGGAGCAGGCTAGCCGGTCTGGCTGTCAGTAGTAAGCGTGCATGTGTTTTACTTGGCCCTACTCCTAACATAATTGTTTGGCCACAATGGAAGGTGACAAGCAAGTCATCTGTGGCCCCACAGGGAGTATCAGGAGAAATCCCCAACCACTCACACGACCACGCCTGGGCTGCTCTGAACTGCAGCATCACATCAGCCCAGGGGTCAGCCCCTCCCAGCCCTCACTCCTGCCCCAAGAAGTTCTCTCTCCTGCTCGGATCAAATGTCTTCCTTGTCCTCCTGCCTGGGCTTAGCAGGAGGGTCACTGACAACAAAAGAGGGTGCACCAACCTTCACCCGAATGTGGCCAGAGCTGCTATTGAAAAAACAAAACCCTGCTCAGCTTCTGGCGGGAGCATGGAAAGTGCAGCCTGAACCACTGGGAACACATATATTAAATTAACAAATATCTCTGCCTAAATATGCCTGTATTGTGATTGCTCAAGGTCCTAAGTATGAATAAATTTGGATGGATTTTCAGTGGATAACATGAAAGACAGATTCTTGACACAGGGATCACCTGCGACTCAAGTTTCCAATTCTTCCTCCAGCGCATCAAAAAGATCATCAGAACTCGACCCGGGAAAATATTTTTTGCTCTTACTATGTTTTCAGAAGCAGCCAAACCATTTTAGCCAATCAGTTATTTTGCGGGGGTTTTCGGTGGTGTTTTTTTTTTTTTTTAAATACCCAGGGGCACGAATAATTTCCAGCACGGAAAATTTCTGCCTAAAGAGCTAAAATTGGCATAGAATCATCCAACAGTCATATAATAAAGGCCTCCAGCGATGGCAACAGTCAGTGCTACCAAGCCTACCTAGAGCATTTTTTTCCACTGTGCTAAGAGGATCTGTTTCACTCCTCGCCTTTCAATCCAATTTCCACTGTACTGCACCACAAGTTTAAAATAAGGACACCAGGAAGCATGTGCGATAAGGGGGAAGGAAGGGAAAAACCACAATTTCATTCATTCTTTCAGCAGAGCCAAAAAGGAGTGGTTACTTTTTTTTTTTTGTATTAAGAAAAAGCTGCAGGGAACAGGGAAGGGGGAAGATGTTTGCTTTAAACTTTCCCATCTGCACCATCATATATATATACATAAAAAAAGTACCTCTGCCTCTAAAGGTGCCCCTGAGTGTTTTGCAGAGCCAGTTCGAGTCTCTGGCTCCAGACAGCCTCCAGTGATGATGCTTTCCACCTAGGAGCATGCACAGCTCCAGCCAAGATGGAAGGGGAGAAGAGAGAAAGGACGGCCACTATTTCCCTACATGTCCTTCCCCACGAGGAGCAAGGCAGACCAAGGAAATACCACAGCTGGAGGCACCGGTTTATCACATACAACCCCCCCAAAAAAAATGTACCCCCCCTTGCAGCAAACAACGGCGTGAGCTTGGCCACCACCTTGGAGCACCAGTGAAGACGAGATGCTAAGGAGAAGGAAGCACTGAGCTCCATTTCCTTCCAGCCCTGGCTGCTGCCCAACAGCTGTTCCCTGTTTATTTACTTTAATATTTCCTTGGTTACACAAGCAGCTGCACACAGCTTAACCCCTGCCCGCGCCAGCAGCCACCCGTGCCGCCCTACCTTACCTTGCCCGGCACGATGCTGTGGGACAGCAGCATGGGGCAGGGTAGGGACACCCAGGGCCTTGCCAAAGCCAGGCCCTCGCTGGCTGGCCAGGGCTTACTCAACGTGGCCATGTCCACTGCTCTGCGGAAGGCCCCTTGTTGGGCAGGGGACAGCGCACCGTCGATGTGAGCAGCTGTCTCGCACAATCCCAGGCTTCGCAGGCTGACCCGAAGCCAGCTGACCAGCTGAACCTGGGAAAGCCATCTGGATTCCCATGGGCTTGCTTCGCTGGGCAGGCCCAGATGTGCCGTAATTTTAGCGGCAGATTTGTGTCTGGATGCAGTGGTTTCAGGAAAGGCATCCTCATTCCCAGGCAACCACAGCACCCTTTCAAATAAAGCATACAGCTAGGATCAACTTCGCGCGAGCGGGTCGCTGGAGGCAGAGGGTGCCCAGCTCCTCCGAGTCCTGCGCGCAGACCAGGAGGGACGTGCCAGTGACTTTTCTGGCAGCTGCTGCTGGTCCACAGATCACTTCGTGCATTTTCCTTTCTCATCTGCACAGAGCCTGTTCCAGCAGCTCAGTTTGTGTTTTGGCTCATAAAGCTCAGCCAGACCCCTTGGCTCATCTCCACCAAGGAGGGGGTGGAAAACACCCTTTGCCTGCTTGCCCGGAACACCAGCTTCAGTTTTCTGCAACCCAGCCTGTCCCAATTGCATTTCCAGCCTCCTCCCTCCCTCCTGGCTCCATTTTCTTCCCAGCTCCCCCCTGCACCAGGAAGGTAATTGCTAAAGCAGCTGCTGTCAGCTGCCCTCCAGGCTGGCACTGCTCTGCACTGGGCAGCAAGCATTTCCCCAGCGCCTGCTCCCCGAAACACCAGCCGGCAAGACACCGACCCAGGGAATCGGCACTTTTCAGCAGCAGCCCTATTTTGCTGCGATAGCAGCCGGGAAAGGCATGGGATTAGCTCCACAGGAATGGAATTTGGGCCTAACTTTAACAAAATCTCCCCCCAAAGCAAAAAAAACAACCACCAACAAAACCCCCACCACTTGCACAGATTTTTGTTGCAGGAATTAAAGGGGGCCTATAAGACAGACGGGGAAAAACTTTTCAGCAGGGCCTGTAGCGACAGGACATGGGGAAATGGCTTTAAACTAAAAGAGGGCAGATTTAGCTTGGATTTAAGGAAGAAATTTTTCACAGTGAGGGTGGTGAAACACTGGCACAGGTTGCCCAGAGAGGTGGTAGAAGCCCCATCCCTGGAAACATTCAAGGC
>JAVKLA010000042.1:9845471-9893433 GCA_034782735.1 Sagittarius serpentarius | reverse complement strand
CCCACCCCCCCCGCGCCCCCCAAGATAACCACCCTGTAAACATGACAACCAGAAGATGTGCTCCCCTGCCCTCTTCTAGGAGAGGGACATGGTACTAAAGCCCTGGCACACCTGGAGAGGGAACAGAGAATAGGGAAAGGGCAGGGGACAAAACCATTCCCACCCTCTGTTAGCAAAAGCAAAACTCTGTTGGTAGGTCCAGGCTGCAAATAAGCTGGACTGGAGTAAGGGACAACCGATTTCCCACAGAGGCATCACATCAGCTCTTTAAAAGCCCCCAGAAAGAGTCTCCTTCCTCATGGCTGCACAATATCCAGAGAGAGCTGACACTCCCTGGGCTGGTGAAGGCAGTCAGAGGCAATGCCCTTCAGCTGCAGGAGGTATGTTATGAACAGTATGCTGCAGGACATCCTTCTGCAAGTCACATGTAACACAAGAAGAACAGGCACCAGGCTACTGATTGCTGTGACAACCACCATTTCAGAGAATAGCTCCAGCCTGACCCCAGTGGGACCAGGAACAAAACCACCAGGGCTGCTGTAACACAGTTCTAATGCAATTAAAAGGTTCAAACCAGCACATTGTCCTGGTTCAGGAACAACCCCCTCTGCATTCACTTTAATTTTACATCAGCTCCCAACCTGGTGCTATCATATCTGAAAGGTACAGTCAATGTTTTTGGAGATGGGACAAGCAGTCTTCCTAGGAGGACAGGCTAGTTACTGAAAAGCTGCTATGCAGTCTGCTTGCAAAGGGTCCCAGCCCTTAGATGTCCATCTAGGCTATGTGTATTAATAGAGACATTAATGGTGTGGATTCAGAAGAAACTTGGAATGGCCCAAATGGATATAGTCTTGCTAGTTTGCAGAAAGCCTTATAAATATGTATTATGAACTCTAAATGGGTAGTAAATGCACTCCTCAGATAAAGAGGTGCTAAACACTTGGGGGCTGACTCTTTCAGTCAGGTACCTGGAAGCGTATCACATCACATACCCCCTTTTCCTGAAATACCAGTATGTCTCTAAATCAACATATGAGACTTTAAAATAACAACTTTTTTTTTTAAGCAGAAACTTTTTTTTCTTGCTAGGGAAGCAGGCCCAAAACAAACAATGTTGTCCAGAGATCAACAGAGAAAAAAACCTTAAGTGCTACCTTACACCTTTTGGTTGTATAAAGAAGAAGGTGCTGCCCACTGAGGTCTCTGTCCCCCTACCCAGGTCTGTGCCCTGGGTCCTACCCCGCAGCTCAGCCAAGCACTGCCTTGCGCAGGGGGAGGCAGGCAGCCCAACCGAGACACATCATCATGGAGCAGAAAGGACCGAGGGCTGGATCTGCTGCTGCTCTGCCGCTCTGCAGTGTGACTCCAACCTGAAAGCCAGGAGAATCATCCAAGAAACTGTGGCACATCATAAGAAGATGAGACATCAGTGGAGAAAGCAACGCTGAAAGTAACAAGCCACCGTGACCTGTCTTTGCATCTCCTCCTTGTTTCAAGACCCCCTTTTTCCTTCCAAGTGATGCTTTGCAGCCCATAACCCTGACTGCAGTGGCCAGGCTAGCTGACCCACATGGCCCACACATATATAGCACTTAAAAAAACCCAAAAATCTCAAGCATCATGAGAGCTCTGGCAATAACACCATTTGGGCCCTCACTTGTCCTTACCAGAAGACACGTGACTGTGACCAGTACCTCACTGTGTCAACACAGGACTGAGCACCGTTACAAACCTCCCCCTCTGCACATGCACATACACATACACTTCTTTAAGAGACAAAAGCTTGCAGCCAGCTGAACAGTTTAATTATGCCATAGTCCAGTCTCTGCTAAGACAGTGTTAGCTAGGTGCCAGAGGGACTGCGGTGCCAGCAATCTCGGCAAATGAAGAAGTACAAGCATCTTTGGAAGGGCGTCCAGCCGGTCCCCTTTCTGCATAGTCTGTACAGGGAGGAAGAGAAAAGAACAGACCCAACCCTCCCTCCTCAAAGGCAAAAAGGAAAAATCCAAATCACTGTCTTCCCCTTGAGCAAAAAAGGCCACAGTAGACAGAAATAAATCTAAGTGTTGGGGGTCATAGGGCCAAGGTTAGCCTAAGACAATGCCAAGCTGTTCTGCCCCAGACTAGTTCCTACAGAAGCCTGGGAAGAGGAACAGCCACTGTGGCAAGGGAGGCTGATAAGCCCTGCCCAGAGGGCAGGAGCCATCGCCCGTTTCTCCTGTTCAGAGCCGTTATTGCTTCAGTCTGAGCTGGCAAGCCCGGTGAGCACCAGGCTCACGTGAGAGGCGACGCATCCAGCTAACAGTGCAAGTACGATCACAGAAAGGGTCCTGCCCGGCTTCCCAGCCTGGAGCTGTACTGAGCAGGCCAGCTCCTGGAAAAGCCACCAAAACTTCCAGTCAGTGTGCCCCAGTGCAGCACAGAGGCCACGTTTATCCCAGAAACAGCAGGGGGACAGGAGGGTGCCGTTGTAAGAAGAGGCTGCCAAGAGGAGCTTCCAAGTCCAAGTGGCCCACCTGCAGCCCAGGAGGACACAGCAAATACCAGCTAGTGGCCTGCCAGCTGTAGGGTGTTACGAGCTCTCTGCGGAGCTGAACGGGACGAACTTGGCGTGTTTGGTTGGGGATGCTGGCGTCTGTCCATCTGCCTCCTCGCTCAGCTTGAAGAACATCTCCTGCTCACGCTTCTTCTGATTCAGCTCGTCCTCCAGGGCCTTAAGCAGAAGGGAACACACACAAGAGCTGTATTTGAGATTGTACTGGAGCTACAGACATTGTCCCCTCCAACCAGGCAAGCAGGACACCCTGCTCACACCAAGGAGGCATTACCTTCTTCCGTGGCCTCAGCTTGTCTCGCCACTCCTTCATGTGCTGGTTGTGGTTCTCATCAAGAGACTTAAGCTTCTGGGTTTCGTGCTCAATCAAGAGGTGACACTTTTCATTCTAAACACAGGTCACAAAAGAGAACACCCATTAAGCAGCTGGGACTGTAAATCCAGTGATCAAACAGGACTTGCATCAGCCAGAGGCATTCATGGCTCTGAGCTCCGGGGCACATTTAGACACGGCCACCACAAAAACCTCTCAAGGCAGAGCAAGGCGATATCAGGTCTACTTCACTGACAGTCCTCTGCAGCCACTTCTTACGACACACTCCCTGTGCTGGAGCAGAAGCAGGGCACAGGCAGCTCCGAGAGACCGAGCCACAAGGGATGGGTACCTGCAGCTGCTGGAGCTCGTTCATGTTGCTCTCGCACTGGGCCTGCATGTCCTTCATCTGCGTCTCGTGCTTCTGCTGCTGGTGCAGCCGCTCTGCTTTTTGCCTCTTCTCTTCCTGCTGAGCGAACTGGAAGAGAGAAAAGCAGGCGCCTGTGTAGGCAGTGTTGCTCTGGTATCTGAAGCTGGTTAAGAGACTGGCCAGTTTGCACTATTATATAGGAAAGAAAAGCCCCGAGGATGCTTCCCAACACTAGTCACAATGGAAGCAGCGCTGAAAACCACAACTGATACCACAAAAACAATAACCTCTGACTCCCTACAGTGGGTTAGAAATTTGGGAATAGCTGCCTTTTTCCGACTTCCCTTCTGCCAGAAGGCCAGCGAAGTACTTCGCCCCCAAGCCAAGCCCCAACCCTTGTGCCCTTTGCAAGACCTGACCTGTTTTATCTTCTCCCGCTGCTCGGATGCGCTCCCACTGGAGTGGATGTGAAGGCTCTTCTTGTACATGGCCATGCGCGTCTTCCCTTCGCTCCGCTGGATTTTGGGGAGCCGGGCTTTCTCCTGCTGCTGCCGAATTTTCAGCTGCTCTAACATGCGCTGGTTGTATCGCTGCATTTGCTCCCTTTCCTGCAACGGCAGAGGCACAGGTATCAGAGGAGGAGGGACACCTCAGGCCTACAAGAATGTGCTGAGGGGACCAAAAAAGAGCTGGAGAGCAGATTTGGGAGTTGCACAGAGGTGGCTGGTGACAGCTCCAAAGGGACCAGAGGTGAGGGCAGCTACTGAACATGCTGTGAAAGCAGAGGAGAAGGGGGCTGGAAGGAAGCAGAAATGACTGACAGACATGCCAGTCTTCACTCGCTGCTCTGGGAATCCACCGTCCCACATACTGGACAGTGACAGATTTCCAGAAAAGCTGCCAAAATTCACAGCTGCTTCTTGTCTGTTAAGTGCATGCAGCACAGAATATATTCCCAAGCAAGCAGGCCGACTCGAGCATGATTCTGGTCCCTTTTCACTAATAATGACCAAGTCCCTTAACTCCTAACCCACCCTTACCCACTTACAGCCTGGAAGGGAAACATCCCTTTTGGGGACACCCAGGGACCCTGCCAACCAGCACTGGTGTAGGAAGGTTCTAACTCTTCACCTTCTCATGCTTCCGGAGCAACTCATGCCTCTGGAGGAAATACTGGTCCTTTAGCTGCTGTTTGACAAGCTGGTGTTTCTCCTGTTGCTGATGCTCTTCGAGATCCCAGATGCACGCCTCCCGGTCTGAAGAAGGGAGAAGGGTCAGGAGACAACCCACCCTGGCCCCCCCAGCCTGGTCACACGAAGCATCCCAAGCATGAGCGATCCCTATATGCAGGGGCAGTGCAGCAGATGTGGGGCCTGATCATTCACCTCCTGTTTTCCAAGAGAAATTGGTTGCAAACCATACTGGAGAATCATTTCTTGCAATTATGAAGCCTAATTGGTTCGTATTTGTAAAGCGCTTTGAAGATTAAAACGCTAAGTATTATTATTGTTAAACATTTAGACAGGATCTGGCAAGGCTGTTTTTTCTAAATCCTGTTCTGCCAGCTTGCAACTCTGTCACAGCATCTGTTGCGTGGGAAGAGCCAGCGTTGGATAAACCCATCGTTACAGCATTTGCTTTCCTCCTTTACAGCCTTTGCCACCCACCTCTCATGAGCTGCTGCTTTTTGTTCAGGCACTCCCGTTCCTTGTCACAGATCTCCTTTTTGTTCTGGGCCGTTATATTCTTCATGGCTAGCTCCAGGTCCTCCTTCTGCTTGGCCAAAAACTCCTGTTCCTGGAAGAAAACAGCAGTACCACCATGAGCCCTCCTGCTGCTGCAACTTGAAAAGCATCTGGTGGTGTTTTAGAAACTGCCAGTCCCTCAAGGAGGAAGGATGCTTCTGTCTGCTGTGCACTCCCCAGTCCTGCAGTTGTGGTAATCTCTCAGCCTTACCATGGTTTGTTTTTTCTGGGCAAAGTCATCCATCTTCACCTTCATGTTCCCTTTGCGCTGTTGCCGTGGCAGCTTCTCAACCTCATTCTTGACCTTTGGGGAGGGAAATGAGATTTATCAGCAGGTAACTTTAGGCCAAGAACAACCCCACCTAATGTTGCTAAACAGCTGGACCTCAGGAAACACCCACATATACCGAAGAAAAGCAAGAGCTTCCTGCTAAAACACCAAGAACTGCTTCCCTCTCAAGTTCTGCCATGGAGAAATGCTGAAGCTTTCCCGGAAGAAACAGATGCAGGAAACCAGCTTTCTTCCCTCTTTCCCCGAAGAAACAGATGCAGGAAACCAGCTTTCTTCCCTTCTTTCCCCTTTTTTACCTCCTTCTTCATCTGCTTCAGTTGCTCCAGGAATTTCACATGGTCCCGCTCCTGCTCCAGGCGAATGCGCTTGGCCTCCTCGCGCCGGCGCAGCGAGTGATCTTGTTCCATCTTCTCAATCTGCTGCTTCTGCTGCCGCTCGAGGTTTTCCAGTTCGGTGTCATAGAACTTCTTCTTTGTCTATATGGGAAGGGAACAGAGGTCAACCTCAGCCTCCTGTCCACTTCTGTTTCCTTCCAAAACTTTAAAAAAAAGAAAAAAAAAGAAAAAAAAAAGAAAAAAAAAAGAGAGAAGAAGAAGAAAAGGGGGCAGCAGGTTGTCCTTGCAGGTACTGAGCCTCTTTACTAAACACAGACGAGAGAATTTCAAAATAACACTCCATGAAGCACACAGGGCAGAGCCAGCTCTAGCGTGAGAATAAAGCATTTTTGAACTTGTTCTAGTGCTGATGCACTTCAAGACTTTCTCCTGCTTACGTCCCGATCTGCAACATCCCACTGGGACCTAAGGCTCTGGGCAAATATTAGCAGGCAGTGAAGCTCAAGCGTAACAGTTCTTTCTCCGCAGACAAGGATTTCCAACTGCGAGGGCAGTGCACTCCGACAGCACCCTTGTGTCCGACCTCTCCCTCCCTGCGAGCTGCAGGGATGGAGCACCTGGGTGTCAATCAGAGCAGGTTGGAAACTGTCCCACGGAAAGGGTAAAGGAAGCAGGTTTGGGGCTTTTGCACATCGCACTGTACGGTGAATAAATCTCACAAATGGGAAGTGACTTGCTAAGATGGGAATTCACAGACATGGCACGTCAAGGCACATGAATGAGTGATGGCTCCCAGCCTGCTGCAAGGGGATGGGGTTACCAGGCGCAGATGCTGAGTGAATTAATAAAGGGGTATTTAAAAGACGGGTCATGAAAGCTTTGAAGTGACTTCTCTACAAAATTATTTTTCTTCAATGGAAGCTACCCATGGAGGGACTAAGTATGTAAGCCCAGTTTATCTTTATTCAATTTACACTCAAAGGCTTGCCAGATTTCCTGCTGTCACACGCTGGCCACACTGCTTTATTATTTAGAGGGTTTTTTTCTGTGAAATACAACAGCACTATAAACTGTTTCTCACAGTAGCTGTGAAGAGACATAGAAGAAAAGATCATTAAAGAGGGAAAGTCCAGAACAACCCTTTCCCTGCTACACCCTGCCAGGCAACGGCAGTCAGTGCTTTCCAAGCCGCAGGCTGCACGTGCTTAACACCCACAAAAGCCTCTGTCCTCCACAAACGCATCCCACGCCTCAAATCCCCAAAAGGGTTCCTTGGCGGTCCTGCTCCCTCCAGACATGATGCCCCAGGACTGCTGCAACCTGGAGAGCATCGCCCTGCACAAGGGTTTGCAGGGCATCTGCAGAGAAGTCAAACCAGCCGATACCCAGGAGCTTCCCCTTCCCTGTCCACATACCGTCATTTCTTGCTCGAAGCGCCTGAGCATCTGCTCCAGCTGCAGCTGGTGTTTGCTGTTGAGCTGGGCCTGGTTTCGGTGCTCCTCCTTCTGAAGGAGACGCAGTTCCCGCAGCTCCTGGCGCCTGCGGAGGGTTAAAATGGAGGGGGAGAGAGAAACACAGTCAGACAAGTTCAGAGGCATGTGCCTGAGCAGAGATGGCAGAATCAATAACGAGAGCACTTCAGCGGGGAGCGAAAGCCGCGCAGCCGTCCCGTAGCACCCTGCCACTTGCTTTGAGCACAGGCAGGAGGTAAATGCCAACTGACAGATGCGCTCTCGTGCTCTGCGACACCAGAGCACTGCGAGGAAGCAGGATGCTAATTATGGTAACTGCTGGAAAACCGTCAGTTTTCACAGGTAAGGCCTGTTAGCATTCACAGCTGCTCAAACAAGCCCTGTCAAAGCTCCTAAGGTAATTCTGCAGGCACTGCTCCCCCAAGCAGCACCCAAAATACCTATTCTGTCAGCTGGGTTAGTGCACACTGGTCTTCAAAGCACAACCAAGGCCAAGCTGGCGCTGCTCTGGCCTGGCCTCTGCGCTCCGCATCCGTTCTTGTTCACACCTGGGTGGCAGAAAGGGCTGTTTTCCCAAATTCTGACCTATCTACCACAACATGGCCTCACTCTCCTCATCCAGCTTCTCATCCAGTAAAAGGCAGCCTCCACTCAGACAGTTGCATTTGAGCCCGTTTGCCATGTTTGTGCCTGATGGAGCTGGAAATCACTGATGTACCATGCAAGAGGAACAGCAGCAGACGTTTCCTGGTGCAGGATCCCCAACCATGACCTCCGCTGCTGTGCACTAGCCTTACACATCGAGTACAACCCTCTCCTCCCACACCTCAGAGATAGAGCAGGCACTATTTAAAAATTAAAAAGGAGCCTCTTTTCAGGGATGCCACCACAGCTGAAAGTGGACCAGGAGAAAGCAGCTGGGCCTGGAAATTCCCTGTACGCTAGTACGCACGCTCCATGTATTTTATTGGTGTTATATGCACTTCTCGCACAAAAATGAGTAGCTAATGAGCTTCTGCATAAATCTGATATTAGGGCCTAGGAATAAGGCTGCTGCAGGGACACACAGTACTTGGGACAGATTATATTCTCAGGGAGTCCCTCAGAGCAGCACAAGGGAGCCTAGAATAGGGCATTGAGCAAAACAGCTTGTATTTTAATTATTTTAAGGGCCTTTTCATTTCAGTGCTGCTACTGATAGTAACAGAGCTAGAAACAGCAGTTTCTCTTCCTGAGAATAGATCATGGAGGTTTGAAAGCTGTAAGATCTGCAAAGGAGTCACAAAGGCTTAAGCAGGGAAGATACAACCATGAATATTAAGTGATGCTCAAGGAGTTTATAACTCCCTTGACCTTTCTGTTAATGAAGTCTGACGAGATACAAGAACAAAAGGAAGAGGAGCATCTTGAGAAGATTTCTATGCTTATTTCCATTGAGCCAGCACATCTACAGCCCTGGAGACACATTTCGTCATTCCCAGAGGACACAGCTAGCCACAGCACAAGCTTCCCTTGTCACAACCTTGCTGCATCTTATCCCCGAGAAGCATCCCTCATTCTCCTGCATACAAACAGACCTCAGCTTATGCGGTACAGCAAGCCCTCTGCCAGCCAAGGAAAGGCTGAAAGAAGTGCTGTCCACACTGGACAGTTGTCCTGTCCAAGTGGGACCAAACAGAACATGAGAGGACTTTAGGTCACTCCTGGATTTGCTTGCAGAGAAGAAAACCCTGCCCTGGTTTGGTGCCCTGCCCTCCCTCCATCCCAGTGACCCACTTGCCTGAGAAACCTCATCTCTTCATCCTTCTTCTCATCCTCACTGATGATCTTCGAGGTGGTGACACTCACCTCTACTCCATCCACCACAAACTTGCGGGTGCGTTTCAGTGTCTTCTTGTGCATCCGGGAATCCTGAGTTCAGCAGGAGAGGAAAGGAGGTGGCGATGAAGCAGCTCCCCGGCTTGTCGCACAGGGTGCTACAGCTGGAAGCCTCAGAGCAATTTTGATGCCGTTGTTAATGAAGAACATAAGCAAGGAAACCACATCAAACAAAAATCATCAGATTGGGAGCTGCCATTCGAGCCACGCAGCCTCGCTACCACGCCGCAGCACAGTGTGATTTCCACCCTGCAGAAACCTGACCTGGAGGAGAGGCAACCCACCACCTGAAGACCCTTCCTCGCCGTGTCCAACTAAAGCGAAGCCTGATGGGGAATGCTAGGAACACCCTGAACTGCAGAGCCAAGGAATGCACACAACAGGAAGCTTGGAATGGTTCCTTTTAAGGCTCCTGGGCCATCTGACCCGCAGATACCCCGCACACCCTTGCAGGTGCGAGGCAGGCAAGGCCCCTGCATCAGGCTGCGAGTGCAGATGGAGCCACAGCGAAACAAGCCAGCCCTGCCCAAAGGCTCAGCGCTCCTGTCCCTCTGGCCCTCATTACAATACTTAACTAATCACAACCAGCTCGGAGCCGCTTACAGTGACCTCCACAAAGCACAGCCCAGGCTCATGTTCATTAGCATAGGGGCAGGGACAAGTGCCAGGAGCACCGTGTCCTCTCCCGGCAGCGCCGCAGCAGGTCAGCATCCCCCTGCAGAGTCAGCAGCCCAAGCCTGGCTGAAGGGCTGCAGCCAGGGACTCAGTTTCTTTTTTTTGGGTGGGGGGAGGGGAAGGGGAGAGGGAAGAAAAAAGAAAAAAAAGGATATGAATAACTTGAATCATGCAGCCCTACAGGGAAAGCACAGCAGTAGAAGGAGCAAAGGCTCCCTGAAGTCCTCTTGCTCTTACAGTGATGACCATTACAGATATAGAAGATGGCAGAAGAGCTTCACGTGAGCCCGCAAGGCCCAAAGCAAGCCCCTGGAGAGCTTGCTGCAATGGAGGACCCAGAAGAACTCCAAGGGCACACCACTTGCCCACTGTGTAGCAACGTACCACTATAGCAGTGGTTCAACTAACAGCAGTTGGTGCAGAAAGGTTTGCACGAGACCAGCTTAGGTCATGAAAGCTCTTACTGCCCCAAACTGAATTAAAACAGCTAGCTAAAGCTCCTGCATTTTCCAAATGAGAAAATGCCAACATTCAACTGTCTGTGCCAGCCCCAGTGCCCATTAACACTGTGACTCACTGCCTGAGCCCAGCGACCTGGGGCTGCTGCAGCCGGGCTCGTGCCTCGAACCCAAGTGGTCACCAGGCTCTTCCCCACTGTTGAACAAGCAGCTCCCTGCCTTATTCATGGAGCTACTCAAACATAGATCTAAAACTACAATTATTAATTTTCTCCTGGTCTTCTCTGTTATCCCCCGTTAGCAGGCCAGCATCCTCTCTGGAACACAAGTAAATGTATTTTCAAACATTCCTGTAAAGCAACCTGTTCTCCAGAGAAGAGTCTGAGAAACTGTGGTCATACAGGATGCTGACTTTGAGTCTGCACTCTGAGCACAGCTCGCAGCACACGTCCCAGTGTGCCTCTTCCAGCTCCCAAGGGTTTCAGCTGAAGCTGTGAACTCCCCATGCAGGTCAGACTTCAGAGATTCAAGCTAGATACTCAAAAGAGGGAGTTCCCTCCAGAAACAGTTGTATCTGAGAAAGTTTGGTTTACCTTTTCAAAACCCTATCCATCTCCTTCTACCTGTTTCTGACTGGTTTCTCTTGCCAGCTGCAGCCTCCGAAACTCACCTGTAGATTTCTTATCTCTAATCTTTGTAAAAAAGGAAAAAAAAAAGGCCTGGATACTTTTTGCCAAAACTTTTTTTTTTTTTTTTGACTAAACTATAAGCAACTGGAAAAAGAGTCTGGTAATAAAAGAGTCACCTTAACTTTGCAGTTTAGCCTGTGATAAAAAGCATGTAATAGTTAATGTTTACAACCAGAAACGGTTTAACTCTTTGCTGCCCCTTCTCTTGCTGTAACCTGCCTGGCACCCTGTGCACAAAACCCAGCGGCGAGCAAGGGCAGAGCAGGCGAGTTTAACCCCACGAAGCTAAGGCTGGGCAAGGAGCCTAGGTGAGGAGGGAGCAGCACAGCCTGGTATTCCCCCATGCACTCACAGCTCATCGTGCAAAGCAGAGGCTTCAGCAGAGCGTCTCTCCCAGGGCCCTCCAGCAGCATCACTCCTGGAAAACAGCTCTGCTTGAATGCCTTGCTCAGGCAGATGCCATTTAGTTTGTCCTGAGCATTACCTCTCGCTGGGGCCCTTCAAATCGTGATCAACTCTTTGAGACTTACTCCCTGTAAAACCCAAAAAACCTCCTTTCCCCTTCCAGGCGACCAGCTGGGGAGAGTAATTACATACATGGCATTGTATTCATCATTGGCTGGCCTCAAGGAGACCAGGTGTCATGGGAAAGGCAGTGAGGAGGGGTAAATTGCTATGCAAGAGCATCACACTTCCCTCATTAGGGATCCACACTGATCAAGGGCTCCTGCAGGGGATGCTGGCTGCCATGCTCACAGCAGGAGACAGGAGGGGAGGAAAGTTTTGCTGAGAATGGTTTTCGGGCATGTTTCTGTGCCGGGAAGCTATCACTCATGCAGGCAATTGGATGAAGAGCTTGTGCAACACAACACTCTGCCCCCTCAAGTCACACACATTTCTTCTTCTGAAACTCAGCAAATATCATTCCAGTTATTTTGCCTCTTCCTCTAGACATGCTGACCTGGCCGAATCTGGCTCACAAGCATTCCCAGCCTCCAGAAAGCTTTAGCAAAAGCCAAGAAGCCTGGGAGGTCTTCATGCAAGTTACTGCTGACACAAACCAGGCCAGATGAACACCTGGGGCTAGGTGTTCTAGAAAAGAGCAACAGAGTGATGGGCAATGTATAAAGTTTAGGAAATCACATTTTAGGATTCATACTTGTCCTTGTTCGACTGTGTACGACTACGCAAGTCGGGCGAGCAGCACAGTTACTTCACACTTCTCAGGGACGCAAAATAGCTACAAACCATCAGACTTCGGTTAGATTTCAGTGGCCTGGGACAGCAGAGGATAGATGCACCTGCACCACCTCCACCAAGAGCTTCTCCTTCACTTGAGGACATGCCACATGCCCACGGCACAGCCTAACCCAGCAGTATGCTCTGTGCCGCCGTGAGCCCAGCTGGGACAGGCACCCCATAGACAGGGTAAACAAACCATCGAAGGTTTGCCTAGAGATGGGCTTCATCCCTCCTTGCCGGCCCCGTGTTCATCTGCAGGGCTCCGAGCCTGGACACTCACATCGCAAGCGTCACGGCCAGCGTTTCCAGCTATCTCACCAAAGAGCACTGGGGAGGCACCTGAGCGGTCTTTAGCATCATTCCCAGACCCTCTGTCTTCATCCAGCCTCTGTCCGCTCCTGCTTTACCTGCTCCCCACCTTCAGGCACAGGGCAGACGAGGGGCAACTCACTTTCTCCTCCTGTAGTCAAAGATCGACCCCATCTACAGTACAGAATGCTGCTTTCTCAGGAAGGAGTTTAAGGAGCTATGGCCCAAGTGTGCATGTGCAGAGCCTCTCAAGGAAAGGACTGGAATTTCAGGGACTTGGCTAAAAAGTGGGGGAAAAAACCCCTCAGCACTTTATAACATGGGTTTGCTACCCTTCCTTCTCCACACCCTCTGCCCATCGCTCTCACCTTCAGGGAGATGGAGCCACTCTCTCTGTTGAGGGACAGGTCAGCAGATAGGGAGATGGTGAGGTCCATGCTTTCAGAGGCTGAAGTACTGCCAGAATCCGAATCCCCTTTGGACCGGCTGCCAGGGAACGGAGCCGGGGGATCCAAGCTCCCATTGGCAAGCTTGTCCTCTGTGAAGTTCTCCAGGTGACCGCTCTCCGGTCGCTCCCCGATGCTCTTCCGCTCCTTCCTGCCTGGCCCAGGCTGCTTGTCCCCCTCTGCTGAGTTACCCAGCCGTCCAGGCCGCGAGATGATGTCTGGCTTGCCCTGGGTGGCCGAGGTGGCAGAGCAGATTTTTGTGGAATGGTTGCTCTCCAGTTTGTCATTGTCACTGCTTATTCCTTCATCTGAGACTTTATCGCTCTGTCCATCTGTGCTTTCCTTGCCAGTCCCCACAGGCCCATTCACTGCCTTGGGCAAGGAAGAGTCCGGAGGCTTCTCCCCATCAAAACTCAGCTGACTCGCCTCAGAGGGGTCCCGCTTGTGCTTACCGGGGGGCTGGAAAGACAGCAGAGGGAAGGTGTTGGGTTTTGCCCCACTGCTTTAACACGACTGGAAGAGCAGCAAGTTCCCATGCTTCGGAGCAAAGTCACCCACAGCTAAAGAGTTACTGGGAGGAAATCTTCCCTTTTAGAACACCCACCCTGGGATACTTTTATCTTTCTCCAGGTTTGTGGTCCCAAGGACTGTGGACACTGGCTGGAAGGAAACAGCACAGTGGGAAAGCTCCAGAACCTGCAAATTCTTAAGCAGCAGCCTAGGAGTTTACACATCAAACACCTTTTCCCATGGCTAACTCCACCATGGATTAACTATCGTCCTTTGCCACAGATGAGGGAGGTCGAGGCCTGTCCCCCAGCAAAGCTGCCCAGGCAGCCTTGAGATGTCCCTTTCAAAGGGCCCAGCTCAGGGGTGGATTTGCCCAGCTCCCTCCCAGGGCTGGTGGGGCCTCACCACTGCACCACGTGCTGCTGGCGTTGCTTCCACTCCAGCTTCTCCAGCCTGTACCAGGGCCTACTTTTCACTTCCCGGCCCCCCCCCTTTTTTTTTTTTATAAAAACACACTTTTTGCAAGTCCCTCCTGCGAGCAGGCAGCTGGGCCACCCGCCAGCATCATTGTTTCTCATTGCCCTTGGCAGCCACTGAAAAACAGCCCCTCCCTGGCCAAGCAACTGCCTTCCCCTCCATCTGACGGGGCCTAGAATAGCTGTAAACCAGCCTTTTGGAGCCCAGAAAAGTTACTGGGCTCTTTCCCCTACCACAGCCGCACTGACAAACTTGCCAGCACGAGGCTGGGAGCACTCACCGAGGCAGACTCCGACGAGTCATCTTCTTCCGCTTCATCCCGACTGTCCTCGATCTCTTCCATCACCTCAGCCTTGGCCTCGGCCACCAGCTCACGCAGGGCCCGGTTGCTGGTCACCTTGCTGACAAAGGGATGCTGAAAAGCCAAGCACAACGTACATGCGCGAGGTGACCAAAAAACGGATCTCGTGAGCTCGCGGCTGAGCAAGTGCAAGGGGACGGCAATGGCAAGGACCACTACTTGCTTTAAAACAACTGCAAAGACCTAAGGACACGGTTCTTGCCAGTGTCACCAGGCTTAACTTCCCCCAGACGAATTTACATATACATGCTGCGCATATGAGAGAAGACGATGCTGAGGTTAAGCGCCAGCTCTGCACACAGATGCTCAAAGCATGGTGCTCTGCGAAGCTGCTTTATGTTAACATCCCCCAAACAAAAGCACCAGTTGCATTTAAACAAGGGGCTCTCGCTGCGGAGAAGACGTCCCCCCTCACCGCAGGCAGGCTGAGCTCCGGAGTGCAGGTCCGAGCCCACAGAATGCCACCAGGAGCTGGGCAAGAGCCAGTCTGCAGGATCCCTGGGTGCAAACAGAGCATGGGGGAAGGCTTCATTGAGATCAGGCTCAAATCACTCAGTGCACACAGTGGAGTGTTTGTGTTGAGCTTCAGCAAAAGGCTGGGGAGTCCCTCGGGTTTGCAGAGACCACTGCACGCTTCTTCCCACTGACTTTGGTGGAGGAGTGGCAGCGTGCAGCCAGACTGGCAGTGCTGCAGAGCGAGAGCACCTGCAGTCAGTGGGGAAAAGCATCTTCCAGGTTTTTGTTATTATTTTGGAAGGGGACAGGAGTAAAGGAAAGGAGTTGAATTTAAATCTGGGATAACCAGGTATAATCCAAGCTGGCTGCCACATGGGCATTTTTAGGCAACGGGAGCCATTTCTATTCCAGCTGGTGTCCGTAGGGGCTCTACAGTTTGCTCCAAAAGCAAAAACATTGCTGTTCCTTTTTAGAGCATTTTAGTGGCTCAAAAGTATTATGAACTTTCTAAACAAGACAAAAATCTTCTGAAACCAGTCTAGGGCCCATCAGCACTTTTTTGTTTTGTTTTGTTTTTAAACCCTCCTTAAGAAGAATTAGGCTGTACAGACACGGGTGGTTCAGACACCTGCAGACCCAGGCAGACGCAGATGCAGCCGCAGACCCAGCCCAGGGGCCGGTGCTGGTCCCTACCTCCAGCAGCTGGGCAGCACTGGGCCGGGTCTCCGGGTTCTTGTCCAGCGCAGTCTTCAGGAAGTCTCTGAACTCCAGGGACCTTAAAAAAAACAGACGTTGGCGAGAAGCTCAGAAGAGGGAAAGGCCTCAAATGCCACAGGGGTCCGCTCGATCCCTTCACAGGTTGTGTCCTGGTTTACAACTGGCCATAATCACCATTTCACTCCCAGCATGGGAAACCCTGTGCTCAGTTATTCCGACTATTTGTAAGAGAACCAGCGATGTGGCCAAGGGAGGGACTAGATTTTGCCTTACCTGTGATGGCAACAGGCAGCAGGACAGAGCACCAGCCACTGTGCCCCAGGCCAAGGCAGAGAGATAGAAGACACCAGCAGTTATCCCCCCAAAGGGAGCCCATGGGTGGAGCTGCTTGTGGACAAGGATGCTCCAGGACCCATCCCCACAGCCGCAGCGTGAACGGATGGCTGTGAAGGACCAGGAACCCCATAGGAGGGCACCCTCAGCCTGCAAAGCGCAGCTTTGAGAGAAACAGCATGTCCCTGATCCAGGTCTGGCTTCTGAGCTGCTCCAGAGGAAGCACTCCGACCCTGCCTGCTGCGTTTCAGCGCCGGGCTCCTGCCTGCTACCCGAATCACTATAACCATGCTTGTGACCCCAGTGCTCTCCCAGTATTTTGCTGCTGGCTATCATGCAGTGGGTTTTATCATGATTAAAAAAAAAATTAAAAAAATTAACTGACTGGATTTTTTTTAAAATGCGTAAGAAGCTTTTGTGACTCCAGGAAAGAAATTCTGGAGCCCTTGGCCACCTCCAGGTTTAGAGAAAAATCTGCCTTTCATACAAAACCAGGATGTTTTGAAAACAACCAAGGATCACCCTCGCTTCAGCAGGGCTGTGGGTGGGCAGCAGCTCCCCCCTCCGCCCCCCCGTGCTGCCTGCAGACTGTCAGCGCGCTCATGGCACGGGCAGCGCTGAGCAGCCTGCCCTCAGCCAGCAGTGCTCTCGGGACCTCTAGCACACAGCTGGACCTAGAATACAACTAGAATCCTACACTGGGTTCTCAAATCAAACCATACTGCTAGAAAATACTTTTTTTCCTCTCTTGAAATACTGTGTAAGTTGGGAAACGTGTTCTCTGCTGCCCAAAACCCCTCACCATTTGGAAGGGCAGCTGAGCGTGGGGGGGTCAGACTTGGCAATCTTCAGCAGCACTCTCATGGGGTTGAGCTCGTGATGGGGCGGCTCGATCTGGGCCATTTCGATCAGTGTGATTCCCAGGGACCAGATGTCCGCCTTGTAGTCGTACGGAGTGTCCTTCATGGTCTCGCACATCACCACCTCTGGGGCCATCCTGCAAGGGGCAGAGGAAGGAGCAGGGATGGGGAAGGATGACACCACTGCCACACAACGCGAGCCTCGCAGCAGCAATTAAATGCTTTAAGTAATCCACAGCATTGCATAGAAAACAGCCTTTCCTCCTAGCTCTGGGTTTCAGAAGCAGCAGCATCTTTACTAAGGGGTCCAACCCCCTCCCTCTTCTGCAGGCCAGCCAAGACAGCCCAGGCAGCCCACGGAAACCCCCAGGCCATTGACATCTGGCGCGGATGTTGCTTCAGACAATAAATTAATCCTCGCCGATTCCGTTCCTTCAGCAAGTCGGGTGATTTAGAGATTGCATTTCTGGAGCGAGGAGTCGTTCCCATGTGCTTGGAGTCGCTTCAAAGCCGACTCCACCCCCGGGGCAGTGGGAGGGGGGAGCGCACACACGCGAGCACACGTGTGTGCCTGGCTCCTCCAAGCCTGGAGCATGGTGGCCCCTCGGCCGGCTCAGGGCACCGTGACACTGGGCAATGCTACTGCACCACCCACGGCTGCTCACAGCTCCCTTCAGGCAAGGGAAACCCTTGCACGTGTGGACACTGGCCAAGGCTCCTTGTTAAAATCCTCCCACCCATGCTCGGTAAGGCACTATGGTCCAAGACATCCCAAAGGCCATCAGCTCCCTGTTTCTGAGCAAGCCTGATTTTCAGGAGAGTGAAGCTCCTTGTGAACACAGGATTTCTTAGCAAGCAGGTCACTCACCAGTAAGGAGTCCCAATGAAGGAGTCTCGCTTCTGCAAGGTTTTAATGTTTTTGGCAGACACTCCAAAGTCAGCTGCAAAGAGCAGTAACATTAGATGTCGTAGGAAAACTGAAAGACCCTTCTGAATTAGCACACTTGGCTGAAACGCAGATTTAAAAGCAAACACACGTTTAAGGCAAGAACATGATACAACGTGCTGTTTCCTCTAAACTGAGCATCAGAAATTAAATTTGCTTTTGGGTATATTAGCAACCAGGGTCCTTCCCCTCCCATATACTATAAGACAGGGGCATAAAAAGCCACGCCTACTGTAACCCAAATCCTACACATCTAGAGGGAAGTCAAGATCTTTTCCACACACAAACAAAAGCAGCTCTGTGGCAGATTACTTTCAGGACTGCTATTTTATAGCAAAAAGTCTCATTTTACACCAGAAAAAACAAAGTGCCATTACATTCTCTCTCTTCCCTTCAGCCCCATGCATGGCAGCCACTGTGTGATGCCTTTCCCTGATTTTGTCCCTTCTATAGAGAGCTGCTGAAGCCAACCCAAGCCAAATCAAATTGCTAAGACCTGCAGAGGGTACCGAGCCCACTGCAGGTCAGTTTGCTCTCTGAGATGGCCCCAATGACCTCTGGAGGAGCTATTATCCATCTGCACCCTGGGCTCCGGGTGTCCCTGACTGTGGGTCACCCTTGGCCCAAACCAGCAGCATGTTTTTACACTGGAGCACAACCCATGGCCACAGGAAGGTTTCTACCTTCCCCAGCTGGCTGGTCTCCATCAGCACCCACAGACACATCCCAAGGACACCCCACAGCTGCTGGCACCCCTCATCAGAGTCCAGAAGGAGTTCTGCACCTTTCTGACCAGTCCCTACAGACAAGCTACCTTCTCATCCCCCGGCAGGTAGCTGGATGTCAATTTAACTTAAGCCCATAGCGAGCTGGCAAAGCAACCCTTTGGCAAAACTTGCCCTGTCACCACCAGACCTGCTCTGGAGATAAGACAGATTCTTCCAGCTCCCAGCCCTGCCAACTGGCACCCTGCACAGGATGCTCAGCAGGCCAACAAGCATAAAAATCGAGTTCAAAGAGGGATTAAACAAATTCACGAAAGGTACATCCATCAAGGGCCCGAGCACAGCTGTGGCTCACGGAGCCCTGATGCCCAGCTGGGGGCTAAGCATAGCACACAGCTCGACGGTAGATGTAGCCTGCCATGAAACTATACAAAGTTCTCCTCCACCTTCTCCTGCCTGAACTCATCAGCCAGCAGACAAGCAGCTGATGTCCCGTAGGCAGGGCAGAAGGCAGAGAGCATCCCTCAATCCCCTCCACGCTCGGGCACAGCCGAACACTACGATCCAGCTCCCAGCAGCACGTGGCTGTCATTAGCGTAGCGCGACACGGTCCCAGGCAGCACCGTCGCCCACGGCCGCTCTCCCAACGAGCTCGGCCGAGCAAGCGCCTGCCGTGTTCCTGTGCTGGGCGGCTCACCAAGCTTGATGTCCCCATCCTGGGTGAGGAGCACGTTGCCTGCCTTCAGGTCACGGTGGATGATCTTTTTGCTGTGGAGGTAATGGAGGGCTTCCAACATCTGGCGGCAAATCACTTGAATCTGAGGTTCGGTCAGGCCCCGGTCCAGCTCTGTGGGGAGGGAGAGAACTATTAAACAGGACAGGGATTTGAGCGATGCTCCACCTGAGCAGCAGGAAGGCATGGGCTACCCAGCAGACCATTGAAAAACCAGTGTCCATGTGTCAAAGCAGTGGGAGACCAATGCAAATCAGCTTGTTAAGATAATTCATTCCCCAAACCAGCTCTCATAGCACAATGCCTGCCTGCTTGGAGCTGCTGGTTTATAGCTCCCTCCCGGGGATGCACGGCTGAGGCATCTGGCCCAGGAATAACAGACGAGGGGGACGAGGAAGGGGAGCCAGGCACGCCTGCGACGGGGGTCTGAACTGCAAATTCCCTGCTGATTTGGGAAACAGGCCCCTACAGACAAGCTGGGTCTTGCTCAGTGTGGGGACGATGCTGCAGACAGGAGGGAGCTGAACTTGGCTGCAGGCAGCAGCAGGGTCAAACACAGGCATGAACACTCAGCAGTTCTGTAGGCAGCCATGCTCTCATCCCCCAGGGAGCTACCCCTGACGCAGAGATGTGGCATACCCCCCTGTACATCGTGAGGGACACGCTACTTCCCAAAGCAACAAGCAATAAAATGCTCACCAGCATTACCCCTACCCACTGCTCTGAGCTGGTACTTTCAGGTAGCACCAGGTACCAGCACACCAGTTCATACCCTGCTGTCTGTCCCTATTTCTGAAGCTTGCGGGGACACGCGACCACTGGTGTGACCTCCCTGCTGAGGTCTGCCCAGCCACCTTTACCACCCGAGACCACTTTCCAAGGCGACGGCTCTGCAAACCATCAAACTCCAGCTGCCCAAACTGCACGGCCAGGATGGGGGCTGACGGATAGACCCCAGCAACTGGGACAAACGCTCGTTCAGAGCAAGAATCTTAACCACAGGCTGGGAGATGCCAAGTCAGCCACTTTGCTGCTCCTCTTCCTCACCAAGATCTCCCTTGCTCTGGGGAAAGCCGATGATTTTCACTGTCCCTGGAGCATCTGGCAAAAGTGAGGTGCAGCTGGCCACAGGTTTTGTAGAAAAGATTTCAAAGGCAAATGCCAGTTGCTGGTGGGGATGGGGAGGTGGAACAGGCAGCATTCGGCAACTCTGAATTTACTAATACCAGGAGCATTCCTGAGCTCCGATCTGCAGCTCCTCCTGCCCCTCCTTCGGGAGTGATGGCACTACAGCCAGGCCACTTGCTCACAGTTTCCTATCCCCTTCCCAGGTCCTCCAGAGACTGACTGCCACAGACATGGCCCCATGAACGCTCAGGGGGATTTCCATGTCCCAAGAGACAGGGGCACCCCTGTTGAGGTTTTCCAGGGGGAAGGCATCATTTCCTCTAGCACTTTAGAAAAGGTACTTTTTCATGCAGTGGTTTGGACCTGCTTTAAAGGGGCCTCCTTTAGGAAACTTAAGTTTTAGGGGCTGAATCAAAGATGACAAGTCTGGGTCCATACTTTTCCTGGAAATAAAAAGAAAGTGAGGCCTTTGGAAATACCAGACCTGAAAGGGAGTAACCCCGGGGAGATGCGGGTCTGTCCCAGGGGCTCCAGGCAAGAGGATGTTGGAGCACCCTGTTCGCCATGCAGAGGGGATCTCACCCTGCCCCGGGGTCCGTACAGCCCTGGCACGGAGGGGCTGTGGTACCGGCCAGGGCTGTTTTGGGGAACACCCACACACTCCCAGTCCCTGCAGCTCTATGTGGAAGGGAGGAGTTAAAAATGGGAAGATTCCTGGAAACTGCAAACTGCAGTTTATTGGACACTCTGCTGCTTCACCAGATGACCGATACCATACGGAGAAGTCAGAAGATCCTGGGAGATTCATCACGACAAGCGCAGAGATTAAACATCTCGGCCCGCTGCCCTTCCCAGGAAGCTGTGGGAACAGGATCCCAAGCACCCTGTGCCTCCAGCAGATAAATATTTAAAGCCATCTTTCCCTTCCAGCCAGACTCTCCCTTCTCCCCATGCCTTATGATCTGCTGATCCCAGCAGCATTTAAATCACAAAAGGACATCAAAGTAGCTCAAGAAATGCCCCAGGGCTGCCACACCTTCTGCTCCGGGTATGAAAATAGGCAAAGTCATGGGAGAGAAACGGTAGCTGGAGAAGCTGGCGCACCCCCGTCTGCCATCTGTCCCAAGGTTGCCCCCGAAAGTGTGCCAGAAGGCTGGAAATGCCTTGTGGGCATCACCCCGAGCACAGAGAAGAGCCCGGCACCGCGTGCTGCACTCACCCAGCATGGTGGCATCCACTGCCCCGCCTGGGCAGAACTCAATCATGATCTGGGGAAACAAGGAGAGAGGAATTAAAGTCATGTCCACATCACACTGAGCAAAGCCCACCGGGTAGGGGAGAGGAGACAAAACCGCTGGATTCTGCTTCCCCGCATGGCAAAGCTGCCCCTTTGCCCTACACAGTGATGCAGAGGCTTCCGTGCTCCCCGGGACATATCCCCCCAGGCATCCCTAGCAGGAATGACCACCCAAGCCCTGGGGCCAGATCCTGCACACTGGCCACAGCAGCCATCTCAGAGGGACTGTCCCCATTGCTGTGACATCCCCAGCAGTCATGCCTGGCCCCGTACCTGGACGCCTACCCCGAGCAGCCACCTTCAGCTCCAGCTTCCTCTCTGTTTACATCTCTCCCCATTACATTTCGGAGCAAGGGCTGCTCCAGAGAGCAGCCTTGCCAACAGGATGAGATAGCTGTCATAGCTGGGAGCTGATGTGGCCGGGAGAAATCAGGCAGGATTTTTCTTTGGCAAATGACAGATGGGGAGGGCTTTAATTTTTTTTACTTCCCTCCACCCCCCCCCTATTGCCCAGTAGTTCATTGCTCTCTTGATTTTGAACAATTTGAGGGGAAACTGTCAATAAAGAGGTCGAGTACATTCATCAGATGGACGCTGTTTCTCTCCCAGGGACGTGCACGGAGTCCTGCCAGTCCCCCACACCTGCCTGCCTGGCCCCGGCTGTCTCCCCACAGGGTGGGCAGCACCCACTGGGTGGGCCCTTCCCCAGCACCTCGGGGATGAGGGTCCTCTTCCCCCTCATCTTTGCACAAACTCAGCCACAGCCGTTCCCGGGGTGAGGCTGAGTGCCAGCCCCCGCTCCCCTTCGGGGCAGATGAGGCTGCTCAGATAAACAGATTAAAATTTCAAGCAGCCAGGGCTTACGAGGGACAAGAGATGCTTCACCTCCCCAACAAGCTCCTCTCCTTGTCGAGGCGACACAGGGCAACATACCGGAGAGGTGAAATGCCAGAGTTTATTTTGAGGACAAGGACTGAACAAACCGAAGGCAGTGTTTACCAGCACAGCTCTCTAAGCCCTTCAAGTGGATGTCATGTTATTCAACAAAGATCGAAGCACCAGACCAGGAGCCGAGGGGAGAAGGTTCAAGGTCCCTCTTTCCCATAGCCTAATCCTGCAGCTCCAGGCGAGCCACATCCCACCCTTTTGTCCTGCAGTTCCTACACATGGACAAGGGAAACGCAATTATTGACCTGGACCGCAGTGGAAGACACAACTGCTTTGTTTTGGAGGAGAAGGGGGAGCAGGACCAGGTGCTGGGATGCAGCAAACCTTGAATTGCTCTGCAAGAATTGGCCCGGGTCCAACAGTCGGAGGGGAGACAATGCTGAGAAAAGAAACCCAGGCAGGTTGGGCAGCGCGACACAGGCACCGTCAGAGGAAGCGGAGAAGAATAAGCAGAGGCCAGGGCTGGGGAAGCGTTTGAAGCAGGCAGATGGAGAGAAGCAATTGGGACGACATTCAAAACATTCACAAACCAGGAGAACTAATATGCGCAACTCAGAGCTGAGCAGGAGCCTGGCAGGGAGGAAGCCAGCAGAGCCCTTGCACAAATGGGCCATGTCAACATGTTTTTTTCTTGCTTGAGTTTATACCTTGAACCAGAGCACCAGCAGCTTCACTAGCAAATGGAAAGGCAAGAATTGCCTCCTGCCACAGTCTCCCCAGGCACAGAGATCCCCACTGGACCCCTGTGCCCCATCATTACCCTAACACAGCTCTAGGAGGCTCATTTCAACCCATTATTTTTATACTGTTCCTCAACACGTTCATCAGAGCAGACTAACACCATCATTGGACACCAGCCCTTTCCTGGGCTCCTCGGAACCCAAAGTGCCAGAAGCAAACCCCAAACAAGCCCCACACCAATGCCAATCTGCCAGCTGGGAGGGCAAGGGCTTTCCCTCGCTCCGGGAGGCTGAGGGGATGCACGGGGCTCCGCTGGCACAGCCAGCCTGGTGATGGTACCTCCGCACAGTGATACCACCATCCTGCCTGTGGGACTTGCCCTCTGCCAGACCATCCAACCTGCCACTAGCCCAGACCAGCCAAGGGCGAGCGACTGCTGGCTGCATTGCCCGAACCCACGGCCCACGGTTTGCAGCAGCTGCAGAAGGACAGTGCAGACCTGATCCTACGTAAGTCTGAGTATCGCAGCTTTGTGCTGCTCTGGCTGGCAGAAAACTTGCCCCTACAAATAACCCCGTCTCATCACTGAATTACAGTCCAAGGTTTCGCTCATCTCACACAAGCAATGCTTTCCTGCTCCTGCCAATCCACGCATCTCGGGAACTCACCTGCCCAAAGAAGGTGGTCTCTGAGTTCAAGCAACAGCCTCCCTTACGTTCAATCAGTAGAGAAGGCCTGATGAGAAGCTTCTCTGTGCTACCAGGCTCAGCTTTTGAATTTAAACAGTCCCAAAACTTCAAACAACCCAGCCTGAATCAGGTGCTAACGTGGCCTTTGCCATCCAGGTGACTCAGGTGCTTTCCTTGCTAATGCTCGGCAAGCAGCTTTGCAGCTTCTGCCTCTTTGTGTGTCCCAGCTAAATGAAGTCCCCTGGCATCCCACACAGCTCCTCTTACACAGCCTCCAGATTAAGAAATACAATTTTAATTTTGAGGGGTGAGACACAGAGGGCAGCCAGCTGGGTAACAGCCACAGCCGCCCGGGTCAGCAGAGTCCCTGGGAGCCCAATGTGATCCCCCCCACCCAGGGCAGATGCTGCGCTGAGGTTTCCTACCAGGGCACGGCTGGCACAGCTGAAGTGTGCTCTGGTCAGGCACACTGAGCTTTTAAATGAGGAAGGGCCAAGCACAATGCATCCTACTCTGGATCCGTGTGGGATGCATTTCATCTCACAAAGTTTCATTCCGGTTCGCAGCCTAGCAATGAGAAAATTAGGGAAATCAGTCCATCTGAACCAGCGTGACCATGTATGTTTATGCAGGCACAGCCGGCTGCAAGCCAGGCATTGGGAATACGGGAAACATGGAAAACTTAAAAATATGCATTTTCAACATGGGCAGAGATGCCAAAGAATAATTACGGGTGTGGCCAGATTGTCTGAACATCCAAAATCCTAACGGGCTGGTTTCAGCCCAGAAAACCTGATTTAAACAAATGCGACTGGCAATCCCATAGCGCATACACCACGCACGTTTCCTTTCAGGAGCAGCGCCAGCCTGAAAAACGTTTTACCATGGAAGCAGGTAGGAAGGCAGGCCCGGTGGCAGCAGCACTCGGCCCTCTCTGTGGGCGAGCTGGGGGATGCAGGAAGCTTGCGGAGAGCGGAGGCTGTGCAGGCACCCTCCCCAGACCCGCAGCGGCGGGGGAGGGTGGGGGTGGGGGGTGGTCGGGTGGTCGCTGACACCCTGGGGTGGGCAGCCTGCTGCTCCGGCTGCAATGAGGGACGAGCTGGAAGGATCCGAGAAGAGAGCTGTTGACAAGAGCCTGTGCATCTGTGCAGCCAGGAGGCTGGTGATTTACCCAAGGGCTACAGACTCTTTGCTTACGACTGTTTCCATGTGCTTTGATATATGGGCTGACCACTCCTTTACTGAGGTGTCCCCAGGCCACAGCTGGGGCAGTAACTGCTCTAGTGACCGTTACAATCTCAGAGCTGCACATCACCTCTCGACATCGCACCGGGCTGCTGCCTGCGCTGTGCTCGGCCGTCCCCAGCAAACCCCCTGCGACCTGCAAGACCTGAGACCCAGCACAGGGCTCGCTGCTGAGCCACAGCAGCACCGCAAAACAGTGGTTTCACACACCCGGTCCCAAAAAAGCTCCAGCAGTCTTGTGAACCAGAGATACAAGACGGGTGGGGGTCTCTGCCCCAATGCTGACATCCTGAAATCAGCTCCTTCACACTAATTACGGCTGGGGGGAGCACCCACACCTCCCCCTCGTTCTGCCCAGGGTCCAGGCGAGTGGGCTCTGAGCACCCGCTGCAGGGTCTGCAGCGAGCAGCCTGGAACAGGGCTGGAGCAAACATCCTGTTTATAACGATTTCCTCCACACAAGAAATCCAGGGACTTCCTCGCCAAAGGCTGCCCAGCCCCTCTGCTGCGCTGGGGCTGCCGGGGGCGGCGGGGGGGACACGCAGCAGCGACAGGAGCTCTCCCTCCTGCTGCCGCCTCAAAGCTGTTATAAATCCCAGGGATTACGCTCTAGCAGCATTTTCGCTTTCAGTCCGTAGGCAGTTGCAACTACACCTCGCAGGCACACGCAAAATTTGCCGCTAATTCCCATCACCTAGCTAGCTGAGCAACAGGACCGACTGACGGCTGCCTTCCAGCACAGCCAGAGCCCCGCGGTCTCAGCTCCGACACCACCGCCAAGAAACCCAGCCACCGTGCTGGGACGCACGAGCTGCACGCACAGGAACAGATTTGGGCAGCTGGTTTATAGACAGAGAAAGGAACCTGCTCTTGCTACCTCTCGAAACCTTTGTACCACAATTTGAGCACTGCTATTAAAAAAATAAAAAAGGGGGGGGGGGGCCTTTTCTCCTATACCTTTAGTGAAACAGCATGAATGAAGAGGTGTGCATGCAGAAGCCACATAATCTTTCCCTTTCAAGAAACTTTTGCATGGGCAAAATTAAATTTAAACTTAAATTTGAAAGCAAAAGTCCACTCAAGTTAAAGGGCTTTGCTGGTGACCTTGATTTTTTCCCATGGCTCACCCTAATCCTGCCTTCAGGCACAGCAGAACCTGGAAGCATTGTGTAGCCCAAGTGGAAGCAGGGCACGCAGAGGGGGCTGGGGCCCTTTTCTGGGCTGCTCAAGTAGTAAGTGACTGCCTGGGAGGAGAGGAAGCAGGGTCCAGTGAGCCTGGGGTTGCCCAGGAGAATAAACATACATGCATACATATGTATGAAACAGCTATGGCTTAAATTAAGCGCTCTTAAAGACGCAGGTCTTCAAGCTGTGCTCGAGTGAGGGGGCACCACACATTATGAAAAAGCATTATATGACTTTGCAGCTCAAGACGTAAGATTGGACACCGTGCCAGAAGAATCCCTCCAGCACTTTACACCAGGTGAGGGCTGGAGGGACACTAACCCAGAAAACAAACCTGGGATGGATTAGAGGCCAGTGCAGTTTCTGGGTCTGACAAACCAGGAGCGGCATCTCCTGCCCAGGTACTGAAGTTCTCCTGGGTAGGACTGAGAACCTGCTCTCATCTCCCACCCCTGGGCAGGACTGATCCTGCCTCTTGGGTGTGTTTGAACTCCTAGAACTTTCTACAACATTTCAAAAAAAAAAAAGGAACAAAAAAAAAAGCTTATCTTGAAAGGTATTTTTATCAAACACTGCACAAGGGTGGAACAGCTGATGTCCCTGAACTGAGGTTTGCAACTGAAGCCCAGTAAAGAGGGGAGGACACACCCTCAGCCCAGCTCTTACTCATCCGACTGGCATGTCAGAGGGCAGAGACCCATGAACTGTTCCCTCTGCAGCAGTGCTGGAGAAATGCCTCTTGCAGTCAGAAAAGAAGTGTGTGTGGGGGGAAAGCCATCAGCTGGGAAAGCTGGGGGCAGCTCATCTCCGCGGTGGCGGCCCTGGGCAGCCCGGCATTTCCCAGGAGCGCAGGAGGCTGCGCAGGGAGGCCACCGGGACCCCTTAGGCTGGAGGAGCCCTTGGCTGGCCGCCCAGTCACTCCCAAGTCACTGGAGGTGGCGGGCGCCTACAGGCTTTTCCTGTCACTTTGCTGCTTGTGCAGTTGCACGCTGAATAGCCCAATTGCTTTGGAGTCGTAGTGGTGCTCCAGAGCACCCAGGCCATTACTACCTGGGCGCATGCCATGCTAAGCACTGGAACCACCCACCTGCCTCCCTTCCCACAGAGCCCTGAGCATCAGCACCAGCAGGCACAGGAGGTTGCGTGTGTCCCCAGGATCCATGTGCCCCCAGATCCACCCTGCCTGGCCCAGAAACTGCTTCAAAACTGAAATACTTCAGCAATATCCTCTGCTAATCTGCAGCAGAGGGTTTCATTTTGTTTGTTTAAGCAGCTACCCACCGCCAGAGAGAAGGTAACCCGCAGCATCCTGCCGCCGTGACAGCCTCCGTCGCCCACGCACAGCCTCGTGGCTCTGCCACTTCCATGGGGCAACTCAGAGGTGTCTTCATCACCCACAGCGAAAAGCACCTTCCGGCACAGCTGCCAGCTCTCCCGCCTTGTATGGGCAGGGGAGATAAGAAACATAAATGTGGTAAAGCAAATTGTGCTCCATTTATAGACCGAGCTGGTGAAGGGGAATGCTCTCCAGGTTGCCTCCTTGCCAGCCATCGCACCCATTCCACCTCCACTATCTCCAGGATGCTGAGTGGGCAGAAAGCTCCCGGGGGGGATACTGCTCTTAGCAGCGGTCGCTTCCATGTCAGCGTTCTCTGCGTTTGAGCAGGGCAAGGAGAAGGAGCAGGGTGTGCCACAGCTGGCTTCAGCCATGCTCGCCATCAGGGGTTTCAGTCTTTCCCTATGCAGAGCTGCCATTGCAGGGAGAGTACAACAGGAGGAGGGCAGCAGGTCCCCAGGCTGCCACCATGCACAGACCCGGGAGGGAGAGGCAGGAGGAAAGAGCCAGGGCAGACATGCCTGAGTGGGTACCGCAGCAAGGAATGCAGGGCTTTCCTGGCATCGCCCACCCGCTTTACTGGAAAAGCGGAAGAAATGCAGCAAACAACAACCGCTCCCGTGATTCAGAGGCAGTGCGGCAGCATGGGGGGGCAGAAATCCTTCGCATTCAGCAAAAATGCAACAAAGAGAAAGAGGAAAGGGAAAAAAAAAAAAAAAAAAAAAAAAGCATGAGCCTGAGCGAGTTGGGGGCCCCAGCTGCCTCCAGGCTGTCCCAGTGCTGCAGAGAGAGGAGATGAGCTGCCTGATGTGAAGGGTGGCTGCGGAGTACAGCGCAGAACAGTTAACAGGGTCTCCCGCCTACAATACCCCAACACCCCCAGGCACTGCGTTGGCATCTCCCCCACTGTCACTGCAGTCACCCTGCCTGCTGGGCCGATCTGCTGAGTCAGTGATGCTGCGAGCCAAAGCCCACCCTTCCTCCTGGTGCATCCAGGCGATGGACACCACTTCCAAAGCCACCTCACATAGGAGGCACCGGCTTGCTCAGCCCCACGACAATCCCCAGTACAGGGGAGCAAGAGGACCCCGCTTGCGCTACTGTGCAGGAGGGAAGGGGGAAAGAAACCCCCTTATGGTGAATCTTACAAAGCTGCTTTTCAGGTGTCAGCAAGAGAGCAGGCCCCGCTTTACTGTAAGGGGATTGCCCAAAGGGGGAAGTCTGGATCCTCCTCCCACCGCAGCGAAACCGGTGGCTGGGAGGCGAGAAGGCAGCCGAGGCGACACTCCGAGGCAGCATCACCTCGGGCGAAAACCACAAGGCATGTACCGCTGCCTGAATTTCAACAGACGGCCGCATTGAGTAACAGCCACTGCCTTTGCAGCTGCAGAGCCCTTCCCCTCTCCCCGCCAGCCCCCGCTGCAGCCCCTCCGGCAGGGCACGGGCAGGTCGGTCCCTCCCGCAGAGCCCCCAGCCCCATGGCGGAGGCTCGCCGAGCTCCCTGCGCCGCGGCCGCCGAGGGCAAAGGCTTTGGCCGCGAAACCCGGTGCCGCCCTTCCGCCGGCAGAAAGGGAGTCGCAGCCTGCGGTGCCTTCCTCACCATCCTCTACCCCTGCACAGCAAACACGCGGGCGGGCGGCCCAGGGTGCCGGCGGCACGTGAGACCTCGCGCCCCGCTCCCTGGCAGCACGGGAGGAGCTCACCTTGGGAACAGAACCCCTGTGTGCATCTCCCCAACCCACCCAAAACATTTCCTGGCTTCAGTGGGGGCCAGAGTCTCTCTTCAGCACACCGAGCCCAGGGCAGGACTGGGGTTCCCAGAGGCCCCCTCACACAGCCCACACCAGCACCATGGCACCCGTAGCACAGGATGAATCCCCTGGCACCGCAGGGAGAAGGCAGGAGGGCTGGGAGGAAACAGTCTAGACCTCCCCATCTGAGACAGGGTGCGGAGGAGCCACGGCAAGGCAGGTCTCCCCTCCTGGCATTCGGATCACGCACCGTGGGCAAGACAGGCTCCTTCCTGAGCACTGCAGGAGCAGTGGGAAGCCGAGAGCCCAGATGGTCTCTAGGGCTTTTGGTCTCAACTCAGAAGCAGAGGAGATGGAGCAAGTCCAGGAAAGCATCTTCCTACAGCCCTCAGTCCTGTTTCTAGAAGAGCAGAAAGTTTCCTGCCCCGTTACCTGCAATGGTTGTTCATTAGCTACTGAATGCTAGCTTTCCCATCCAGCTCTTCAGTATCAAAGTCACCCAGCAGCTTGCTGGTGGCCATCCCACACTATTGCTCAGCCCTGTAATACACATGCCATGGAAAATGAAGGACAGAGGCAACAGCTAGCTCTGCTGTCAAACTCTGCATGTTACTGTAGCAGTCGGAAGACTCAGACAAGGTCAGGAGCATCTGGAACCGGGGCCAAGATCTGCACGTAACCCTGGAGGGGATGCCCCTGGTCCAGCAACACCAGCTGCAGCAAATACGAAGTGTAGCACAAAGAACATAGATGGCTGTTTGCCCAAAAGCTGCCCAGATTAGTGATCCAGACCTCAAGCTCCACCCTGAGACCACTCCATGCCAGAGGCACACAAGCAAAGCCCAGTCCTGCATGCAGAGCAGCCACCTAGGACGCGGACGGCAACCTCCACATGTACCCCAAGATGCCAGCACCGCCTCTGCAGCCCAGCTATGGCCTGGACACATGGGGAGGCCAGGCACCCTCCCCGTGAACAGCTTGTATCCAGCCCTGCTTATCTGTCAGGGCTTCCGCCAGCACCCAACGCCTCCAAGCACCCAAGCACAGGGTGAAGAGTCACCCCACCTGGCTCCATCCCCTGTCCCTCTAAGTCCATCACATCCCTCAGGCTGATGGACTGAGCCTATCCTCATGGCTCCAGCAAAAACTCTGGACACATTTCCACCTCCCAGGACTGAGAAAGGGGCTTCAGCTTCTGAAAGACACAAACCCCAGAGGACAGAGCTGTTCCTTGCTGGTGGAAAGAACGCGGCGATATATTTAGGCACAGAAACCACATTTAGTCATGGTCAAGGGGCATGTCCTTTACTCTATCTGTTTGACATCTGAATGCAAGTTCTGGTGGTTAACGACAAAGCTATGCTCTCCTGCCAGCTGCCAGAGGAGGCAAGGTGAGCAATGCCGCATCAGCCCTCCCAGGAGCAGCTCCCCTCCTCCCCCCGTAGTACAGGGGCGTGTGGGACCGCAGGGGCTGGTTTTGGGGAGCACCACCTTGGGTTTTAAATACCATTTGGTCAGATCTACTCTCTCCTTTAAAATCAAGGGTTGTGCTGACCAGTGTTTTGTTTGCAAGCGTGTCGAGTCTCCACGTTATCTTGGCCAGCCTGCCCTGCTCCGACTGAAGTCCAAGGATTAAGTTTACATTACAGAGCAGAGGGAGAAGGTGGATCTCATTCCTACACCCACTTAACTTGGCACTTTTCCCACCACCCTCCTCCCCAACATTTTTCACCCAACACATGGCAAAGGGCTGGAAGAAAACAGGGAACATATTACGCCAGCATTGCTCGTAAGCCAGACGGGCTGATTTAAAGCAAGGCTGAGCTGCTCCAGCTATTTGCTGGGGGCTGAAGACAGGGCAAGACACTACAGCAGCCTGCTACGCAGAGGACACGCCGTCCTTCCCAACCTCATTTTTAGAGCCCCAGCATGCCACCAACGCAAGAGGGGACAAACACCCAAGAACCACTGGCACCTGCAAAAGCCACCAGCAACGCACTCCCCTCCGGCTGCAGCCAGCCCTCAGCACACACTGGAGAGGCCATAAAACAATACAGAAGCCACCAGAAGCCTCTTTGCTGCCACAGCAGAGCACAAATGTCAACAGCTTGTCTGACATGGCAAGTATGCTGTAGGTGGAAGCGAAATAATTAGCTCTCTGTAAGAGAGTGCTCCAAGCTTGCCAGTTTTCCCTTACAGACAAGGACACTATTCAGAGACTTTAAATATAATAAACCTTCTCTCCCCCCTTTTCTGACAAAATAACCTACAGAGAAAAATATTTGAAATTAAAAAAAGTCTGTTCCCATAATGAGTGGGGGAAAGAAGATGCAGGGCAGCAAGTGAGGAAACCCAAGGCTTAGAGAGTTTCAGAGTAGGAAAGCTTTATTGAGAACAAAGTCAGACAACACTGCATACTCCTCTTGAAATGCAGAGCTCCCTGCTGATCACAGGGAGACTGGGGATGAGTTCTTCACATCTAAGTCATTCCAAGATTACAAAATATTTCCTTGAACTACCTCCCCCCCCAGGTTGGCAGAAATATTCCCATTCCTGCTGAAATTTTGGTAGAACAAATCAAAACTCCTTTTAGTTTAACCAAATGGTTTTGACGTTGCAAAAGGCATCCTTCCCCTTGCTAGAATCACACAGGGCATTTAAGTTTCTTTTGACAAGGGCTGATATCCAACCCCTTTGAATTCACCATCCCAACTTACTAACTGGCATGCCAGATGGACACGAATCCAAGAACACCCGTGGGCCAGCAAACGCAAACAGCTACGAGACACACAGCTGAGAGGGTCAGCACAGTCACAACCAGGCAGCAGTACCTGGGATGCCGAGCACGGCGGAAAGGGTTAATTGCAACACGCACAGGCTCATTCAGGAGCCCTCCCTTCAGGGACCAGACCACAACTGGCTTCAAGCGCTCAGGGCTCTCAGCGTCATGTTCAAGGGACAGCAAGAGGAAGGCCAGCACTCTTGTTTGCTATAGAAACCAGAAAAACACCCAGGCGATGGCTTTCTGCCCGGGCACGGGGCAAAGCCTTTGCTCCTTGGAGGGCTGTGACTGGGATCCCCCTTCTCTCGCCAAGTTAATCAGCATTTAGAGGCCACTCACTTCACCAAGAGCATTTGTTACTGGATGGCAGCAAAATGCAGAAAATCCTTTCAAATATAAATAGCTAAAAGCAACAAGTTGCTTCTTCAGTGGGAAGATTCACCAACCTTAAGCGCCCCAAGTTTGCGCAAGCATCTAAAATAGATTATGCATTTCAGAAGGGCAGAGCTCACCACGAGAGCTGGGGTTTGACCCAGGACAAGTTTCCTAATGTCTTTTATTAACAGCCAGCAGTTGCAACGCAGCCTCAAAGCCTCGCCTGGCCAGGAGAACGACTCGTTGAAGAGGTGGCAAAGGACTTTACAAGTTTTCACTCCTACCTGGCATCTCCTAGAAACAATTTGTTCTGATCATCCCCAGATTCACAACGCAAGGTGCCTGGATCCATATCACAAGACAAGAGTATTACTATTTAACTGTTTCAGTGAGGGCTTTGAAGTCAATGGAAACCACCCCAAGCCATAAGGTCTGTAAAAAGGCCATCCCTCCCTCCCAAATGACAACTTTCAGGCTCTGTCTGAAATGAAGTCTAAACCTGCAATCTATCGCTCCTTCCAGGGCATAGGCTGCAGGTTGGTTTCAAGGTACTGTCTCCTATACACAGGTAGTTCATAAATATTCATTTATATGCAAACATTGTTCCTTAGCATTTCCCTTGGTAAGCCAGCCAAGTGGGAACGTGGCTTATTGCGATTCACTTCTAAACAAAGTTTTAAAGTACTTTGAAAACCAATTTGCCTATAGGCTTCTCGTCTGCTGCTTTCTTTTCATAAAACTATGGCCTTATGGTTATAACCCTGGACTGGGATTCAGCACGTAAGACTTATTCCCAAGTACCATTTACCTGCTGGGTGAACTTTAGGCAAATTCTTGTCTGTGCCTCTGCTCCCCCTTCTAATAGCCAGGATAATGACACCAGGTCTCTGCATTCCACGGTGTATAGATGACAAGGGTATGTAATCACAAGGCTTTATTATTGCTTCAACAACCTTTTCTTGCAACATTATCCTGTATAAAGGATGGTAGACAAAGGCTTCTATTCTAGTTTGCATTGTCATGTCGCTACCTGTAGAAGCGCTCTTGAACTTGGCTGAGCTATGGTAATTTGCCCGCTGCGTAAGTCTTTCTTGGTGGTTGATCAAAATCACTCCATTTCCATCCCTGCTTTAAGGGAAAGCCCCAGTTTTACCCAGAATGAGATTTCCAGCGACTTGCCAGGAGTCTGAATGCTAAAGCTCACGTTCATAAGGCAGAGCAGGTACGTTGATCCCATGCAACCCGCTGCCCAGCTTTACAGCTGGGAGGAGGGCAGAAGACGACTTTGGCCTACTGCCTTTCCCAAAGACATGGAAACAACCTGCATAAGGGCAAGGCAGAGAGAAGCCTTACTGCTTCGCAGGCAGACAGCGGGTGGCAGGGAGGGGAGGGAGGATGCCACCCAGCTGCCTGCTCCACAGCACCCCGGGTGGTGAAGACACTGTCCCAAGGTCAGAGCAGAAGTGATGACCCACTCAGGTCAATTATGCTACTCTGAACAGCAAATTGCTTGACCTGGGAAACCCAGGGAAGTTTCAGAAAAACCACTGGGCTATATTGCTTTTGCAGTCCCAGCCAAGATGATGTGCATCCAGCCGACTCTAAGGATGCGGAGGAGACACGGTGATAACTCTGCCGTGCTCCCAGCCTCCTGGGGCACAGCGATGCCCTGTCCTGATGTGTGTAGATGTCTGCCCACGTCTGCTCCTCGCCTACTTACCCTGCAGAAGTTACTGGGGTTCTTTTGCAGTTCTGCCCAAATTCTGGACTGGCAGGAAGTTAGAAACCGGTCCAGCAAACACCACCCCCACGGCCAGTTTGCCCAGTGGGGCTTATCCCACAGCAGCTCCTGGGTACCAGAGCACAACCCTGCCAGTAGCACAGCACTGTGTGCTCCTGGCAGCTTTCGGGGTGCAGCCAAATCTGGCATGGATTTAAGTTTCTGCAGTTGGGGGAAAGGAGGAAGAGAAAGGAAAAGGTTGTTCTTCTAGGACACTGACTAGCTGTTTAACAATGTTTGCAGGTTTGGGATCACTTTGGTTTTCTGAGTCTCTCCTCCGCTATGCTCAAGCACTATGTGCAGTTCGACACTCGTGAGCTGCAAACAACTGTTCAAGTACTTTGGGGGAAAGTTTGGTACAAAGCTTCAGGAGCACGAGGCCAAGCAGGAAGGGTCAGTTTAGACTGCAGCTCTCCTGCCAAGCGGAATTTTAAAGGGACATGAATAGCCCTCAGATTCCTCGGGGACAGATGACTGAGAAGCCTGGAGAGCCCTGGTCTGGTACGGCATTCGTGCAAAGGGGTCCCTCGTGGGCTTCCAGCCACAGCTCAGGCTGCTCACCCTGCGAGACACCCCTGCAAGCTGCAATAACCTCCCTTTGCTAAGGGAAACCTTAGGGAATCCGATACTGTTATCAGCTTTCTTTTTTGTTTGTTTTAAAGAAAAGGTATTTCCAACTTAAGAGAATTAAAAGCTGCGGATGCTTTACATAGCCTAGCAGTCTAGTGCATGGGATAATGAACATTTCTTTATGATACAGGATTTTCAAGAATGCCCAAATCTCCAGTCAACATCCATATCAAAGGGATAGCAATCCAAAAAGTCCCTGGCTAAACAGGTCAGGGCCTGCCCGCAGAAAATGCAAAACTTTTTTTTAAGGGAAGTACAAAGACTAGCTACAAAGCTAGTGTCTACTGCAAGCTATGTGAGTTAAATACCCACACAGTGGGCCAGTGAGAAGAAACTCTAAGCTGATTAAATTAGCCATCCCCAAAATGCTCCGGCAAGGCAGGGTTACCTGCACGGTACAGCGATTTTTGCTTTGATCTCCAGGAAACGTCTGTTTATTCAAAAGCCCGTTTGCTATAGCAACCACGGTTTATAGAGAAGGAAGGAGGGGGAAGAGAATTCCCCGGTGCTTCGCTAGAACAGTTGTACCACCACTGGCAGGGTCCTGCGGTTAAATACCTGGGGCCAAATGACACTTCAACTAATTTCCAGAGAACCCTCTGGGCTCGATGCTGGAGCATCTCGACAGGCTCCTGCAGGAGGGATTCTGGTTTTCCCGCCCCGCTCGGTGGATCAGCTCCTGCCGTGTGTTGGGTTGTCCAGTGGAGACGCCCACTGTCCCCTGGGAGCAGAGACCTCCCACAGGAAAGTCGGGAGGTCATCACTCCAAATGAGACTCTCCTCCCCGGTCATCTTGCTGCTCCTCGGACTGCGAGAGAAGACACTCAGAAGCAGCAGAGACATTCAGAAGCTCCTCCCTTCCTTTGAGGTTTCAGTCTTTTTGTGTCGTTTTGGAAGGGAGGAAAAAAAAAAAAACAAACCACCCAACCACATAGCCCTCAAAAGGGACACAACACACAAGGTCTGTTGTTTTTCTTTCCCACGTCCTAATAATTATCAGTGCAAATTCAGCACCATTGATTCCAAGCATTCAAAAGCCATACCTTTGTCTCATTCCTTAGTCACAAAAATAGCTTTAAAAAGTCTGTTTTTAAAGTTGCATGTATGTTGGGTGAGGGGGATTTGCCTTTGTGTTTCCAAGTCCTATATCGCACTTCAGGAAAACAGACTTTAAAATGTGGCTCAGCCACAAGGACTCAAACCAGACTTTTTTTTAATAGCATGAGATTCTCGGCTTTCATTTGGTGCCCCCATTTCCAGCAGCTGGGATTTACGCAAAAGAACATCAAATGCCACAGGGCTTATAATAAAAATAAAATAAAATCATGAAAGCTCCCACCGCCACGGTTTTGCAAGCCTCTCTGGGCTGTTTTCAAGCGGCACAAGACTGCTTGGCCTCTGCCACAAGCAAAGAAAAGAAGATGGAGAGGGAAGGGAACAAGATACCAGCTACTGGTGAGGGCACAGCATCTCTGCAGGGTATTTATATGCTGAGAAGTTCGTGCTGAATGCTGTCGCCTCACCAGTTATATTCCTTGGGAACTCACTGGGGTCCTCCAAGCCCTTGCCTGCGGCTCACAGTGGGCTTCTCCTCCGTCCCATGTGAGAACTGGGGTTCTCCTCCTTCAGCTTGATGCTGATCAGGTATAAAAGCAAAAGGAATTTGCTGGCTTATGCTTTCATTTCAGTGCTATGGACTTCAAAGCAGCTGCTGTAGGATAAGCCACTTCCCTTCACACAGAAAGGTTTTTTTGCTCCATAAATATTGCGTGTCACCTCCTGGTTATGGAAGTGCAAAGCCTCTCTGGCAGAGAGGAGCCATGGGGACCAAACGCAGCTCGGGGGGACGAGAAAGCTTCTGCAGTAGCAGCCACCGCTGAAGGCCAGGTTTCCTCACATATTTTCCTTGTTAGTTCAGGAGTCAGAGAACAGTCAACAGACTGATTTAGCAAGAGCCCTTCTCAGCACTGAGCCCCTCTCAGCGCTGTCAGCTGGGACTGCTTGTGGCACAAGCGGAGCCGTAAATTATTCAGAGCCAAAGAGCTCCTGCCATCCAGGAGGTCGGGCACGTCCGGACCCCTTGCCACCCTGTCTGCGTGCTCCCACTGCTGCCCCTTTCTCACTTTGAACATTGTCGTTCCACGTCAGGCTGCGAGGACAAGGAAGCCACAGATCACCAACCAGACACGCAGCCGCAGCAGTTTTTACCCAAAGCCTGAGCCACTTCAAGCCAAAAGCGCAGCAGAGTCCATGCACCCATCATGCAAATGGACCATTTGCAAATGGTCCAGCAAAACGCTGGCTAAACCAAACACACAGAAGTGGGGATGGGATATGGACCCAAAAATGAAAGCTGGTGTTTCTATTTGGATGCAAGTGTTCTCTAGCAGCGCTGGTGACCGAGAAGTGGAAGCCTTTGACTTTAGGAAGGGAAAACCTGGTAGTGACAAGAACCCTTCCAGAACTGTAACAGCCTGGCTTATTTACTTCCTTCAAAGCCAGTAAAACACTAGAGCATTAATAAGAACAGCCTGAGCAATGAAATGCAAATGCCACTCAAATCATTAAATAAAGAGAACGATCCTCCTCCCAAAACAATGGAAGGGGCCGTAACGTCTGCCCTCACGGGACAGCCTCATACAGGACGCTCTTGTTCCAGTAGCTTCAAAGAGGCTGTTTAATTTTAGTAGGTTGGCAAGCATATGACATTACAAAGCACTTCTTAGACAAAAGCAGAGCCAAGGAGCTCTGCAATCCATTTTCCCTACAGGAAGGAAAGCAAAGCTTCCTATTGCAGGGAGGAGGTGGAAGGGGAAAGGGGAGGGGGCTGACATTTTAGAGAGAACGAATAAGGCCAACGTATAAAATTCAGGCAGACCAGCCACAGAGCAGGGAGGTAAAAACAGCAGAACAGGGTGGAATATAAGCCAGCCCCATCTCTTGCCCCAGCTCGGTGTATGCTTGCCTTTTTAATTTTGCCAAGATTAATTTTGCTGCAGTTGCAATCTGTCCAAATCCCAAGTCCTCTCCTAGGAGAGATGTTTGCCTTTCACTTCCTTAGAAGAGTACATATTTACTTTGTTCTTTAACGTACCCAGGGCTCCGCATCATGATTAGCGGCCATCCAAATACCAAGTCTGCATAACTTGTAGCCCAGCTCCCTCGAAGCAAGAAGATGCACAGAAGGAAGCACTCAGCGCTGGGAACCACAGCCCTCTGAGCAGGGTGTCACAGAGAAGCTGGGGGCTTTATCGATGGATTTTTCAATAAGGACGCCAATGCATGCTGACATTGCAAAGGTGCTTGCTGAATAAGCACACATTGCCCAATAAAACAGTACCTCTCCCGCATTGCTTAACCAAGGAATGAATTAGACAGGCATTGCATTATTCCAGCGACAGCCCCGCGGCTCAGCCCGCGCTCAGGCCTTGGCTCCCTTGGCACAACAAGCAGGGACTGACAGCTCAGCTCATGCAAGTGCAAGTCTCAAAAGCCGAGATCTCTTTTTTTAACCCCAGTAAGATTACCCTGGGAGGCTATGAAGGTATCTGAAACATTAAAAAGAGGAAGGAAAAAGAGACAGAGCTGCTGAATGCACCCTTTGACACTCTCCTGACTTGCCAGTAGTTATAAGAAGGAGCACATGAACTCTCCAAGAAGATGGGTTTCATGGGTTTCACCCAATTTCCATATCTTGACACAGGCACACCTGCACGTACACAGGCACACGGTTATTGGAGTCAAGCACAGGGGAACTACACAAGGGTGGGTGCCCTCACCTTCTCCACCCCCTGCGCTTTTCCCGTGGCAGCACAGAGGAAGGTGCCTTTCATGCTCACCTTCCTCTGCTTCCAGCGACTCAAAGAAAACAGCAGGCAGAGAAAACAAAAAAACAAACAAATCCAAAACCCAAAGAACCAACCCAAACCTGCTGTTCCAGCCACAGCACAACTAGCTGTTGTACTAACCCACTGGATTGCATTTTATGTCCCTGTGTCTCCACAGCCATGGGAAACAGAGCTCTTGCTATCAGTTGCCTCTGCATTACAGATGCAGAGCCAGAAATAAGGCACAAATCAAAAAGCCAGGGTTACCCTTCCATCTGATCTTTCAAAAGAGGGACTAAGTGGGGAAGAGATACCTTTATCCAGTGCTGCATTTTCTATCTTTGCAAACTCCGAATGGTGAAAAAAAACCCAACAACTCCAGTTTTCACTTTACAGTGAAGATCTCTTGATCTTTCCTGGGCTATTTAGAAACAGTTTCAGTTAGAAGACAGTTTGCCTATTGAAGAAACCGGGGAAAATCAATGCACTGTTCATGCAGTGAGTAAAGCACAGCTTGTGAGTCAGTTTTAACTCACACTGACTCTTCGAGCTGCTCCTGGGATTTTGCTTCACCATAACTTAGCCATTTCCTCTCTGCAGAGTGAGAAACACACAGCTGTACAGGTCACGCACAGCAATAGCCTCTTACCCAGAGCTTGCCATCCCAATAAAACGCTCCCAGCAGCTTGACGATGTGCCGGTGATTGCAGGTCGCCAGTATTTCAATCTCCACCATGTAATCCTCCAGTTCATCTTCACTCTTTGTTTCAATGACTTTGGCAGCCGCTAAAGCACCGGTTTCCTTATTCTTAGCCTGCAAGACAAAACCAACATGAGAACAAAGGTGAGGAGAGCCAGGAGTACACAGTACTTGCACAATTCCTGCTCCTCCAATTCACGCTCAGCTTCACTGGTACCAACCGCAACACAGCATGAAAACTTCCAGATGCATTTCTGCTTCCTAAACCTGCCCGCAGCTTCACAAAGAGCATGAACGCTGTGTAAGGGCCATGGCATCCTCCTTCCTCCCTCCGGTCTCTAATGCCCACACCACTTCCATCACGGGGAGGAGGCAGCTTTTAGAAAAGGAGGTGCGTGCTATTGTTTGTAGCATGAAAAAGACGGAAACAAGAAAACCTCGGAGTACAGAGGCTCTCTGCTAATAGCATAGGTGATAGCTCCATTTAATGCAAGTCCTGAGTACACAGACAATGCAATCAAATTCACAGTACAGCTGTGAACCATCTCCACCCTGAACATCCCTACGCTCGCCTTTCTCACCAGGACAGTTTTCTGTAACACACAGTGGAAAGGCAGGGATCACCTCCTTGGCAGGTAAACCAAGAAGAAGGGTGCATTTTGATTTCCCAGGACTGGCCGGCATTCCTGATGCTGCATGTTAGTGAGCTCTTCAGACCACAGTAAAAAAAATACTACACATACTCTCCCAGCTGACCCCTCCATTTTATAGTCCCTTTAACCAGCTTATTCACCAGATAACTAGAAAACCATGAAAACCTCCTTGTCCTCGTGGTTGGAAAACTTTTGCTGACCTTCCCTCCCCACTCATCACAGCAACACAGGAGTGTACCTTTGGGTTAGCAGCTTGCTGACCTCCTTCCCCCCCAAACACCCTTCCCCAAGCAGCACTCACTGCCTAGGAAGGGGTCACCGATAGCTGCACCGGGGCTGCTCTCCTTGTAGGTGCCGCACACCGGCAAAAGGCTATTAATGCTGGACTGGAAGCGTTTGTAGACATGTTTCTTATCACTCCACTCCTCTTGTGGCCCCATTCTGCATGGGGAAAAAGGCTGCCGACGAAAGGCTTGGCTAAAAGCAAACATCTGTAAGCAGGCAGTGCCAGGCGAGCCTCGGAGCCGCTCCCACGCAGGATTGTTTCAGCATCACCCACCCAGCACTGTCCATTAGCTTCCCCGAAAACTGCCAGGACAAGTCTGCATTTTGCAATTGGAAATTTGCACAAATTGTTGCAAGAATTACAAGTTTGCAACAAAATGCTAGAAGGATATTTGCGAGACAGCCTGCACACAGGGCTTCACTGTGAGAAGTGTCACGCTGGGAAAGGGGGTGAGACGGGAGCCCTCGGCTCAGGAGCTCCCCACTATTCCCAGAAGCGCACCGAATCAGCAGATCAAGGGACATGAGAAATCCCTATAGCTCACCCGCTCTGCTCCCCACTGATGCAGGAGAGCCCCCACGGTGTGGTTCCATTTCATCACTCATTTTCCTTCCATCACACCCACCCCAGGCTGCCTCTACCCCAGGTGAGAAAGTCCCACCGTGGAAGTTATCACTGGAAGAGCCAGGCAAACTCCAGTTGTGACCTTTCTTACTGCTTTGCAGTTTACATATCTGTGTTTGGAAAACCTATGCAGGAGCTTACAGGAGGATTAGTTCCTAGTATAAACACCACAAGCTGTGCTGAACAGTTTTATATAGCTTAGGTGATAGTATAACTGCGTACCAAGGAACAGGCCGGGGGCAGGGAAAGGACTAAGGAGAAAACCATACAGTGGAGGGAGGAAAATAAGGGACCCCTGAATCTCTGCTGGGTTTTGAACACTTGCTGCATTCGCATGAGTTGGCATGGATAGCTGTGTCTTCACCACAGGGGACAAATCCATTTCCACCTGGGCTCACTGCCCAAATGCAAGACAGCAGCTCCTGCTTCAGGAGAAATTAGGGGGTTTCTTTTGCTCAGGTTGGTTTGTTTCTTACCAAGTTGCCACCAGATGCCCACAGAAGGGCACGCAGAGCGGGGCCAGGGGAGATGCGGAGCAGAGCAAGCACAGGGAAAAGCACAGCATTTCCAAAACGGAGCAAGAAGTGCCCCACTGTGTCTGTGCTGCACTTACGGTGTTGGGAGAGGTCCAAGGAAAGGAAGTAAATATTGTGAGAAGAGGTGGGGCTTCCCTTGGAGGTCAGCCATCGCACGCTTCCCACCGGCAGGGTCCCGGCCAGCTCAGCCCTTCTAGGATGCTGGGGCCCTGCAGGCACCTGAAAAAACCTGGGAGCAGAGCGTGCCCCAGTCCCCCACAGGATCACCTCCCACTGAGAGGTCTGAACCAACCTGCCCTCACCCCCAAGCCTCGGGGGAGCCACCCCGGCAGCCGCACCACCACACCTCCCATCCCCTCCTGGCCTTGCTGAGGCATGCAGGGGTGCTGGATGCTGAGCTGGAGGCCATGGTTTTGCAAAACGGGCTGCAAGCTGTGGGTGGGGTAGAGACTGCAACCCGCGTGTTCGCTGTGGCAGCCTGTCCTCATTCATTGTTACTCCTACGACCAGCAGGTCAGCAACCCCGCGACCCCCAGAGATCGCTTCCTTTCTGGGTAGGAGCCCATGTACACCCTGCCTGACATTCAGTCTTTAAAGATGTCCGTAACAGAATTAGCTGCTGCCTTTCTCCACCACTTTGGACTGTCCTGATGAGTGTACCTCCCCAGCTATTTCCATTTCCTCTTCCGTTTTAGCGGGGGACGCAGCTCGGGGATCCCATGAGCTGCGCGAGGTGGGCTTCCACCCCAAAGGGGGAGGCGTACCGCTGTCCCACGTCCCCCAAGGCCAGGGGTCCCTGGGAGGTCACACTGCTCGGTCACACCAGTGGAAGTGAGACCACCATCTCTGAGAAGTCAGCTCAGGGCACTGTGAACTCATGACGCAAAAACCAGAGCTCTTGAAACAGCAAGCTCACACAGGCAGGGATGTCAAGGGGACGATGTGGGCACGAACCCTGTACTTTCCGCGGCCTTGCAATAATGTCACCGCTACAACGGAGCGCACTCACGGCACTTCCCAGAAGGGACCGAAACACCCCAGAGCCCCATGGGATGGCAGAAGCAGCTGAAGTAGGAAGGGGACCTGAGACCATGAGGTCAGTAGGAGATTTTGGAAGATTAATCTCCCCCAGCATGGCCCACTGTAGTGTGGAGAGGAGGCTGGTTGCCCCCCACAGCTGCCTTTGAGAAGACCCACACTGGTCTGGCTGGACAGCTGATCCCCTCCCGAGCTGTCCGTGGCCCCACCGAGCCCAAACCCAGTCCGCAGTGTTTCTGCCATACCAGATGGAGGGAGACGCACACCAGCTGGTCTGGGCACTCCTCAACTGAGCTCAGTAAGTCACGTTTGTCATCGCAAGACATTTGGAAATCTAAGGAGCTTCTGCCCATTTCTCCACCTTCCCTTTCTCTCCATCTGCCTGTCTTCCAGTCCTGACACCAGGCTACAGCCACGTTCCCGGCAGCCTCCCTAGGAATGGCAGCTGCCTGCCGTCAGGCAGCCGTCTGCGTCACAGGCCCTTGCAGCAGCCAGGCAGCTCTGAAAGCTGCTCACAGCAAGCCAGATTCATACAGGCAGCATCAGATTTTGGCCAAGTACGCCAGGCGGTCTCCCTGTAACTCGCGTCTGGCAATTCCCTTCAGGTTCTCTGCTGGTATTCTCCTGCACACAACGTATTACAACAGAGATACTCTTCCAGGAAGGTTTGTTGGGATCCTAAACAGGCCAAATGAATATGTTGCCAGCGCTGGGAGCTGGTTCCAGACATCCCAGGCATGAGATGATGCTGTAGGGTTTAAAGCCCTTTCCTGATTTCTGCTTATCTTTGTGCAATGGATCAGAATCTGCCCCAAGACATTAGCACAAAGCAAAACACAGCCCGTTCTGACCTCAAAAAGCCAAGCTAGCAATTAGGCAGAAGAAACCGGCATCTCCGAGTCTGTAACCTGCACGCCTGGGTGATACCGCTCCCGGCAAGGGGACACACAGCAGCAGGCTGAGAAGAGGCAGCATCTGCTGCTCGCTCTGCAAGAGCTGCTGGATGGACGAACAGGGCGGCCACCAGCCTCTCTGCAGCTTCACCTCTACCTTGAGCTTCACTGGGGGTCATGCCCTCATCTTGCAGCAAGAGAAATGAAAACTTCTCTCACGGTAGGTGTTTTGTTTGTCTTTAAATCCCAAAGAAAGGAAGAGACAATGATATGGAGGAAAGAAGAAAACCAAAAACTACCAAGAAAGCACCCTATGATGACTCACCAACAGTGAGTTTGTTAGACAGCCACATCATTTGAAATGAAAGCCTGCAAAATACAGTTTGAACCACAAATCCAAAATCTTCTGCAAACCCCAGCCTAATTACAGGGTCTCCAACCCAGCAGAAGTCCATGAAGAGAATGCAGAGATGGGGAGAAAGCTTCTGTTCCCAGGTAAAACACCCCTAACTGTGCAGCCTTTGAGGAATTCATGATGTTTCCCATTTTTTCCAGTGAAATTTGTGGACAAAAGAGAAAAGAACCATCGAGATGGTAAGATCCCAAGAACAGAAGCTGTTTGATGCCAGTCTATGGCATACAGCCAGTCAGTCAAAAGCATGCATCCAGTTCCATCTTTTAGCTCCTTCATTCCTGGGCATTTTAATGCCATGGATAATTTGTCCCTGGAGTGCTAATTAGTATCAAAAAAAATAGAGCATACAGCTGCCAGCATAGTGCCCAGGATATGCCGCTGAACTACAGTTAGATTCATTTACAGTCTTGGCATTAAAACCTGAAAAGCCCTTTTGGCCACTACCAGCCTTAGTGCAAATCAACACACCGCACAGACCACGGCTGACAGGTCTATGCAGAAACAGAAATGGAATGTGCATTCCACAAAAAAACCCCCTCACATATCAAAAGTTATCCAGTAAACCACCTCCAGAAAGCCATGCCAGGAGCCAAGCAGGATACAAAGGAAAGGATCTTGCTAGAGTCCTCTGGAGCAAGATGAGCACTGGACACGCTACTGCCAAATACACTGGGAATAACAAAGAATAGGGGATGCGTAGGATTACTCCTAGAATGCAGAGGCATAGAGAAACTGCTGCTCAGCTTATGGATTTCAAGGGTGAGATGCCTGTTCAGGTGACAGAAGAGGCTGTTTGGCCTTTGCCTGTGACTCACCCTCTGAGCTATTGTGAAATCCAGATTGTGACAAACACAGGAACTATTTTAAGCCTTTAAAGAACACATTACCGGAAGGCTGGATTGTTCGGTCCTTCCTCGGGCAGGACTGCCACCGAAGGCACAGCCAGTTTCTAGGTGAGGCAGAGGAAAACCCTGCATGAACTCTCACTCACTAGTAGAAAGGAGAGAGCTAGCACCGCGAGCACGCCGATTGCTTCGTTTAGGCTTGCTTGCCCACAGCATCTTCCCAAGTCAAGGGATGATGCTTTTTAAGTTGGTCTGCCATACTGTGCCACCATATTTTTGGTGTGAGCTACTCTTCCCATCCTTGTAAGCCTTCTCTCTGTGCCAGGACAGCTGATGCTTCAGATATTGCGGAGTTAGAGAATCAGGACTAAAAAGCCTGGTGCTTTCAGTGCTAGTTAAGTATCTGGGGGTTGATAGTTCTGACTTCCTCCCCGCTCCCCCATGTACCATATTCGTCTTGTGTGCCTGTATGCAAGCAACTGCTCACTTACATATTTCTCGGGGATTACGTAATGATTAAATGCCTTCTGATGAACTTCTCCTGAACTGTCTGCATCAATAAACAAACGCAGAATGGACAGGCTTGAGTCAGTACTCGTATTATTGTCAAATAATCAATGGGAGCTGAAGTGAGTTCCATGCCCCACAAGGCCCCTAGAGCCACTTCAGTTTGTCACCACAAGTGAAGCCTGTTTTGGTTTTTTTTCAGAAATGCCGAATTCAGCCCTTGGTACCACCCAGCAGAGCGGCTGGTGACAAACGGGCACAGGCGCAGCAGGAAGGCTGGCACAGCCCTGCTCCAGCAGCCCCCGGCGCACGCAGCAGCCCGTGCCGAGGTTCATCCCGCAGGCGTCAGCTCGGGCACGGCTCTGACCGCACGGGGCTGGGCCAGTGCTGCTGCTCTGGCAGCTGTGGGCAACACTTCTGCAAGGCCCAAGGGGAAGTGGAAGTGGCTTGCGAAACACGTCAAAAAGCGTTAGATAAAAAAAAAAAAAGGCGCAGAAACACCTTCCTCTGGTTTTACAAGCTAGAGGCAAGAGAAAGTAACATCAGCAGAATCAGCAGAGAGCTCAAGCTATGGCCAAGGACTTGTTTTCTACGTAGACATGCCAAAAAAAAGTGTGACCAAAGCATGGCACACACACCTTTTCTTGCCTTAAAAGCTCAGCAATGGCCCAGCAGAAGGGAGTGAGAAGTAACAAGCCCAAGCAGCAGTACGTTAGTCAAGGAGCAGAAGAGCTCCACGCAATGCTTCAGACCTTGCACCCAAACGCAGCAGCAGAGGCCAGAAGAACAACAGGAGGCTTCTTTGCTGGTAGCCCCGCTATAACCCACCTACAGAAACCGAGTGGACCCCTTGGTTCTGGTGCGAGCAAGAAGTGACCAAATACCCATGCAAGGTTTGAAGAGAGGGAAGATCCACATGGATCCAACATCTTCAGCCTACGTAGGCCTAGAACTTGGAAGCACAAAACATCCCTCAAATCACTGGTCCTCTGGATGAGCAGGGTGCTCCAAGTGAAGCATTCCTGCCCTGGTCTTCATTAAGTCTATGCCACAACATTGGAAAAAAAAAACCAAACAGTTAAAATGGGGGGGGGGAGCCACGCAACCACTTCCAAGTTTGCTAGAAACTTTCTGCAACAAATTTGGTACATCGAGTGCTAAGGCCTGAGCAGTGGGCCGAATGGCTACTATGCCTGAGAGCCAGGGAACAGGGCTTAGACAGGAAGGGGTAGTATGCACGTCTGTCTGTCTGTCAGCCCTTTCACACTGTGCTAGAAAAGCATCAGAGAAGCAAGGCCCTGGTAGAATAAGAAAAAAAACCTGATCACCCCTTTGCTATCTCCCCAGCACAAGCCTGCCCAGGGAGGACGGTCCCCAGCACGCCTGCGCTTGCCCACGATTGTCACGAGAGAAATGCAGGGCAGGCAGCAACAAAACGATGCCAACAGATGCAGGCACCGAGGTCCACCAACACTGGCTGGCTTTGCTGGGGCACAAATTCCTTCACTGTCTCCTGCCTACTGAAATACCACATAAACATTTTCGTTGGTTAAATAAGGACACAAGCACAGGTAGGTGTCAGGGAATTGCACGAGAAGGGAAAATGCCGGGAAGGTTTCCATGTGTTGGATGGGAAGAGCATTCTGTTTTGAAGAGCAGACATTCGGGGGTGTGGAAGTGAGATGCTTTTCTGTAGCCAGGAGACAGAATTCAGTTAATCCAACCCCAGCAGCACTAGTGCCGTCACTTTGCTCTTCACAAGGGGCACGCTGCCCCTTCCACCCCCACATCTCGGAGGCAGCACGTACAGACACTGCTCCTGAATGCAGCTGCATTCTCGCCTCTTCAACAGGAGCAACGCAGCCCCAGCCATCCGGGTGATGCTCAGGCCCAGCCACTGAACCAGACGGGCTATGCTGAGCAAGGCAGCAGTTCACCGTGCCTGTGTTTTGCCACGCTTAACCCTGGCACACCCACACACCTGCCAGCACTCCCCGCCGCCTTCAGGAGGCAAGTTTGTTAAAACATACCCGTTACTTCATTATTTTAAAGAACATTTTAAGTGACTTTGCTCTTCAGAGCCGAATTCCTTTTCGCTCAGGATTTCAGGCCGCGCAAGGCTGGCAGTGCTGGCGGATGGGAGGGCAGCACAGCCATCGGCCGCAGGCAGGCAGAGCCCCCCGGGGACCCGTGACCGCGTGGTGTGGCAGCAAGGGTGGGATTCATAAGGAGAACCCTAGATTTACAGACAGCAGCGTGCCAAGGAGGCGAAAAAGAAAGAACCTTTTTTTTTTTTTCCCCAAGGAAGTGCACATTGAAGAAAAAAATTTCAAAGAAATCATGAGACACGCTGGGCAGAGATTTTTCCAAGGAGCAACGATCGCCACATGCTTGAGGGTGAAAGGCTCAAAGCCTTCATCTAAGCTTTCTCTTCCACGCAGCTGCCCACAGCTCCCACTGTCAGCAGCGTTGGCAAGCTCTGGGCCATGACACTGAAGTCATTATCAAAATATTTAGGCCATGGAGAGCTATTCCTCTCCCCTGCCACTCAGATACAGCCACGTATCTGCACTCCGCAGAGCGCAGGACTAGCTTCCCTTGGACTTCAGCAGGGATGGAGCACCACGCGTTTTGGTGAGTTTAAAGCGAACATCACGTTTAAAGTTCAACGAGGTTTAATATTGTTGGGTCACTGCTCAGTAAGTAAAGGAGTGGTGTCATCCCATTCCTCTTCTCTCCTCAGCTGAAACATTTTAAGAAAACCCTTCAGCTATTCTAACGGACAAGGCTACAACTGGATCTCACCATTGGTTTTTAATTTTTTTTTTGTGGCCATAGTTACAACCAAGTTCCGGGGGGGGGGGGGGGGGGGGGGGGGGGGGGGGGGGGGGGGGGGGGGGGGGGGGGGGGGG
>JAVKLA010000042.1:9829444-9840415 GCA_034782735.1 Sagittarius serpentarius | reverse complement strand
CCCCCTCCACCGCCCCCCCGGCACCGCAAGGGGAGGCCAGGGCACCCGGGGACGGTGCTAAACCCCAGGAACATCGGAGACCTGCAGGGAACGGCCCGAAACGCCTCGGCGGCCGCCGTCACCCGCCCGCGGCCGGGGAGCAGCGTCCGCGGGGGCTGTGCTTCGCCTCATGGGCCGCGCTGCTGGGGGCCGAGCAGAGAGACGCATCTCCGCGTGTTAAAACAGCATCCTAAAACTGCCTTGGGAACAGCGGGCCGTTTCATTCTCGCCCCCCCCCCCCCCGGTTCGTCTCATGTGAAAACAGGCAAACACAGTTATTTCAGAAGCTCCCAGTAGCAGGAATTCGAGTGTATCAGCACCACGGGCACCCGCCATGAATTTGTTTTAGAGATGTGGCCCAACTGGTGTCAAGTGCGAAGGTTTGCGTCCTCTCCCTGGCAAAACTTCAAATCCCCTGAAAAGCCGACTTGAAATCCAGTATTAAATGGGGACATCTAGGGGAAATACCCGACGGTGCAGCCACGCGTCAGAATACCTCCGTTTTTAACAGAGGGCTTAGTGGGGAAGGGTTGTCCCTGCAAACCTCAGCGATACCAACACCCCTCACGCCAGCGCGTGTGTTTTGCCCCCCCATACATGTCCCGTTAGCCAGCCGAGGGCAGAGGTACGGGGGGGGGTGGGGGGGGTGCGTTTGCACGCTCCATCCTGATGCGTAACGCAGGCGAAACTCAGCATCTCGGTTTGAGAACATCTGGGCTTGGTGATTTCTCATTATTTCCCTGATACACTATACCCTAGAGCCCAGGGGCTGATTGTCGTCTTTCGTTGTCTTTGCTGTTAAGAAAAAAGTGGGTTCACCCCGGTACAACCAGCCCTCACATTTCTTTTGCAAATTTAACCCAGTACTGATGCTTGAAATACTGTTTAAAACTCCAGTTTCTGGAAATCTGTGGCTGTATGAGAATTTCAGCTGCCTTTTTTGAAGAAAGTTTTGTGTTCCCCTGCTTCTTCCCTTCTCCCCGCTGAGCTGCAGGAAAAACAAGCTGAAAATGTGACCCAAGTGTATCTCTGAAACAGAAAGAAGCTGAACATAATTGAACACTTGTTTTCACCTAACTTCGTGGGTTTGGGATCTTACAGGTGCCAAACCAAGTCAGCAGACAGGTTAATTATCTATTAATTACTTCTTACTGTTTCTCAAGTGATAAATAAGAGAAAGGGAATATAAACTCCAGAAATGCAAAAACCTTTGCAAATCTGCCTCAAGCCCCTGGAACCATCTCCCACCCTATGGATGGACGGTCACGAGCATCACCATTGCATTAACCACGACCGCTCAGAGTCAGCACAGTCCTCAGCAGCACGCGTTAGCAGAGCTGAGCTCTCGCTCAGCGTTACAACCCAAGGAGAAAAAAACTGCTGAGCTGACTGCAAGACTACATACAGCTCCATGTTTTAAATGTTGGGTTACAGAGGCTCTGTCGACCAAGGTAAGCCAGTGGAGTTAGATTTTATTAGTATTATTCCTGGTGTAGGTTAGGGGTAAGGAATAAAGAGCATTTTCAGTGGTTTTTGCTGTGCTGGGCTGGAAGAGAAATGAGTGATAAACACTTTATATAAATATAAAAGCAGTTCAGCTTCCTAACAGCTAACTTGAACAAGAAATTGAGCATTCAAAAGCAGCCATCTCTGAGCGATAGATCCCAGACACGTTGCACAGGACACTGTCAGGTACTGGAAACTAGAAACGTCAGAGCCCTGGCTAAGAGGAAAAGCAAAACCCTGCAGTGGCTGCTCCGTAGGACCTCCTCAGCACGGACCAGCAGACTTCGGAGTACCGCTTGCTTGAGGTTGAGATTTGCATTACAGTCTAAAATAAATCCTTAAGTCTGTTCTATCTGGCATATTTTAACCAAATTTAATGCTTTTGAGCATTGTAAGAATAATTTCTGTCTCTTGATTTTAGTACATATTATCCTTTAATGCTGAACAGAAGAGGAGCCTTTGCCTCCACATCTGAGGGGAATACTTGAAAATGTGGGAAAAGCACTGAAGTCGTGGGACAGAGGTTGTGTCTGGTTCTAGGGCAGAATTTTCCTTCTGTGAGGAGTCATTGCCATGGCGCTAATTCTGCTTCGCTGATCTTCCATGGCCAACTGAGACAAAGCTGAAATCTGGGTGTTTTCTGCAGCATCTGCATTTAGATGAGGTATACTGCTTGTTGTCAGTAAGAAATGCTGTGGCACTGGCAGAGTATTTCCAGCTCCTGGATATTCATCGAAAGAATTACCTGAATGGTAAGTACTTCTAAAAATGAGATTGGCGTTAATGCTTTAAAATTACAGGCCCTCTGTAATGTTTTGAAAAGAGATACACAGAATGCTACATCACTTAGGATTTAAAACCAGAGATCACAGACATTACAAATATTGCACTTCAGATGTTAGAACAAATGCAGCGCTCTGTAATACTAATTAACTAGCAGCTTAGTTGATGTAAGTGCTTAGCAATACCCCAGAAAGCTTTCAGATAGAGCATACATCACCGTGTCCTCCCTGCTCTATCATGCCGCAGCTGCTCTGGAAGGTTACATGGCCTGGCTACTTCTGCAATTGTTTCTGAAAAGTGCACGGCTCAGGGGACCATCCAGAGCCACCAAGCTCTCATTGAAGATACTCCTTTCCCCTTCCCCCTTCCATTGCCTCCTTCCCTGCTTATGAGACAGAAAAAGGTCCAAGAGCCCACAAAACCTGTTTAGTTTTATGGTATTACTGTCCTATGCATCCCAGCAGCATGTGAAGCCCCCAGGTCAGGCTTGCTAGTACTGTACAAACATGATAACCAGGTCCTGGCACAACGAGCAGATAATCAACACAGGAAAAACCCAGGCCAGCCATAAAGGAGATCTTTACAGCTGTGCAAGTGAGATGCCAGGAACACAGGGCAAGAGGGGATTTCTGGCTCACTGACACTAATTCCTTAGTACTACAGCAACCTCATCGTGTAATCCTCTCCGTAAACTGAGCGTGCTCCATGTTAGAAAGCAGGTGGCTTTCTTGCCAGTAGTGTGCTCCTCATGAGGCTGTTTGCATCCCCCCCGTCCGCTGGTTCACAGCTTTCCTACCTCCCGCTTGTGGTTCTTGAGACTATTGCCACGTTTTTGCAAACCCCCCGGTGCTCCAGCTCGAATGACACCTTTTCCCATGGATTTACCCCACTGGCAGGGATTTAAGGGTAGCAGAATCAGACCAGGCTGCAGATTTTTTTAGCGAGGGCTGTTTGTCCTCTGGGTTTGTGCTTGGGGAAGTTTGAGGGAAATGGTGGATCTGGAGGTTTGGCTCATCCTCTGCACTGGAGAAGATTAAATCAGACTAAAAATAATTGCTAGTGGACCATGAGTTAAAATTCACACCTCCCAAAGAAAAATGGGTTCTTTTTCCAGTGCTTCTGGTTTGTTGGAAAAGTCCTTTTTTGACTCCAGGAGTGGGGTGGAATAGAAGAAAGACAGAAAATTATGAGCACTTTAACATTGCCTTCAGTGCAGAAATCACATATGCCTCTTTCATAAATCAGGCTATCTTATTAATACTGTCTATTAATTCTGAACAGTATCTCTTGTCTGCTACTGTGTTTTAATTGCCTGTCCAACATGTCTGGGAGCAGTGGGCATTTAAAATAAAATAAATCCTGCTAATTATTGCTCTCAGCTTTGTGCAGACGATGCCTGAGAGCTCACTGTTTTCCAGACCTGCAGTTTTATTGCTTTCTCTGTTACGTGACCGACCTGAATAAGGACCAGATCATGCTGCTGTTTGACTTGCTGGACCAAAATGTGAGGGGAAGGATTTGCTTTAATGAGTTCTACATGGTGGCATGCACCCTCCTGCCCCACGCGGTGTGTACCCTGCAGGTCCCGGAGTCGGTACAGGGACATCTGCACCATCCAGCACCCCTGCAGAGGGAATCAGCTGACTGGAGCTGAACTTTACTCATAGCATACAAGGGATGGAGAGGGTCCGTGGGTCTATGCTGCTGCACAGAAAAGGAAAGCAGGGAAGTGAGCAGTTCTCCTGTTAATACCAACCTTGCTCCTCCGGGATAAATCTACCCTTGAACCTTTTGCAAGGTAGGAACCATCTGAACACTCATCCCAGCTCAGGCTGTCCATCTTAGTTCTCCAAAAAACAAGCCCTCGTCTGTGTCTACCTGTGAGGAAGAGAGCAGAACATCCGTTTTCACCCATCGGTTCTTCCTAGCTTGTAGGTGCAGCACGTACTGATGCCCTTCTTCAGCCTCCCCGGCATCACCCACAGCCCAGGCTGGGGAGAGACCCGTGCCCTTTCAGGGAAGAGCAGCGAGGACAGCAGGCTGCGGTGAGGGAGAGGGGTGGTAAAGCCAGGCTTACTCCCAGAGCTCAGCCTTGCTGTTGGACATCTCCTGCAGCTCCGCTCTGGACCAGACACGTGGCTGAAAGGCCAGCGCTCGGAACTGCTGCCTGCAGGAACTCGGGGAGGAAGGAGACGAGTCAGCCGCAGGACATTTGGCACACGGGAGGGTTGGGAGAGGACCCCACAAAGCAGCCTCGGAGCTTGGCTGGCTGGCAGTAGCTCTCCCCGGCACAGCCCGCAGCCCGAACCCAGCCGGCAGCAGCCGCGTGCTCCCGCATGGCTCCGCAGCAGGAAGCACCAGGATTTTGGTATTTCCTGCGGGCGAGACTAGCGGGAGGTCACCTTTATTCTCTGGACGCCAGCACCGGTTGGTATTCCACATATTCTTTCCAAGCAGGAAATCAGTGCTTATCATCTGTTTCTAAACTTTTCTGCCCTGAAACAGAACCATCTTGAAAAGCAGTTCATCCACCAGCGCGCAGGATCTGCCTTTCAACTGCTGGACGTAGACAGGGATAATATGATTGATTTTAACGAGTTTGAAGCCAAAAAGTTTCTCTTCAACATCCAGAAAGAAGTTAAGAAGATATTCAAGGACGTTGATATTTCTGGAGATGAGGTAAAATTAGAGAAATTACAGCCAAAAGAGAGGCCATGAAAATGCCCCTAAATTCAAAATTAATCCCTGGGATTAATTTTGCACTGCAGCCTGCAGCCACTTGTCAGTCAAGCCTGAGTTTTCGTCCTGTTGACTTCAGGAGCAGGCCTTTGATGACTTACTGCACAGTCTGAATTGAAAATGTTTTAACAGTAAGACAGCAACAGGAAGAAATAATTTTGGGGGGGTAACCAGGCATATTCCTCTGTCTGAGGAGACTAATGGGAGGAGGTGGGCAGGACTGGCAGAAGTGCCTTTATTTAAGCTGTTTTCTTCCAAGTTTGCTTGTGGCTTCTCATTATTTTCCAACCTCTCTGCAGCCCATTCTCAGAGCTGCTGGCCAGGGGGGACCTTGGTGGGGTACGCTCGGACTTGAAACTCCTTCTAGAAACATTACGAGTGCCATGCCTTGGCTTATACCTGTGCCACGGAGACGCTCCAGGTTCCAAGGAAAGGCCATAGGGATCTCGCCCATCCCTGCCCCATGGCAGGGAGCAGCTCCCTGCGACCAGAAAGGGAACAAAGCTGGTAACAGCACCTCCCCTCCAGCTCTGCACTGACACAGCCCTCCTCACAGAGGTGCACGCACGCATCCCTTGCCAATCTGATTTTGCCAACAGCTCACCTTTGTCCCTGTCTGGTCACCAGTACTCTTTTAAATCCCTCTCTGCTCTGAAGTACTCTCTGATTAATGACTACCTGCAGCTATACTAGTAAGGAATCAGTTCTTAATAGCCTGTAGATGTCTCTTAACTCTGTCACAGCTTCACGCCATCCTCATGACTTCCACATCTCAGCATGCTCCGGGAGCACGTTTAGCAAGACAGCCTTTAGTAACTGAGGGAGATCCCTTCTCTTTCATCCTCCTTTCTGCTGCTAGGCTCCTGGGTTATTGTTTTTATTGATAATTCTCCTCCTCTATGTTCCACCACCAGTATCCTCTTCAATTATTTGTTACAGGCAGTTGTCGCATCTCTCCTGTAAGCCCTGCAGGGCTTGCAGCCTGGTTCCTGTGTGGTTTAGCAGTGCAGCGAGGTATCACGGCCTCCGTCCTGCTCGGGGCCTGCGGATAGTTCTCTGATGCCCTCAGAGCGGTTCCCTATTTCAGCCCCAAGTTGCATTGATCCTGTCCTTTCATCTCGAGGCTGCCTGATTAAAAGGCCACTTTAAGCAGGAGCTGTGCACAGCCACGAAGGCACCCCGCTCCCCCCATCCACCCTGTAACCCCAGCTGATATGAATCACTCCAACATCTGCAAGTCATTACAAACAGTAGAGAAACAGCCATCTGCCAGGGAGGTGCCCTACGAGCCTGTGACATGTTTGGGACGAGCTGGAGGCAATCCGTTGAAACCTGATTTCTCCTGAATCGGTCAGGAAAGGAGAGCAAGTTGGAGAAGGGAACAAGAGCCTGGACTTGGGGTCTTTCCCTGAAATAACTGTTTACGTTGGGCAAGGCTGCCTTGCTAAACTAGGGATCTATCTCCTCCCCAAAACTAGCAACTGAACTACAGGGAATTCAAGATGTTTGCAGTCTTCTGCACTGACAAACAACAACAAAAAGAGGAAGGGGATCATGAACAGCCTCCCAGCAGGACCAGTGAGCTCCTAACAGACTAACAAAAACTCTTTACCCAGCTGGGAACAACACAGCCTCGCTTCTCCATCCCCCTGGGCTCACCTTACAACCGCCAGAGAGATGTACCAAACTTGTAAAAAGTGAATAAATCAAAGTGCTGCAGTAAAGCAATTGCCTGTTCTGTTTTCTCCATTGCACACCGCCGCTGCTCTGCCAAGATTAGCACCAGAGACTGATGTCCGAGGAGGAGGAAGGACTGATGCAGCTTGGACTTCAGCCTCGTGCCTCACAACTCTCCCCAAGGACTAAGCCTGACATTAGCGTTACCTTCCCCCGTGTACTGCAATAGGTGTGTTGTCTTGGTATTTTAGAGACCTCTTCCTGTCCCCTACGTTAGATGCTGCATTAGTGAGAGCCTTCCTCCCCAGCGCTGCCGTTTTGCCACGTTCAGACGCACACAAAGCCAAGGCTGGTTTGAAACGGGGCTGACTGGTCTCCAAGGCTGGAGCCACGCATGCTGGCAGCTTTCTGCTCCCACACTTTCTGCTCCGCATCCCCCGCCTGCGCGCTCCGGGATCAGGCAGCTCCCTGCATCCGTACTGCTGCCCTCGCGAGGAACAGCCCAACAACAGGAAACCCTGTTTGCTTTGTTAACGAAACCACCTAATTAAGTCCATGTGGAGAGAAAGGAAGACAGTTTAGTTTCTCTTGCTAAATACTGACTGTTTACCCTTTGGGCACAGCAATCCAGTGAATTTATTTTCCCCTCTCACCTTACACACAGGGCATCACACCATTGAGCCTCCTCCAAACTCACTGCCATTAGAGAGCTTCCCTAATGAAGCAGCATGGCTTCAGCATAAGGGACTAATTAGAACAGAAAATTCCAGTCTCCAAGTGCCGCCACTGAACTTCCATGAAACAAGGTTTCGGCATGCCTGTGAGGCGGCATCCCACCTCTCAGACCTTTGCAACTGCTCTGAGACCAGAGAAAATAAACTACGCAGCTGAAATCCCAACTTTCCGGAATTATTCAGAGAAAGAGAGAATGCAACGAACCACTCTTTGCAGAGCAGAGATGAGAGCTCAGTGCCTTTTCTGTAAGTTACCTTGGTATTTTTAGCCCAAATTTGGAGGGACCAGCCCCCCTGAGCTTTCAGCTCCAGCGTCCAGTGACTCTGCAGTTCTGCCCTGACCGGGGCAGTTGCCCCAGCATAAGCAGCAGCAAAATCAGGTCTTAGTGCTGTCTCTGGAGCTCAGCACCAGGTATTAACTCAGCACTGCTCCGCAGGAGCACAGACCGAGCGGGACATGCCCAAACTGGGATGCAGCTTTAGCCAGCAGAAAGCAATCAGGAGTGTGGCACGGGGCCAGGAGCGAGGGTGCAACACCCACCATGGGGCAGAAACCCCATGCTAGTCGTAGCATGTTACACAATGTCATATAGCAAGATATAGGTCAATGAAATACGAATATAGGCACAATACAAACATTAATTAGATGTCAATTAGGAACAGAAACATAGCTCTATAAATCATGCAGTCTTCTCCCCTAAGGTTGTATGCTGCAGGCTGTGAAGCCACACTCAATTTCACTGCTTGCAGCAGTGACAGCTAAAATTTCAACTCTTGTGCACTTTTGACCTAGAATCTGCATCCTTTTGGGGTTTTGCTTCAGTCGACAGTGAGCCTGGAGTGCCCCAGCCCGCTTCATACACCAAAATGTGCTACAGCGGCACGCTAAGGACAGCTTGGTGTGGTGTGGGTATGTACGCACACAGGCAACAACACAAGACGGACGTCCCTCTGACTACTTGACAAACGACCACACTTTGCTCAGCAAGGAGATGGGTAAAGAAAGATCACACGTAGTTTTATAATCTTTGTGTTTGAGGACATCAGCTCTGAGAACTTCTCTGTCCACGCTGGGGGAGGTGGAAGCAGGGTTGTCCCATGGGTCAGAACAAGTGGCTACAAAGAAGCCTTTGCACCTCTTATTTTACATATATATATTAAAAAAGGGAATGTGTACGTATAAAAGATTATATATACACACATATAAAAGGAATAAAAAAAATAAATACGTATGTATAAAAGGGAAGAAAGTTCCAGGAAAATCACATGCTTGCTTGTTTGTAACTCACATCACAAATTCTACTGTGAAATTATACTAAGATTTAAAAAAAAAAAAACTGTTTAGCGGTGGGAGCATTAGACCAAAGTGGCCTACAAAAAATTATTCCTACTCCTCTGATACCTTAGGTAGTTAATCAAGACTATAAAAGTGGTGACCTGAATTAAGACATGTCAGTTAATGTAATTATAGGACAATTACACAGATCCATTATTTTGCACTGTTCACCAAGGAGCCAGAAGCACATCTGCAGACAGCAGGAGCCAGGCACAGAGGAGGTTCACGCTGGATGTCTGAGTGCATCTCCAGGCCCTGCATTCTCCACGGACTGCACACCTTATTTGCAAGATAAAACGTTGTCACACACCAAAATTATTACCAAAACGTGTCTCTAGGGTATCAGACAGGTAATGAAAAAGTTGTAGAGCTCCAGCTCAGAATTAAAACCCCTATTGAAGAAATTTAAAAAGAAAAACAACACTGAAGTTATTTCTTAAGGCATGGCATTTCCAGGATTACTTTTATTTTTTAAATGCAGGGAAAAAAGATTTTCTCTTTTTTTGTTTTAAGTACAGGAAATTTTGTACAGCATTTCCGATAGAAGTTCATGATGGTTTGCTCTTAATGGTAAAAGATCTTCCCTAGGTTAAAAAAACAAAAAAGTTACATAATTTAACAGTCTAAACACAACCTGCTTGTGCTTTGCAGTTGATTAAAAATACGTGCACACACTACTGCGATATGTCAACCAAGAAACAGAGGTACAACATAAAAATACATAATGCATTTTAAAAGTTACCTGATGTTCACAGCATCTTTATATTGGCCTAGAATCCTTCATTGACTGAAGGAGCCAGGGAGGGGAAAAAGTTAAAAAGCATGTTTTACACAACTGGTATATTTGATTCCAAAAGATTTTATAAAAAGTTACAGGGGGAAAAAAAAAGGGTCACGTCACTGGAATCCCCTTGTCCTTGTTTCACTGCGTGTTGGAGCTGTGTATTTTCTGTGTCAGTACCAAATCTAGCACCGTATCCTACTTAATATGAGCGTTTGTTACATGGCACACACAAACAAACTGCATACAAAAAGTTTTACCATAAAAATGAAGATATTTATTCAAGAAGTACAAATTTGATGGTACCAGCCATCTTTGAAAGCCATTACCATGAGGCAGAGAGGACACAAACCGAAGTCTCTTGCTCAGAGCATATGAAAGCAAGTGTCTTACAAATTGCCAGCTAATGCAGTCATTTCAATCATTGCTCAAAAGCCACCTCCACTTTTTAAACATTCCCTGGACTTGAGAGGCACAAATAGGGTTTTTAATACAAGACCAGTTAGTTATTTTAATAAAGCCATCAGCTAAAATTTATTTTGTTTTAATTTTCCTTAAATTGCCTCCAGCCTTTGGCTGGATTCAAATTTCCGAAAGAAAAAAGGGACTTAGGAACGAGCAGGTGCAGAATTTTTGGAGCTCAAGATGAACTAGAAGTTTTAAGGCAGGAGTCAGGATTTTAAGTTCTCTATTTGCCCCATGGCTCTGATTGAATGGTCTTCATCTGTAAAGTATACAAATACAGAGTTCTACTGGATAAACACCCAACAGGTGGTTCTGGTTGGAGGGCAGGAACATACTTTTTCACGGAGAAGTCCAGTGGACCTATTTATTAAAAGTCTCAAAGTCCACGGTAAGAAGCCCGCTGGTTAAAACTTCTCAACTTCCAACTATTTGACTTTTGTAGGCTCAGTGGCATGTATCTCCCTTGGCAGGAGAGCTATAGCTCCTTTTCCTATGAACAAGAGCAACACACACACGGCTACGGAGTATCTAAGCGGATGAAATATAGAAGAGGAGAGCCATTTGCAGAACAGAGCAATCAAAAACACTTTATGAAAAGCAAAGTCTTAAAGCAGGCAGACTTGTATATACAGTCCTTAACCAACAGAAGTGTTTGTAGCTGCAGATATAGTAGCAGGACATTCATCTTCTTTGGGAGAAGACAGAAGCACGGCTGCTGGAAAGTTTAATTCCAAGGCTTCCTAGATCAGTTAACTTGCAAGGCAGACCACCAACACCTAGTGGGTTCGAAGCAGATTTTTTTCTTTTTCCAAGAAAGTTGCAGAGCAAACGAAGCTCCTGGGGGGGGGGGGGGGGGGGGGGGGGGGGGGGGGGGGGGGGGGGGGGGGGGGGGGGGGGGGGGGGGGGGGGGG
>JAVKLA010000042.1:9816440-9829344 GCA_034782735.1 Sagittarius serpentarius | reverse complement strand
GCAAACGAAGCTAATCCCCGCCCCCCCCCCCCCCCCGCAAGTTTTCAAATACATCTTTCTCAAATACCTCTACATCCTACTCCAGGCGAGTGCAAGCTGTCCAAGAGCTGCCAGCCATCATCTAGGAGGGAGTCAGAATTATGGGGGAAGTGGTGAAGGGTAAAGGAAAAAAAAACCCTTTTTCTAACAGAGGCTACTTTCATTTCAATGTAACAGGATCTGAGCAGCACAGTGAAAAAGCCAACAAAAATTTTTTTTTTAAAATGTAAACATTCTCTGCATAAGGTGCAGGGTTTTGGATGTAGGTACAGTGACATAGAAAAGAGTTTGTAAAATACAGATCAAGAGTCAGAAATGTAGCTACCACTTACGCTTCGGAAGATAGAAATGGAGAAACATACAGCGTTCAGTCCGTCAACACTTACACAGCAAAAATGCTTTCAAAACTCCATGGCTAAAAGCATCCCACTGTTGTAACAAAGATTTTTTTTTTTAATAGTTTTTTAAAAGTTTTTACATTATTTACTAACAATGGATATATATGCAAAGCATGTCATACTACAGAGTATTTTATCAATCAGCCACCTGCTTTACCACAAGTTGTGCACATTGTCATGTGTTGCTTTGTTGCCCCAATGACCCCCTCTTTCCTGTCCTCCCCAAAGCAACTTAGGAACTTTCTGTGAAAGCAAAGAAGAGCTGGGTTTTGTTTGGTTGCTCCTGGGGCGAGGTTTTTTGTTGTTGTTACTACTACTTTTAGCATTGGGGCATCTATTAAAAAAACCCAACTTATTACACTGCGTACTTGCATCATTTAGTTTTCCAAAATATTCCCCAGATCCAGAGAAGCAAAGGCTTTCAGAAAACTGTAAAGAAGTTCTCACAATGCAGCTATTCCAAGCTGTGTCTTCTGCAGAGGACACCAATAAACTGTGATGCACAAAGAGCCAAGATAGTCAATGAAACGTTTGGGAGCTGGATGCTCTGAAGGAGCAGCTGTCACTTGGTAGTGGAAGACGACCCTGAGCATCCTTCTGTAGCATACCGAGCAACGTATCTACAGCATCCGCGGCTTTTCTGGTGCTCCCTCGCCCCAGCAGGCTACATGTGTTCAGGCCTCTCTGCCCTTCAAGCTGTTCAGAAGTGTGGACTTTCACTAGGTTATCACTTCTGGGTCAGGCAGAAGCAACAATAGAGTATAAAAATCTGAATCACGTCAAACAGACCTGTCACTAACATGGTAAAAGTGTTATCTACTGGCATGCGTTCACAGCCAGAGCTAATCAGAAATGACACAAAGGGCTGATGGGTCTAACAAATAAAAAAAAAATCCTATTACTCATCACTTGTCTGTACTTGGCATTGCAATTCATGGCTGCATGCGTTAAAAAACCTGTTGCATTGCTTCGCTTATACCCAAGACACCACACAGTGCAGGGCAGCACACCAACTGGCATGCCAAAACCCAGGCCAGGCCATGCTGCCAGCAGCGTTGAGCTGTGAGCTCAACACACGCTCACGCTGCAAAACCAAGACGCACACACCAGTGTGCTTCAATCCATCCTCCCCGTGAGCAGTCACTGGTGTCCACCATGCAGACCTGCACCAGCCCTTCCCACCACGGCTGCCAGCTAAACAGTGGTTTAGTACTCGGTTAGTCTCGCTTCAGCCATGCCTACTCTGCTCTGCAATTAAAACAAGCCTTCTCTCCCTCCCCCCCTCCCTCCTCCAGGCAGGCAGGGAGCCCCACTCTGCCTGCACACCCGCACGAGCCCCACGGGAGCCCCAGCCCGGTCCCCTGCACTGGCATTTGCACCGAGGACCATCTCGCAGGACAAAGACAAGGCATTTCAGAGACAGAAATGACTGTTCTCTCAATGTATATTGCAACCTCTAGTTATATACATGGGATATGTCAGTCAACATGCTGTATGCCTTCATTACTGAATTTTTTATATATATATATATATATTTTGAAACTTAGAATTCTTTCCTAGTACAAATCTTTTAAAATTTGTTTGCAGCAGGGTATGTGCTTAGTACATCTGTCATTTTATACAGAAGAGGTTGAAAAGTCTTCACTTTCACCTATAAAAGCATTTTATCATTGAATTTTTTCAGTTTTAGATATGTGCTTAAGGGACAGGAGGTGGGGGAGGCTGTTAGAGAAAAGAGTATTTTCATGAACCAATTCTCTCTTCTGCTCAAAGCCCACTCACAACAGGGCCTTCAGATCATCACCTTACTCCCCAACATAAAAGCAATTAATATAAAACATGGTCATCTATTACAGCATAATATAACTGAACCTTTCCCAGCTAAGAGAGTAGAGAGGGAAAGGTGGCGCTCTCCTAGACCCTACATGCTGTAATCTCAAAACCAGTACATGGTGACAATTGCCTGAATGAGCATAGAAAAAGAAAAGGAAAAAAAAATGTATCCTACAAAAAAAAAAAAAAAAAAAGTAGTGTTTTAGTGTTCACAGCTACAGAACTGTCACCCTGGTTTGCTCCTCCTTCATCTATCACAATTTCCCCCCTTCCAGAAGGGACTACAGGGAGATGACATTGTAAAGGCCATTTATACAGAGATGTAAGTTACACCTTACAAGACAAGTAGTGTCTCCTGGCATGAAACCATCCTTTGCCCAGTGAAATCCAAGAGATTTTTGAATTGTTTATATCTCAAATATTCCCCCCCCCCTCTGGAATGCAAAAGATCTGGCTGCAAAAACCCAGTATAGTAAATCGTATGTCTTAAAAAAAAGTCCACAATAGAAAACTTTTGTTATAGATTAGTATTTATCAGCTTTGCTTTCATCTTTAAAAACGAGAAAAAATAAAACCAAGTCACTTTGGTGTTCATGAGAACAGGGAACAACTACTCTGCCACTGCACTTCAGTCATCCTGTACCAAATCGGAGCTAAAGGAGCTGTCAGAAAATCATAGGCTTAATACAACATGGGGACCAAAAAAAAAAGCTGTGTCTGTTTGGGGTGGGAAATGCATATAAAATGTGGATCTGTTTTCCAACCATCAATGTAAATTTTGCACCCGCTTCCACCTGCTGGGAAAGACTCGTGATGTTGTACAAGTGACCTCTGCTTGTTCTGGCTCTATGCTGATGCTCATGGAGCAAGAACTCCCTTCGAGTCCGAGAAACTGAGTTCTACGGATTTAATGAAGGAGCAAAAGTAACAAGTTACAAGCAAACTGTCAATATAACCCACCAGTTTCACTAGCAGAAGAAAGAGCTGGGACAACTGTAGCTTTAGACCATGGTTTCAGAGAGGGAAGACAGAAACCAGTAATTTTGGAAGAAGTGAAGTCATTTCAGTGATGGCTGAAAAAACAAGCAAACTAGAAACCATGTTTAAAAGGAACAGGGCATTTGATCTCAACCAAAGGCATTACCAGACAGGGGTGCTGCGCAGCCAAAGGAACACAGAGAGCATCTCTGACTGAGGGAACAAGCAATCAGACTGCCCCCCAGCCCCCACAAATATGCTCTGATTCAGATTTTTGAGACTATAAAAGGATTTGTCGTTTGCCAAAAGGACTCCTCTTACATTCTGAAGGGAAAGCACTGGCTGTGAAACACCACGGTCACGCTCTGGGCTGCGGGCACGTGTGGGTGGGGACACCTCCAGTTGTCCTGGCTGGAGAGTCACCAGAGCTAGAAGACTGGCTGCTGCTTCAAATGACACTCACACGGAAAGCTGAAAACCGTGTGCTATCATGTCCTTTCTACCATCTTCCATGCTTTGGGCCCTCTAGGAACAGAGGGGAAGCTGCAATCCATCGCATCTGGGTGTAACTGCAGTTTAACTTGGACCTATTACACCGATGCCATTTGACAAGGGTGATGCACCTAACGCTTAAGCACAGACCAGTGCATCACTCACCTCAGCTAGCCTGATCAAAGCTTGTTTTAATGGTCTGAGCGATATACAGTAATTCAGCGGGCACGTACTCAGGTGCCGGTCAGCCAGTAAACTTCAGGCTAAGTCAGTCTTGTAGCAAGTAAGTTTACAGTACAGTACAAGAGAGTATACATTGACTAAGTTATTGCCTAAGGCTCCGGCGGGCTGCGTTCCCAGCTTGGGAGCCAGCAATGGCACAGGACTGTGTTGCCATCTTGGAATGTACAATTGCCTGGTCTGAGCATCACCGGGAGCCACCCGCGCAGGATGGAGACCGAGCCCCCGGCCCAGCTCCGCTGCCCGGGGCCGGCTGGGCCCCGGCCGTGCCTGGGCGAAGCACGCGAGTTAGGTCAAACCAGAAAGGATCCCCGTGAACAGGCAGCGCGGGACCTATCCAGAGCAGCTGCGATTCTTGCATGAACTGTATGTGGTGCTGATATGAAATTTTATAAATTGATTAGTTCTTAATTAATTTATTTTTTTTTAAATAAAAGTGCTCTCTGTTGCTCTGGCTCCACGGATCAGGACACCACCTACAGTTTTCAGAATCATGACATATTTGTATTGTTTAAGTGAATGACAATCTCTTCCCTCCCTCTTTGTACCTCCTCTCTTTTCCCTTCCCCTTCCCACTCCTTCCTTTGCCCTTGCCCTGTGCTGCTTGCTGTTGTGTTAAATATGAGATCAGGCAAACCCTGAAGGCCAGTTTACATTTTTATGTTTTGTTTTTGCAGATCTCCATCACAGATGGAATTTTTGCTGGTCATTTCTTGGAACCAATCCATTAGCAGGACAAACCGAAAGAAGAGAGGGCAGTGAAAACAAACCCCATGACAGAGACGGAGGAAAGAAGAATCAATAAACAAGCAGAAATCAGTTTTCCACCGGGGTGGGATTTGCTAAGGGCTGGCTCACGATGACTTGCACCACGTAGTCCTTTGGGATTTTCAGCTCCTCCAGTTTCATTTTGTCTGCCAGCGGCCTGCCCGAGAAGAACCAGCGCTGGCTGCCTGGCTCCACTCCCTCCACCGCGTGCAGCCGCCTCTTCATGTGGTACACCGTGTCCATGCTGCGGACCATGAGTTTGAGGTCTTTGCCTGTGGACAGGCGCAAACGAAGCTGGCATTCGTGCCCTGAATTGGGTGGGGGATCAGGAATATCCAGAGTCTCCAGGTCACCCTTCTCCTCTATCATGTTGACAGGTGGGGCGAGGCAGTAGACGGGAAGCTGGTACCGGTTGCCCAGTTCATCGTAACACTCTGTAAGAGCACCTTTAGGAGACAAGAGGGGAAAAAATGAGTATGAATGCATTTCACAGTTAACACTGAAGTGGTCACGCTCAGAAGCATTTACCCTGCTGTTAAACCATCCAAGCGGTGAGGTCTGAATTCAGGCTTTAAAGGATTCATACACAAATCTCAAGTTTTCGTTAAAAATTGCTTCACCTTGTTTTCATATGGAAACTTGGGGTTGAGTTAAAAGCACCCCCTAAAAGCCAAACACACCCTTCCCTCCAGATAAACCAGGATAAACTTCAAATGCAGCAGGAAGGAAGAGATGAGGAAGGATGATGTTGTCCCCATGTGACATTTAAAAGAAGAATATTTCTCTGGCAGCACGGCCCGAGGTTCAGGGCACACGTGCATCAGAAAATGCTACTTGGATGAATTACACGATCCCGAACTCGAGCTGTGAAAAGGCAAAATGGCAAAGACCAAAGCCAAAAGACCACTGTGAAAGAAAGATTTTGTAACTTCTCAAACATTCAAGAATTCCTGAAATGGTTTCATGCAGGACTTACGTTTTAGTGAGCACTGCCAGAACAAACAAAACACGACCACCCAAGTCAGACAACTCTGCGGCTCCGTACGGAGCACAGTGGCACCACCACAGCACCCAGCACATACTTTATATTTGCACAGCATCTGCAACTCCTATATTCAAAGCCCTGAAGTTTCAGGAGTGATTTTTATTTCTCCAGACTCCTGAGAGGTTCCTCGGGATAATTCGGGTTCGTGTTAAAGACGACCGGGCAGCGGTGTGCTGCCTTGCCTACGGCATTCCTTCCTACCAAAATGGTACAATGCGCACAGAACAGCTCAAGAATTGCTAACACTTACTGAAGTAACAAACACAAGCTGCCTTTTTCACAGTCTGACACACACTTTATAAGAGTATTTCAAGAACTACCCTGGAAAAATGGCAGCACATTTTTCATAACATTTTAAGAGTTAAAGTAAGAGAAGGCTGAAAGCAGAGCCCTGCTGCATACAGCACACGTCACCTCTCGCAGCGAGCCAGGAAACGGAGATGCTGAGGAAGCTGCATCCTAAATCACAGCAGAAACTCCTTCTTGCTGTGGTTAAAAAAACCCAGATACTCTCACTCCAAGCAAATGCTTCTCCCTGCTTTGAATTTACCTGCTATAACAAATTTCCACATTTTTGCCCCTAGAGGGGGCACATTCACTTGCAAGTTTACCCATCCTTTTGTAGTTGGAAATGTTTGAAAAGGAGCCAAGTCCTTGAGCTACAGAATATTTAAAAAACTCTTTGACTCGGCAGTTCTGCACACAACACCCAACAGCTCCTTGTTAGAAACTAAGGGTGGGTTTTTTAGCTGGAGGTTTTTTCATGCTGTCAGTGAGTTGTCTTTGCTGTTTGATCAGCAAAATTACTGCAATATAAAATTATAACTTGGGGATATACTGTGCCACTTAGCCCACTGTGACAGTAGCACCTTGTGCTGGAAATCTCTTCTTTTAGACAGAAGTCCCCCTTTTTTAAGGATAATTTGTGTTGATGAAAACACGCAGAGGAAACATTTGGCTAAAAGATCAATGGTTTAGGTGCAACTGCTTTTGGAGGCTTTTCTGTTTGCACAGGTAGCACCACGGCAGCTATGCCACGAGATTTATTGAGAAAACAGAACAAAAAAGGAAATCCAGAAAAATATAGTTACCACTCATTACAGTCTTTTATCATTTATGAATCTCGGAGCACACCAGCTTTTATGAAAACTGTACTGGATCCATACCTTTCATGGTACTTCGTGATTTACAGACTAAAGCCTTAAGTTCCCATACTTCAGTTTTGTTTTACAATGCTCATTTCATTCTGTATGCCTCATCTATTTAGTAAATGTCACAGTACTAAATTCTGGATCACAGTTCATAGAAACAAGTAGATGTAGTTTGCTGCTAAAAAAAAAAGAAAAATCCAAACTTCAACAGCCTTTAAATTTAGCCAGAGAAGCTAAAATTGTACCTTTCTTTAAAAGCCGTGTATCTTAAAAAGAATGCTCCTACTTTAGAATAGCATATCAAAGAGTTAATTTTAAATACCGTGGGGTAAGCTTGCTAAAGAATTTCTTCATTTATATCCTTGCCCAGCTGAACCAACATCAAGGTCAAAGCATATGCTATAAACACCAGATTGCTTAATCATAATCAGATAAGCAATATTAAAAAAATCCTCTGAAACAGCAGCTAACTTGGAGATCTGTCTTTCAAAAAAAAAGAAAAAAAAAAGAAAAAAAAAAAAAAGAAGAAAGACACAGTAGAGGAAACCTATTGCCAAGAAAAACCACACAGTCCCATCCCAGACTGAGAAACGGTTTATAAACAAGCGGTTAACGTTAACAACAGGTTACCATAAACCTCACCGGTAATCCTGTTCTTCCACTCATACTGGAAAAACGTCCGTAAGACTCAAGTCGTATTACCTACCACTCAATGGCTTTCAAGACTGGATATATCGATTAAAGCACAGAAGACGACTACTATGAGCAGAAGAGACTTTACAACGGCACCACCTCCTTACCGGCACACCACGCCTGCTGAAGGCCAAGCCGGAGCTCCAAGGAGGAGATGAGGAGGCGTTGGTCCTCGCCTCCAAAGAGATGTGGAGCTGTGCACACACAGCCTGGTCCTCTTCAGCCGGCTAATTCCCACTGGGCTTTACGAGGCTTTCGGTTAAGTGATCTTTGGAGAGGGTCAGGCTCTGCTACAACCTTCAAGATGTAAACGGCAACAAACTCAAAGGCAGAACATGAGCGGGTGTCACGCTGGTTGGAGTTCAAAAGTGAAACGACGGGTGAATGCGTTAACCAGAAGGTGCACTGAGTGTGGAGCTATTTTAAGCGATGCAGGCAAACGCAAGTTATTGGCGGGGAAGAAAGTGGTTGAATTACCCGCAGCCACCACGGCAAGGCCTATCTCACCAGCCAGATGGCAGCTCTTCACCAAGGCATTCACTGCAGCATTCCTTACGCAGCGCAAAGCATGCAGGACATTAAACATCCAAACTACAAAACCCTTCGTAATTTTGCTGTTATAATTGAAAACCATGTTTCTGATCCTTCCTGCAAGGTACATCAGCTTAGGCCACACAAGTTATTCAGCAGGAAGGGGCACTACAATAATGTCAAGCTTTTATGAGAAAACACAGAGAAAAAGGAAAAAAAAATTTTTTTTTGTTTCCGTGTTACCTAGGCAACCAGGGTTCTCACCAGCCAGTTACAGCATAGGAAGGGTGCAGTCTCCCTTAAACCAGAGAAGGAAAAAGCAACGCAAGCAAAGGCTTCGCAGTTCAGGCAGGCAGCCCCGCGCCCTCCCCTGCCAGCGGGCAGGGTGCTCAGAGCCGCGTGAGGACAGCCGTCCCGCAGCCCCACTTCGACATGTTTCCCCATCCCTGCTTCTCCTCCTTTCCCCAGATCCTGCAGCTGGATGCTGCATCAGGCAACCAGACCCAGTTCAGATGCCAAAGCCTAGAGGGTGAGTGGGTACCTTGAATTTTCACTGCTGGATCATACAAAGAAACCACGTAAAAGGGGCAGATTTCAGGAAGAAAGCAGCAGAGAGGATGGGTGGCAGGCATGCAGGTCTAGGTGGAGGATTCTGTACTGGACATGAAAGATCAAGATGTTATAAAAAGATCTTACAATGATATTGAGGAGAAGACAATTAAGCTTATCAATACTTCACATACTTGAGTATTCTTTGTGTATTTAAATACTCCTCTAGATGTTGACATGACTTTAATAAACTTGGACACAAAACATCCTGGTAGCAACATGAAGAACTGCCTTTGAGGAAAGCCAATGACTGAACCAACCAAAAAACCAACCCACCCACTCAAACCCTAATCTTCTCCAACTTTCTGTCACTCAGAATTAGGGTGCCATGGCATGTGATTTAAGAAATGCTTTGAGGATCTCATTGATCAATTCATTATTCCAAAAATTTCCCGAAGACTTACACTGTCAAGCAAGCTCTAGAGTCATTCAGTGCTGATACTGCAACATAGTTATGGAGTTAACTTTATAGGCTTGATTCAAGTCAGACAGAACAGAAGATGCAATGCTAGAACCACAGCGGATGGGATTATTATAGTGTTTCAAGAGTAATATCGGCTTGGAGACTGAGGAATTCTGGAAGGAGCTGCGAGGCAGAGCTCCTTGTTGGTCATTATCCAGGTAGGAGACAGCTTGAGAGTTTTGGGCCGAAAAATTAGCAGATGTGATCATCAAGCATACAGAACTGGAACATTTTGAAATTAATTGCCTTGCAGGCCACAAAAACTTTGTTTTACTGAGATTATTACAATGGAGGTATTTCTCTGGACTGGTAAGGGGAAACACTAAAAAAAAGACTGGTTGAGATACTGCTTCCACGCCTAAGCAGTTCAGAGTTTGGACTTGTCCTTCTGCACATGAAAGGACTACCAATTTAAGCGACCTAAATGACATGAAGGCAAACTTATTGAAATCAGGCATATATGACCACACTCATCTAAAAACGTAAAAAGTTTTAATGCATTTTAACAGCATTTTGGCCTTTCTTTAAAGCTGCATACCATTCTCTCTTCAGGAAAAAGCAGCAAATTTCTTGTTTTCTGTTCATGATGTGCCTTCTATTTCTTTAAGATTTTGAGCAGTTTTGAGGATTGCTCAGAAACGCCCAAAACTTAAGAACTGAGCAGATTTCCATCTATTCTTCCCTTCCCCCAGACTGACTTGCTGCAGGAAGAGAAATTAAGACAACACAAAACAAAATCTAGCATTACAATGAGACTAGTTAATTTAAGGAGCTTAAGTGTCTGTGTACAACACATTTGCCCAAAGAACAGCTGGTTCATTTGTTCTTCTTACTGAAAAGCTCCATTCCAAACCCAAGCTGAGCCTGGATTGCTGAATAAATTGGCAATAGTAGAGCTTTCACCTGTAGACTATTGGTTTGAATGCAATATAGGTCACTAATGCCTGAAACTCATTATGAGCATCAGAAAATAAGTGGGTCTTCTCCTGGGTCTTACAGTACAGCCATTCCTAGAGAGCAATGACTGAGGCAGAAAAGCTGAACTATCTTTTCATCTTTATTAGTCGCTGGTTCCAGGTCACAGCTGGCAAACACAGGATCTTATAAGAAAAAAGAATGTGTACTGACGTCAACAGCATGCGGGAGTGGTGAAGGGTGACTCTGCTCAGTACGTGAACAGGATTGAGGCAAACAAGTAAAAACATGCAGTGGTTTCTTCCAGCTCACCTACAACCATCACAAACTGGGAGGAGTTAATAGAAAGAAAGCTCTTTCACATTAAACCCCATATAACTTAATAATGACTCAAAAAGCTTAATGCTGCAGTTAACAACTGTAGCTCTGCTGTTTTCTGGAGGGCAACGTGTGGGAGTACTCATGCAAGCCCGTGCCTGGCACCACGTACAGAGAACAATAAAGCAGCTATAGTCATTAATAGCGTGGATGAAGCACTTGATAATAACCCACATACGTAAGCCCCCTCCCATGCTTCTTCCACACTAAACTTCCATGGGCTATGCAGATTTAAACTACCGTAAAGCTACTGTACAAAGCCTTTATAAAGGCACAAGCTTGTCTTCTAAGCCACAGCACAACTGCTTACACGACACAGCTCTGCTCTCATCTTCAGCCTCCCTTTATAATAAAGAACTTACTCCAGCTCCTTAAAGAATGGGTTTTGTAGATAAGAAGTGTTAAGCATTTAATAATTCTTATTTCAAATTCACTGAAAAACAGCTCTTCCATTACAGAAACATTATCGGTCTGGCTCAGTTCCACAAAGGAGAACAACTTCAGGAGCTGCTTGGTGAGCAGGGACCAGCTCACTCCCGCTTGCGGCAGTTGGCACAAGACAGACTGGAATTGTGCTTAGTGCATTACAACAAGGGAAAGGAGGAGAAAATTAAAGATACTCTGCTACTGCCTTTGTAATTCTCTCACCCGGTTCTTTGGCAGGAGAACTACCTTGTAGCTGGTTCACTGAATCAGCTATTGCACTGCTCATGCTCATCTCCACGTTTAGATGCTCTTTTGAATACCCAGCTCACCCTGGCTCCAAGATCACTGATAAAATAACGTACATTCAGCTGTCTGAAAATGCTCTGCAAGGCAATAACCTGAGACATGCTTGCAGTAGAGGGCTGGGCTACATGGATTCTTGAGGTCCCTTTCAACCTGAATCATCCTAACTAGTTGCTTTTGCTGTAATAATACTTTAAAGAGCAAATCTCAGTTGGAGTATCTAGCCAAAGATCCCCCATGTATATCTAAGTCATCCTGCTTCAAACTAAGCACACCTCACCCTAGTGCAGGGCAGGTTTGTGAACCAAGCTGGCGATCTCATGAGTAAACCATTCTTAAAACCAGTTTTGCAACTCACGCCTGCACACTGGCACATGGCAGGAAAACCCAAACTGCTATCACTGGATCAGCCATCACTGAATCAGCACTGCCTGGTACCTACAGAAACCAGAGGACACCAGCACTGCAGAGAGCAAAGCTTGCACGCTAAGATGGCATTTTCTGCACTCACCTGCCAAAGAAACCAAGATGCACCTGAACAGCAAAGCGAGACAAGGAGGTTTGTGCAGCTCCTTCTGCACTAATCTGCTGGCTAAGAGGGGTGTGCCATTGTCACACAGTCTGAGGTATGTCTCATCCATGTGCTATAACTGAAAGCCAATCTGTCTGCATGCCATTGCTACCTATGTTTGTCAGAAACCTTTTGTTTTGGGTTGGATTTTGGGGAAGGGGGGCAGGGAAGGAGCAGGGGTTGTTTACTTTGGGAAAAGGCTGGTGCAGGTCTGCAAGGTGCATCACTGGGCATGCTGATCCACTCCCTTTATTGTAGCAGAGCACCAGCATCAGTTAATTCATTAGCATTAATTAACTAGGCTGAAGGTGAAAAATAATTAAGATTAGCAGAGTCTTCTAAAAGACAGAAATTTCTGCACTAGGTAAGCCAGCCACTTTTCTTCATATTTTAGCTGCAGTTAAGTACGTGTGCATCTGTCACTGTCCCCACTGTGCAGGAGCGGGGAGAGCAGGGCAGGGAGAGGAGAAGGATTAGCTGCCATGGGAAAAGGGACAGAGAACGTTTTGGGAAGAATGCTCGTGGGGAAGTTGGGGTCAGGGCCATGAACGAACTCCCTAAAAATTCCTCTTAAAAATCCTCACTAATGCCAACAGCAGCAGTGGCAATCCTGTCAGAAGAACTGGGATCTGCAGCCCCACTGTGCTCATCTGCCAGAGAAAGAGGGGACCTATGCCAGAAAGCTCAAAACTTGACAGTGGTGTAACTTACAGAACAGAGCTAATTCTTCCTTAATAGTTTTACTAGAGCACAAATAGCTACAGTCTACGCAGTTCATTGGCTTTTCATCTGCTCTGGTTGTGGCAGGCAACTACGACACCCATCGGGCTGGTACATACCTGTAATCCGCAACGTGGCTAAGGACTGACAGTTACTAGACCAGGATTATGAATAACAACTATGAACTAAGCAATGCAAGAAGATAGTGAATTTTAACCACAACCAATGGGTTAACCGGTCACTCAGTCATGGCATCCTTTACAACAAGTTTCCCCATTGTCGTGGTTTAACCCCAGCCAGCAACTCAGCACCACGCAGCCGCTCACTCGCTCCCCCCCACCCAGTGGGATG
>JAVKLA010000042.1:9784410-9816340 GCA_034782735.1 Sagittarius serpentarius | reverse complement strand
CCACACTGAAAACACAGCACTGTACCAGCTACTAGGAAGACAATTAACTCTATCCCAGCCGAAACCAGGACACCCATCCCTTTCCTTGCAGGCTTTTGCCATGATACAAACCCTAGAACAGACCAACTCATTGGTGAGCTGTTCTTCGTCCAAATCAGGTTTGATAGAGAAAATCAATTACGTATGAACGCTCAGTAGTTGTCAAGTTAGCAATACCATGTGTATTGCCACTTCTGTATCACTCTGTAGAACTTGGGTCTAATATTGCAAGAAGGTAACAGCTTCCAAGAAACATTACATCAGAGTTCAAAGATGACAAGTCTTTTTACTAATGAAGTATTCATGTACTATTCTGCTTTGCATGTCATTAAAATAGATGCCTGTCTAGACAGGCTTCTTGGATAAAAATTTAAAAAAAAAAAAAAAAATCTGGTTGGTAAAAGAGCTTTTCTATATACCCTCTCCATTTACATTTGCTGTTCTCCATTATCCATCTTCTTAAAGGGGGTGGGGGGATTTGGAGAAAAAAAGAAAGCATAGTATCACAGTCATCTGAACCTGCATCGTATCCCTCCATGGACACCTAATTTGGCAGTGCTTAAAGTAACCAGGTTATCTGTTCAGTGTGAGGATGCACAGAAGCTGAATTCAGATTTACAGAAGTTGTCACTGCCTTTGTTACCACTGAATTTTTAACTAGTCTGTTGTTCCCATAAAACCAAGATGAGTACCTACCACTCAGCATCCAAAATCCTACAACTAACACAGTTAAAATGGAAACCAAATGGGAGGTTAACAATAGCATTTCATACAACTGAGAGAGATTTTCCTTTTTCTTGCCGACCACAAAGACTTAAGCACTTCTTGCTTTCTTTGGAGGTCTACAAAGCTTTTCCTCCGCTCTCCTAAAACAGGCTTGTGAAAGTCCTTCTGATGCAGAAGTCATGGATGTTTGACTACAATGCTGCAGAAAGGCCACCAGAAAACACAACATACTAGCTCTCGAGGTACAAATGCTTTATTCTTTCACAAAACAGGAGAAGATGCCATTTGGACTGCAGAAGTTCTGTTAATCCTAAACTAAACCCCTACATTTACGAAGGCTCCATCATCCTATAAAAAGCAACATGCTTTGTGAGTACTGTTTTCGGAGGAGAAAAAAAGTCTTTGTCCATTACAGTAGGATGTTTTGCATACTAACTATATAAAAACACAACTATTCAGTCTCAGTTTCCTAATATGACAAACTACTTTGCTATTTCCAGTTACTTCTGGAAGACAAAGTAACTATGCTATTTGGATTTTACTTTATGAGTATTTTCCTTTAGCTAAGATCAGCAGGACACTAGTGATCAACACCGTGGGCCACTACATCATCCAACAAACATGCCAGAGCCTGCTGCACTCCTTTGCAAATAAGACAAAAGGCAAAGGTAACTTTACCTTTGCTTAAGACTAATCTCACGAATTACAATCCACTTGTCCTTAACTGCATGTTCTACCTTGGAATGACTCTTGTAGCTGTCTCAAGAAAAAGCGTGTCCTTTTGCTTCTCAGGTGGAGAAGGCACAGCCTGACCATGCTAAGAAGCCCTGCCCTGCGCAGGGAGGTTCAATTAGCAACTAGTGACTGCAGCAACCTGAGCTGCTCCATCTCCATTGCATGACTGCTGTCAGTGCGCTTAACCTTCAAACAATCCCCTGCCCACCACAATGCCCGCTGTGGGCAGCAGAATGATATCTGAGACTTAGTTTCATCTGAGCTTGAAGTGGATATGGATGGAAATTTGGCTTGAGTAGCACTTACAACTTCAGCTAACAGAGCAGCGGAGACAACCCCTTAGACTGAACACAAAAGCAAATGTTGGCTTTTACGGACTGTGGAGAAGTCCCACACCAGTTTGCAATGAGAAAAGGATGTGGAAAACTGCTTCCTAAGGCTAAACAGCAACTCTCCCCACGAGCTACCTATATGCAACGGAGGACAGAAAGAAAGCGCAGAATGACCTAGGCAAAAGTTCGCCCTATACCATTTTTTATTTATTGCTCCCAAACTTGCCTATACTCCTGTGCTGACTTTCAAAGACCTGTTAATGAGCATGGAAGTCATTCATTTGCATGCTCAGTCTCCAAGGATAATCAGCAAAAATGTTAAAGGCTCCAGGGAGGTCAAGCAAACTGACACAATCCCACATTAGTACCTACATCCTAAAATAAAACTACAACAGAAGGCTGTTTATAAAGGCGGGGGTGGAGGGGATTAAAGGAGGTTACAGGAAAGGTTTGAAGAAACAGAAGGCTGCAGCATTGCTTTATCCCATGTAATGTGCTCTTCACTTCCAAGATGCTGTTCCTTCAGAGTTACCTTATTTATAATAAAAAAGAAATAAAATGTATTGATTAAGCATAAACATAGAAGATTGCAAGTTAGTTGGATCTGTATCATGCTCTAAACGTGCACCTACCAGAGACTTTGGAGACCTGCACAGATGGTGACAGCCCAGACAGGTTAAACATTCAAGGCCTTGCTGCAGCTATGACCTTCTACAAAAAACTTGCTTGATCGCTACGGAACAAATAAATGCAGCTCTGAGATTTCATTATTTCTGTATAATGACTAGTAGTCAAAATGTGTATGGAAACACACACTTCATTTTGTTGCAAGTTTTCTTTGCAATAATGCTACAAAACAAATACCGCTTACTCTGTACTAGGCTCTGTGTTAGGCTCAGACATGTATCAGCAAAAAAGCAAAGCCCACTCCGCTTCTCAGTGATAACTGTCAGCAAAAAGCAACTACCAGCTCTAGGTCTAAACAAACTCAGCCTCTTTCAAATTATGATTTAGAAGTCCCTTATTGTTTTAACCTTTTCAAGCTATACTATCACAGGGCACATTAGCGCTAAGGAAACAACTAAATTTCTTAGAAATTAGTATTTTTCCCCTTACTGGCAAATCTAGATTTCACCAGATGAAGCTGGTGTCTATTACATGCTTTCATCAGGCTCCAACGCACCCTCATCAGCCTGCTAAGTGCTGAAGATATTCAGGAGTGTTCTCCTCCATTTCCAGAGGTTAATCTGTTCTGTAACACACTTGCTGAAGGCCAGTAATGACTTGAAGCTACCATCCCAAGGTATTTACTGAAAGAGGTTGTGGAAGATTTGTAAGTGCTAAAATGCCTCCTTGTGGCTCACAGCCAGGCTAGCGAGTACTGCCCGCGCTCCCTGTAACACGCCCCAGGTAGGACTTTCCTCAGGCATTACCTGGCCCTAAAAGGTTGTGCTAGGGAGAAGCCTTCTCCGGTGACTCGGGCACTTCTGACTGTAACTGGCCTTGGTCTTGCGGAAAAGTTACTATCTTCCTATTATTTAAATACCTGAAGCCAAAACAGAGAAAGATGACAAATGTCATGGCTGCTGTCAACTGGAGATGGTGGAGGAGGAGCAGGATGCATCCACGGGCAAGGAGGGAGACAGACACCCAAGGTATGTCTGAGCCCCTTGTTTGCCGAACTGAGGCACTCTGAAGGACACCAGTTCCTTCAGGAACAACCAATTTTAGGGTAAAATGCTCCGTGTCAATTACAGAAGCAAGCAATACCACCTCTGAAGATCACCTTTTCACACAGTAGGCAGCATCTAGGGAGCTCTCATTGGCTTACACTGACATTTTCAACGAGGAATACATTTTAAACACTTCATATTTCTTTTTCTCATTTTACTAGCAGACAGCAAGGCAGATGAAGCAGATACCCACTTTCACTGCTGCAAGCGGCCAGTGATGGAGTAATGTCCACTCCTGTGAAGTATCTAATAAACTAGACACCATGTCCTGACCACGATCAGATACCAGAAGAATATTATTCGCTTAAGAGAGACATACCCCTGTCTGGAAGATGTGCAACACGCAGACCAACAAGCAGTCTGAAGCTTCTTACAGGAAGAATTTGAGGCGTTCTTTTGTCACGACTCCCGGTTTATTTTGAGCATTTAATGGCCATCATGTAGAGTCAGTCCTGGTTTGGTTTTTGGTTTGTGGGGTTTTTGTTTGAGGTTTTTTTTTGGGGGGGAGAGGGGGGTGCTCTGTTTTTTTGTTTGTTTGGGTTTGTTTTTTTTTTCCTTAAAGGAGTTAGCTGCACTTTCCTGATCACATATTGACGGTTAAAAAAAAAAGGCAGTTCTGAAAAGTGTTGTACAGTTGTCCTCACTGCACCAGAAAAGGCAAATTGAAACCAAAGACAGGAAACAGACGGGCATAGGCTACCAGGGGAAGAGACTTGAGAAGAGTCCAAGCAATTATGTTGACGAAGCTCCTCGAAATACCTTTCAAAAAACAAGAGCAGAAGTTAAAAATATTTAAGGAAAACAACTGTAGGATGTAGCCATAAGTGGGTTTTTATTTGAAGGGTTGATAGTTTCTAACCTGCACTTAGATATATATTTCAGCCAGCCACAACTGCTTTACGTCCTGATGATTTGATTCAACGCTCCGTTTGAAGAAAACATGGAAATATGGCATCCCTCAGAAAGGATGTTGTGCATCTATTTTAAAAATATTAATCACAGCAGAAATGACGGAAAGCATTATCTTAACTGTAGCTCAGGACTGAAGAGGCTTTTGAGAAAATAGACTCTGTTTCAAGGTTAGAAGTCTGGTGAAACACGACAGCGTAACGTGTCCTTTGCTAGCACCAACACGTTGCACCCGGGACAGCAGAGAGAGCTTGTACTGTTCCTATGGAAAACACCCAACACATGCGTCAGCAGCCGCAGAATCATCACACGCGTCCCAGTGCCGCAAGCACTAACGAAGGCTATAAGGGGGTAAGGAAATTAAAGCAATTCCCAAATATGGATGGGTCTTCTCACCGTCTTCCAAAGTAGCCCTTTGCTTTAAAGCAGCACAAGGTGCATTTTACACCGTGAATACATGCACTTAACTCCTCAGTGTCTGGGTACTGGCACAAGCATGTTAGCTTTAAGCAAACGGGAGGAAAGAGTAAGAGAGCCCACATAATGATCTGGAATTTTCAAGAGGACAGAAAATAAAATTAAAATACCAGAAAGGGGTGCACCATTAGAATAAAAGCACCTCCAGTAGTGATAAGCTAATCCAATTCCAATGATTACCTTTAATTGCCTCATTGATCAGCTATTGTCATTTCCCCTCATTCTCTACTCACAAGTCTCTGTACTCAGCTTTCCACCACGCGCTATGCACAGCGGTTGCAATGCAGAAAGAACAGGAATATTGGCCAAACGTTAGCCTAGCTGTTATTTGCCTCCTTGAGAATAAGAGAAACACCAACCCTGTGGAGCACTGCCTGGTAGGCGCTGCAGACGCAGCCTTCTCATGTGGAATTCGCCAATTACAACAGAATTTATTGGCATTTCTCTAATTTTCGGTCAGGGAATCTCTTGAACAGCTCACTTTTACAAGAAGCATTTCTCTTATGAAAAATACCATACAAAACACACGGTTTTAAATTCAGCTACAAGCTGCATGGTGACAGCCTAGCAATGGATGATACTCCACGCATCTCTTCACGCATCTCTATCTCGCACTTTTTCTAACCACATCCCAGTGAAGCACAGTCCTCCCAGGACACAGGGGCCGCACCCCAGAGCTCTCCAGAAACCTGGAGTCACACCCAGCCCAGGGGATGGACTGGAATAGCCCAGTTAATGGCGCTGTAAAGAATCACTTTATTACATTAGACGAGGGTTGCTCTGCAGCGCATTGCATTTTAAAAATCACTGCTGGTTTACATCCTTCTCTTTCTAAGAATGCATGCAAGCCACTGACTGTGAAAGTAAAGACCCTTCATAAACGGTCCCTTCCCACCACTTCTCAGGCTGTGGGTGCATGGATGTCTTTCCGAGCAGCAAAACTATCCTAGCAGTTGCCCAACTCCCAGCTCCTGCTTGCTCCTGCTGTTGCAATACTCATCAAGTCGCCCTGCTGTAGGTGCTTGCAGCTGTCTTATAAACTGGATGAGGGAACTGATAAATGTCAAAAGCAACCCAGTGTTGTGGCAAAGGACATTTTAAACCTAGAGGTGTTCACTGGTCCTGCTCAGCGTCCTGTGGCCCCATGAAGAGACGTGCAGGGGGAACAAGGAGGTTGTGTAAAGGGAAGCAGGCAACCTGCTCATCTTGCTCTGTTGCTCAAAGCATTCAGGGTCCACAGCCCTGGTCAGTATTGGGAAGCCAACTCCACTTTACCAAATAGAGAATACACATTCTGCTTTCTTCCATACTGTGCCTCACACCTGAAAGAAATGCTGAACACACCCACATATTCCAAAGTCACTAGCTCTCCGTCCCTCCCCTGCCAGGATGCACACTCTCCCCTCCGAAGTGCCAACAGCTCTAAAGGGGGGACTTGGCAAAACAGGAGCCCCATCCTGCTGCACAGCATTGCCTCCCTGCTCCCTTGCATCCCTCCTCGGACTCAAGTGAAAACAATCCAAGTAATTATATCAAATGAAAGAAGCCAGCAACAGCTAGCTTTGCTATTTAGGAAAGCTTTTACACCACTTGACATAAAAACAAGTGTTTCTCCTCCTCAGTTTATTTTGTGCTTTATAGGCACCTTCACAGTAACACTCTGCTTTCCATGGGTCCTTTTAGAGTAAAAACTGGAGCGAAGATAGGACAAAGCATAGCTGAAAAGCAAAACTAACTGGCTATGAGACTCCAGGTCAGTGCAGGATGGGGTTATTCGCATTAACTCCCTGCCTCTCTCCCCTAGAAGGCTTTCACAGGGGAAATGGGGAAAGTGCTCAAGAGCGCTAAGCATTCACAACTCCACTTAAACATAAATATCAAATCAGAGGTTTCTCCAAAGCTCCCAGCTCTGAAGTGGTTACTGTGAAAGAAGGTGGCTCTGCTGCACTATAGTCTACTATAAATTAATGCTGCAAACTTGCCCTTTTTCAGTGTGAAGGTAAACAAATGGATTGCTTTAAGCATCCAGGAACTGAAATAACGTGCTGTATTTTCAGCCGGGAAGAGCTGTTTTCTCACTCATATTTATAAATTGAATATCTCTTCCTTGAAGTTCCAGTTTAAAAAGAAAAATGCAGCTAAAGCTGCCAACTGTGCAACAGTCATGTGATGAGGCTTTATGGACTTGACAGCACTGTTAAACCAAATGACAACAGAAAGTGGTAAAAGAGAATGAGAAACAAGGCTTTAGAAAAGCTTTAAACATTTTGCAGTTTGCATCTACATTTTGAATCCTTAGTTCCTTTTCCAAAGGACAGTAAAAGTTGAAGCAATTGGTGTAATAATTGACTTTTGTCTTTTTAAATTTCACACGGATCAAAAGCAAAAAGGAAACAATTCTCTTCCTTTTACCAGACAACTCGCTAGACCTTCTGAGTATCTGGCCAGTCTTCAACTGTGACAATTACAGAGCAAAGGGACCTTTCTTGATTTCAGTGTATCATTTACAAGGGCTTTGATCACGCAGCAGGGCAGCAGCACATCTGTCCTTCCCCAACACTGCACACACGCTTGCCTCTCTGGAAAAAGGCATTTCCCAAGAGCAATAAGCCATCTTTCCAGGCGTGCTGGCTCAACAACAGACAGAGAAAATGCCAAGAATCATAGAGGCAAGAGACGGCAGAGGAGGAGGAGCTGCCATCCTGCCACCAGGAAGCGGGTTGGAGCAGGCTGAATTCGGTGTCCAAGCAGGGAACACACAGCCCGCAGGCCACTGGCTGAAGATCTCTAATTTAGATGAAGTCTTCGAACGTAAAAGCAATTACTGTGCCCGAGCAGAAGTGAAACAGCCAGAGCATTTCAGGGATTTCTCATCAGCAGGAGGTACTTTCTGAGGGCAGAAGGAGCAGAAGGAGCATGCACAAAGCTGCTCCATGAAATGGATTTTGAAGGTGAGCTGGTCTCCCCCACTGCTTTGCAGAAGCCCAGAGCAGGTGCCCATCCAGCTGTTGGACAGTAGCGTTTCTTTTCACGCTTGTCGCGTCCTCGCAGCATGCCCATGCTTCAGTGTAATGCGATGATGAGACTGCAGCGGCCAGAGCGGCCAAAACTTGAGAGGCACCACCGAAACTGGGACCGCAGCTCTCACCTGGGTAGGCAACCCTTTTCCACAGTATCTATCGGTGCTGTGCACACACAGAGGCGGGAATAAAATAGCCTGGGTGCAGACTTGTAAAACCTAGACTCAATGTATTCACTAATCGTTTTAGCAAAGATAAACCTAAAGAGAGAACTTGACATCAACAACTTTTAAAAATAGACACTGATGTATAGAAGGAAAACCAAAATACAAGCACTCTCCTAACGCACACTCACGTATATCCTCAGCGCTAACAGCAGCAAGCCTGGTTCCTTGCAAGACACCAGCAATTTTTGGTTTTTAATCCCTTACTTTTGTTTTTTTTTTGTTTGTTTTTTTTTTGTTTTTTTTTAACTGAAGTAAAAACAAAACAGAAAAACCTCCCCTCAAACTAAGAACTGCTTTCTGCTGAGCAAAGTTTAGCACACAAAAACCCAACCAAAACCAAAAAGCAAAAAACTAGTAGCCTTAACTGTAAATTTTATGCTATTCATACAGAAAGATTTTAGTTAACTTTTACGGCCTGCATACTCATCTTGGTACTACTGCTGATCATATTGACAGATACACTTCGATAGTCAGACCTCCCAAAGCTTTCATAACTCTGCTGAAATCTAAAATTAGACAGCCACAGTCACCAAAATACCATACACTATCCTTTTAAAGAGACATTAGAGAAGCCTGACCAAGCATTCTGTATCCACATACAAAAACATATTGTTCAACAACATTTCACATGTGTATAGACAATGTAATACATTACAGAAAAAATATTTTGTCAATGAATTTAAAAGTCTCTTCAGACAAATGAGCTACTGAGAAAGCAATTCCTATAGCCTTAACCCCCCTAGCAAAGGCTAAGCAATGGATGTAGTGGCTTGCAGGCAAAGGTGGGAGAAAAAACACAAGGATCTTGTACCTTAACAGGCAGCAATTTACAGAAGCAGATTCAATTTAAATGCTAAAGATGTCATGGCAAAATTTACTGCACAGATTTTCTCAACCACAAATTCATCAATACAACAGTTAAGTCCAACATAGCCATCACACAAAAAGCACTGCAATAATTACAGAGTTCCACTTCTGGAGCTACTTATTTTATGGGAGACATACATTAAACGGTCAGTGTTAAACATGTACTATATAATTTTGTTGTAGATATTTCCCAATTATTGTACAAATTTAAAGACTAACTCCTGAGAGCCTGTCGACTACCTTCCCCTGCTTCCTCTCCCACCTACGTCTGGCTGCTCACTTTTAGCAGTTACTGTTTTGGGAGCCTGGAAAATCAGTATATGAGTTGGATATACAGGGTCTGTTGCAGAAAGCTCCTTTACAGTAGCATCCCACCATCGGCACTCACATGCAGCACTTCTTGAATGTTAATAAAGCTCAAGCATGTGACATGAGGAGCCTCAATATTCACAAAGGAGCAGGGTTTGGCAAATATTCCCATTTAATAGGTAAAACCACCGCAGCAGATATATTTTCTAAAAGGTGATGCACAAAATCCGCAACAGAATAAAATCTCTCATCATTTGAATCAGAGACCGTGCTTCAACTTGACCCAGAAAAAGTCAGTCTGATTTCAGTCCTGGGTGCTATAAAGAACCCCTCTTATGATATAGGATCTGGCTTTAATACAAATCATTTTATATGCCTGTGATATATAATACCTTTTATTAAATTAATATGAAGTGGCACAGCCACTAACAGTGATACAGCCTCAAAAGGACTGCTGGCACTTGGGTGCTAACTTTCCCCCTCTGGGACAGAGAACTGTTTGGTTCCTTTTCAATAAAAGCATTGAATGCTATTTTCATCCTTAGTTACTGTTTCTACAAAAATAAGCTACAGTGATCACCCCTCCCTTCCCTCACTCCAAGTCATACGCAACCTTGGGCGGTTTTGTTGTGCAAAGGAGGGTCTGTACACCCTCCCCTCTCCTTATAAGCAAGGATGAGACTGAGATGACTGACACTGATGGCATATACTGCTCAGCTTTCCCCGTCAATTTATTGAGTTCCTCAGCCCTGCAAGGAAGAAGAAAATGGTATTTTGCTTATGGTTTGCCTCTACCACCAGTATAGACTGTGTTGTCCATCCAGTCTCAAACACTGGGGACAACTGCTTTAGGCAACTCCTGCATTTCTTGCACCAGCATGATCTTGGTATGTAAACTCTTCCTAAAACTACTGCAGAAAAGAAGTCAGAGCAAGGCAGAACGTGTCAGCCTGAAATTTTGCCAAACATTAGAATAATCTCAGTAAGAATGGAAACAAGGTAATAATAGCATCCACTGAACAAAGTTACTAAACCACGACCCTAATAAAGGTAACATATGAACAGTCCATCAGCACTAGGCAGCAATAAAGCACACTGATGCCCACCATCAACAACCCGTGTGCCCATCCAACACTTCTGAGCACAAACACAGCTTTTGTTTCCAAAAAAGCTTCAATAATTCTTCTGGTTTACTTTGAAACCAATGAGAGAAGGTGAAATATCACCCACAGTAGGGAGCAGAAGTTTTCCAACACTCCCAGTGATTTACCTAACCAGTATAAAAAACTCCTCAGGACTTCTTGCACAATGAATGCAACCAACGCTAAAAGCAACACTGACATCTTGCCAATCACACCCATGCTATGGGCCGCTCTCCTGTTTACCCAAAATCACACCGTTCCATCAGCTTTAGCTATCACCCTCTCTCCCCTCCACCTTGCACTACCAAGGTCTTGAGCAATAGTGTGAAATCCTTCATTTACAAACAAAAATGGAGTTTTCAACATAGCAGAGGGTAACGTTCCTTATCTAGTACAACTAGTAAGTGCTTACATAGTACTGGCTAAGTACTAAAAAAACCCCGAACAAATAAACAACAAAAAACCCAACCTGATCAGCAAGGAGCACGTATATCTTGATGGTCTATTGAACCACAGGGCTGTACCGAGACGCAGCTGAGCACTAAAGGACAGCAGGTACATGAAGTGATCTAACGTGTCCTCTCAGACAGCAACAGTCTCCAAAACCCCCATGCACACAGAGGGATGCAGGACTGCAAGTGCCGCCATTAAAAGCTGCTCATTAGTACAAGGAAACATCAGGCCCAAAGGCAGAAAATATCACAGTGTGATGCATAGTTACAGCTCACCTGAGGAGAAAAAGTTTTGCTGGAATTAGGAATTTGTGTTTGGACTGGGGTGGGGTAAACAGCGGAGGTGAAACATGCCTGCCTTTATACCACTGCTGTTGGCTTTAGGGTTTTTTGGTCGTTTTTTTTTTTTTTTATGGTTTTCTGTTGAATATTTCACCCAAAGGGGAAGAAAATGCTCTATTCATGGCAAGAACATTTCAGTAATTTCACCTACTTTTCTCCGGCATTTAAGTTAAATACTCACATCCCCACTTTTCATGCTCTCAAGTGTTACACACATTAAATGTGACAGGTCTGCTTGTACACAAAAAGCCAGTGCTGCAAGACTGCTTGCTGAAAAAGTATGCTGCAAGCTACAGGAGCTGTATTTTAAGGCACAGAGAAGTTGACTGCTCCCAAGCACAAAGCCACTGCTTAACAGAGAGGCCCTTCTATCGTTCAAACAGCATTAAAGGAGTTAAATCCAATATACTGGTAACTATGCTACAGCAGATTAAGTGTCCATCCTGAATTTAAAAACTCCACTTAACCCCAGAGAAACTCCAATTAATATTAACTACTTTCAGGACAAGTTCAGCTCAACACTAACATTTGGTGCAGAACCTAATAAAATACTACACACTCGAACATTTCCTTTTTTCATAGCTGAGAAATATGTGAAACTGCTCTTCATTAAATTTAAATGGACTCATTAATAAAATATTGAGGATGTGCTACTTTAAGACATCAGAAAAAGAAAAAAGTATAAATTGGCAATAACGTTATTTCTATTTTTAAATACATCCCACAGAGGCACCCAAGATAGACGAGAAGTGCTAAGCCCATCCCATAAGCTTATTTATTTATTTAATACTTCTTACGTGCTATTTTTAACCGCAGAAGACAGCAAAAGGCATCCATTAGAAAAATTATATTGGTTAGAGTCTTCCTCACACAGGTCAGACAAGTGAGATAGCTGGCTGAATGCAGTGTTAAGAAGAGATGTGTTTTTTCCTCCCTTTCCTATAGGTTTCTGGAATAAAAAAAGCAATTTTATTTTTGCAGCATCAGCTAGGACAGAATCTGTATCTGCAAACCTCTGACAGTTCTTACTCACTCCCCAGCCCCCTCTTCCCACTCCTCCACTTCCCGCAAGGTTTAATTTTGTAAGTAATACACAGTTTGAATGCATACACATGCTTACCACACAGGGACAGTTAAAATGTAGATGTACGGGTTTGGTTTGGTTTTTTAAGCCTCAGTGGCGCACACAGAAAATAAATGAGAGGAAATGCCATAGACTCATATTATTGCATCATTTTGCAGAAGACCTCCTCCTTCGGGAGAGGAAAAAGAATTAGTTAAAATTTTTCCATTTTCTCAATAGAGTTAAAGGAATTTATCTTAGTTGATTTTGGTTTTCCTTAGGAATCAAGATTCTTTGGTGAGCTAAGAAATCAAAGGAAGAATGTCCCATCCTTGTCTGTCCCATCACAAATACAAGTTTTCACATACAAAAATGCCAGAGCTACATTTTCAAATTATTTACCGGGGGGGGGGGGAGGATCTTGACTTGATTTCTACATGTCATCTTCCTAAATGGTTGCTTTCTTTGGGGAAATACAGAGTGCACAGCCTGAGCAGCAGCAAATTTTCCCTTTTCCTCCCACTTGAAGAAACAAGGCCTAAACTCCAAGGAGGCACTCCAGCACTCCCGGGCAGCTTCTACCAGGGTTTCTGGCAGACCAGAAGACAAAATTGCACGCAGGCATTTAGGTGTTATGTCAGGAGGCTATGCAAGCATTTTGATTCTCATCCTAACCTTGCTACAGCAGACACAGCCTGAACTAGATGTGTATTTGCTGCCTGGCCACGTAAACAGCTACAGACAATAAAAAGGGGACAAAAGACGAATCTGAAGTGACACAGGTCCCCTGCTATCCTCCAGGTCCCCACGCAGAGCCCGGGGCAGGGTGGGAGGACAGACCACCCCGCACGGGGCACGGCACTGCTCGGCAGTTACATGGGTAAATCTAGACAGTGGTGTTAAGTCAGATAAGCACAGGACTGGATGCTTAATGCATATGCAGTAGCTGGATTTCTTAACAGCTATTTTCCTTTCTTTTTAAATTTTGCACAAAGTGAGGTTTTTGTAAACAAAAACATGGAGGTTTTTGGTGTCACTTGGTACAAGGACAGTTTGATTGTTCTACCTACCTGGAGATAAGCTCCGTTTGCTGAGAACAGGCATTACTGAGCCCATAAATGGGAGGCTTTTATACATAATCTATTCATACATGGCACTAACAATGCTTGATGACTAAGAAATACTTGAATTTCTAAAATAAGTAGCTTTCTCTGTAGTGCAAAGGTCACATTGCACAGAGAACTATGCAAGCAGTTGATGCACAAGACAAGTGTCATCAGCGAAAAGTTGAATAAAAAGCAAGTAACGCAGTTTTGTGGGTACAAAAATCACTACGAAACTCGAGATCCTCGATAAATATTCAAAATATTCTCTGTATTTTGAATCCGGCTTTAGGCCAGGTCTGGCTTGGGCAACAGAGCCTCTGATACAAGTTTGATTCCTGACATTTCTGAAATATTCTGGATGTTCTGCATGTGGGCTTTAGAAAGCAGACTACAGTCTGCCAGTAGTAGGCAGGACCCCAAGCAAATTGTCTGCTGAAAAGCCAAATTTAAGAGCTCACATACTTCTTCCCCCTTAAGTATTACATTCAATGACATTAAAAGGCTAATTTGCAGAGCATGGCATCCATCCTACATTCCTCAGGCTGCCCAAAGAGAAGAAATGCAAGTTATCTGCCCAATTTCAGATTTTTGCTTGCAACCAGAAACTGCTAGGACTTAAAAGCCTGAAACACGTGCATAAAGTCTGAGCTTAATAAGCAGTTATTCAAGAAACTCAGAAACACTATTTTCAAAATTTGGGAGTGTTGAAACTATACATCACACATCCTCTCTTCTCATAAGTGAGGTACACGGACACACAAGCGACTCCACCTCAGAACCCAAAGACAGACTTAAACTTCCAGGCAGGCTTAAACTTTCCCACTTGAATAAAATCATCCTCTGCAATTACAAGTTGTTATGCCACTCTAACGAGAGGAAGCAGAGACCTAACATGTCAAACAGCTTCTTTGCATGACTTGATGCCATAAATTTAACATTTCTCCTGGAAGTGCTGTTCATATGTACACCTGCGCAACATTTAAACTGAATGCATAACCTAATGCCATCAAAATAGCTCATTACTTCGGTCTCATCAAATTCCATAACCACATTATACAAATAATATTCCCCTCACTGCAAAAGCATGCTTGTGATTCAAATTTTCTTTTCCTAAAAGAACTGTTTTTACCAGTCTTCTGTGTATGATCACAAGCAGACTGAGACCCTCACTGTGAGAGTGAACATCCACACACTAAGAGACAATTCTTTAGGCTAAGCTAAAGTCTGATCCGGAGAGCAACTCACATAAGCAGTAAGAGATCATAGTGGAAGGCAATCTATATTTTGTTAAACCTGTCCTGTGTATAACACTGAGTTTTCCTGACCTCTCTATTTTTATTTCAGCAACTAAGCAAAACAATGCAGTGACTACCTTAGGTCTGCAAATATGTGATCTCTAAGATATTAATTATTTCCATTTATTTGAACGGTGACTTAAAATTATCAGTAACTTCAGCTATCCATTTTGCCAGACCCCTCTCATCTATGCAATTCCCTCCAACTCACAAGCTGCCTAAACACCCAGCTGCTTCTGGGACATTTTCAGCAACATAGATGTTTTGGAAGGACAAAAATCCAGAAACATTATTGATTTAGAAGAATGTTCTGTTGTTTTCTGGACACAGAATAAATATAATATGCTATTTAAAATACAGTATTGGTATATAAAATCAAGAAGCCTTCTAGGTAATTTAGGATTTCCAGATTCTGACCAGTTTTATGAACTAGTGCAAGGAAAGAATCACGGTATGACAAACACAGGCAGAAAAAGGTCTTCTGATACCAGTTCCACACTACACAACTTGACTCCTTCCTCCCTCTTTTGAAAACCACATTAGCTCATAGCAGGGAAATTGTTTTTCTCTCTCCAATGGACTGGGCCTAGAATGTATACAGACCTCCAACAGGAGACCTGAGATGTCCTTGGCATTGGCAGGTTCTGGAAATAACTAACAAATTCCTCTTTCAACTACTACAGAAACCATTTCTGTATGCGTAACTGCCCTTGACAAAAACTCCCTCATTATCAGTCAAACCAGCAAAACACAAACCTCCTCAAAACCAAACAATGATCTGGAGGACCACAATAGTCTGCCCATGAATTATGGAAAAGCCAGGTTGTGTTGCAGCACTGGAAGTTTCCACCTCTCAGCGACGTTTCAAAGATCCTGACTGCTCAACAGGAGTGGGGAAAACAACCCGTTAAGCCACAACTGCTAGTAATGTTTCACACTTTAGTATGGGAAAACACAGACAGATCCCCAGATCCACCCATTCGAAACTAAATACATGATCAACTGTGACTTCTTAAGGAAACTGAGGTCCTAAACATCACCAATAAAAAAAAACAAAACCCAGGCAATACGGTTCCAAATCATCCTTTTTCTCTTCCCAGGAGACCCTAGTCAGCACATATATATTGTCCTTCATACGTGTCAGGAACAAGTTCATTATTTGGTGCAAGCCTCTTCATGCCCCTTCTGGAAGAGATGACACCAAGCAGAGCCTAACCAGAACACATGCTTGGTTCAGTTTAGTGTGTTTTGTTATGGGTTGGTGGGTGATTTTTTTTGTGTGGGTTGGGATTTTTTGGTGGTGGTTTTTTGGGGTTTTTTTTTGTTTGTTTTTTTTTTTTTTTTTTTTGGGGGGGGGTGTGTTTGGTTGGTTGTTCTTAATTTCATCCTGATTGTTTCAGGTTACTGAAACTACAAATCCATTCAATTTTTTTTTTTTTAAATAGAGATTTTGAACTGTATTTCTATTGGGAATAAAGGGAAGCAATTAGTTTCAGAAGGGTGGAGTGAGGGAGAACAGAGCTTGAAAAAAACCAGAATTCAGAACAGAGTGAAGGGGAAAGCACCCAAATTAAGTGCTTACAGTTTATCTCATGCAAGATCTTACAGCAGATTGCCAGCACCAAATTCTTGGGAAAGTTTTTCATACTCTTCAGAAAAGAAACTTAAAAAAAAAAAAAACAAACCAAAACCAAAACAATTCAAGTGCCAAAGAAACCCAAACGATGGGGGGCGGGGGGGGGGGGGTATCTACTCCCTTACAAAGGGAGGCTGGAAAAAACTGAAAAAACTTAAGAAAATTGGGCCTTCAAACATCCAGGTGTTTCAAGAGATTACAGAAAGTCACAAGTGTTGCCTATAGAGATCAGACACTTAAACTGTGCATTACACCATGTACCAGATCATACATTCAAATTCAGGTAACTACAGAATGGTAGCTTTTCTTGGTCCCTCTACACATTAACATGATTTTGCTTTGAAACACCAAACAGGAAGGCATGCATATTGAAATACAGGTATTTTAAACTATTGCATACATGTCTCAATTGATTTTCAGGTTAAAAACACATTTGCCTTAACCTACTGTTACACTTCTCATGGGCCACATCCATCTTAGATGAACCTACCATGTGGTAGTGTTATGTTTGCACCATCAATGATTGCTTGTGCCAGTTCATGATCATTGCTCTCAAAAGCATGTGCAGCAGCCTTGAGGGCATCCCAAATCTCCTTGCGACCTTCGAAAGCTGGTGCTGTGTCCCAAAATTCGTCTCTCTTGCTGCGCAACTGTCCGTCTGTCATGGGGTAATCACTTTTCCATTTCGGTTTCTCTTTTTTCAAGGGCTGATTACGACCGAGAGCAACTGTGGAGGAGAAAGAGGAAGGGAAATTAAAAAAAGGTAATAGCACAAAATTACTGAAGTGCCCTTAGGTTATTCTGTTTAGGATCTACAGAGCTAAAGTTTACTTTTGGACAATCCTGATCCTTTTTTTCCATCTCCGAGGCATCACCTCCCTTCCCCTGGGCTCCAAGTTGGTTTTACCTCTTCAGAAAACTGAGTGGCTACCTCCTGCTTGCTGATTTCACCTGCACCCCTGAGCAGCTATAACTTCTCCCCAAGCTCCCCAGTAACTCCGCATCCCTCCGCCTGTGCCGTGTGTGCCTGCCTGGGAGACCCGCACCCAACCCAGTCATCTTCCAGAGGCTGCAGCAGCGGTACAGTGAGATGCCCGTTACCCCAATACCAGGGGTGCAGTGAGACCACACTGCATCTGGACCTCTGCTCTATGCTGCTAGCAACGCTCTCTGCTCAACAAACATGATACTCTGTTAATAAAACAGTTTTCAGAGGCTAAAGATTTTTTTTTCATCATCTCCTTTAAAACATTTTTAATTCAGAGTAAGTATATGTAGAAAGGCAAATAAGATGCACAAAGGCTAGAACTGTCAGAGACAGAAATCCCTAAAGAATAATGCAGAAATCCATCAAGCTTTAAAAAGTGGTTACCTCATTCACAATAAACCCGAAAGCATTTGTTTCATTTCAACTACAGCTATTTTTGTGTAATAGCCAGTTAAGATAATCACATAGGTATAATGTTGGTGGATTAGAACTACCTGCTCACTTTAAATTACAGCATTGCTAAGACTGTGCTAAACCCTTCTCTTCCGTTTGTGTGAGTAATGGGTTATTTCAACTTCTGTTGAAAGGAAAAGGAAAAGGAGCAAACTCCACTGCACACTGGGAAGAATTTCTCCCTGCAAGAGTTAAAACCCCATTTCCTTCAGCCCCCTCCTGGCAGCCAGAAGCTGCAATGGGACCCTGCTAGGACAGTTCCGGGAAGACAACAGTGACAAGCCACAAAAACAGTTCTCACTACGGCTCGATACTGCAAAACCTTGAATACATAGTTTAAATGTCTCCAGAGGAAATGAAGTGTCCTTCAACAGTTAAGCTAAATTTAAGTGTGTTTGCAGCTGAAAATAAGCAGCCCCTCCACGGTATAGGTCATGTAAACCAGGTGATGAGTACTAAAGGCTCTGGAAAGACAGGTAAGGCACACAGGACTGAAGCCGATTAAGGATCCCACCACACAGGATGCTGGGGAGCCATCCTCTCCTACGCTCTCTGTGAAGAGCTCTTGCCGTCCCAAGAGAGCTGAGGAATCCCAGCTGCCGTCAGGCCAGGGAAACATGAAGAGATATAGTCTGTCACCCCGTGTCCATGTTACCAAGGCCGAAATACCTCTTACCAGAATGAGACACCACAGCCGCTGTGATAGCAAAGCCTGTGGAGCAAAGCTGCTGCTTATCAGGTGCTCCTGGCTAGTCTGCAAGGGTGGGAGAGCACCAGGACAAACACAAGGGTTTACATTTAGCGTTCTGTGTCCCATGTACATCCTTAGAGATAATAAGAAACATTTCCTTTCTCCGGACTCTCTTATTTTTCTGGCAGAAAGTTGACAATAGATGACAAAAAAACCCCTTGTATCGCTCCCCAATCTTACTGCAGCATTGAGTTTTCAATGGTAGAACAGTGTAATGTCTAAATATTCTTCATAGTTCTTAATCTAGACTGATGCTGTATCTCTACAGTTAACTACAAACCACATTTATGGTAGAGTGTGTGGGGGGGTAAGGGACGTGACTGAGAAGACTAAGCGTCAATATATCAGAAATACTCATTTCAGGTAAGCAGTAACACTTTGCAAAAATAGTATTTAATTTAAATATTCCCTCTCCTTCTTTGATTTTTTTTCTGCTACAGATGCACTTGGCAGTTTTCAGAACAGCACTCTATACTGAGCATTGGGTCTCAGGGTTGATCATCAGTGCCATTTCAGCAGCCATTTCAACTTCACACAGGCTTTAAGGAGACCAAAACACATACATGAGGTTACACCTCGCAGCCTCATACAATCTGACTTTATATGACTGAAGAACTACCTACTTCAATTCATAACTCTGAATGACATTCACACTTAAGAAGCTGAGACTTAGGTCACTGAAAATAGGATATTTAAAAGAACTCCTGATGGCAAGGTGACATTGCCAACTATGTGAAGGCATGAGCCTTCTTCAGATTGAAAAAACATAGTAGAGGATAGATTTGCGTGGAAACAAAGTCAGATCATAATTAAAAGTAGCAACTGACAATTGCATGGCACACATGCAAGGACTCCAGCTGTTATTCTGTATCCCATGCAGAAACTAACAATAATAAACTTATGAATCCTTTCAAGTGACCACAAACATTTATTGCTTTTTGTTTCCATGGGATTGCTTCCATGAGACTGCTTCCATTTGCTTTTCAAAGAAGTGCTGACCATTTAACAGATTTCAGAACAGCAAACCCAAGTGTTTACAAAACACCAAGTTTCCTGGCAAAGCCCAGCCCTCGCTAGTCCAAGCCTCAGCTGAGCACACACAGGCTGGGAGCTGATGATGGTCCAGCCTAGAACAATGGTGAATAAGGCAGCCCAGACAAGATGGACTGCATGCATTAAACAGTGTATTAAGAAATTGTAAAAAATATGTGGTAAAACACTTAAATAAAGAATTGTTTCCTTATTAAGGCTTAGCAGTCAGAGCATGAAAATTTCAGACAGACTGAACAGGACACTGTAAGAAATTTGGGTCAGTGGGCATCTTTTCTTCCATTCTACTTCAGCTAACATCTGTTTGCGTGTACATTCAATGAATGCTAATTTATCCCACAGGGCCCTCTCCTTCTCCCCAAACATTAATTATGAAAGCAGGTTAAAGGCACTTCCCGCAGTCCCCGAGCATGGCTGCGTTTCCTGCACACAGCCCTGCCTGCCCATTATCCAGCACCACCGCAGAAACTGCAACAGCCCATTTCTCTCCCCTTGCTTCCCCCTTTGACCAAGACAGCATCCAAATATATTGCTCTTCACTAGACAAGAATAGCAGGGAAGAGACTAAAGAGGCAGAGATCCTAACAGTCTCAAATAACTTCTCCCTGGAGATACAATCCTTCCTACGCAGACAGCAGCGATGATAAACCCAGCGATAAACTCTTTTTTTTCAAGTTGGAAAGAAGGATGGAGGAGGAAAGTGACTCTACAAATGCCTCTAAAGTCAAATCTACTCTAACAAGCCATCCATCCCAGTACTAAGCCTTTAAACACAACTTGGCTTCACAAGCCAGTATTTAAAAAGGTCTTTAGCATGTTTACCGTTTATGAGAAGTGCTTCAAGAATCCCCTAAAAGCTTTATGCCCCCCATGAAGAAATATTTCTCTCTCTCTAGCTGTGTGAATAGATGGAGCAGAAGGGATACAAGAAACTTAAGATGTTTAAAAAACTTAGTGTATGGAAAGGCCCAAATCTCTTGCTTTCCACCTCATGTTTTAGTCACTATAGAAAAACATCACTACATGAATTTCTACAAAGTTTTGGACCACATCAAAAGACTTTCCCTCTTCTGTAATACGGCTGATAAAGACTAGCCAGAATAGGCAATGAAACATGAGCAGTCTGAAACACTTTGTCAGGTATTTACAGTGTTAGTTTTACATTCCTCACTTTGGAAGTAAACTAGAGCTTAAAAGAAAATGCTGACTTCATTTAAGACCATGCACATCAGAGGCACAACGAGCTTGCAAGATCTGGAAGAGAGAGTAACATCCACATTAATTTTTCATCTTGTATCACTTCAACATAAGTAAGAAATTATTAATATCCTGCTTAAAAATATTAATAGTTTTATAAATGCCAAAAAGACGTGTTCTCTCTGAAGCAATACTGAAAATCGCGCATCTCAATAGACAGCAACGATTGATATTTCTGGCAAGAGATTTACTCAAAATTAAATCTTAAGAACATTAACAGTCTACTTTTCAAAAAGGAAAACATCAGCACATTAGTGACACTTGAAAATAATTTAGGCTGTTCCTGCTCCCATAGCTCACAGGTATTCAGGTGGTGCTGTGCATCCCAAAGAGGGGTAAAAAGTTGCTGACAACCTGCAGGACCTTGCTTAAGAGCTGCCTTTGTTGGGGAGGAGTAACTATACAGGCCACTATGTAGCCTTACAAAGGCTTTTCCTAGGCTGGTCAGAGGGGTTACTGTGAAGAGATTATAGATGGTCTTTATCCTCCTGGATACTGGACCTGTTCTAGCCAGACAGTTGCCTTGAAGATGCCTCCTGCACCATTTCTGTTCCTCTCCAGTCTGAACTGCACCTACTAGTCACGCGGTACACATAGCACAAACTCCGATCATCAGTTTTAGGACTTGCTAAGGTCCATTCAGGTTAACAGCAGAAGCAATAGCTGAGAAGAAGTCCTGATAATTACTAGATGCATAATGAACTTCCTAGGGCTTAGCATGCTTAAGAGAAGAAACCCAAACCTATCTAGTTAGACACTCCGGGACACAGCATGAGGCTGGGGCAGGAGAGGGGATCGCAATGATGTGCAGCAGGCTAGAGAAGCAGGCGAGGAGAGAGGCAAGTCTTGTCTGAACTCAGCATCCACCCATTCAGCACATCTGCCATGCAGGTGTCCCTACACATGCAAAATTCAAGCACTGCTCAAGCTCCCTTCCCTAGTCAAGCATCCCTTAGATTGTTTAACACCTCAAAGTGACTTAAAAACAGTAGCAGACAAGCAGGTGGCTGTTTCTATCCCATCAGTATGATTTAGCAGCATATAATGTGTTTTCCCTTCACAGGTAGGGGAGTACCTTGGGATCCTCAAGGTAGCTACTACTGTCTACCCCACTAACCTTAGCTCCTGGCAAACTACAAAGTCTTCTTTTTTCAGAAGGAATGATGTATCTCTCCAGTCCTTGCAGACTACTTTATAACCGGAATTACATAGGTTTGTTTCCCTTCCCCAGAGCTTCCCATCAAAGCAATGGAATCAGTAAGGAAGGTTATCTACACTCCTTTTGAGTGAGCTTATGCAGATAAATCCAGATATTTAAATCAGTTTCTTAACAGAATGGCAAAAAATGTCTATGTAGAACTTTTTTTTTTTTCCCCTAACAGATGTGTTTGTTATGTTGCTGTCACTGTGGATCACAGTATTGCTGCCTCCTCCAAAGCAGACCAGATGAGTAGGAGCAGCTGGTAACAGAAGAGTCTCATACTAAAAGCCAATATCCAGCTAAAGTATTCATAATTCCTAGTTTATACACCCATGAACTGTAGCACTCAATAATCAAATTGGATAATATTTCTGCCCCAAAGGGCTTACTGTCAAATCAAATAACGCAAATGCAACAGCTGAATGAGACATCAGACAGCTTGCAGCCTCTGGAGAAGGACAGGTAGACCTCTGCTTCAATCGTGAATTAGATTCTTCTCCTCCTCCCTAGTTACTGACCACTCAGGCAACCCTGTAAGAGAGGCCACAGAATTTGGTCCCCTGTTACAGCCCAGAGTTACGTCCAGCAACTGAGCTAAAACTTAAGCATCTGGGGAAATGTCTCCTTTGCTGTCTTTCAGTCTTACGTGAGCTTTTCCCTCCCACCCCGTTTCTTCAAGTCAGTCAGTCTCACCTCTGTGCCTGGCAAGATCATGGAGCAGATCCTCCTAGAAACTATGTCAAGGCACACGGAAAACAGAGAGATGATTGGTGACAGCCAACATGGCTTCACTAAGGGCAAATCATGCCTGACCAATTTGGTGGCTTTCTACGATGGGTTACAACATTGGTGGATTAAGGCTAAAGCAACTGATGTCATCTACTTGGACTTGTGCAAGGCGTTTGACACTGTCCCACGTGACATCCTCGTCTCTAAGTTGGAGAAACACGGGTTCGATGGATGGACCACTCGGTGGATAAGGAATTAGCTGGATGGTCGCATTCAGAGTTGCAGTCAACAGCTAAATGTCCGAGTGGAGACCGGTGACAAGTGGTGTCCCCTCAGGGGTCGGTACGGGGGCAAGTGCTGTTAACATCTTTGTAGGTGACATGGACAGTGGGATAGCATGCACCCTCAGCAAGTTTGCCGATGACACCAAGCTGTGTGGTGCTGTTGACACGCTGGAGGGAAGGGATGCCATCCAGAGGGACCTTGACAGGCTTGAGAGGTGGGCCTGTGCAAACCTCATGAAGTTCAACAAGGCCAAGTGCAAGGTCCCACACATGGGTTGGGGCAATCCCAAGCACAAACACAGGCTGAGCAATGAGTGGATAGCAAGCAGCCCTGAGGAGAAGGACTCGGGGGTGGTGGTGGACCAGAAGCTCAATATGAGCCGGCAATGTGCACTCACAGCCCAGAAAGCCAATCATATCCTGGGCTGCATCAAAAGAAGCGTGGCCAGCAGGTCAAGGGAGGTGATTCTCCCCCTCTACTCCACCCTTGTGAGACCACACCTGGAGTACTGCATCCAGTTCTGGGGCCCCCAAAACAAGAAGGACATGGAACTGTTAGAGAGTCCAGAGGAGGGTAACGAGGACGATCAGAGGGCTGGAGCACCTCCCCTATGAAGACAGGCTGAGAGAGCTGGGGTTATTCAGCCTGGAGAAGAAAAGGCTCTGGGGAGACCTTACTGCACCCTTTGGTACTTAAAGGGGGCTTAAAAGAAAGATAGAGACAAACTTTTTAGCAGGGCCTGTTGTGATAAGACATGGGGTAATGGTTTTACACTAAAAGAGGGTGGATTTAGATTAGATATAAGGAAGACATTTTTTACAATGAGGGTGGTGAAACACTGGATCAGGTTGCCCAGAGAGGTGGTAGATGCCCCATCCCTGGGAACATTCCAGGTCAGGCTGGACAGGACTCTGAGCAACCTGGTCGAGTTGAAGATGTCCCTGATCACTGCAGGGGGGCTGGACTAGATGACCTTTATAGGTCCCTTCCAACCCAAACTATTCTATGATTCTATGATTTTAAGTATCTTTCACCTATTTCTTAAAATAATGTCAGGAATAAAATTTGGCATGTTAAACTCATGCAAGTGCTCCACAGTGAATTTCTTCCTTTTCCTTTGAAACAGAAGCATATGTTGCTTGTAGCATTAGTCTTTTGCTGCTTTTCTAAGAGGCAGGAGAAACTGTCCCAATTTGGCCAAAGCATATGTTGGAAAAGTCTCCATGTACACACAACCCACCCAGGGCATGGAGAGCCCGGCAGTGCAGATCCCAGAAGGAGACATTTGGGCTGGACATGCTCCATTTTTAAGACTGGAGCCCCAAAGCTGTTGATCTTCATGCATCCACCAGTAGCCGTGTGCCAGGGCTGCAAGAATAGGGCCTTTCTGTGCTTCCACATCTCTGCAGACATGTATGAAGACTGACACACAACAAGAAGCAAGCACTGGGGAAGGCTGACATGGAGGGACCCTCAACATGTGGAGCACAAGTTAAGAGCACATACAGGGAAGCCTTAGAAGATAAAGTGTTGAAATCACACTAGTATCAGGAGAATCTGGCAAGATCTGGTAATGTTTTCACTGTTTTTTTTTTCTTTGTTTTGTTTAGGAAAATATCTAAAAGATGAAGACAACTGCTTAAATGTTGAGAGATCAAAAAGATTTTGAACTGCGAGGAAAGGAGCAGGAGCGTCCAACAGAAGTGCTGAGGGAAGGACGGAAAATCACCAAAACAGTCTACCCGAATGGGAAAGATGAGACAGATGTTCAGAAATGGATCACAGGGGAAAAGGTGGGATTTGATGACTGTCAAGCTCCCTGGGAGGAGGACAGAAGTGATAAGCCATCAGGGAAACAACAGACCAAAACTTGCAGAGGCTAAGGCCAGCCAGGAGAAAGTGGCACACAGTTACAGTTTGGTTTGCTTAAACTGTAGACATGCACAGCTTCAACAGGGGAAGATATATCCTCCCAGGGATATGCAATTTGAGAAACAGCAACGGGTAATTATTTGAAGACAGTCAGGAGAAGCTAACTAAATATTACACAAATTGCACTAATGATCAAAAACATTTTCTTTACAAAATTGCTTCCCTGTTGAGGATCAGTTGCTAACAAAGTATTTTTCTAAGACAAATGAAATGCAAAGTAACAATTTATTACCCATAAAGTTTCTTTTAGTAATAGTCCCAAGGGTTTCCCTCCCCACAATCAGTGAGCAGTACTCTACTTTATCAAATGAGTCTCATTCTAAATCTATTTTGCTCCAATTTTCTCATAACATATCTTATAATTTGGTATCAATATCTAGATACAGTTCATCCTAATAATTTTCTTTGCATCGTTCCCTCGTGTAATCCTTTTAGTAGTCAAATTACAATAGTGTTTGGAGGAAGAGTCAGTACAAAGGAGAGGTGCAGAGAAACAGCAAAATTGGGGAGGGGGCAGGGGGAAATGCACTGCATCTAAGCAGCAGACAATTTGAATTACATGAAGTAGCACAGACTTACACAATTTAAGTTACATTAAGTAGCACAGGCTTACACAATAACGGGAAAACGGTAGAACCTTATCTGTCTATTGCTAGTTTTCAGCATTTTTATTTCTTAAGAAGGTTACATTTTTGCAAGGCAAGAACAGTGTTTTGGACAGGATGTGTCCCCGGACAGCAGTAAAAGACTTTCAGCCTTACAAATGAAATATTTCACAGAACAATTAAATTTTCCTAACAAGGAAATGAAGGAGCACCAAGATTCCATATGAAAACTAAAGAAAATATCTATCAGTACAGTCCTAGGAGTATTCAGAGCAGTGTAACATTTCTGGGGACCCTTTGGGACAGAGAAAGACGTGAGCTTTCCAAATGCTGTGTGTAGATAGACAGATTGATAGAAAGGAAGAAAGAAAGACAATGCTTGAAACTAAGTTAAGTTTTAGGCTTTTTCATGAAGGGAGACTGGGGAGGGTAAAACGAACACTACAAGGCAAACTACATTTCCTGATAGAAATTCAAGTTATGTCTTTAAACAGATGTGTAATAAAAAAAACAGGCTACAGACTCAAATCCATGTTATAAAGGTACAGTCAAACTAGTTAATTTTGAGCCAGACAAGAAGTAAACTTGTGGTGTGAAGCTTTTCACAGCAGCAAATCTAGCAAAGACGAATCTGCGTAGAAGGAGTAGCCCCTGGGGCTGGTTGGTCGTGTACTTCCTCTTTCTCCTACCTGAAAGGGCATGAAGGAGGGAAGAAAAAAAGGAAAAAACAAAAATCAGATGGAGAAGGGGAAGAACCAGTGTGGGACAGCAGACTGATCACCATCACTCAAAGCCAGGCTTGCACTCCTACACGAGCTGCCTGCCAGACGCGACATGTGCTGGTGCTAAATGATGCGTGTGGTCCCTCTGGGGAAAGGGGTGCCATCAATCACTCATGCCACTCCTACGCTCAAAGCCACCCAGGCAAACAGCGCTGCGTCCCCCAGATGCTGCTCACCTGTGCCAGCACTAGGGATGTCGTGAAGCATTGCTCAGAGCAGGAGCAGGGAATGCGCCTTCCCTGTTTCTCCAGGTGTCTCCTCAACTTTCACCCAACATCCTCCTCCAAAAGGAGTTAATTGCACAGAAGAAACCGTAGTGAATAAAATGCAAGTTACACTGGTAATTACAGGCAGCTTTGGACAAGTCATATGTGCATAATGCTTCCCTGCCTCTCTGCATACACAAGGCACTAAATCTTCGCCAAGTCAATCCACAGGCTTCACAGCATGAGGTATAAAACACATGAGAGGGTGAGGGTGTATGAATGTGCTGGACAAAAGAGAAAAATTGACTCTAATTACCAGCTATTACACTGTATTTTCCATTTCTCCCATCATTTTCAACAGGAACTGCAGAAGAAATCGAGAGCCTGGTATTTCCAGGCAGCTCATCACTCATCCTCCCTCACATTTCAAAGAAGCCAGTAGTATTGCAGCGACAAAAAGCTTCAGACTTTTGAGATCTACTCCCTGATGGTGTAACAGATCCAAACATCCCACCTCATCCCAGCACACGCAGGGTCTGTTCAGATTACCACAGCCTTGATGCATGCTTTGTGCTGGGACATGCTGTGGTAACGTAGGTCTCCTTTCACAGAAATTTAAACAGCATCGGTATATTTTGTCTAACGTGAGGTGCAATTCACAGCCAAGAGCCAGCTGGCAAGAGGTGAACTTCAGCCTCACATCTGTTTGTGCTGGTTTTATGAGAATTCCTCTGCTTCCAGAGCTGCAAGAGCAGCATGGCGAACCCCAACAGTTACAAACGCTCTGGGTAAGTGGTGTCGGATAGAGCAATAATGCAAAGAAAGACACTGCAAAGTTCTCTACCGTTATTTGCCTCAACATTTCAAACAGTATTTTCCAAAGGAAATTTTTCTCATTGGTCTCCCATGAAAAGCTCAGCACAATTTCCTAGTGTTAATTCTGTGGCTTTGTTATTAGTTTACAACAGCTTTGTGGTTACTCCTGAGCCCTGCCTGACCACCCAGCTTCCCACTGGAAGCACAAGCAGAGTATTTCTTGATCATCTCGATTAAGCTTATGATGCAACACCTCTTCTCCCGACAGATAAAAACGTCTACGGGAGCGAACACCTCTGTAGAGTCACCACTACCTCAAATCCTTAGTGCCTCGGTCAAGGGGTGACCACAGATAAAGCAGGAACACTGTCAGGCAGGGCAAAGGCCAGATGATGCCCATCTGTTTCAATCGCACCCCATCAGAGGAATCTTGGAGCCACAAATTCTGCTTCTGCAGCCGGTAGAAAGAACAGCAGTAGCTACACGGGCTGCCCAGCACTGGCTTCAGCCTCGCAGTGAAGTTCTAGTAGCGCTATGGTGGCACAGCTTCAAGGGACAGACATCAACAATGCAATTACCTGTCAGCACTGTTTACACTAGAGTTTAAACTGCTCCTACCTCTGGCAGATGCATGTTTTCAGCTGGATGCAGAACAGGATAAAGATTTACCCTTTCCCAAATCATGGCATGCAAGCACCAAGACCTTTAATCTGTACCATCTACAGTGCACAACTAGACTATCTTCTTGGAAACCTATGACAAGAGCCACTGAGGAAGCTGTCAGTAACACGAAAAATACTCTATTTGAGATAGGCTGCATAAAGTGCATGCCTCTTTTGACTTCTGCAGAGCATAGCTTAAGTTAAAACTCAATTGCAGCTGAAAGCTTGGAATCAACGCAGCCTCTCACACGCAAAACAAAATAAGCACGGTACGCAGCACAGCAGAGCAGGAAACAGTTGTGGGAATGCAGTGGGAAGCTGCACAGAGCTTACCTAAAAGAAAAACGCCAAAACCCAGTGCTTTCTGTCTCCCATTATGAGGAAGAATAGAACTCAGCAACTTCACTTCTAAAGCACTAAAACCTTTTTGTATCTTCCCCTCAATTCAGTTAACAGGGAAACTTTAGACACATCAGATAAAAGTGTAAAGCAGCAAGTTCCTCCAACTGGTCAACTCCATGCCAGTGTATTGCCGTGACATGGGCACCGGCCTGCTGCTCCACGCCAGCAGCACAGACCAGTCTCATCTGCTAGCGTGGACTTAATACAAGGAAAGATGTTCCCAGCTGCAAGTCAACACTGTCCTGGCTCAGAAGTCCCCTTCTGCCTTGATAATGTTCTCCCTCTGACCATGGCATAACAAGCATCTATATGAACTGCTAAGGAAAGATTTAAAGATGTTTACTGGATGCTGACATCCCTCCTGTCAAAAAATTTACAGCTGGAAGTGCAGCAAGTACTTCTCTGCATGCTAACAGCCAAGTTCTGCACTCTTAGAGCAAGGCACAAATCAGGCTCTGGCTCAGCAGTGTTTAAACCGAAGCTTTGCTTTCATGTTGGCCTAAGCCATGGAAGCAGCACAGCCAGCGCCAGCCTCTGTCACGCAGCCACAGAGCGACCACACAAGGTCATCACAAATTCTCCGAGTTTGGTAAGTGACAGACAGGGACATCTGCTGTACATCTGGTCTGCGTTTAACGCACCACGAGCACTTCCAACACTAGCACAATTTTCATTTTAAAAAAAATTACAAAAAAAAAAAAAATCAAAGGCAGCCTTAACTTTCATCCTGCCAGAATTATAAAAAATATTAAACTGGTAATTTTCTTTAAACAATGCAGCCAGCTCCACCCTGATTAGGTGCAAGTGTGCTGAAAGCCAGCCGGCACACCCTCCTTAGCAGATCTGCGTGCAGTGTGTGTACGCATGCTGCTGCAACTTCTGAAGACCTTCTGGACAATGCCACCACTGAGTTTACTTTATTACAACATATAAACCCAGACTTCTGCAGCTCAGCCCATTCACTGGGTCAGGAGGAAGGACAGCAAGGGAAGAGCTGGGGCACTACACTGCCTCAACAGAAACAAGCTCTGCCATCACCACGGAAATTCAGAACTAGTTTCAACATAATTTAAACCTTTTTAGGTCACCACTACAGCTAAGTGCTACCTAGGAAAATTTTAAAACCAACAGAGATCCTAGAAATCCACAGGGTTCCCCTAAAGTAAAGTTGCTTAGGAGGAGCTGCAGAAGTCAGCCCAATTTTCAGATCCCATCTCACCACTGTTAATTTGCATCAGGCTATGTTGCATTAAACCCTTCCATCAAAATTTGACCTTTAACATAGTCTGTATAATAGAAAGTATAATGTACAAGACAGATGGCCAATTTAATGTTCCTAATGAATACTCAGGTGAACACGGCATTGCTTACCATGTCACTTCTCCATGCACAGCAGTCACAAATTCCAGAAGGGAGTGACAAAAAAGCCTCCAAGTTGGCAACTCTTTTTACAATGACCAATAATTAAATTAGCTTAGTTACAGGATCTAACACCATGTTTTGAATTTATTCCAGCGTCACAGTTATTGGCAGGGATAAAGTTTCACATTATCCAATTAACTAAATGCACTATTACTGTATCTCAGCTACTTAAGCTCATCAGTTAATTAAGAGCTCAGTATAAGCTGAAAATAGGAGTCTTACCTGACACACATACCAAACATACATTATCTTAATGATCTAATTTTACAGTTCTGTATTACATTCCACAGGTGCCATCGGGAAAAATGAAAGGCAATTGCTCAGTTTAAGGATCAGCTGAAAGACGCAAAAGCAAACATTTAAAGATTTAATCTAAGAAATTGTATTTCTTAGAGTGATACTTGCTGCTTTACTAAGCTCTATTTTACAAGGTACTTTTTCATTATAAAATTACCATTTCACACTCATTACAAATTACTTCTGTATCAATTTCTAGATGCTTTCAACTTCGTTCCCATTTAAGAAATGCTTTATCTGAGCGTCTAACTAAAACCCACCATTCGTTTTCCCAGGGACTATGCCTTGGTAATTTCCGAGAAGTGTGTCTGCCAGCACAAGCTGAAGAAGGCAGACCTGCGGGCACACAACCATGCTAAGCACCTGCAGCTGTGGACAGATGTGTAACGGTAGGATAATGCATTCTCGATGCTCCTCAGATGTCAAGGTTCTTTCTGCAAAGTAATCTCTCAACCAGCTCTTAACAGTAGGTGATAACATTTCCTTTAACAGCTGTCAAGTTAGTCCTGCCATAGGCAGCACCAGCACACCAGTGATTTTAGGAGCAGAAATTCTAGTATGCCACTTGTTCATGTTTATCCTTTAAGGTCACACAGCCCAAGTCGTGACACCATGGCATCACTCAAGACTCCCCCAGAACGTGGACCTGGTTTTCCATCTACCACCAAGCCCATCTTTTTGGAATATTTGTTCTTCATGGCAAGTTTACAGCCATAGCATAAAAAACCCTCAAGGCCTTGCAAGGGTGAGACTTTGTTTCTGTGGCAGGTTGATTAAAAGCAAAACAAAAAACCCCCCTGCAACTTAACAAAACCGCCTCTGTATTTCAGCTGCCCTTAGCACAAAAGGCTCTTCATTCACAGAGGTGGTCTCCACACACTACAGTATTTTAACTAGCAGGACTCATCCTCCTCCCCTACTGTCCCTTGTTTCCCATCAGTAAAAAGCACACCGTCACAACATTAACAAACCAGTATGACCACAGAAGCTAAATGATCACATCACTTCGGGTGCTCCCAAACAGCAAGGTACCAAAAGAATCAGGTCCATTTTCATGTTCCTACATTTGACTGCGCACACTGAACTTCTGCAGGGCAGAAGGCTGACAGACCGATGGCCTAACGCCCCACCGAAAACCAAAAACATTCATTTACTTCTCTTCTATAGTCAACACTTTCTGGATCCACAATCCAGTTAATAAGCTTGAAAATGTACTCATGGAAGTACATATGCTAACAGCCTAAGCAAACTCCACCCTTGAGTTCAACAGCATGTAACCTTAAACAGGTGGGGCTAAGGAAAAATGATGCAAGTTAGATCTTTAAATAAGCAATTTTGAAACTTAACTCCTATCTGTTCTTCTGGACAATCATTCTCCAAGAAACTCCAGCACCCAAGACTGGAGAAAGCTCAGCAGCTAGAAGGTCTACAAATGGGTGTAAAGGGCAAGCAGCATCAATGGCTCAAAGATGCAACACCTGGGCTTCTCAGACAAGAGAGATACGGAGCAATCAGCAGTTGTCTTGGGATGCTGAGAAAGTCTTCTGCTCCCCACACCCCCACCAGACGTTAGAACACACGGTAAAGAACAACTGAAAATAAATTTCATAGAATCATAGAATGGCTTGGGTTGGAAGGGACCTTAAAGATCATCTAGTCCAACCCTCATGCCATGGGCCACC
>JAVKLA010000042.1:9767309-9784310 GCA_034782735.1 Sagittarius serpentarius | reverse complement strand
AGCCTCTCTGGGCAACCTGTTCCAGTGCCTCACCACCCTCTGAGTAAAGAATTTCCTCCTAACATCTAACCTAAATCCCCCCTTCTTTGAGTTTAAAACCATTCCCCCTTGTCCGATCACTATCTGACCGTGTAAAAAAAGTTGCTCCCCGTCCCGTTTATAGGCTCCCTTTAAGTACTGGAAGGCTGCAATGAGGTCCCCCCGGAGCCTTCTCTTCTCCAAACTAAACAAATCCAGTTGCCTCAACCTTTCTTCGTAGGAGAGGTGCTCCAGTCCTCTGATCATCTTTGCGGCCCTCCTCTGGACCTGCTCCAGCAGCTCCGCAGCTCCGCATCCTTCTTGCGCTGGGGACCCCAGGCCTGCACGCAGTATTCCAGACAGGGCCTCACGAGGGCAGAGCAGAGGGGGACAATCACCTCCCTCGCCCTGCCTTTGGAACTATCTGCTTGAAAATTAACTCCTGCCGAAAACTCTGGTGCGTCCGACCCTACATTTGATTTTCACCCCATGTGAAGGCTAGGAATTTGCCTTAAAAAAAACAAAACAAAACAAAACAATACGTGTAAGAGAGTCATGGAATCTAAAGCAGACACTGGAATCTGCTTAAGTGACTGCATAAAGTGATAAAATGAAAGTAGTTACTTTACAGGATCTCTGGGGACGCAGGAGCAGGTTATAGCAATTGACTGACAGCTCTGTTCTCCAGCTGAAGATGCTGGAGATTACAAAACACAGGAGGAAAATGAAAACTAAACCCTGAAAGGAGAGCAGTTCAGAGGGAGAGAAGCTCCAGATCAGGATCACATGAGAGCATAGAAACAGGACAAAGACTACCTTCTTCTGAGTAAAAGCAAAGTTGGATAATTTCCCCACCACCCATCCATGTGTCCCACCCCGTATCTCATGCGTGCCATGAGGTGCCACATGTCTCCTGTAGACTGCTACTCTACACTGACAGGGTGACATCCGTCCTCTTGCCTCTGGTTTCCATAGACATTTACTTATGTAGATCTTGGAAGGAAGGCTAAAACACTCCATGAGTTGAGTTTTCGCAGTTGAAACTTGTTTTCAACTGCAATCTCCAAGGTAAAAGATTTTAGGGAGAGAATGAGCATCACACAGAATCAGAGGGTTCATCACACAGGTTGAACAAAGCTCCCATTTATTCTCCAATACTTACAAAGGAAGGGAAACAAATCATATCCAAGAAAATTACAAAAAAAAATTCTGCTAACTATTCTTCCATAATTAGACTAAGGACTTACTTTCTATACTGTTTTGTTGCATAATTTAACAAATAACTACAGTTTCATAATTACATCATTAATTAGCACAATTACCTTTGAATAATCCTTCTTTTCATAGCAAATGCACAGAATTTCCTCTTTTGTGCACTCCTTGTGCACAATGCAAGATGGCAAGAACTAGTAGCATACCAGGATGATGGGAACAGGAACTCTGCATCGAAGGGTTTGGGGTGGTTTTTTGTCTGGTTGGTTTTTTTTAGCAGAGGACAAGTTGGGTATATTCTACAAGTTTAGTTACTTCTCAGTGTTGTCCAGATCAATACTGACATAGTTTACAGGACAGGCTGGATATTAAAAAGCCTTTAAAATAATACCTAGTAGGTGATTCTTCAGTTCTAACTTCCATCTGCAAGCAGGATTTCTCTAAAATTGCACAAAGTGTATCTACAATATTTTATGTACTATTTACTAATAATGCCCAGGCAACTTCAGAAGACCAAACTGCCTTTTGAAAACCACATATGTCTGGCTATTTTATACTTATCAACCTCTTAGCCATAAGGAACTCCTACCTTTCAAGTACATCTTTCGTTACGAAAAAACATATTTATCCCAGAGCTAGAGACAAATAATAATACACAAGGACATTGCATTGTTTAGATAATTAGAAAGCTACCATCCATCTTACTAACCTAAACTGAAAAACATGCAAGCATTTGTTGCAACCTGTATATATATCTGTATGTCTCATACATCCAGGCAAAAATAAAACTCTACTGATAAATGCGAGCACTTGAACAAAGTAGCCTTAAAACTACATCCTTTCAAGGCCATTTTAACCCCCTGTGGATGTACTCAGGGAAAAAAATAGACCTAGTGTAGCTTATGGTCAAGGATTATTGATGCAATCCAGCTTTAAGCATTTAACCGAAGATGCCTGAATTAGGAGCATAAACAAGGCAGCCTCCTCCAAGCAATGCTGAGCATAAACATCAGCTTCTGCTGTGAACCTCCTTCTGCAGGAGCCTGCTACTCTCCGTGAGATGGAATGACCTCTGAGTAGGCACGGGAAATGGCTCTCTTCATTTAAATTGCTCAAATGAAGATAGATTAAAGTAGCCAGAGCCTTTCTACCTTTAACAAATTCATTTGGTCTCTTTCAAAAGTCCCTGAGCACGTAAGTCTTTAGCTCTATTAATGGATTCAGCGATGCTTGTTCTGTACCAAAGGGCAGCATTTGCAATGGACACAACAGCACATCTCTTAAGTAACTTCTCTTCCTTTCAAATGAACGGATCACTACGGAACATAATTTGATTGAAAACGCATTTAATTCTCAACAACTCAGAGCAAGCTAAAAACTGGCAGTGCAATAATTATGTTGGCAACGGTATCGGCTGTTATGTATCCAGTAATAGCTGAAGTAGGTCTTGGCCATGGGCTACGCTTGTCTTCTAAAAAGGTACTCACTATCATGCTCGAAAGAGCTCATTTCTCCAGTGTCATCTACTCATAAGCAAAAGTAGTATTGTTCATCAGGACAGATGCACTTTTCCTACTTTTTCACATAATTTAAGACATGAGTGCTGTAATAGCAGATTAAAATAAGGAAGTTGATTCCAGACTTGTGAGTTAAGTTTCTGTAGGAAAAGTCTTTGGTTCCGAGTTAAGGCAGAACTCTACACTTGAAGGGAAAATAAGCCTAGCTTCAAATTTAAGGACGAGAACTTTGACTAATAATGAGTGAGAACGCATTAGGAAAAAGAGACTCTTATTTCAACCATTTGAAAACAAAAGTCCAGATCTCCCATGGTTCTTCAGTGCAGGTATAACTAATTAGTTTAGGTGGAGTTACTTCTGAAAGCACTAAGAAAAATAATAATTTAAAAAAAAAAAAACAAAACCAAAACCAACCAAAAATGCTGATTGCTGGCTATAGCAGTTAAAAGAAAAATTCACAAAAATGGCTGGATGCGAGTACATTCCAGGCTCACCCAGCTCGCTATACTAATTACTGTGCTCTAATGAGCAAAGCATGCCCATGAAGCGCTGCTTCTGCAGCTTTGATTGAGGGCGCCTCAAACCCCAGACCCAGCAGAACTGGGGCTGCATTTCAGACTCCATCACAGTAGCAATCAAATCGTAAACATGAAAGAAACCCATTCAGATCCCCCAGCGAACAGAATAAATACACAAATAAAGTATTTAGGTTTCCCTGCTTTTAAAAGCCTGTATCAAAACTCGGAATGGAAAGCATACGGCTGGGACTTAAGCAGACCGAGCAGCTCTGTTCAGCTCAGGCCAAGCCCCAGGCAGTGATTCCTTCCAACAGTAGTTTCTCTCCTGCTTACTTTTCAAGCTGTAGCTTTGGTTCATAAAACTATGGCCAGTGTTCAGGACCCTCCCTATTACAGCAATATTTAAGCACTACTAGCGACAGAGGCTATTAAAAATAATAATCAGAAAGGCAGTAAGAAAGGAGAGACTCCTTTGCTGTGGGAAGAGTAATCTTTGCTGGGGTATGTCCAAGATGAATACTTCGAGAGGGCTGGAAAAGTCAAGTAGGAAGAATCCCCTTGCATGTTCTCTTCATACTAAACCTGGAAGTTTGACCTCTAGAATTGTGAGCCAACCCCTATTTTTATGACAGAGCTGTAACTGCCCCTCTCCGAAGCACTGCATTTTCCCCTTGGCTACCACAGAAGAGCTTGTGTCTCCCGAATTGTTAAGATACCTACACCTGCAACAACAGGAGCTGATCCAAATCATCCCAACCTCTCAATCCAAACTGCCACTCCAAGAAAGCCATTGAAATATGTATATTTTCAGCAATTACACTACTTGGAAAAGCTAGTCCTAGGAACATTTAAAGACTGGTCAATAAAGTACCCAGTACTCAGTTAATCAGCCTCAACTTATTTCCACAGAAAGAGCAGGCTGTAGGATTAGCCACAGGGGAAGGTGAGGGGGAAAGCTGTGTAATCCAAAGCTTTTGACCTATGTAAAAGCTAAGGATGTGCATGGGAAAAATGCACCAGAAAATGTTCACGTCCAAGTAACATTCATGCCAGCTCCCCCCAGCTCATTCACAGGGGCTCATTATTTAGCATCAAAATTGACTTTAACACACAATAATGTGCATTGAAATCTCTTGATAGAAAAATAGTTTTGTGAGAAAAAGGGTTCCTTATTTATTAACCTTCAACATAAACAAGTGAAAGTTGAAAAGATTCAAAACAAGAACAAGAAAAGAAATGGTGCAGATACCTAAATCTGAATTGCACAGCAAGAGTTCCTTCAGCTGGAAAAAATCCTCATATTAATTTATAATAATGAAATGAGACATGTGAAAGAAGGAAGGGTGACTGCACTGAGCAGCTAGAAGTGCACTTTATCAATGGGAGATGAATTTAGCTTGGAAATTTGGCAGGCAGAGCAATCGGAGAGTGACAGCATACTTGAGTAGGCAAACCTGGAAAGAGTTTTAAGACAAGATGAGATCAGCTGGTAGAATTTCTAAGACAGAATATTGACACAGCACTGAACTAGGAAATACAGAAGCCTTTGCTGGCACTGCCATCTTGGACTTTGCACGACCTTGTTTTAAGCTGAATTGTCACTACTTAATAAAATAGGGGTTTTTTTTTAAACAAGCTTGATTATCAGATAGCAGCACACTCAGCACCTCTCTGGATGTAGCCTGCCTAGAGATGTTACCAAAGTAGGATGCTGGCAGGAACAGAAATGCTTCCTCCCCCACCCCCAAGTATCTGTAATATTTTCCTAACTAATGTGGAGCTCAGTGCAAATTATTAACTCTTGGTAATAAGTTTCCCACCACAGTAAGACAAAATGCTAATGTCGTTTCTTCCATAGTCCTGCGGCATACCATTCTCCCTGAATATAATCATCAGAAAGAACAAAATTGGAGTTAAAAAATTGCATTTGCATTCCTAAGATAAAACACCTGTCATCTTTGGGATGGATAAAGCCAGAAAAAAGTGAATTCCATAAGTGAACAGTTATACAGAATGCAAAAGAAAGACTTGTTTATTTTCCAACGCAGCATTTTGAGGAAGCTGAGGTGAGCACTGCTTTGAATATGTTTACTTATAAATTCTTGAGAAAAAGTTGCTCCCTGGGAATTGATGATGACTGATCATCCCCTGGGACGGATGAAGGCTGGGAATGGGGAGTGTTAAAGAGCCCACCTATTCTCCAAGCGTAATTGCTCCTCCAAGGTGAAGCAGTTAGCTAGACCACATCAATGGGATAGGTAAAATGGGGGTGTTTCATTTGGGGTTCACCAACTAATCCACCCCCAAATTTCTACTCCTAGTTGGTTTAGTAAGCAGCCTCCATGGAACCAACTTGTGTCAAAAACCCTTAGAAATCTCCACTGGCAGCACTAAGTGACACCCACTATGTTAAAGATAAACAAGGAACCCAAATTCCTCTTTTCTCAAATGGGGTCGCCATGTTTTCCCCACTGCTGGGCACTGACTCTCCAAAAAACCAGTGGAGTATTTCACTTTTCAAGCTGCCTAAAAAGCTAGAGTAGTAATTTAATCACAAGCCATGACTGCTCCTCCTCCCTAACTTAAACCTATTTACTGGAATAGTATTTAGGAGAATTAGGTGCACAACAGACCAGCCATTCTGCTAGAAAGGGTGTGAAACTTCCCAGGGAGACAAAGCACACGCCAAGTCTCAAGGTTCACATATACCAACACCTTACTGGACTTTGCTGGGTGAAGGACTACGAAGCTAATCAATGCAGAAGTGAGATGGTAGCTTATAACACATGGGCACCTTGGAGGATTAATTATTGCTAAATAGGCAAGATAAAAACAGCAGCAAGATGGCAGGGTTAGGAATGAAGAATTCCCTTCTGGTTAAGCTTACCTGACCAAAAAAATGGATAAGGACAGTTCAGAAAATGCAGAAGTTCTTTCCATCAAACCTGTAAGGGCCAGTTATCAGACTGTAAACTCTTTGGGGTCAGTATTGTTCCTTTGGTTCAATTTACTCAGTATTCATGAGCTAGCCCAACAGAGACCCAGACTACAACTTGTACTCAGGAATAGCACGATTCCAGTTGTAAGCACGCGTCCCCCAAAGAGACGTGATTTTAAGAAGAGACCAGGACAGAATCCATGAGACATTCACAAGGTCACAAAACGCTGGAGTTTTCTTTTAACTCTAAAAAGCGTATTTTGGTAGTGTTTCTCTCTGTAAGAAACAAAAGGTAGAAAAGCTCTTGGAAACCTGTATCTGGACACACGGTATTATTTACACCATGATCTCTCCAATGCAGTGGTGTCCCAGGCAACTGTCACAGTTGAGAAGAACCTGGTATGTTTTCTAAGGGTTCATGCCATTTAGAAGGAAAAAAGATACCCCAAATAGTTAAACTGGTTTTAGATGTTTACAGGAAAATAATCTTTCCGTACACTGGATTGTTTTTTCTCATTTTGAGAGAAAGCACACTGTTTTAGAAAGTCTCTATCATACGCCAGAGTTCAAGAACTAGATTATTTACACCTAAAGGACTCTCATTCTGGTATTGCCTTGCAATACCAAACCACGATATCCATGTTCTCTTGTTCTGACAGTGCTGCTTCTCCTTTTTTCACCCAGAGGGGAAACTAAAATTGTGTATTCCCTCTTGTTCCATTTCGAAGGCATTTCAGTTAAAGCCAAAAACTGAGCCTGTAGTATTTTTTGAGCTATTTTTGTTCTGTAACATCAATGCAGCAGCTGGAGTGTCCTGGATATGTACAACGAATACGCTTGTTTCAGTTGTGTTAAGGCAGCCATGGGACATTGCATTAAGTAACACCAGCGTGAGGCTATACAATACATGACTGATTTAAAGCATGTGACTTTAATCAAGCAATGTGATTTCAATACTCATGTGGTTTTCTGTTGCAATTTAAGCTGTTTTGGCACTAGAACTAGTTTTAGATTTGGATAAAGATAAAACAGAGATGATCTACAGAGGTGAAAAACCAACACACAAATGAGTAAGAGGACTTATCTCAAATTAGTATTTAAACCTGTCTTACAGTAATATCCGATATTGATAAGCACTTTACAGAACATATTTTTATTCGATAATTGCTTGTATTTATAGCAACCCATGTTCTTTTAATGTACTTCTGTAGGCATATAACAAAAAAAAAACCCTTACAAAAAAAAAATCTGTCTGTCATGTATTTTACTGAGCCAAGTCATCAACATGCAATTCACAAGTGAGTTCCAACTCTTCAAAAAAGAAAAAGTTTACATAGGTATTTGACCGCTTTCCCCTTCTTCACCCCTCAAAGTGCTAATCCTCAGTTGGGACTGTAATTTACCACCCATTCAGCAGGTTTGCTCATTACATGCGTGGAATGTATGTAATGCACAGGCAAAGGGAGGGATTCGCTCACTCTCAGCAAGCAGGGCATTCGCATCTCATCCCAAACAGGCAACCAGACCAAATCCGGGAACAGCGAAGGATGCTGCTACTTAGAGGTGTGAAGGACTGGAGTGCTAAGCTTCATCTGAACGTATGTTTAACTACTGCTGCCACCAAATATAGCCTCCTCGCGAATACATCCAGCAAGAGTTAGTGAAATTGTTAGTCCAACCTTCAGATAACGTTTATGGTTTCCAAACTATTTAACACATATGCTATGCTTTGCTTCCCATTAACACTTCCAAACTGCTTATTGCCCATGTCTTCTCACCCTCACTTCAGTCCGTGCGTTAACAAGCTTGGAGCAACCAGAGCCTGCAATCAGTAGAACAGAGGCTTTTACCTGCAGTATGGTCCTGCACCAAAAAAAGCATCTAAAATGTGCTTCTGTGTTCAGAGACTCCCCACTTCCAGCATGGCCCCGCACACTTGGCAGGTCCTTCTTGTCACCCATGGGGTACATACATGCAATGCAATGACTCACACAAGAGAGATTCAGAAGCGTTCGTCGGGTGAAAGCCCAACTGAAAGCTAAGCATCCTGCATTAAAGACATTATTTTGACGTACACAGCTTTTACTTGCACCAGAGATAAAGCAAATGCATCTGAAAACACTGTGAAGGCATTAAGAAGTCCAGCATACGACATATGCAACATTTCCCTATACCTTTGCCAAGAAATACTTTGTGCAGTACATGTGAAGCATGTGGATTTAGCAATTTTTACTCAAACCATTTACCTTTTCACCAGCCAGCCATTATCCTGTGATCACTGATGCTCCACAGTAGGCTCAGGCGCTCAAGCAGCAGCATGTTGCCAAAAAAAAAAAAAACTGGCAGGAAAAAATGGCATTCACCAGCTGCAGGTACTATCCGCTATTTTGAAGGTACTCTTTTACTAAAAGACTGTATTTACCCATACAGACAAGAAATCACAGGAGATGATAGTTCTGTGGCAGAAAGGTAAAGTGACAAAGTAAATGCCAAGAGAGATCCTTCTCATGAATCCAGAGTGCCCTTGATCACAGCGTGAGAGCAGAAATTGAGCTCCATGAGTGAATTTTAAAAATACAGAGGTAACAAGCTTCCAATTCCAAACTACTGTACTCTGTTCCCAATGCCATCTCAGGCCCTGAGTGTTCTCAAACTGGGAAAATGTAAAAAATGCCTTCCTACATAAAATATGTTGTCTGAACTAAGAGAAATACTTATAGTTGCTACATTTATTATAGATTATTATAAACTGTAATTTGTTATGAACTTTAAAATGTTTATAGTTTCATTTTACAAAAAGTATTGTAGTTATTTATAGAAAAGTGTCAATAACAGTAGATTGACTATGTATATGTTTTAAGGGTAAACTTTCCCTATTAAACATGTGCAAAGATAACATGTAATCTACAGCACTGTACGACACATTTTCACACTTTAGTCTCTAATCTTTCCCCCAGGCAGCACCTGTTCTCACTGAAAGCTACTGAAGCACTCTTCACTACCATTTGTAAAGTGCCTTTTCTTTCATGTTTGAGAACGTGGGAAAACCACAGGACAAATCAGAAACTCCCCAAACCCCCTCCCATTCTACCTAATCTTCAGCACAAGGATGTCTTTTTATATATACATATATATATAAAAAATCCTTCAGCACATCTGAGTTTCTACAGAAGTGAAGAATCGTTTCTTCAGAACTGTGCCCATCTCCTCCCACAAACGGCTTTCAAGCAGGGCTTTGAATTTTTCCCTTTAAATCATGTTCACTAAGGAGGGGGGGAGATGGGAAGAGAAAAGGACATTGAGAAAAGGGTGAAGGAAGGAGCTGTTAAAGCGATCTAATACACAAGCACAGCAGCAAGGATCCCTCTCCCCACCAGTATTTCTACTTTATGAAGTACAATTTTCATATGCTTTACATTAGGCCCTAACAGGTCAACTGGATATAGAACAGCTCCTGCAAATTGATAGCATGTATTAGTTGCTCGTGCACTTACTACCTGCAGAACCTGCAGTGCCCTTGCATCTCTCAGTACTGCAAAGTCTCAGGATGACAGGCTACTTAGGTAATTTTAAATATTTAAGATAGCCTAAGAAACTCCAGCCCCATTCAGCATTTAAGACATAGTTTTTAATTTACTTCCAAGGTGGGAAACGGAACATAAACCCTTTACGCAGTTTGTGCCGCCCCATCTTTTGTCCATCTCTCATTTGCACAAACCTAATCCGAGTGTGCCAGGAGACAAAGCTACTACCTGGCTAATAGCTGTGAGATCAGCCCAGGGTCAGCAGAAGGTAGCAAATGCAAAATTCAGGTTCCAGCTGAACCATAAATAAACTACATTAGACATCCTGCATATTTTACTGCACACAGATCAAGATGGTAAAATAAAGTTACATGCTATGCTATAGGTGCTTTCCATCAACTGTACAAGCACTGCAACGAGCACTGATGTGTCACTCTGACTGATATTGGTAACTCAGTATGAAACACTGAATTAATTTTGCACTTTTCACACTGGAAACACAATCACAATGCAAGCAAAAAGCTTTTTTTACTTCAAAACTAAAAAACAAAATAAAAACCCAACCAAAAAAGCCTCAAACCTCCAAAACAAACAAAAAACCCCAAAGAACAAACCACACCAAAACCTGCACTTCTTTTGCTTCCCAAGTAGAACATTTCTTTTTCTCCAAAGCTTAGATTTCAGCCAGACAGCATATAGGCAGCAGATTAAGCTGTAACAGAAAACCTCAGAGTGCAAGTAAAGTGTTTCATTCAACAGCCAGAAACCAGGTTACTGACTTCAGCTTTTTCATTCTTCCTTGCACTCCGCCTGCTTCACAGAACAGGTTCCTTCATAGCCTTTTCCTTCTGATTTTGGGCAACTGAGCCTCGTCGCTCTCGCCATGCTCCCGTGCCGAGCGACGCCAGGCACCAGCCCCCTCGCAGCAGGGCCAGCAGCCGTGGCACAGGCGCTTGCCCCCTGAGCGGATCCGATGTGCCCCGCGCGCTTCCTCCCGACATGAGGATTCACCAGCCCTGCCAAGTCACAATACAAATGCCAAAGGCTTAGCATCGCTGTGAGCAAACAGCCCGTCGGTTTTCAGTTAACAAAGCAAGCAGGTGCCTCTCAAAGCCCACCGTACACATGCAACACTCGCATCGCCCTGGCATCCACCCAAGGTCAGCACCTTTCCGCATGCTGAAATTCAGCATCCCAAACTGGCAAGACGTCCCTGAGGACCATCTCATCCGCCTGCTTACTCTATTTTTACTACAATTATGATGACTACAGCTGTTTAAACGGAGCGGCTTTTAAAACTAGAATTAGGAAGATTTAGAAAGGCTCAATTTCCTAATGTGACTTTTCCAAAAGAAAGAAGAGTCCTACAGGGCTTCCAGCTGGAAGAAAAAAAAAAACAAAACACTCAAACCTCCTCAAACTTCACCCGAAGCACCTGCATGTAGGAAAGATGGAGGTGAACCAATGGCTCCTGCCTTTACACCGCTGCTTAGGCGCTTGCGTGCCCAAGAGCTGCCACACGCAGACTTCCCTGCTTCGTCCTGGCTGCTGGGTGGCAGAATTGCCCCGCAGAAATACTCTTCCCTTCCCGAGACAGGGATGCACCAGCTCTGGGAAGGGAAAGCTCCCAGCTGCACACCCAGCTGTGCCTCTTCTCAGGGAACACCCCATGGGAAGGAAAACCAAGTCTTTCCCATATTTTCTTTCAGAGTGTGCATTACTTGGGAAAGCCATGCTGCACAGCCGCGGACGCACTGGGATCTGGCTTCTCTACAGGAGAGGATGGACATATTGCACCAGCCACGCTCAAAAAGCCATTTTGAATCTGGTGAGAAAGAATTAGGAGGATCAAGAAGCACCTACTGGCCAGTACACTGTACTCTCCTGTAGCAGGCATAAGCCATTTGTGGGGGGTGGGGAAACATTAAAAAGATTAAGGACTAAGAGGAAAAAAAACCCTGAAGTATTTGTATCAAAGGAGTCTGAATTTTAAAGCAGTGAAGCAGAGGTAGCAAATTGGAAACAAGTGCCTAAAAATGTAACTGACTTTTATACACAGCATTTGTCTACAAGACAGGGTAAAAGCACATTTTACATCAAACCCTGTAAGTATCACAGTCCTTTTTTGCTTATAAAACAGCAGAGGAGCAGTTGTATTCATTTCTCAAACACAGTCATCTGGTCTGAAGTTTTTCAGATATTTATTTTCTTTCTTTTTTTCAGGAGCTAGGTAACCAGACCGGCTGTGGCCAACTTGATCCTTCTTTGTACCTGCAAAAAGACTTGCAGGAATTGGGAAGACTTAACTGTAAGGCAAATCTTTATTTCTGGCTTCAACTATATTATAATTTGTGACTCACGAATTATATTATTCAACATTCACATGAAAAATAATAGCTATCATATTACCTGCTGCAATAAGAGTGTATCGCTACTTTTTTGAGTTTATTCAAACAGGCAACTAATAATATTTTCCATTTATCAAAAATCTCCAAAGCACAATGGATGTTCAATTTATCATATTTATTATTCAGTGAAGGAAGACACTGTTGCTTTCAACACTGAAATCCCAAATAGAGAAATTAAAACAAATCACATCATCTAGAAACCAAACAAACAATTACATGGAGGAACAACGCCAAAAAGGAAACTGAACAGCTGCGTTCGTCAGCCCTTATTAACAGTAAAAATAACACCTTATTTCATTTTCTAAGAGTTACTAGTTACCACCTGAAAAACAAAACAAAGTCTATTAGTTTACAAATGAAAAGTGTCATACCATCAAAGTGATATTCCAGTAGAAAAATACTTGGGACTGAATTATCAAGCATTCTCAGCACAAGATCCACAGACCCTAATAATCTCAAGGAGGCTGTGGGTGCCCAGCCCTTAGGAAACGAAATCATTAAAGGCTACTTTTATTCAAAGCCCTGATAAAAACCACACGTACTCTTGTGGAAATCATGAGATATTTAGAGAAAGTGGCAGGAGCCATGCTAAGCTTTTGTTATTAATCCATTTTAAAACAAAAAAGCCACAGGAAGACCTAACAGCTAACACCAGCTATGATTTAATATTACTTTTGCACAAACACGTCCAGTACCATATTTCACGGTTGCATTACAAAACAGCAGGAGCTACCTGAAGTCTAGGTCTACCTCCTCTAGATGTCAATGAAACCCCAGAAATGTGCTGTGAAGAGGCACACGCCATCACAGCTTGCAACCAACAGCTAAAATACGCTAAAATACACAAAATGCAATCTGGAAGCGGGAGATTCTTTGTATGCTCTCATACAAGGAGTAGGCACCACATGCTATTAACTGCTCAGTCATGAGATGCTTGTTTAACCCCCCCCCGTGCAAGCTGTGCATAGCCCTACTGTATTAGTCCAATTGTGAGCAACAAATCTGACTACTTAATATGCAAATTCCCTTGGTCAGTCTTCCATAGAAGCACCATGAAAGCAGTTATTGTAACTTCAAATTGGACATGTGATATGCAGCACTGCACAGCACTCTAAAGAAAATATTTAAGAAACTGTTGTCCAGTTACTGAAAGCAGAGGTCGAGCACAATATTTGGCCTTCTAGAAGTTAACAAAGCTCTAGCACTGCATCAAATACTGCAGGAGGAATTTATATTTTTAGTAATCTGCTATTCTAGTGTGTCAGTCAAATGTGCAGCCCTGTTTCCACTTGTCCCTATTATCAGTGCTGGGTGATAGGGGCAGCAGTGAAGACGACAAATTTCAAACAGAATCAGCATCTTTTATAACAAAGAAGGGCGATAAGAACTCCAGCAGGCAGGCAAACATCGTGTCAAGGAGAGCGCAGCAGCAATCAGACAGCTGCAGCCAAAAGGCTTAATCTGTAATGACTTGTCATGCCCGTACTTCTAGACGCTGGATTTCCTGCCCTTTCGTTATTCCATACAAATAACTGTCTCGCTGAACTTTACCAAGTAAGACAAAGTAATATGCAACTTCTTATAGGGGTAAGAGTTTGCCAGAAGAAAATGAACGGGTCCATGTTTCTCCTTTTCCTTCCCACTGCGCCCCTCCAAGGAAAGAGCAGAAATTTAAGAGCCCTCCAGAAAGGACTTGCCTGTGGGGATGGTAAGCTGGCAATGCAAGTTCTCCTGTTTTTGCTAAACTGTACATACCTGGTAAGTTATTAAACCTTATGTACAGGCACAAGCACAGAGTTTTCCAGCAGTTAACTCCAAACCCAATGCTCTTGCGAACACACTACTGAAGAAGTCAAATAACCTGTAAGTGGCCAGAGAACAGCTATTTCTCCCCCAGTCTCACTGTCCTGCAGAAACTCAGTCACCTTTGACAAGGCACAGCAAGAAGAGATGCTGTGCTTGGCTCCTGAAAGCTTGGCATATCGGATGTGAGACAGCTGAGCTAAAACGATGAGGGGGGGGAGACCCTGTGTCTATAAACCACCTAATGATCAAGTTTTATTCTTCTTTGTATCTCCTCTAATGAGTCACCAATAAATCCCTCTCACCATCCGTGGCACCCACCCACCACAATCAGCTTTGCTGGACTACAATGCAGCAAGCATCGAGATAGGAACTTTTCCCCAAATACAACAAACAATATTCTGTTAAAATGAAAACTTGCTAAAAAGAGCAGTGATAATGAAACAGCTGGTACCAATCTGCAAAGACCATTTCATTTCCAGCAGGATGGGCAGAGTAGCATCTGTTTAATTCTTGTTAAGGAACAGACTCCTCCTGCTTTGGTCAATGCGAACAGAAACATGCAATAAGCTGGTACACACATACAGGGGAGCTGGTATTTTTTATTAACTCAATCTTACACACAGAGACACACCTGAGTACATGAAACAGCTCTCTAAATACGTGCAAGCATCTTGACCTTGAAAAATACCGATACTAAAAGACAAAGGAAGCACACGCAGTCAGGGCACGCTGTCAGCTTTGCCGAGCAGCAGAGAAGTAATGGGAAGGGCCACTGACTGACAAAAGGACTGAGGAGAGTATTGGTATGTGGCAAATCCTCATCTCAACTCCAGGGATACAATCGAGCAAGATTTCACCAGCTCCCCACAGCACTGTAATAGGCTGGATCCATACGAATCAAGACTTGAGATCCAGCTCCCGCTTTTATGCAGCATCAAGCACTGCTACTACTGCCTAATCAATCTCTTGACCACTCGTAATTGTCCAAGAAACTCTTCCATTCTGGGGAAAAGACAGAGCTTCCCCAAAAAGGCCATCACTGGCAATGCTCTGGTTAAGAGCTGAGATGTTTCTGTTCCAAAACACCTTCCTGAGATTTATATATGATCTGGCCTTACTCATTGACAGCAATCTGAAAGCAAATACACCAGACTAGCTCGCAGCCCAGGAGCTGGAGGAAATGAGCCTTATATAGGAAACAGTAATAAGTTATCTTTCTGCACAAGTCTAGTCTCCAAATCGTGTTAGCTTGTGCTTCAGCTGGTTCACTTGCTGATGCCTCAAGACATAAGCTCCCTCGAGAGAGCAAGTCAGATTTCATGCTTGGTGTGGGCACGTTTGCAGAATTTGTAAAGCTAAGAATTCATGCAGGCTGGACTTTGACATCTCGGGAGTCAGATTTATAAAAGATATTCGGAAGTTCTTTCAGCTTAACCGACACCCCCTTTTTTGCTTGTTGAGAGGCAGGAACAGATATGTAACATTACAAAACAGGCTATTGCACACTGTAGCTGATTGTTTAAGACAGTTCTAAGAAGCCCACAATTCAACTGAAATTTCATCACTTCTCACTTCAGCGAGACAACCTTAAGGAACATTATCCTTAGAGCATGAATCAACACGAGCCAGCTGACATGCATTTCGCATCTCTTGCATCTTGAAAAACCCAGCTGCTGTTCTAATGCACCAAGCACAATAGGTTATTTAACCCCAAAGCAGCAGTGTGTCATGCCATGCGAACACCAAGCAGGAACATGCTCCCAGTAAGTCCAGCCCGGACAGCAATCTGTAGACAACCTGGATGGAGACTGCCCACCTCACATGCTGCTACTGGGTGTGTAATAAGACTATTTTACAATATCAGCCAAACTCTGATAGTTTTTTTTTCCCGCCCATCTCATTCATTTGACATCGCAGGCAAGATAACAGTGAGGAAACTAAACCGAGGCTATTTCTGTGACACGATCTCACCTCGTATCACCTAGCTACCGAAGCAGGTTTGTGAACAAATGTCAACGTAGCTTTTAATGCTATTTTTCAGCCAAGATATTTCAGGTATGCAATTATTCCCGCCATTCTTTTTCTTTGACTTCTAGTATCCTCTGGTCCCTTCTGCACTGACACTCTTGCATTTTTACTGGTTGGTAAGTCTGCTTAGTATAGATGTATTTCTGATAATTCTTTTTTTAATAGAGAAGAGTAAGGAAGACTCACACCAGACAAAGCTATAAAATTCCTTTTAATGACAATGATGTGATTAAATCCTACACAGTTCTTAGCAGCTGGACTTTCTGGTGTTTCTATGAACTATGAATCTGGCATTAATCAGGAGGTGGCTGCTTCAGATATAATTGTAAGTGCTGCATTTTTTTACATTATGGAATGACAGCAAGGTCACTGATACAACAGAACACCCATCAGCTGGGGCATCTGAAATAAAACCAGACTGATAAACAATATTCCATAAAGCACAGGGGAAAATGTAAACCTAGGTCAGCAATTTTCAACCCGAGATCTGTGGACCCTGCATGTGTGAGGACTACTTATAAGCTGAATATCCTGTTGGTAGGATGACTTTTTAAAAGACTATAAAACACGTACAGCTCAGCTGGAGAACGCTGGGGGTCCACAAACCTACGAACGTTGAAAATGCAATCATTCAGGCATTTAGGTAGAGTAAGGGTGAAGGCCGCTTACACTGCGGCAGCGCTTCCACATAAGCTACGCTCGCTGAGTAGGTGTGCACTTGCACACGAGTGAGAACAGGCTGCTCCAGCATCTGAAGCCGCTGGAAATTGATTATTTAGCACGGGTGATTTAGGCTGGAGGAAAGCATCCATCTTTCCTGGAGAGAATAAAAAAAAACCAAGCCGGCAGCAGTGCCAGGATCTAAGTTATCTGAAGAATTATTTTCCGCACACCACAAGGAGCTGTGCCCAAGGAAAACAAAGTTTGGGAGCCCCAAGCAGGCCCTTTCCCCAGCCAGTCTTTATTTCATCAGCCGCCTGCCCCCGGGCCGCGCCGGGCCGGCGGAGGGGCCGCGCCGCGGAGCCCCCCCAG
>JAVKLA010000042.1:9711701-9766438 GCA_034782735.1 Sagittarius serpentarius | reverse complement strand
CCCCCGGGCGGCGGCGGCGGCCCCGCGGGGCAGGGCGAAGCCCCGGTAGAAGTTGGCGGGCGGCCCCGGGGAGCCGCGATCGGCCCCGCCGCAGGGCCCGGGCGCAGCGCGGCCGAGGGAGGAGGTCGAGAGCCGCGGTCTTTATCCCGGGGCTGCGGGGCCAACCCCCGCCCCGGCGGCGGGCAGCGCTGCGGCGCGGCCCCGGGCGGCTTCCAGGCTCGGATGGTGCAGGGGTCGGGCGAGCAGGGCCCGCCTGGCTGGGCGCGTTAGGTGGCGAGATGTATTTATTTTTTCTTACTGTGCAGTCTGGGGCTTTCCCGTGCTTTCCTGTGTTATTTATGTCTGCACATGAAAAGAAAGACGCACAATCACGAGATAAATCTGTACCCGACTAATCATCCAACCACCTCTGTGTTAGCTGACTGCCCGTTTAAATTAGAAGAAAACTAAGCAAAATCAGTACCTCTTGGTCAATCGGCACCAGACTTCCATCCCGAGAAGAAAGTTTGACTTTTGTGTGCTTCATGCCTGGAGGGGTTATATTATTTCAGTAGCAATCTCGCCGTGGATTCGGGGAGTTACGGTTCATACACTATCAGATGCACTGTAGCTCTTCGAAACAACCAGCAGTAAGTCAGAGCATTGAAAAATGGAAGCAGACAGTGCAAAAAATAAAGCATGGTAACAGACTGTGCTCTGGGTTCCCCACACGCTCTGCTGTACATGGCAGCTTGATGTTCTGATACACAAAACAGCAGAAAACAAAACTCAAGCTGAGCATATTTTACATCCTTAAAGATGACATTGCAAATCTATTTTTTAGAATTAAAATTGCATTGCTGTTTGTAGAGCTTATAGTCACCACAGTGAAAGGAACAGATGGAGAAATTCATTTTTCTACCATTAATTTTCCCACATAATCTTCATACCGAATGACCAACCAGCCTTTGGGAAGGCACTTGTCTCGATAATTAAAATCCCGAGTGTATGAGATAAGCTGAGTGCAAAATGCCGAGCACTTTATCATCTGAGAACAAAAAGATGTAGAGCTGGACTGCTTTATGGGTCCAAATAGGAAGGTCAGTACTGGTAAGAAAACCTAGGGAAAGATTAGAGTCTGAACACACGCACACTAATTACAAGAAAAGCAAAAATTCCATGTCTGTGCAGAAGTTTAAACCAGATAAAAGAAACAGAGAGAGAGCTCAGTTGTTCTAGTTTTCTTCTCAGATTCTATCTGAGGGCCATACGGGGGTTTGCCTGAACATACACAGGTATAATCAAAGGTATGCCGGGTATATTATTTTTTATTTTGGATTGAATCTAATTTGTTCAAAATTGTAGGAATACAGAAGAAAGTTAAGGATGTTTGTTTGCAGATTTCTGTGACAGTAGCTGTTGATGTGGGTATATCATCATCATCAGAGCATGGTAATTCTGCAGAGAAAGCATGGATTGCGGTGAGGCACGTGGGATGCGTACCGGGAGGGCTTCTCTCTCTAGATATCATTCTGCCCAGTGAGATCCCAAAAATGCCCATCAGTGAGGGTGAAGGGGGTTAAATATAATGTGACTCTCTTCTATAACGGGGCGGCTGCAGGACTGTGAGCTGGCGTGGGAAAGTATGTCCACACTCAGACAGCAGTCTGCTTGTGAAGCGTTGCAGTAACACACTGACGCTTGTTATTCTGCCTATTTGGTATTAAACTTTTTAATTAGATACCTTGTTGTTCTCTCTCTCTCTCTCTCACACACACCCCGTATATAATACATGTATATGTATATAAACACTCAGGATGGGCCAAAGTCAATATTTACTGCCTGACCCCATGTATCAGGATGTACTTGCAATGCACTAATAAAGTACAGAAGACAAACCAAGACTTTTTCTAAAGAGATGATTTATTTTCAAGTTTATACTCTTCCTCAAAATAAGTTGCTTGAGAGGCAGGGACTGAGCTTTGCAATCAGAGTTTCTGCCCTCTAATCTTGGCTCTGCCTTAGATACCACTGTGGCCTTGGACAAGTCACGTAACCTCAGTTGCTCTATTTCTATCGGTAGATTAATGTTTGTCTACATATCTCTTGGGGGTATGGCTAGGATTAATTAATTCTTACTCTTTATTACTTGTTAACTGCCTGCAATATGTGGGATGTAAAACACTTTGAAGATCAGAAGTGTCATTTCACAAATTAAATGGTATAATGAATTGACTATTCCATATAGGTACAACTACCCTATATAGTTGGAAATGATCCTTTGTGGGTCATAAGCCCTACAGTGCCAACAGCTAAAGGATCTTCTTTTGGCACAAGGTGCTACTGGGCTGCATGTTGTACCAGGAGGGCCAGAGCGATGGGGTTCATGGCCCAAGGAATGCAGCAGGTAGAAAAGCCCTAAATGGCTCTACATTTGCATTGTCAGGGTTATTTCCTATATATTCCTATATATTAAAATATTTTGTATACTTCACCAGTTTTTCTATCCAACTGGGATTTCACTGTTTGCTTGCAGTCAATGGTGGTGGGTTTTGCCATCACATGATGATACAGTATGATAAATCCCTGTTCTCTGATGATTCATCCTTGCGTGGGAACAAGTATGAGATGCTGACAAATTGCACCAGTGCTGAAACTTCTGTCTCAGGCATCAACATTTTGATTTGTATCAGTGCTACCTGGGACTATAGTATCAAAGTCTTATCACTGTAAGTAAAAGTCTACCCAGATCTCTTTCATCCTCCTTTGGCAGATGGGAAAGGGAGACACAAGAGATAAGGTTATTTGCCAAAGGTCCCACAGGAAGCAGAAGCAGGAAAAAACCGTGGAGTCCAGCCACCATGTGATGCTGAGAGCGTCTTCCTCCTCAGAAAGCCTGAAGAAATTTAGCAAGTTGCTATTTTCAGATTTACTTCCACATGGCTCTCTTCCTGAAAGCTCATGAGGCTGTAGCCTCATTTTCACAGGTGACATGATGGAGGTTTCCCTGCCCCCATATGATGCACAGCACTTACATTTAGATGTGGGTTTGAGGAACACCGGCTCCCATTCCAAATTCCCACCAGCAGTTTTTAGGCTGACTCCAAGCTAATACAACGCGTCCCTTAGAAAGCCGTACTAAAGTGACTGGTATCGATCTCCACCACCTAGAGACTGCAAAGCTGTGTCGAAACAGTGTTAAACCGGGCAGAGTTTGTATTCCTGGAATGACCGAGGGAAGGAAATCTACAGCACGGGGGGGGGGGTCCCTGTGGTTGAGGAAGCCCATCGGACACCAGGACGTCCAGAGCTGGCCGACTACAAACAGACAGAGCGCATGTCTGCCTGGTCCTGCCTGTGCCTCGCCTGCGCCCTCCGGTAGTGCTCATCCTCCAGCAGATCGCCAGGAGCACGCACCCACCACTCCCAAGGCCTCGGCATGCACCTCTGCTGCAGGAAATGCTGGGGTGGGAAGTCTGAGCTTCTGAGGGAACTTCCGTCAACTGGAGAGTATATTGCTGTGAAGAGCAGGTTACATTTCTCTCACGACCCCTGCCAAGCCCAGCTCCTACTCCTGTGGACTACTTTTGCAGGCTCTTTATGTCTTCTCTGTTAATAACAGAAGGAATGGTGATGTTTCAGCTTTCTGTTACACATTTCTGCAAAGCTCTGTGGTTTCTACCGTCAATTGCTGTAGAAAAGGGGTCACTGGAAAGGCTAAAAATCACTATTTAATGTGCAGCATCAGAGATGATTGTAGGAATCTCCAGGGGTGGTGGATTCTACTGCAGAAACCCACAAAATTCCCCCAGACATTCCTTGCTGGCAGTTTTGCTCTGCCCAGAACGCACCAGTGGCACTAACCTCTGCCCCCAGCCTGTCTGCTGAGGGAAGGCTCATTCTTCGTTGAGCATTTCAGCACCAATGTCACTTTACAGGGACCATGGAAATATTTTGCTTTTTAGCCTGAAGACCTTGAAAATGTATAAATGAATCAGCCCAGAGTTTAGTCAGATATTTCTGTCTTCATTCATGTCTTTAAAACCAGAACTTTGTGAAGTTGTGTCTGTCAAATACTTGATTTCTACCGGAAGAGTTGCTCTAAGTTCAGGCTATAGGTATATAAGCTATTCCACCACAAGTTCCATTTCTTGTCTGCACTGGAAATCAAGAACTTACAAACCAATTTTTTTAACTGGGTAAAGGGACCATATATCTTAAAATATTAGCTGTTGGCCAGCAGGTACCATTGTGATAGGTGTGCATGAAGGCAGATGCCAAGTGAGCTGTCCACCTTCATTTTCTGTTTCATGACAGCTTTATTGCTGCTTCTCCCTTTCAACATACCTCTCATTTTTAATAAATTCTGAATTCTGCAAGCTGTTCTGAAAGCAGCGGGGTTTTTAACCCACCATCCCAACCAGCTCCTGTCAACTTAAATTCTCTCTATATGAGATATTTATTGCTTTGTCACATCAGGGAGGTTTTTCTAATGGTCAAAATACACATTTAAAAAAAAAAAAATTAGCCTAGACTGCTAAATAAACAAAAGTGAAACACTGCTTCCCTCCTGTGGTGACCTTCCTGGTTGCACACCGAAACACTGTAGAGACAAAATAAATTGCACATTTTAAGTGATTTATATTATTATTGTTGTTGTTGTTTTTATTATTATTATGACATTTGAAGAGTACCACTTTCTTGCAGCCAAGTATTCGCGTGCTGCTGTTATTGTTACAGTGCTGGATTTAAGTTTTCTCTTCAGAGCTGAACGGTGCAGCCGAAGCGTACGAAGTGCCAGCTCTTGCTAACTGGCTGCGAGAGAAACTATGAGAACCTTATCTCATTATGACCTGCTGTTTGTGCACAAATTCTCCTCTTTCAGCTGCAGTTGAATTGATTCTCTGCCTGGGCGGGTGCAGGAGTGTTATGTGTCGGTGTGCTAAATAATGAAGAGGATTAGTGGCAGCGGGACAAAGAGAGCAAGCCTGGATGAGGGCCCCGAGCCTACCTGCAACCTGCTCTGATGCAGCAGGAGGTGTTTTACAGGCTGCTGGGTCACTGAGCCAGCACAAAAGGACAGGCCACGCAATGGGTTATGCCATTACCATTTCTGCATTTGCTACTATTATCAATATTGTATTAGTATCTGGAGGGCTCACTCAGGATCCCGTATCTCCACCCGAAAGGACACTGAAGTTTCAAAGGGAAGACATGGGGATGTAGGATGTGGTTTACTTTAGAAAAGGAACATAGCAGGGGGCATGATAAAAATATCTGTGGTCATGAATAAGTGAGAAGAAACAGGGCAAGAGATTTGTATTGCCTTTTTTTTTCTTTTTTGTCGAGCAAGAATGAAGGTATACACTAGCAGTGGTAACAGGGTAAATCAGGGCTGATTAAGGAACAATTTTTTTCATGGAGCATGTAATTGAGTAGAGAGTGGAAGAAATGCGTAACACCCAGGACCCACTGCTTCTCTCTTGGCTTTGCGCTGATGAACACCAAAAATTCCTTCAGGGAAGAAGTTTAGGAGTTCCCTTGTGCCTGGCTTTTAGCTCTCCTTCCCAAATGCAAAGCATTTGAAATCAAAGAGCTAGTTCCTAAACAGAATATCCAGACAACCTTCTCACAGAGGACGGAAAGTTGGGTTCATTTGAGGAGAAATCATGCAGGTTTTGGCGGGAGGGGAAGGAGGGGTGGAAAAGGAAAGACATTACCTCCTGTCAAAATGCTTTTGATACAATTAAAGCTGAGCCAGATGGTAATGGTACAGGCTAATGTTACCATATGGCAGGATCAGTCACGCAAGAAATATGCTACTTTAAGGAATGTGTGAAATTGATAGATGTTAATATTCTAAATATTTGAGATTTGTATCTTGAGTATTCTCATGGGCTGCGGAGCTGGAAGAAGATGCATGTGCTCAGGAAGAGTTCGCTTGGACTGCAGTTGTACTCCGGTGGGATATTTGTTCCTCCTCCGCTCTCCCCAGCGGTAGGAAACATCTGGCCGAGCTATTGCTCTGCTCTCCCTGCTCGGTGCTGGGAGCGCGTCCCAGCAGCGTGTGTGTCTGGGCAGTGCTTACCCAGAAGGGAAATGGAGGCACAGAAAGGGACAAGGGCTCGCTGCACACGCGCGGCAGGTCAGGGACACCAGCTCTGCCAGTGCTGCTCCCCGTTCGGCAGGTTTGCAGGACGTCTGGAGGAGAGGCACTGAGGGCCACGGCCACGGGGGTCAGGACCTCCCGCACCATCCCTGCGGCAGCGGAGAGGAAAAGGGTGAGGGGTGAATGAGCATAAGCCCCAGACCTGTTCATTTCTATATGCAGAAAACCAGAAATCACGACAGTGACAATGGCGCTATCACTTGGACACTGGCCAAGAAGAAGAGGAATGATACAACTTCTCCACTCCCACAGATTCTTGCTAGCTCTTAGTTCCTAATAGTGACATGCAGTATTGCAAGGTGAAATATTTTGTTCTCTTTTGTATGACAGAACTATGCATGGAAAGGGGAAAAAAATCCCCAAACTGCACATGATCCCCAGCATGGCAGGATACATTCACACTGAATTGTTGGATGACTTTGCCTGGATGTATGTCAAAAGCTTGTCTCTTCTTATCACTATTGTCTCTTAGAAGAAGCTTATTTCATATATACTTTATTGCATTGGTGGAATTGTATCAGGGATGATAAACTTGGCTGAAAATCTGTTTTGAACTTTTGATGACCATATTAAAAAAACAATAACGACAAGAAGAGATCTTAGGTCATGATGACTGTTGTTTGTCCCCTATGCTGTATACTGCCTCGGGATTTAGAATAGGATCCTATTGTTATCTTTCCAATAAACAAAGAGGCAGTTTCTTCTCCTGCCTTATTAGATTGTCTTTGTGTGAATCGAGGAAAATAACATGTCTGTGTGAGATGGAGCACGGTATAAGCGACCCTGCTTGGCCTGTCCTGGTGGAGACGTGGCCTCCAGTGCATGTGAGGAACCCAGTGAGGGATACACAGAGCCAAGTGTAAAAATCCATGAATTCAGATAAATAAGTGCTGCTTTAATTTCTACTTCAGCACTCTGCATTTTTCTGCGAACCATTTCCAGCAATTTAAACTGAAGGGACACAGGGATTAGAGTGACTCTGGCAGGGTTGGAAACCCCAAAGGAAGCCAGTTCAGCAGAATTGGTGCTGAGGTGTGATCTCCAGTATTTTTACCAGGAAACCATTGTGTTATGGTTAACACCACAGCCTGGATTCATGTCACCTCACATCACACCTGCAATCTGCTGACCAAAGATGCTCATGATACGAAAAACCTGAAGAGATGGGAAAATGGTTTAAATATTTATACTAGTAAATGGGAGCATCATATTACTGGGTATGGAAACATGAAATACCTCTTAAACTTGTGCTTCAAGACCCTTGCTGCTGGATCTAAAAAGAAATACCTTTTGGGGAATGGTAACTGATAAGTGACCTTTTCTGAAGTTTCCTCTGTCTTTTGGCTTAACCAGCAAGCAGTGCTAGGTACAGGGGCTGAACTGGATGAGTACGGGGAGCTCCATCCTTTGGGGCTGGACAGTCCAGGGCTCGGAGGGCTCACGGGCACACAGCGGCACACTGCGCACAGTACTGCTGTCCCGAGAGTAAAACTCTGCCTTAAAGGAGAAGGGGAGCACTTCTGTTGTGCAACATTAGCTTTTTTTCTCTACTTAAGCTCCTCCCCCCCCAAGTTACTTTTTAATGAAAAAACCTTGGAAAAAGAAATTTTATTTGCCAAAAATAAAAGTGTGAACTTCCACCACCTCTGTCAACGTCAACAGTATCTGTACATAGCAGTAAATTCTAGGTTAACCATTGTAATCATGAAAGAAATACTCTGCGTACAGACAGAAGTGATAAAGTAATTGATATCATCATCCTTTCAGTGATGCTTTGTTAGTTATTTCTCATTTTGTATTTGTACATTCAATATTTCCTGCCTAAGCGCAGTATTTTGCATTTGTCCTCATTGAGTTTCAGCTGACAGATTTTGTCCCATTATCTAGATCAATTTGAATTCAGATCCTGTCCTCCATATTGTTTACAATGCCTCCCAGTAATGCCAATTCTAAAATTATATTATTTTTGCTATCATACAAATCAGTTATTAATGGACACGATGAACAAACCAGGCTTCTCTGTCCCCACTTGAAATGGCCTGTTTGGGAAGTATTTTCTTCTCCTGCTTATGCACCCAAATTATGGTGATTTTGCTTATGTTCCTATTTTGCTCCTATGCCCCTAATTTGCTCATGAGACCATCATGTAATACTGAGTACACAGTCTTTTTACAGTCTCCCTTGTCCACCAGGCCTGTTGTTCTGTCAGAGGAGGAAATTAGATTGATTTGATGTGATTTGTTCTTGAGAAATCCATGCTGGCTTTTTCTTGTCATTTTATTATCTTCTAGGTGTTTATATTGATTATTTAATAATTTGTTCCAGTATCTTTCCAAGAAATAGAGTTAGGCAGGTTAGTGGATAACTCCCGGGGCCTCTTTTTCTCCTTTTTAAAGCTAGGGCGCTGTTCGTTTCGCCTGTCCCTTGGGGTCTGCCACCACCACTTCTCAGAGATAATCACTAATGCTTCAGAAATTTCCTTGGCTGGTTCCCAAGTGCTCCGGGATGAATTCCATTAGCTCTGCTGACGTAAGGACATCCACACATTTCCACACATGCTCTTCCCTTATTCTAGCCTGTGTGTGCAGCTCCTTTCTAGCCCATGCACCAGGTGATGCTTTGTGTGAGGGAGGACATCGTGATGGATCAAAGCAGCATCTCTCCGAAATGGAGCCCGGATGCAGCCAGGCAAGTGCCCAGGCAGGGAACTGGGAAGTCCTGGTCTCCACAGCACAGACACGGTCTGGCCGATCATAATGAACCTCTGAGCTGCTTTACCCACACTTGCTTATCTCAATAAATGGTGCCTCTCACACAGCCCTGCAGAAAAGGTAAGACAGTGGTTTTGCAGCAGTTATCTCTAAAACTCATGCTACCGAACAGGGATTATTTCCTGATCATGTGTTTGCTCATCTGAGCTGCAGAACACTATTGTGAGGCTACTGAATTACAAAATGGTTTATGAAACTCTCTAAAATGTTGGTTATACACCCGAACTGGTCTGTGAGGACATCTATGACCCAGAGAAGGATGCAGACGCATTCAGGGGTTTCTGGCAGTTTTGAACTTGCAACCATAACTTTGAAAAGGAATTGGAGTATCAGAGCACAGATCATCCGCTGCACGGGGGATTCAGTCATGGTCCAGATGACAGCCCATGTCCTTGGGCTGTTGTTTTGCCATGTCATCACCTGCAAGAAGGAACAGGCATGTTCTGTGTCTTTATTGGGGTGCATTTTTGCCCAGGTGTGAACCCAGCAAACTCACACTAGTGCAGCTTTAGAAATACGAGAGGCCCCACTGGTGCCAAAGGCACAGGCACAGTCATCATGATGTGAACGCATGGGACATGCCACATCTTTATTTGCATAGTGCAGCTGGTTACACTGGACCACAGAGACATTGCGACATCTGACTTAAACGTGAAAGTGTTAATTATCATTGGCCAGGCAGGTGGGGAGAGCACGGTGTAAGCTTGAAATTTCCAAGTCATTTATTTCATTTATTAACTGTTAGGAATACATTTACAAGGTCTGGGAATAAGAGTGGGCAAGATTAGATCATGCTCATACCTTTCACAACAATTCAGCTTTTTATTAAATTTCCGTCCAGGAGGAGACTTTATGCTGATGAAATTATTTGAGGAACTATTAAAAAGAACCATAAAAATCCAAATTACATTCAGTGCAGTAGAAAGAGGAGGTTTTATGAGATTTGTTAAAAAGCATTTATCACCTGGAAACACACCATAGTTAGCAAAATCCAGTTTGCTTTTAATTTAACTGCTCAAAAGTGACTGGATGACTTTTTGTTAATACTTAAATCACCCAAAGCAATTACAGAGCATTACATACATCTCATTAAGCTTCAGACCACTAGGGTGAGCCAGACTATAGCCAATGCCAACTGTTGTGTCGCGTGAAATAGAAATGACATCTCAGATCACGAGATTCAGAACAAATAAATCAAACTGTGTGATTAGCACTCATGCCCATCATCTCAGGACTAAGGTACTTCACCTTTCCTCTTGCCCTGCGGGCCAAAGGGCAGCATACTGCCCTTGAAAGTCTGGCTCCACCTGTGATGAACGATTGAAATGGCTCCTGCAAGTGCTTTGGAAATTCTGCCCTCTTTGTGTATGAGGCACGTTGGCTGCCCAACATCACCCATTTCTTGGCCTGCGGCTCTCAAGGTGCTAAATTCCATTGTGTATGTAGGGAGCTCTCTAATCTCACCTGCAACTGTGCCAGGAAAAAAAAAAATCTTTTAAAAGGTTTTAACACAGCTCTTAACTAAGCGAAGTTAATGTTCCTAACTTGTGCAAGGGCAAAAATTCTACCCACCAAAGTGTCCCTTTGTCACCTCAGTCTGGGGTAGATATGAAGTGCTGTGCTAGAGAGGTTAACGTGAAGAGCAAATGAAGAACATTTCAGTTTAGGTTTAGAGTCAACTGCCATGTGTAAGGGCATGTTTTTGCGGCTGGTCTGAAGAACCTGTTTTGCCTGCGATCTAAGCCACCCAGCTGTAAGCCAGCTCCAATCTGGGACTCGCATTATGGCATGGAGTTGACACTGAGCCAGAACGTATATAGCCTGTCTTTTGGCCAGTACGAGCACACAGCTGGCAGTCCCCTAATAAAGAATCAGTCTTGTTCACTGACAGGATAAACTATGCTAAATCAAGTTCAGGAAAGAAATGGAGAAAGTTGGTGGTACTAATAAAGTCGAGGCATGAGTGCTTAGTAGTAAAGTCTGTATAAGTAACATTGACGATCTAAGGGTACGAGTGAGACAAAGTTGGCAGAGAAAAATAATAACTTTTGTTAGATTGATATCATGGGGAAAGAAAGGCAGATGAACACTTGGATGCGCAGTGGAAGTCTAGAAGAGAAAGAGGAAACTTAATGCCATATACAGGTTGAGATCAGTGGCTCTAAGTTTAACTTAATTAGCAGGACAAGTGGAGAGAAAGGGTGGGTGGTGCACCTCTACGTCTGCATTTCTGGTGCTCTGCAGGACCTTCCAGAACTGTTGGAAAGAGCCTTGTGGGCTGTATCTGGGTATAAATGAAAGATGTTCTCCCCCTTGGCCACCTCCTGGCCCCTGCGTTATGTGATGTGATACATACGTCCGTGGTGTGAGCATGTGCTCCCGGCGGGCTGTCCCGTTTTGTGACCCAGCACGGGTGCGTGACTTACTGTGGCAATGAGTGTTGGGGGCTTTGTGCTTTTGAAAGACAGCTACCTCTCCTTAGATGTCTGCCTGCCTGATTTCATGGGAAAAGGTGGCGGCAACAAATACAAAGCAAAAAAAAAGTATATAGGAAGTAAAACAGTGCCCCTTCCTCCTCATTTTTCCATGCTAGGTGGAAAGCTAGGTGATTTGTAATAACCTTCATTGGAGAAAACCTATGAATGCTTGCAATAGAGAACACTGCAAAGGACAGTGGGGCTCTCTTATTTAGGGAAAAACTTGAAGTAGTTTGAAAAAGGCTTGCCAAATACTTCCCTCCATGCTCCGCACCTCCATTCCTTGGTCCTGTTTGCAGGAGGGTGCTCCCCATCCCAGATGCTTCAGTGCTCTGAGAACAGCCTCCGTGTTGCATCTGACTTCTCGTGTCGCTTCTTGTGTAGCATCGCTGGGTAAACAAACAGGGCTCCATGGGCTAGCACAGTCAGCTGTGCATCATTTAGGTTAAACGGTCACATAATTTTCCCTCTTCATGTTCTTCCAACACCAGAAAACAAAGCTGCAGTTTGCTGTTATTTATGCCCTGCATTCATTGATGTCAGTCACTGAATAGCCCTTCAGGGGGTTTTACTGCCCTGAACAAACTGCAAAAAATGAGGCCTATTATCTCAGAGCAGGTTGAGCCCATGGATACTGTGGGACAGTACTCCACCTCCTGAAGATCTCCCCTGGCAGTGGCATGTCCTTGTTAACGGTTTTTTTGTGTAGACCCCGGGTGGCTGAACTGGTTCGGTGATTGCCTTTCTTTCCTGAAGCTTGACTCAAAAATCTCTGCTTTGCTGTAGTCAAACAGAGCTTGGAGACTCCTTTCTGTGTAGGCTCCCATTACAGCGAGAAATGATACTGGAAGCCTGTGGTTTAGGCGGGTACTTGGTGGACTGTGTGCTGCGGCACATTTTCTCTGCTTGACTCATCTCCTGCACTGTAAGCATCCAATTCATAGCCGAATAGTAGAGCTCTTAGGTTTGCAAAATGAGAGATTACAAGCAGTTTTAGGAATTGGGATTCCAAACCCTTTTCTGCTACTTTATGACAGTGGGGGTTGTAAAAGGACTGAGACCCTCTACCACATTGAAATAAATCTTAAGGGAATCCTGCCTCATAGCCACATTTTCCATCTGTGTTGCATGTGTCTTCAGAGCACACTGCAAGCTAGGATGGAGATTAGCAAACTCATTCTAAAGAAATTTGCTTGTCCAAGAGGCTACATTTATATGGCCAGGGTTAACTCACATATCCTACGGCATCCTGCTCAGAAGATACATCCTGCTCATGTATCTACACACAGCAAATGAGCTGGCGGGGGGAGATACGCCCCAAGAGCAAAACAAGCTTTCCAGATTGGCTTTGCCTCTCCGCTGGCACTGCTGCTGTGGAAAGCCGTCACTGCCTGCCCGCAGCCCGGCCCTGCTCTGCAGCCACCGTGCCGCCCCTTCTGCTCCGCGTCTGTGAACAGGCCCAGGTATCCCAGCAGGAAGGAGAGGCAAACAGCCAGCTGGATCGACTGACTGGAAACCTCTGCGTAGCGAGATCTCATGGTGATTCTTCCCATGGGTACATGGATATTTGTGCCTGCAGAGTACAGGAGGCATCACTGGGGTGTGCCCGCAAGTGAGTGAATCCGGGATGAGGGACACTGCACTTCCATGGCAGTGCCAATTTAAATGTGTATCAAAGTACGGACTGATTTTGATTCCTCTGTTTATACTACTACTTATTCCCTTGCTTCCCATGGTAGAGGATGTTTGAAGTATTTTGACCATGTGTATGTACCTCGTCTTTGCCCAGGGGGAACAGTCATCTTCTCTGTATCTTTCCAGACTGCCCGCCTGGACTGACGCAGATCCCACCGGCCAGGCTGACGTCCTCCGAGATGTTTGCTCGGTTGGTTGTACCCACTCCCTCACTGCGTTTGTGCGCAATGCCCACTACTGCTTTCAGCGGCCCCTTCTGCTGGAGTGCTCTGGCACATGCTTCTTAACTGTTTAATTGTGTCACTTCTTTTCAAAGGAAAATAGTGGGGGAAATAGACACTTTTTCCTCCACACCCAACTCCCCACAGATCTACCAACTACCAAATGAGATAAAGTAAAAATGTGCACTAATCTTCTCGCATGGCCAGCTCCAAGTCTGGTTTCAAACGTATGGTGGTCCTGAAAGCTGAAAATGGATAAATCTCAGTGGAGGGCAGCTGGTACAACTTTATTCTTGTTATAGTTTTTGGTGGTTTTGACAAGACCCACAGTTCAGTTTAAATACCTCAAGTGTCTTAAACTGTCCCGTCAGCATAATGGTACACAATTTTCTTGCTAACTTGATTTATGCAGAAAACTCACCCCAGCAATAACAGCACGACCATGCAAGTTTTTCACTTGCAAAACAGTATTTACTCATAAGAACTGGCTGACAACTTCAGGAAAGCATGATCATAAACAACGTTTCTTCAGCAGAGCCATTTCATTCTGTTTTATGGCTGTGGCTTTGAACAGCTCCATTACTGCCAAGGAAGGGACACTTGGAGCAAGATGACAGCCATGGGACATATTAAATACCAGCACATGCCTGTAACAGTGAGCTTTTGGGGAGCCTATTTTCAAGAGCAAGCCATCTGATTTGCTTCCTGAGGGAGGGAAACACACACCAGAAGAGCAGACACCCATAAAATCATCAGTGTTTGGCTTTCTTGGACAACAAGAGGCCCCAGGGCCGTTCTGCAGTCCTGGATGATGAACTATGAACGGCGAGAGATACAAATTGCCCTCTGTAGTGCACTTCTCTCAGATTGCTGTTACACAGCAGTAAAATCCATTTAAAAGGTTTGTCCTTCCCTCCATGCTCCACACCTCCATTCCTTGGTCCTGTTTGCAGGAGGGTGCTCCCCATCCCGGACGCTTTCAGTGCTCTGGGAACAGCCTCCGTGTTGCATCTGCAGGATTAACATGACAGCAAAGTGGACCAAGAGGAGAGGTGGACAAGCACCTCCACAGCTGCCTTCACCGCTGAAGGGAGTGGTTACGTAGTGACACCCTTGATCTCCTTAGGTCTCTTTTTCCTATTTTTTTAAGTTTGTGTTTCCTTTCTTGAACACCTTCCAGGTCCCACCCCACAAACTCCTCTTGCATTTCTTATCTCTTTCCATTCATTATAAACATCAGTACATAAATAAGTTTGACAAAAACTGTTTCATTAGACTTTGGAGTGAATTCTTCAAGGAGTCTGAAGAAAGAATTTGTAATTTGGAGCACTCTTCAAGGCTGGCCTGAGACTGAAGGAAGGACTGAGGCTGTCCTGCTCCCTGACGGAGTCGCTTCCATCTCCCAGTTTCTCAATCACATTGTGCAGAGACGGTTAAACTCCCGAGCTGATAAACAGACTGCTGAAGAATGTTTTTTCCACTTTGCCAGGCAGCAGAGAAAAGGCTCTCCTGATGCTCCTGGTGTCACACAGAGCCGTGCTGCACTGCTCCGTCAATGCACTTAGTGGGCTTTTGGGAACAAAGCACAAATATTTCAGAAGGGTGCTTTAACAAGTGTTTGTTTGCTCAAAAGCTGTTGATTCCTTCTTTAGTAGTTGCTATGGTAAACCACGTTGATTTAAACAGGAATAATGAACACACAGTGGAGAGATTCACTCTTCATGTCTGTATATATGTTAGCTCTTGAAACCCATCTCATCAGTGAAAGGGATGGTTCTGAGAAAGTGGCGATGCCATTCTGGATGTGGCTTCAGCCAGGCAGTCGCTTCAGTGGTTCATTCCCAGCAAAATACTGCTTTAGCCCACAAATTGCATTCATCCCACTTTGAAAGCAAGGTTTGCTGAGTGGCCAGAAGAATGGTGTGATCTCTCTCATGCCTCTGCCCTCTCCACTGCTTCTCCTCTGCTGCTGGATGTCTCCAGCCATAGCAGCATGGCTGGGCATGAGCACGGCCTTGGAGATGCTCCTTGCAGATAATGAAGACAACCCCAGTGTTTACCACTGTTAAAACCACCCACATACTCCTTTTTGGCCTAAAGAATAGGGCTAAAGTGGAAGGGGATTTTTTTGGGACAGTCTGTACAAAGGATTCTGCTATGTTTGCTGCAATATGAGCAATAAGCCACAACGAATTTCCACTGTTTCCCTGCTGCAAAGTAGCAAAACAAGCACAAAGCACCATCAAAGTGCGACATGCTAGAAGTTTGCGAAGGCCAACAGCATCCTTCCAGCCACATGCAGCAAATAAACAACGAGTGCAACTGACTCAAAAAGGCCAACACAGAGAAGGGAGAAAGCCACCACGGCTTCCTGCAGCCCTCTGACCCATCACCCTTCTGCAAGGGTGGGAATGAGGATTTTGATCAGAGCGTGATTCTTCTTCCCCAGGTGCAGGGGGCAAGAAAGCCGTGAGCTGACCATCGACAGTTCCTGATGGCTTTTCCTGCAGCTCCTGGAGAAGGCCACTGGAGAGCTCTGCTCTGACAAGCCCCATTCCCCGCTGGAAGAGGGCCCTGCAGATTTCATTTGTTTTGCAATACTTCGCAAACGGTGCTCAAGGTTAGAGCTGTCGGGCTGGGAGGAGGCTGACCTCTCATCTGATGGGTTGCTCCATGTCCTGCCTCATGTGGGACCCAAGCTCCACACAGATTTAGGTTTTCCACGTTCAAAGGACTAATTAAACACCCACCTCCCCTCCTTGCAACCCGTGCAGTGGGGCTGGGCTGAGCTGTGCAGGGGTGGGATTTGAAGCTTGGTGTTACTGTGTCCTTGCCCTGTGCTCAGACCATGAAGTGACCTGAGAGGACGCACAGTTGTCTCCATCTCCAAGACTTTAAATATCATAGTTTAAACCTCCGAAGTAAATCCATTCCTCCAACCCTTCTGGCCCAAGAGGCTCATCATTAAAAGCCTCAGCTTTTAAAGTACTGAGTCACTGCTAGCACCTTCTTGTTTACTGTTCTTTCAGTTCACATTGTGGTATTCAAGACAGTGATACACGTTGGGGCTCAGCTGTCATGCCCAGGTAAAAAGGAGGCATACAATTTCATAAATGAGCCTTCTGCCTACCTGAATATAAATGGCCTCTGTATATCCAGAGCACCCCAGGAGTCCAAGAGACAGGCAGCGTTTTTCTGCATGCTTTCCCTGTGTTGTAGATGGTGTGCTATTTCAGCTCAGAATTAATACTACAATTAGACTGGTTGGGGTTTTAATGGCATCGCTGGACTATGAACTTTTGAAGCACACTGTGTGCACCAAGATATCAGGGTAACAAAACCAGCTATTATTGTTGTTGTTATTATTACATTGCCAAGAAGCCCTCATGAGACCGGGACTCCTCCGGGAGGGCTCTATGCTGACGCAAGGTCAACCCGGCGCTGCTGCCAGCCAAAGTGCGGGCAGCCAGGGCAGAGCACAACGAAGACAGAAGCAGTAGATAATGGCAGGGACTGAATATATTTCCCTCCACTCTGGCCCACAGCTCTTCATATAATGGGCTTTTTTTGTTGCAGAAAGATCAGGAATCTTTCCAGCAGCCTTGGACCCCAAACCGCAGCGTGGCGGTGCTTAGCGCAGAAAAGCTTTGCGGGTCACTTTGGAAAGCTCCTGTAAGCACAGACGACGTCTAATTCCCTGAGGCACATTACAGTGCTGCCTGTCCCAGCCCTTGTGTCAGAGAAGAACTAAGGCATTAAAACTCCCCACTGTCTCCCCTTCTGTGGGCGAGTGTCCAGAGCACAGGACTTTGAATTTCATCCTCGCAGCATGTTGGTTTTGGATCTAAAGAAGATCCAAACCGCTCAGGCTGCAGCGATGAGGGGTGCCATCTCTTGGTCTGTTGGAACACCTTTAGGAAGGGAGCTGGAGTCGAAGCTAGAGAACTACTGCCAAAAAGTACAATACAAGTAGAGAAAACATGCTACAGCAATGAAACAAAAATAGAAAGGCTAACTTAGATAAGGCCCTGACAAGAAGCTAGATGGACTGTGCCACTTCAGCTGTGCTTGTTCAAACCTGTCTTTCTGTATTTATTTAATAGATTCCAGCATCTCTCACTTGGAATCTGCTTCAGAAGTGCTGGCTGATTTCTGTTCAGCAGCAGCACACAACCCCGCGTCTTCACCACCACCAACAGCGCTTAGCACAGAACTGTTAAGAAGTGTGACCTGGACAGGAGAGGAAGTGTCCTTTCTGATGCTTTTGGGTTGTTGACATGGGAACGGTAGCTCACCATACGGCACATCCCTTCTTTTAAACCAGCAGGGAGGTTTAATTATTCAGGCTGGGAAACAGGCTGAAAGAGCTGCTCAAAATGCCTTCTGCTGAGGCCAGTCTGTTCCCCTTAGTGATCAGATGTTTGGTGTCCCTCTTCCCCATTTGTATTCCTGCTCCGTGCCAGAGAAGAACTGGGGCTGGCACATGCAGCCTCAGCAGGGTAGATGCTTGCTGAGATCTTCTGCGGAACCTCTGTGTAAGCTAAAGGATACCCAGCCTGGTGCTCCCCTCCACTCCTCTCTGCTGCTCTCCGAGGCTTGTTCTCATGGGGTCCATCCAGTAAGCTGCTGGCTAGCTTAGAGCCGATAAAAGGTCTTAAAACATACTGGGTTCAAAAACCCAGGAAGCAGGGTCCTGCAGTGTCTTGGGGATCTTGTGAAGCCACAGAACCAGTCGGTGCTTACTGCAAACACGCACTGAAATAGCACGCCCACACTCGCAGCCTGCCTTGCAAACATGGTCATGCTTCTTCAGAAATGATCGTTTTTGACGTTTCATCTTCACAGCCAGTCTCTCTCCGCTATATGCTAAAGCCCTATTAACAATAATGTGACACCTACGAGATTCTAATCAAACCCCCAAAAGTTTAGATCAATAGTTAATTAGCTGGGCACCTCTGGCAGACGGTGCAGTCAGATGGAGTTGTCAGAGCATAGCAGTCTCCTGTATCAAGTCTTGTCATCTCTGCATTACTGAAAATTTGAGAAGGAGGTGGCATTGTGAGCTTGTTGTGCATGCAGGAAACCCATCCAGACATCTATACATGGATACAAGGGACTGTTAGGGGGTCTCAGAGAGAGCTGAGATAATGCATTTGTTACATCTCTGCATCTCTGTAATTTTATCTTGGCAAAATGGCATCTGTGTGCTTTAAAGCAAATAATAAAATTCATGTGGGTCTGCCTTGCAACTGCTAAGATTTGATCAAATTATGTTGTCAGAAGTTAGAACAACCAAACCCAGTGAACGCCCCATAGAAAGATGCAATAATCTTTTTTACTGAAACCCTTTTCATAATACATACAATATAAAACATATGTTGCATTTTCAGTGATTTATTTCTCTCTTTATGTGGGTTGCAAATTCACTTAGAAATAAACACTGCAAAAATCAATAAATACTTCATCCTTTGGCCTTCGGGCTTATTTATTCACCAATAACTTACACTGCATAGCCAAAGAAAAACAATTCTCTCTTCTTTATTTTCTGGTTGAACAACTCTGAAGCAGCAGAAGAGGACACACTCCGCTATTGTTTTCCTCTGCTGCAGTAGCCAACATTGCCCCTGATCTGTTTGAGGCAGAGCTGGGCAAACAATTTGCAAGTGATGCCAGGAACATAACACAGTAAGATGTCCTCAGGGCTTTCAACTTGTACAGGCTATTAGCGACTGAGACAACAGAGAATTTTCTGAAATTCTTCTTCAGAAACAGCTTTTTTTTGCCAGAAAATGCCAATTTACTCAAATTGGAACTTTTTGTGGGAAAGGTTCTGAAGGGGATACTAGAAGCATTGCTAAACCTCAGGTTTTGAGCTGGGAATGCTGAGAGAGAAGATCCTCTAAGGGATTTGCTGATTACATCCATCCCAGATAGGCATTCGTGGATGTTAGCCTTCCCCGGTGAGTGCCCTGCTGCCCACCAGCCTCCTCCTTCCCCGCAGTGCCCTGGCAGTGAGCCAACAAGACCGCTGGGAAACCTGGAAGTGTTTTCCGTAATGGAAAAAACTTCCTCCCACCTCTATTTCTGAGAATGGCCACCTGGCTTTAACCTGAAAACAGCACAGAAAATGGGGACACCAAGGAGCCTCCCAGGCAGAGCTGGGATGGGAGGGGGCTTTTGGGGAGGTCCTGGGGCGGGCTTTGAGGGCAGGAGCTTTGCTGAGGACTCGGTGCTTCCTCGGCACCTCTGCCGTTAGAGGCATTTTGGCAATGTGGATAGGAGCTCAGTTTACTAGGAAATCTATTTTTGTCGCTTCCTCCGTGCAGCAGGAGGTCAGGCTCAGGTGGAATATTGTTCAGTATTTCATATGCTGAGATGGCCAGGGAGAGTCCCTGCTTCCTTCAGCAGAGTTTGGAACAGGTTTGGGAAAATATAAAGCACACAAAAAAACCCCATCCATACAACTTGTCCAGGAGCAAGGCTTGGCTGCTGACTTTGCAGGCACTATTTTTACACCTGAAGTGCTTCCACACTCCCAGGGGCTAAACAGAGCGGGTCCAGGGGAGACATTCCCTGGGGAAGGGCTCTGCTGACCAGAAGAGGCTCCTTCCTGTTTATTAGCTGGAGACACTGTTTGAAAGCAGGAGGGAGTGACTGTGTCTCTGTGTCTGCTGCATGACGAAGCCCTGGATGCAGAGCATTTCCTTTGCCTTGTTTACTGGCCAGTGAAAACAATTGCAAAAAAACCCCCAAAAAACCAGAAGAGCAGATCCCTGCCCTTGGGGCCATACATTGGCTTTGGCTGGGGGGATGGGGAAAGATGTGCATTCAGGTCCCAAGGTGGGCCCCATCACAGTCCTGTCTGAAGGCTTCTCTGCACTCGAGATGGTGATCCTCATGACTTGTGGGCACTGGCCGTGGTGAGGCCATCTTTCGAGGCAGCCCAGCTTGCGTACCCCACCGAGTAAACTCCACCTATTGCTCGCAGGAGCTCCAGTCCAGGTGTCAGCCTGTGTTGCAAAATACCGACGTGGTCTGAATCGTCACAAGGAGTCACTTGGGCAACAGAAAGGCTGTTTCGAATGATATGAGGACCACGACTGCTGCTTGGGCAGTTTTAATTCTAGCAGGCAGATTGCCACTGGTCCTCAAAAACCAGGTGACAAGCCACCTGCTGCTGGGCGTCCAGTGAGAAATATCCAAGCAATTCCAGCCAGACCCGGCATGAGGCAGCGCTGCACAGACAGCGGGGCTGGCACTGCTGGCTGGGGGGTGTTTGCCAAGCAGTTCTGAAGTAAAGTCAGTGTTGAGAAACCCCCGCAGCCCACCGGGGCTAGGTCTATCTAATAACGTGGGCTGAGGGAAAATGCATGAGATAATCAATAGGAAACACGGTATGAGATGACACAGAGCCCTGTGGCTTGCACTTTGGAGAATTATGCTGGGAGCCCTGTATCCACAGCTGATCCCCATGTGCATACTTATTGATACAGCAAAGAGGTCATCCTGGAAAGGGAGTTTGCAATTCACTTTATAAATCACCGTCTAAGCAAATATGAGAAGGCTGCCAAGTAGGAATGTTTACGAACTTTGTAGCTTCCATTGTAAACTCTGAAATATCAAGAAGAGAGAAGCCCTCCTAATCCCAGTGGCTGGGCAGGCGCTTCCCATTCCGGGGCCCTGCTTCTGTGTCTCATTAACTCCTTCAGGCAAAAATATTTTGTTTGGTGTCATAGTGTTAAACAGCACATGCTTTAAACACAGCATGAAAGACACAAAAGGGAAGAACATTTTCAGGGCTTAATGAACGTGAGGCCTGGACTGGCTGCAACAGTATCCTATAGGATCCTCTTCATTGTCTCCCCTCTTTGAGAGATATTTGGGCCAAAAGCTCCTGTGGTGTACACAGAAACAGTCAGGAAGAACCTGAAGATAAAGGAAGGGGGTGTCTGTGCATTTTTGCATGTGCATTTGTATGGCTAGATTTGTCTGAGTGCGTATTTGTGAGCAGCACCATGACCGTTGGGTACATGCAGCACAAACAGCACATACCTTCTCCCTGATATAGTTGAAACTGCCCCAATACAAGCCATACCCCATGCAGCTAAGAGAGTTTTAACTCGCATGTCTAAAGGCCAGTGATATACAGGTATATTTTTATATTTGTGTCTGCACCTGTGCACCCACTTGGGTATACATCTACGTATTGGAACAGCCTGGAGAAGCACCGAGTGGTTTTGGTCTAGCAACCCAGAAACTGTCTTTATGAAAGCTTGCAGAAAGAGGGGAGATGTACTGGGAAGGGGAAAATCACTGTGCTGGCCTGATGACGGCTGCCAGCAAAGCCCTGCCGTGCTGCAGGAGGGGTGACTGCACTAACTTGCGGCGAAGGGCACTGCTGGGCTGTCCATGGGAAGGTGGGTTTGAAATGCTGACCTCGTCTGCTGCTTTTTGCCTTGGAAGAGAAAACACCACCAAATTTGCCTTGGATCACAGGTGCATCAGATGACTCTCATGGCAGCCCAAAGCTGATTGATCAGATTTATTCTGCTCACACCACAGAGCGAGGTATCACCCCATCCCCTCCTTTCAGAAGAGGGCCAGTGTTACTCAGTGAGAGCAGGCTGGGATGCAGGAGCAGCCTGATGTACACGCAAAGGGACGTGCTGGGGTGAAGGACCAGCCTGCAATGACGGGGAGCTGCAGGGGGGCACGAGAGAAACAAACAGGGGGAGAGGTGTGAAAGCCTCCGCCGCCCCGTGACCAGCAGGGATGAGCTGACAGGACAGCGCAGACCCCCAGCACATGGCGAGAGCGATCAAGTGCAGTAGAGACTCCTCCACACAGAAATTTTCCTTTTTTTTTCTTCCCACAAAGCAGGTGGCCATCATTCCCTCTCCCCAGCTGGGTGGGAACTGCCGCCTTACAGAGCAGAGTGGTAATTTAAAGCATTTGAAAATAATGCAGTCTTCCTTTTCTCCAAACGCAGAAACACCTGAGGGTCAGTCAGCTCATTCTGTTCCTTTCCCAGAAGCCACGGAGGAGTTTCTGAAGTGCTCCCAAACTCATTGAGATGATGCCTTGACAAAGTGCTCTATCTCTGTAATTGTTCAGGGCCTGGTACGAGCAGCCCGAAGCGAGCAGAACAAAAACCTCCTGAGTGGAGGGCTACAGCCTTGCACCACTTACGCTGCCGCATATCACGCATCTGTTCACCCAGTGGGGGGTTGGCAGGAAAAGTTTTTCCTCTCACCAGCTGCAAAATAATAATTTCCCCTCAGTCCAAAGCCAGAAAAAGTAAAGAAGGAGATATCTTTTTCTGGCTCCAAAACACTCTGTGTTTCTGTTCACCCTAGTCTTCCAGTGGAGAAGGACAGGGTGTGCGTGTCTGGCACTTGCATCCTTCTTGCCTCTCTGACGTGATGTTCCCTGTTTTCCAGCAAGGCGGACGCAGCCGGGAGGTGATCGCGGGGACGTGCAGCCGCGTGGGCGCTCTCCTGGTACCTGCTGGCTGCCAGGCACTGCTGAGGGGGAGCCCACAGCCTCCTCTGCTGAGCTCTTAAATCCGCACCTGGCCACCGCTCACTGAAATCGAGCAGTCTGGAGTCGTCACTGCTTTCCCGGAGCACCAGGCTCTGTGACGGACACACAGGGTGGTGCTGTATGAACACACATGCTATTCCTGATAGTGCTGCACCAATGCATCCTTCAGGTACCAGCATGGGGAACGTTCGGGTTGGCTTAGGATGATGTGCACAAGTGTCGCAGGGCAGAGAGGGCTTTCTACTGCACCATCCACAAGCACTGCAGCTCAGAGGCCCTTCTGAGGGAGCGGGGAGGGGACGGCAGAGCACGCCACATGTGCATTAGCTTTTCAGGTTTTGGACACTGCAAGTGAGGAGGGAATAACTCAGCTCAGCTCTCCATCCAGCCTTTGGAGAGCTGCAGAATGACTTCAGCCCAGGCAGTCTGCTGGAGTCGAGCAGAGGGCCGGTAGCTCCTTCAAGACAAGGAAGCCAACCCGAAGATGCAGAGGGCTGCTCTGCGTGTGTGCAGCAATGAGCAGCATCCTGAAGGCTGCAGGGCAATGGTCCATCTTCTGTACGTGCTGGCTCGCACGTTTGGTGTCCGTTCGCCGAGCTTGCAAAGGATCGTGGAGGAACGTTGGCCAAACCCCACCCAGGGATGGTCTGTGGCGAAGCGTGGTGGGGATTGCAGCCGGGGACCCCAGAGCCCAGGGCATCTTGGGACCACCTCGAGCGCATCTCTGTGTGCACGTGTGTGCTTGTTAGTGCCTCTCTGCACTCGCAGGCGTGTGCTGACTCAGTACCTCGGTAGAAGGCTGAAGGCTTGTTTGCTCACTCTCCCTCGGATTTTGGTGGAGTGCAGGAAATTAGTCTGAGGAGGAATAGAATCACAGAATCACAGAATCATAGAATTGCCTAGATTGGAAAAGACCTGTAAGATCATCTAGTCCAATCGTTAACCTAACACTGACAAGTCCCCCACTAAACCATGTCCCTAAGCACTACATCTACATGACTTTTTAAAAGTGCCTTCCCTCCCCGCTCTCAGGGGAGACCTTATCGCTCTCTACAACTACCTGAAAGGAGGTTGTAGCAAGGTGGTATCGGTCTCTTTTCCCAGGACGAGAGGAAACGGCCTCAAGTTGCGCCAGGGGAGGTTTAGATTGGGTATTAGGAAAAATGTCTTCCCTGAAAGGCTTGTCGAGCACTGGAACAGGCTGCCCAGGGAAGTAGTTGAGTCACCATCCCTGGAGGTATTTAAGAGGTGTAGGTGTGGCACTTACTTAGGGACATGGCTTAGTGGTGGATTTGGCAGCGCTAGGTTAACAATGGTTGGACTTGATTTTAAAGGTCTTTTCCCACATAAATGATTCTGTGATTCTCCCCCAGGAAAACTTTTCATCTGGGAAATAGCTCTGTTATCTTGCTATTTCCTGGTTTTCCTCAGCAAACTCATAGTTTTAATTTAGGAAAATTTAGGTAGGTAAAGCAATAGAGAAAAAGTAATACCCAAAAAGGGCTCCATGAAATCATCGGCATGGTGTTGTGTTATCAGACCTTGCACTGCTTTGCACTGGCATTGCTGGGCCGCAGTGGGAAGCTAAATAAATGGAAATTGGTTCTAGCCTCAAACTCTTCCTGCATTTTTCCCTGCATTCCTTTCCTTTGCTCATCTGGACTGACAAACTGCTAATCCAGACTGCTTTTTATGCTGCAAGGCTTTATTACTGCTTAGAGAGCTGATAGGAAGTATATTTATGCTGCAATAACTGAGTGCCGGAAGCCTGTAGAGCACAGGGAGGGACAAGCCTCACTTTGTGCCGTTTGCCACCTAAATAAGAAACAGATTTTGCAGGCACAGCTGGAAAATCTTGTGACAGTCCTGCCACCCTGTGAGGCCTAATGGATAAGGCATTGGCTTCCTAAGCCAGGGATTGTGGGTTCGAGTCCCATCTGGGGTGCCAACATACTCTTTCCAAATGTTCTACCAGTTTTTCAGGATTTTGCACTTGTTCAAGGGTGAAGTGCCAAAACATTGGGGGTGCCCTGGTGAGGGACGGAGGCTGCTGCTGGCATGCACCGAGGAATAAGGAATGGGGGCAGCCAAAAGTCCTGGTGGGGCCGGCCCCGCAGAGCAGGGCAGGACTGTGCATTGCTCTGCACTGCTCCGACGGCCAGGGCTGCAAGGAAGAGCTCTGTCTCAGCCACGGTCTCTGCACCAGGCTCAGTAGTTTTCCCATCCCCTCTACAGGGAACCTTTCAAAACATCTCTTTTTCCTTCCAGGAAGCCAAGTAAAATTGCTAACACAGGATGCCACCTGTTTCAGAGGTGGGTCCTGTGAAAGGAACAACACTGGTACATCAAAGCCTGTCCAAAATGCACGTGAGGAAGGAGAAGATGTCAGGAAACGGTCAGATGTCTCCTGCACCGTTACGTGGCACTGGGCTGCCGGGAATGGAGCAGCGCAGCAGCCCTGGGAACCCGCAGTGTAGCAAGGAGGCTAAGGAAGGGGAAAATCGGGCTGTGCCTAACACAGGAAGGCTGATGATAAATAAGATGAAAGGAGAACACAGGCGGTGATGGGCCAGAGAGGAGTAAACTCTAAATAAAGCAAAGAGATGAATCTCCGAGCGATGCTTCATCCAGATAAGGTTGTCAGTCACTGCAAGGGCCAGCTCCGGGCTTTGAGAGCATGTTTGTAACAGGTCAGGGGCACTGATGCTTAAAGGAGAACTCCCCAGGCTGGGAAGGAGCTACCCAAGTGCAGGGACAGGGCATTCCCTGCGTTTTCCTCCCCAGCACCCTGGCTCCCTCATTCCTGCTGCAGAGGAAGGATGAAACCATGCTACTGTTCACTCCCCACTTTTCCAGGGCTGAGGAGCTCCCCAGCCCGTTTACTGGACACACGACGAAGGAGGTCACCTGCCTGCCCAGGAAGAGGGACAAGATGTCCTGGTTCTGGAAGCCTTCTTTCTGGGGCCGCAGGGATCTGTTACCACCAGGAATAACAGACATCATATTTTCCTGTTACGGACATGTCCGTCATCCCTCCTGTGAAGCCCTGTGACCGCCTCCACCCTGGCACGGAAACCCAACCCGCCACCCCAAACAAGGTGTTCTTTCACCATGTGGTGAGAAAGCCGGGTGGCCTCACACGGTACATGACATGGGTGGCTGGCGGAGGGGTCACCTTCTTGGGCAGAGACCTTCTTTGTAGAGGCAGGCAGTGAGCTGTAAGAATTAATATATAAGCAAACAAAGTGGAAACAATCAGGAGGGAACATGATATCTGGAGTGCGTCACGAGCAAATATGCTTTCCAATTAAATGACTAGAAAGAAATGGAGGGGACTACATGAGAGGAGGGGAGGGGGGAAGGGAGAGCTGCCTTCTTCATTGCTTTTTCCCCTGTGTGTCATCTTTTATACCTGTGGAAAATGACTGCAAGAAGCAAGTATATCAAAATGGTAACCCTTCACTCTCGTTCCAAACAAGTGAGATGCTGACTCTGGGAGCAAGGAGATTGCGGCCTGGCTGGTTTCGCCTTGGAGGCCACGTCTTCAGCCTAGTCCTACTCCTTGGTCTTACCTCTTGCAGGAGAGACTATGGTATTAAACCTGTGGTGTTGGAGGGCTAGCTGGTGCTTTGGACTGAGAGTTAAGTTTACACTTGGTTGCAGAACTATTTTGCAGACTAGAACCCTCTTCTGCTTAAATGTTTGTGTTTGAGGTTGTTTTGGACAATCCTGTTCCTAAGAAGAGCAAGGATAAGAGTTTCGTAACAGTTCATGCCAACGGTTACTGGTGTCAGGGAAGACTGCTTCTTTAATGAGCTGACAGTGGGGGTCAAGAACTCTTCTGAGATATCATCAGTGTAAAATATCCAGTGTTTCCAAGTGAAAAAGAGTGTCCACGTCCTGCAGGATTCATTCTGTACTACATACTTCACTTTCTGCTCTCCGGATTTGCTGTTTGGCCAAGTAACATGACAGCCCCTCTGTGTTTGTACCCCTCCCTCACTCCAGCTCACGCTGCCATGTTTAAATTATTCTGTGTCAGCATCATATTTGGGGCATTTCAAACAAGTTTCATGCTACAGACAGAAAGACTTAAACCTGAAGGCTCCCATGGGAGCCAAGAGCTGAACTCTGTGTGCCTGCAGCATTGCCCCTGTGGGAACAACTGCTTCATTTATCCATTTGTCCATTCATCTTCCCAGCAATGTGAACAAGAAAATCCTCCGCAAGGAATAAGCCCATCTCTATTTGTCATCTGGAAGGCTTTGTTTGTAATGCTTGCTGGCCTTTTCCAAGCTGGAGGATTATGGAGCTGAAAGTATCCCTAAAAGAAAGTAGCCCTAAAACATATCCCCAAATCAGTACAGAAACGCCAGTGAGTTAAAATGAATGCAGTATGAGAGAGGGGAAAACAGCCCTATTTGTTGCTCGCCTCTGTACAGGGCAGGAGACCTTTGCATGCAGCATCCCTGTGTCCTCACCAGCATGTCTGAGCTCCGCTGTCCTGGTCCTTGCTTTCCCACACCGCTCTGTCAAAGAGCTTCTTTCTTGGCCATCCTGCACCATCCCAGTTTCCTCTGGGAGGAATGTGCTAGACATGCTAGACATGCCAAGTTATGGTTTGGTTAAGTGGAAAGATTATTCTCGGTATGACATGATGAAGTACAAATGAAAAGCTGGTTCTTGGGGCTGTACCCTCTCTGCTCTGCCTCCTGCCAAAAACGCCCTTAATTAGCACAGAGGAAAAAAGAGGGCTTTTTTTGATTGATACTTGAATAGAAAAATCTAATAAAAATGTTAGCCTGCACTGAATCAAAACATTTTTATTTCCTTCTGAAATGAAAAAAAGAAGAAAAACCTTTCATTTTGTTTCATTTTTGGGTAATTTAACAATTTCAAACCTCTGATTGTGCTTTACGTTTTTCAAAGAACAGGTCAACTGTGAAAACAAAGGACATTTCAAAATTAAAATCTGACCACTTTGTTTTTAGCCCCTAAACAGACCATCTGATTTAAAAATGTTGAAACTGTGTTTTGACTTTATCAAAATGCTTTTTTCTTCCACCTCAAATTTTGTGTCTGGAAGGATTCAAAGAATTCAGTCTTTTAGGGAAGAGAGGGTTGTAAATCTCCTGTTCCCTGAGAAACAATTCCCACAGCATTATCCTCAAGTTTCTTAATTTTTAGCTAGTCTTAGCTGACTCACTCTCAAATGTTACTGTAATCACATGGTTTTCACACAATAATTGTTTACAGCCCAATTCTACCCATTTCCATCTGTGCTTTATCAGTAGCCACTGCTTAAACAGTGTTTTCTGTCAATAGCTGTCATGAGTTCCCAGGATACTAATGTGTTTGGGCCACGCAGACGCTGAGAAGCTCACAAACTGTTGGGAGAAAAATCAACCATCCAGAAGTTCCTTCCAAGGACAAAAAAGGCCCTGAAAAGAAGATTCAAGGGGAAGCGTCACCAAAGAAGTGGGGAACAGTCCACCCCGCTGTTGGTCCTTCACACCATCAGAGAACCTGCTTCCCTTGACGACCCTCCGCTGCCCATGGTCCCTCCGGGATGCAGGGGCGATGGGGCAGCTCTGCCAGGAGCAGATGGGGAGGAAGAAGGAAGAGTCAAGGTAATCCCAGCCATCGTAGCCAGATCCAGGTTAGGGTTAGATTTACAGGCACCCTGGTCCTAGGAAACAGGGAGGGGAGCACAGGGACCTGCTTCTATCCTGAATCCTGTGCGAGCTTGGCACAAAGATGAAGGCAATCCCCCAGCCTCTGCTCGCTGCATGATGTTGAACGAGTCGCTTCCTTTCCTTCTGAAATGGAGAGTCTGAGCCCAGCTCTCGGCGCGGCCAAGGATGAGGAGCGGGACAGCCAGGGAAAGCATCATGGATCTGTTCAAGCCCTCCCGAGGGCAGCCAGCTGCCTCTGAATCTGCTAACTCAATAACTGCGGTGCTCTGCAAATCCTCTTCAGGCAATGAATCCCCTTTTACTCAAGAAGTTTATTCAGTTACTCTGCTATTTTCAGTAGGGAAGGCATTTTTATTGCAGCAATTCAATAAATTAGCAGGGATTGGTGTCAGTAACCTCTGTGCAACGTCAGAAATGCAAAGCTTCATGTGGCATCATCCCATTATGGGCCTAATCTCATCTAAGATAACTGTGTGATAAGGGTCAGATTTCCTTGGCTGCCTTTATGAGTGTGCTAAGCTTATCCCCTACAGGAGACAGGCTTTCACCTCCTAACCCCTCCCGTAATTATTCACTCTCTGTTAGCAGAGCATGGCAGGTCTGGCTTTTGAATTCTGCTTCATACGATATTATTTATCTAGGCAATCTTCTCCTCTCAGTGGGTTTCCACTGATGGCTTTTCTCTCTGCTGCTTTCCCCCCTCTCTCTCTGCGGTTCTTCCCGCTGTGTAGTTTGACCTTTTAAAGTATTTCAAAGACCATAAGGTTCCTCCTGAAGAAACGGGACTTACAAGGAAAGAGGACAAGAGAGGAACCCTCTTTGCCAGGTTGTGTTGATTCTAGCGACATGAATGACTCCCTGCACAGCCCAGGCTGAGTTACTACCTGTTGCCCCCCTCTCTTCACGTTCCCCACCGGTGATAAATATTTGCTTTCTCTTCTTGAGGCTGCATCATGTCAGGTTTCATTTGCAGAAAGCTCTTTTATTAAAAAAAACCCCACACACCTCTGTTCAGTAAGATGACTTTCAGTTTCTGCCCTCAGCTATATTTATTTTGTAGGGAATTTATGGGATGAATACGCTTTTGTTAGCACAGGGGTGGTTACAAACGGTGTCGGCTGGCAAAAATTGTAACTCTCCTGTCAGAGAGGTTTGCAGGACGGGGAGGGGAGGCATGCTTTGGCAGACTCCTATTAATCGTGATAAGAAATGCTTTAGAAGCACCCTTCCACAGAAGGGAGCTCAGCAGCAGATCCCAATTACATGGTGAACTACACAGGCTGTTTTGTAATAGATCATTCCTCACCGTCCTTGCTGCTGTCAGCTGCGACCACTGCTTTCTTCCGAGAGGTGCAGATTAACATCGTCCCCATCACACATCTGCAAAGTAAATGTGTCGAGGGGCACGGCCTCTATGCAGAGGACAAGACTGCATTTTTCCTGTTCAGATCCTCTCCTTTCATCTGTGTGTGTGTTAGTTTTCATCACCGCTCTCCTGATACAATTATTTTCATCATCTGAACTGGTGGGGGAGAAAGTCAGGATGCTCAGTTTGGCCATCTGTATGCAGGATGTGTATGGATGGGAAAGCAACTGGCAGCAGAACGAGCGTGTCTAAAGGTCACTGCTGATGCTTCAGATGGCAAAGATCCTGCTCAGGTTGTGGTGATCTGAACACAACAGTGAGGCAGAGGGGAAACTCTGAAAGCTCCTTCTCTCAAGACTGAGCTCTGGGGCCTGTGTTGGTGAGCATTTCTCCTTTTCAGATGAATGCGTAAGCTAAAACACAAATGTGGCGGCTGTTCTAGCTCTCACCGCCCTGATCTGAAGGCATCAGGTGACAAAGTGACGATGCTTGGGACATTTTACTTTCTCTGAGAGCAGAGTTCCCTCCTTTCCGTGCTGCATCCCTGAGAGCCGGACCCTTCCTCTCCGAAGAGAGGAACCTGGAGACGGAGCTGAGCTGCCCTCTGGGAGATGCCCCCGACCCTCCGCTGATGGTGGAGGGAACTTGTTGCCTGACTTCCAGACAACTAACGCTAGCTGAGAGGAATCCCTCCCTTCACATCTTCGTGTCTGCAGCACTTCACGCTCCAAGACAGACTTGACACAGGGCTACTGCTTACTCCAATGCCCCTTGTCTTCTGTTCTTCTAGCCTGGAGGTATCTAGCAGGTTTGCCTTTGGTTGCCTTTCCATCCTTATCCTAGGGGCAGCCCGTGCTCACTGCACACCCAGCTTGTACATTGAGCCTAGATACTGGTTAATCAGCTGAAATTATGTTCTCTCATCTTGGGGCCTGTGTCCTTTCCTATGAATTGGGAAATGCACCAGGAATGAAACCCTCCATCCTTTGTCTCTGTTGCTGCTCTCCTTGGCACAGAGGAGCTGACCAAGAAAGCAGAACAAAGGAACAGAGGACAAATCCATTTCTTAGGAGGCACCTCAAATCCACAGTGTGCTCTGAAATCACTGCTGGAGCTCTTCTAAGTCCATAAAAAGGAATTAAAAATGGATCTAAAATGGTCTACAAATATTAAAAACCAACTCCTTAGTGCTCCACGCTGTTATTCTACTGTTACTGATGGGAAAATGGATAGAGAGCAGTCAGGAAACCCGGCCAAGCCTGCATATTAGTATCAAATTAATAATAGAGCTAAGCTTAAAACTTAAAACGTGCAGTGCCTAAATCTAACCACAGCATAGCACAGTTTAATATTTTCCTATCTGCATCTACTTTTATAAAATTTTTATTTCTCCACCTTTATTTAATTTTGGAGCCCAGCTATATTCTCAATGGATATCAGAGGCAGTAAGAGGGAGAATGTCATCTCCATAGAGAGTCTTATGGTGCCTTAAAGATACCTTGAACAGAGAAAGAGGGATCAAAGCAGCGCACCTCCTTAGCCCATCATGTGCCTCTGAACGTGACGTGCCCTGTAGACAGCAGGAGCAGCAGCCTTCATTGGCAATTGCCAAAGCTACAAAATAAATGATCCCAAGAACCCAGTATTTAATTTTCATTCGGTGCAGAGGCTGGCTTCTGTGAAAATGAGGGACCTCTCACCCCAGTGACACCAAGGGAATTAGCAGGCTGGCTCCTTATTCTTCCACTCATTTTTTAATGAAGTGTGATGGCACGTTGGGGGAACCTGGAGGCCGTATGGCATCCTCACTCCTCAGTGACCCACAAACGGGGATGTTTATGAAAGTGAGATGAAATGAAAGGAAAACAGAGTGGCTGTGCCAATAAATGAACGTTCTGTCCTGCACATGCTTCCTCTGGGACATGGGGAGGAGGAGGAGGAGGATTGCTAATCGACCAGCTGTTTCTCACCGTATATTATTTGCGGTTGCAGGATTGCTCATTTAAAGCCACTGTGCATGCAGACGGTTTGGACTTGAGTTTGGCCGAGGAGACCCTACGTTACCAAGAGCTGTCTCTTTTAAAGCATTTGAAACAACAAACTGGAAGGGCTGCTCCTACCCAGTTAGTCTCAAAGTCCCTTTGAGACTCCACAGTGCGTATTCCTCTGCTCTGGAGGCTACATGGTCTGTGTAAAATAAATTCCTACGGTTTGAAAAAGGATCATTAAGCACCTATCATCGCAGCTCACCAGGAGGGGAGGAGGGTTACTGTATAAATTAACACTGCAGGGTTTTTTGTTCATTCTCTAAGCAAAGCCAGATGATAATCTTTTTCTCCAACTACAAATTAAAAGCTGATTTTCCTATTTACTCTAACCCCAGACTCAGCCTTGGGATGTGGAACCTTATAGATCATGCCTGCCTCTTAATGACCACCCCAGTGAGATGTGTCCCAGGGTCTGGGGTTAGCCGGTGGTGTCGCGGGGCAGGCTGGCCCTGCTTGCTCTCCCGGGGCTTTGCTGGCTGAGCAGCAGTAGGCAGATGGAGGAGTGGGGGCACAAACGTGCATTTGTGGAGCCACTGCATTAGCGCTGCTCACTGATACCTTCCCACTGTGGGTGAACGAGCGCCGCAGCGGAGGTACAGAGGATTTGCCGGGACCTCGGATGCTCCATTTCACAGTCCAACACCTCTCGGTGGCTTTGGGTGGGATGGCGGGCTCGGAGTCTGGGGGAGGCCCTGGCAAGGGGTCTGTTCTGCAGAGCGTGTGACAAGGCTGGAAACCGCCCGTGGTGCTGCAGGAGAGGCAGCCTGGGGCTCCTGCGTCTGAAACACTGTCAGAGCTCACCGGGGTGCACCTGGTGCAGATCCCCTGCTCCGAATGTTCTTCAGCATTGCCCTGCAAACCCCTCTATACCCAACACCCCCCTTTTCAGCCTGGTACTGCCAAATCCATTCAGCCCACTGGAGGAGGCAGCAGGAGGGTGGCTTGAGGGATGTCAGCAGAGGAAAGGAATCACCAGTTTTGCAGCTTTGCCTCCTGAATCACTTCCCCAGTTGCAGGCTGTGCTGGTGGGGAGGCCAGAGCAGCAGGACAGGCAGTGCTAGTAAAAACCCGTGGTGTGCAGGCAAACACAGGTGAGCAGGATTTACCATCACAGTTCTCCCTCTCCTTCTCTACACCAAATAGGACAGCTTAATCATTTTTTAAATGCTCTTCCAGCAAGCTGGGCCACTGGGATGTGCGGGGTGGCTCCTTAGCAGGCTCAGGGACTGGGAGGTGACAGCTTCAAGCCCCAGCCTGGGTCACAACGCTTTGTGCTGCCCCGAGGCGCTGTCTGGGAGAGAGCTGGAGGTCGGACACCGGCAGCATCACGGCAGGTTGGAGTCTCTCCAGGTCCTGCCCGGCTGCACTCCCCTCCCACTATGGCAGCTAGGACTCTGTCCAATGCTTACTGGAATAACTAGATAATGGATCTGACTTCAAAGTTTGTTAATTTAGACAAAGCAGTGCAGGCTCTGGGTTGGACCAAGCATTTTGCCTCTTCAATTGTGTTTGAAACATACATTGTGACGTTAGATTTCATATTCTAAGATGTGCTCTTCAGCACAGCATATAGGAAACGGAGACTTTTGCTTTACCTATCAGTACCCTTTTGCCATGGAGCAAAGGGCTAGTGATTGCACTTCAGCAAAGCAGTCTGAGAATGGGGAAAATAGCTTTTTCAGAAGGTGAATGGGAAAATGGCTTTTTCCCCTCAGAAGAGAAGCTACCACCCCAGGTGAGGGAGGGAGGTACGGTGTGGTGCCACTCCAAGCCTGAGCGTGCAGCTGTGGTAAATGCAAACGCTGAGTGAAGAAGGCCCAACAATCTTCCACAAGTTTTGGTCCAGAGAAGAAAATGTGTCCTTTCACCCAGCCTGTTCCACAGGGAATTGCTCCCAATCGCTTGCCCGAGCCTTTTATCACGGACCTCACAAGATGCTGCTTGCCCTGTAACATGTTCTCCAGCCAGCCTTCCTGCTGCTGTATCCCCCCGTGTCAGGCATCGCAGGGAGCTTTATAACAATAACCTAAGCATGGTGGAAAATAAAAATTGCTCTGGTCCCTCTGTGTGCTTGTGAATAGAGCGCCAGCAGCTCTTCATAAACTTTCCTCGTTTTTCTAGTTCATTAAATGTTTCACTGCCTTCAGGGAAGGGTATGCCCCAGGCAAGCAACACAATGGCGTAGGATCAATTAGCAGGGATGCAGCAGGGCTTTGCCCCATCTACACGTAAGCCAGCCCTGGGATTAGTATCCTGTTTCCATGTATACTTTATTGCCCCACGCCACTGTGGCCAAAGCTGTTGTAAGCAAGAGACCGCAGCACTCAGCAGCTGAAAAATACGAAGCTCGTGTTTGGTGAGACATGAAGCAGGCAGGCAGCTCCAAAGCAGAAGAGGCAAAGGCAGCACCCCAGCCTGCGCACAGGCTATCTGCGCTGGAGCACGTTGCCTGCAGGCAGATGGATTCCCTCTGTCCCGGGGCTGGAGTTAGGTCCAGCCACACGTCAGCTGGAACAGCCAAGATACAGGCAGGGCTGAGGTGTTTTACGAGCTGTGCAATCAACTACTGTATTCTCCTGTCTTTCTGACACTGACAACAGTGAGCAGAGGTATCGAAATAGATGCAGATTAAGAGCTAGGGAAGCCTAACTTCTTGGTGCAATTTTGGCAGCCAAGTATGGACCCTCAGAAAGTTGTTTGTTGCCTTTTATTTTTGTCCATTAGCTCCATCAGCAGTAACGGAGAAATGCTTGTGAAGTGTTTTCAACACAAGTACCTCTGGGGTAAATCTTGTTAAGCAGGTGCTGCTGAGATAGCTGCCCTCATCAGGTGCTGCAGAGTGGAAAGGCAGTGTGGCAGAGCCAGGACAGACACTTTCCTATCAGAAAACATGGAAGATGATAGTCTGTAATTCAGTGGATGATGACACAGGATGTGAAGGGTGCTGCAATACCTAGTTGTTTGCCATCTGCTTATTTTTTGGTGACCATGCAGTGTTCTTGGATTGGACAAGAAGCCAAGAGCATCACAGGCACAGGAGCTTAGAAAGTCGTTGGCACCAAGCACATTAACCAAGCACTGGCATGGGACAGACAGACCCTAACTGTGGCTGTATTTTATCTTTCAGGGTTTTGAGCTGTGTGTCGGATGTTGCAGTCAATGTAAGCAGCAGGGTGAGGGCAAGCCAGGCTGGACCCATGGAAAAAAGCATGGCATTTAATGTACTGCCATTATGAATTCATTACAGCACCTGAATGTGAAATGAGAGAGGGATTCAACTTGCGAGTGACCCAGAGCTGATCCCTGAGTCTAAGCAAGGGCCTTTCATTAGGGGAGGTTACTCCAGCTGCTAGCTCGGTGATGGATGCTGGGACAGAGCCTCTTGTGCCACAGTGATTATCCAACTATCACAACAAATCCTGCCTCCTGCGGGGCCAGGTCTTGCCAGGCAGCGGGCAGGCAGGGTTTCTCACTTTCATACCCCAAATACCCACACCAAGCAGCCAGGGAACCAGGCTCCTGGTTGACTGTGGCTATTTACTCTCCTGCTTTCCACGCCGGGTATTAAACAAACCACCTAGTGTACGTTTGCCACCAGGACTGGGGACTGGAAAGCTCTTTCGTTCCACATTGATCTTCCTGCTCTTCCATCCATCAGAGGAAGGACTCCTTGTTTCGTTGCCAGGATTAGTGCTGGCGCCAGTCCTGCTTTGGTCTGAATGCCCTCCTCTGAGAGTGGCTCGCTCCTTTCCAGAAAGGATGCACGTGGAGATAGTCAGACTTTTATGTTATGGCCAAGGGGAGAGAGTGTGTGGCCAGGTACATCTCACCAGTCAGGCGAGTGCCTGGAAAGGGCCTGGCATCACCGTTCTGGGTACCCAGGAGAGGTTCAGAACTCAGCTCAGAGGGACCAGAGTGACACTCAGCATGGCCTTAGGCTATTCCTCAGTGTCAGCTGAATGCAGCTGTAATAAATATACCCAGTAATTTCAGACTGGAGGATAAACAACACAGAAAGGGCTTTTCTTTGCCTGGTGTTTTAAGGGAACAAGGCTTACATCATTTTTCACTGTCTCTCCTCATACCCCTAATAACTTTGAACTTGTTAGTTAAATTCCAACAAACTTAACAGAGGGACACAGGTGCCAAAGAGAGCAAAATTCCTTAAAATGTTGTGAAAAATGATGTCTGAGCAGCAGAAAGCAAATCTATCAATATCCTCTCTAAGGAAGAGGTTGCAGTATCAGCACAACCTTTCTGAGGTCTTGGAGGACAGGCATGGGCATGAAATGCAGGAAAGTCTCCAGCAGTGGAGTTGCTGGTAGGAGCCTGTGTCTTATTAGACATCAGTGATTCCAGTCCTCCAGCAAGGCTTGTCTCCCAGGCATGCTCCATGGTGCACGGTGCAGGGAGACAGTCCCAACGACACAAAGGCAGGGCAAGCCGAGGTGCTTCTGGCTTTTTGCACCTTGGTCTTTGCTGACAACCCCTTTCCCTGCTTGTCCTTCAGGCCAAGAGCAGTCCCACCCCAGGAGACCCCTTCTTCGACCAACTACATCATACTATCCATCCCTCCATTTCTTATCAGAGCCATCTGTCTTCCTGCACGCTGGAGGCTTTCTTGGAGGCAATTGCCTGTGTGCACACCTTGGGGAGCAGGACATGTGCTAGCAGGCACTTAGCTTATGAAGGCAAGAGAGTCCCTGCTCTCTCTGGTGACCCTTGGCAGATTAACGTGCCAGCTTAATGGGAGTAAAACTCCATTAGTCATCAGCAACCTGACACATCTATCCCTGGGCTGAAAACGCTTCACTCTGAGTAGATGAATAAGAACAAAGTGTTTTCAGAGGATGCAAAGCTACAAAAAGGCAGGTTGTGGATGCTGGCAGAGCTCTGGAAACTCTCTGGAAGTGACTGCACACTTGGGAGAGTATGGGTCATTTTGGTCAAGATTTACCTGAGTTTGACTTTTAGGACTGCCATTGGAGCAAACATGACTGGGGGATGTTCAAGTTCAGGCTTGGAGGCTGGGATACACTGTACACCCAATTTTGTGGTCCAGCTCTGGTTCAGTGTTTCCAGAGCTCCAGAAATCAAGCTGTGTACTAAAATTTTAACTAAGCAAAAGACTTTTACCGAACAGATATGCTAAGACACATTTTGGACCTTGAGAACACCTGTCTGTTAGGATGCAGGCTTTGTCCATCACTGAGCATGTTCCCCTCTCTGAATGCATCAAAAGGATGGATATCAGTGAGTAAAACTAAAAAGTCTGATCCTTAATTCGTTGCACAAAGTGAACTGCTTGGGAAAACATATCAGTTCAGGGCCATATTTATTCTGTGGATGAGCTGCCTTGAACAGTCTCTGGAACCCAGAAACAAGCGTGCACGAGGTCCCTCCACCCACGCCGCACACAGAGGGCAGTGTGAGAGAGGCTACAGAGCTGGCAGCGCTGAAGAGGCAGAGCTGACACACTTCAGAAGCAAACAGGCCATCCCAGAAACCAGGCACAATTGTAAAGGTCTGGGTTTATGTGACCAGTGATGCCCAGTGTACTGAAATTATTTCCCTCGATGTCTGCCAACAGCACAGCTAAGTTTCCAACTCTGTTCCTCCCTTGCAGTGTTGTCAGATTTCATGGATGTATTTTGCAGTGCTCAGCCTCAGCTCCACAGCGCTACAGATCTGCAATGCCTTTTCATTGCCTTTAAAGCTGAATGATAACAACAATGGTCCCCGTATTTGTGCCTCCAGTGATCAATAGATATGTTTTTATCTGTGGCACTCAGGAGACTTGTGTGGGCAGGTCCTACCTTCTGGTTAGAACTAGTTTTAAAGATCTTTCTTTACCTTGGTGTTGATGCTGTCTGGCTTTCGTGGCAACACTGCTGCTCCGTTGTTTTTATAGGGCTGCCCATACACCAAAACGGCAGGCATTGCCTGCCTGCCTGCCCTAAGGTAATCAAGGTATCTGCGCTTTGGCATCCAGACCCAGCAGTTAGTTACACGCCAGGCTCCCAAGTCCCTGCATACATGTTACTTGTTACTGCACCGCAGGGATTCTGGAAACCTTAGCCAAGATCACTGCTTCTTTTGTAAGAGGTTTCATGTTCTGGGTGAAACACTTTGTGATTATATAGACCACTAAGAATCACGTGGCGTTTCCAAATCAAGAGGGGGTGAAAAATCACTAGATCATATTTCTTGCCTTTTTTCTCTGCCTTAGACCAGGTGTCCTCTGTCCCATCCTGCTGACCCAGCCGGCTTGGCTTGCCGTGCGTGTAAAGCCGGGTGGTAAATGGAGACACTGACAAGAGAGAGCTTTTGCTGGCTCAGCACCTGTGGTACGGACAACATCTGCTGCCATTCAAGGGCTCCTCTTGTGCTGTTGTGAGGGAGGGTCTGCAGAACAGACTTGCTCAAGTGCAGATCCTGCGTGTCTCTGGCTCCTCTCCCCCACACTGACTCGCAGGAGGCTAAAAATAAAGCCTGTTTCATAGATACTATTTTGGGGGCTCTGTGTTTTTCCTTGCTTTAGCTCCCCAAGCATGCGCTGCTATTTTTTCCAGTAATGATCAGCATTACCCTATACATTTGTCTTTAGAATACAAAATTTTAGACCTGATTATGCAATTATTACCAGTCTAAATGATGTGCTATGTGAATCAGTTTTCTTAATTAAAAACAATAACAAATTTGGCTTCATTTATAGCACTGCTAAGTGATTAGCCCTAGGATTAGAGTGGGCTTCTCCAGGGACTGTATGTTTCCCAACACACATCACTCCTATCAATGTGTTTTAGCTGTGTGTTCCCTGCAGAAAATCACCAAACTGTGCCAGCTTTCATACTCTTGTACAAGGTGGAGAAATATTTATAGGAAAGGAGAACAAGACCGTTTATAACTGTAGGCACAATTACAACATTATTACCAATCTAGGGGGGTTGAAAACAGATCACCAGAAGCAAAGTAACTTCACTGTCTTAGTAAGCTGTGGTCTTGTAAAAGCACCATGGGACAAGTTTTTTCTATCGGAGGGAATGAGAGTATCAGAGATGCACTGAAAGCACTAAAATGTTCAGTATTAATAAAATAAATGTTACAAGTTATTAATCTTTTTGTCCCAGGGCTGGCAGGTCCCAAATGCTTTGACTGGTGAGATCATCCTCAGCACTTCCCAGAGAGAAGCAAAATGAAGGCTAACGAACACAAAAGAGCAAGATACCCTGCAAACCCCATTCCCCCTTCTGAGCGAGCCAGCAAAGTCCACCAGGAACTTCAGGTGAGGCCCTTTGCCACCCTCATGTCTTTATCCCCTCTGTGCCTCCCGCTCTGAGGAGCAATCCTGGGCCAGCCTCATATCCAGCATTTTTAATTGTGCTTCTGTACTTGCAAGGGGGTGGCTTTGTTTGGATGCTGGTGCTCTGGGGGAAGGCTGCGAAGAGCTGGGGAGCCTGGGCAGCAAGCATCCCTTGGGACTGTTTAAGGAAAAGCTGAACCTGCCTCGGAGCAGGGGAAAAGCTTAGCTGGCCTCTTGCAGTCTCTTCCAGCTCTGTTTTTTATGATGTTATTTATTTCTTGCAGATCTCTTATTGTCCTCTTCCTTTGATTCTGGCCGTAATCTACATTTTGCTGATATTAGTGTGAAAATGATTCTCACCTTCACTCCATGCTTGTGCAGTCCACCCACCCTTAACAAGGGCATAAATTGAAAACAATGCAAGTGACAGTATGTGGCATCCTACAATGTTCAGAGAGCAAACCCTCCATCTGCGTTAATCTCTTCCTCTCCTTGCCAGTGTCAGGCAATGCACTTTTGTGAGTAAGTCTTTTTTACTAGCAGAGCTGCTATTCTCTGCAAATCCTCTAACCTACAGACAGTCTGGATCTGGAGAGCTCGCAATACATGTTTAACAGATAAAGTCTGTGAGACCTTTTTTGGTGCTAGTTCTCTTTCTGCAGTTTTTAACATTCAGCCTTTTTCTGTGTGGCACAGGCTCCCCTCTGCCTCTGCTCCCATCAGTTCTGCAGTGAGGCCATCCGGGCAGCGCTGGCAGAAGAGTAGGACTTGCTGGGTCACTTCTGTCCCTTTACTATCATATGAGGTGTCACCTGCGGGGTGGGAGGCTGCAACCCTGCTTTTCTGCAGAGCAGCACCTATTTCTCTGAGTTCAGGGTAGTAGGGGTGCAAGACCATGCAAGTGCTGCCGTAAGATGTGATGCTTTGATTTATGCCAAGCTGGAGTTTCCAGCATCAGGATTCTGTGGGTACATGTATGCGGGGGTCATTTGGCTTTACACTTGACTGGAGATGTGACACAAGGTAAGGTAAAGGGAAACACCTTCCGGGAACTCCGATGCCTCGGGGACTCTGGGGACCCAGAGATGGGAGCAGGCTTTGGGTGTAAACGCCAGGAGCCCCATGCAGAACAATGCAGCCAATTTCTGTGCATGGGCAGTGTTTTTCCCAGTGCTGGAACCCAGAGTAGTAGCTGTCGTCCTAAAAAAGGAGTAAAACATGGCCAGGGAGTGTGTGTGTGGCCCTGTCTACCAGCTGCCAGCTCCACCATTTCATTTCCCTTTAGATGTCCGTTCAGCAGCGTGGGCTCTGTGGCCTGGCTGGGCTCGGTGCCGGGGCTGGGCTGTAGCCATGCCTGCCTGCAGGGCTGCCCAGGGGCACCCTGACGCCCCGTGGGAAGCAGGGGCATCACAGCATGCTGCCCACGGTCCGCTTTGGCTCCAGCCCTTCTCCCAAATCAGGCTTTTAACCACTTTTCCCCCCTTGGCTGCAGAGAATGATGGGAAATAGAAATTTCCTACTGCAAGTCCTATACAGTGAGAACTGGCCAGAGGAGAACAGTTTGTTTTGGAGATGTAAAAAAAAAAAGAGAAAGCTCCCCGGGTTATCTTCATTTCAGCTGATGCTTCTGGGATGCTTTCTGGGTCTCTGCCCTCGTGCTCTGCAGGAGCAGAGCTTCCAGCAGCTGGCCATAGACCAGCGCCTCTGTGGGCCAGGAGCTCAGCAGCTCTCCGAGTGTGTATCCAACCTGAGACACCACAGCCTCCTGTGGTCCAGCAGCTTGTCAGTTTGGCTTCTCCACTCTCCTCCAGCTGACAGCGTTCCCAAGCACTTCCCAAGTGTTCTTCCAACTCCAAATACCAACATCAACAGCTGCTCTCTCATCCTGGCCCCAAGGAGGAATGAGCTTTGCAGGCCCTGTTGGATGGCGTGCTGGTGCGAGCGGTGGCTGTGCTGAGCTTGCATACACATGCACACACATGTTTATGTGAGGAACCTGCCAAATGAAGGCTGATGTGATGCCTTGCTGTCTCTTATGGGGAGTAGGGGCACAGCTGCACCCCAGATATGCTCTCTCCCATTTTGGTTGGGATCAGCAGCTTTGTGGTTCCAGTGCTGTTGGTTACTACAATGCGTTGAGGTGGACCCAGAGGGACAGAGTCTGCTTGGGCTTTTGGTGGGGGAGGAAGAGTCTCCAAGCCCTCTGTGGCTTTGGTCAGAGTGACAGAAGCTGAGCCACTTGGGACACTTTCATTAGTACCTACAGCCCCTTGGAGACCGGTCATGGGGAACTGCTGCTACTGGTATGGAGTAGGGAGGGGATGTGAACTTGGGCATAGTCACCAGCTGGTGGACTGGATGTCTCTGAGGAAACTGAGCATGATCCAGGGTGGTGGCAGCTGGCATATGGTCCTGAACGGAGGTTTATCCTCCTTCCTGGGGATCAGGGGATGAGGGGGAAAGCAAAGGCAGGAGGGTGCTTGTGCATCGATATCACCCAGGATAGAAGCCAACGTGTATCACTGACGTCAAATCTGACCCCTGTCAAAGCCGAGTGTCCTGTTACAGTCAAGTAGCATTTAGCTTCGGGAAAATGCCTCCGTGCTGAAGCTGTTACTAACGCGATAAATGCTGGAGCTCCAGGGAGACTGAATAATTACAAAGTCCTCAAAGGAAAACAGCGCAGTCCTCCTTTAAAGTAAAGACAAGATAAAACTTCAAAGCTGGGAGAGGTGAACTGGCTCTCAAAACATTGTAAACTCTGAAGTTAAGTCTGCCTCTGCACCCTCCCTGGTCTCACATAACCACTGTGTTAAGAGGCTCCAAAATTGGTGCTAAGAAATCCAGAGGGTCATTTATCCAGACCTGGAAATGATACCACCCCATGAAAGAAGGAGGCTGGTGGAACAAGGCCAGCAGCCGCAGCCCCACTGTATCCGCTGCAGCACAGTGTGCTGCTTCTCGGCTGCGGGCAGTTTACTCTGGTACCTGGATGGAGCTGAGCCAACAGGACAGGAGATGGTGCTCAAAGCCCGAGTAATCCAGCCAGCCCTTTACATCCCCATGCGTGGCTGTCTATACACCTTAAAGCTCGATGTGTCAGGCCAGGGGGAAATACAGAAGTTTTCATGTAGGGCTGGGATTGGGCTGTGATACTCAGGAACAGGACTGCTTGCACAAGGATGCCTGCTAGACGAGCCGGTCCTCTTCCAGCCAGAACTGGAGGTGAGCAGCCAGGGCTGTGCTCTCCATCCGGACGTGCCTGGTGCTGGGGAAGGGACCTAAGGCAGCAGAAAAGAAAATACATTGCAGACTGTCTAAGCAATAGCATGAGGATGTCTGGGAGAGCTGCTTGGAGGTGCCCCTAGCTCCCACGCACTTTCTTGGTGCCAACAGGTGTGACATCTCCTGTAAGAAGGAAAGCATGTTTGACCTGCATCAAACTGCACCTTCCTTCCTTTTTTATTACTGTCTCTTGCCTTTGCACCAGAATGCACTCTCAGCCCTTTAAAGAGTCTTTTATGGGAGAGGGGTGATGTGCCAGGGAGGTGCTGGGTACTGTCCACCCCACCCTAGCTGCCAGCAAATTTAGCATGGTTATATATAGGCTCTGAACTGAGGCCTTCGAAGCAGCACTTGGACCCGAGTTCCTCAAACACGGCTGGAAAAATTCCATTTGGCATCAGGCAATTCACCATATGCTGCTGTTCCCTTCTGCTTTGATCCAGACTGTACCTCCAAGCTCTGCGCTGTGGAATAGCTGCTATTTTGGGGGGAACATTTGATATCTTTCCATTCCCTAACCATTCTTGAAGGGGCTGTCTCCCCTGCTCCAGGCTGGGACACAAACAAACTTCCCAACTCTCTGTACCAGCCCAACGTCACTGGATTGCAATGGTGCATGACCGACGGCTGGACTGTGGGGGCTCTGCGAAGGATGAAGCTCTCTCTCTGTCATGTGCCTACATGTTGGGAGGCTGAGGCGGGCAGGTACCAGAATATTCACCATCCGCATTGGGTCTTCTCATATACAGCCTGTAGGTCCAATAACTTTCATGCACAACTTACAAGTTTGAAGAGCAAGACTTCTGCATTTCTATTTTGAACTGCTTTGTTTTCTGTAAAGTTGTCCAGGAAGGAATTCTTGTACCTTCTATTTCCACCCAATGTCTGTGGCTTTTTTTTTAATTTTTGCTCTTGGAAGGATAAAGTGCTTTGAACACCTATTCTATTCACACACTGAATCAAACACAAAGTCAACACACACCTAAATCACCAAACAATGTTTGTAGGTGGTACAGTGAGTCTGGCCTGGGATTGCTGTGGCGAACTTGGGTTTCTTAGTAGGGCTGATGCAAAGGTGGTGTAGGTAACCTGCTGCAAATCTTGGGGGGACCCTCTAGCTGGGTCTTCGCTATAAACCTTTCCTTGCCTATCACTGCCAGGCAGTTGTAAGGCAGGGTGAGCTCTGCTCAGTGCAGGCATGCACTGCAAAAGTCCTTAATTTAGAAGCAGTAGGACAACTCTGCTTGGCAAGTCTGGAATAAACCTCTCCAGACAAATATAGCTTTCTTGAACAAGAGGAGAAAGGTGCCTCCCTGCAGAAGTGTGGAAGGTGCCTGAATGTTTCTTTCGGTGACCTGTACGCTACTCTGATGACCAGTTTGACACCCTTGCAAAGATCCTGATGCTTTTGTCTGAGCTGGCTCCCATCTCTAGGCTTGATCCTCTCTGCTATTAACTGACACTCCTATAATCACGAGTGAGAATAAGGAGATGGAGATGACCTAGCAAACACCAGCTGACTTTTTAAGGAGATTTATATGAGTGAGTTCGTGTGTTGTAAAGCTGTCGGGAGGGAGAAACATGCAGATCTGAGGAGCTAGGCATTGCCCCACCATACTAGCCAAGCTCCTGTGCCATACTAGTTTCACTGGCAGTTTTGGAGGCAGGGCCTGGCTGGGGTCTCCCATGCGCTTCTGTTTATTTGCCTGGACGCCTGACACTTCCCCAGCTGACTGTGCAGAAAAGAGCTGTCTGTTCCTCAAGAAGCTTTCTGAACTCGTCATTGCAGGGGCTGCATCTGGGAAGAAATTCACTTTACCCAGACTTTCCACCCCTCACTCCCCAAATGAGGACAAGCTAGTACACCTCTCATTCATGCCTGCATAGCATCCCTCTCCTCTTAGTTACATGGAAAATAGTATCAGGAGAGCATTTGTGTATTTTTAGCTAGTTTTAATTGAAGTAGCAGCTGGAAACAAGGAGGAGAGCCAGCACCGTGTTGCCAGCCAGCTCTTCACAGGCGTCCAGCGGCTGCCGCACAGCCCTGCGCCCACAGTCACTTGGTGATTCAGGAGAAGTCCATGGGCACCTGGGGACATGTTTGGGGCAGCTCTGGGAAAAGACACAGAAGCCAGGAGCTGTAAATACTGCATGTCCTCTCATACACAAACCTGAGCTACAGGTAGTTCAGGTTATCGCCCCTGCAATCATCAGCCTCAGCAGCACAGCCAGCCCTTGTCTCCCATACTGCTGGAGGCTTGACAAGTTTACAGCAATGAGAGTCAGTATTTACCAGCTCTTGTGTTAGTGTTAGAAAGCATCTCACCCAGAGATGCTTCCTTGACTAATCCATGTAAATGCTTCTCTCTTGACAAGGGAGAGTGATAAAAAGGTGGCAGGGAGAAGGTGACAAAATAGCAACGGGTGTCACCCATGGCAAGAAAAAAGAAGAAAAACTGCACACTGCTGTCAAGAGATCAGGAAATAAGGTGGGTTTGGAGAAGCAAAAGAAGAAAAGGCAGTGAGTGAGACATCCAAGTGACTCTCAGACCCTGGGAGAAATTCAGCTGCCAAATTCTTAATGGACAATGTGTCATCCTCCTTCACTGGTCGTTTCAGCAAACACAGTACATATTTCCTTGTGGATGAAATGCCATCTATTGTACATGCATATGTGTGCACACTATATGGACTGGAAACCAGTCAGGTCATCTCTGCCTGTTTGCAGCCCACTGGAGGAGGGTTGGCAGGGCAGGACATGGAGGGCAGGGTCCGGGCTGCTGGTGGTGACCTCTGCGGGGTCCTGCTGCCTGCCCGGGGGGCTCACAGACTTCCCGGCGTGAGATGGGGTGGGAAGTCAGGTCTGTGCGGAGGGATTTGCGCTGCAGCCTGCTTCACTGATCTTTACATTTCTGAAAGTAAAACATGCCTCTGTTCACATAGCGAAGCAACACATGGACTCTACCGTGTCTTCTTTGGCTTGATGTCAGGAATTTGGTCCAGAATCTACAGTTTGATCATCTGATCTTTATGCAGAAAGGCAGCTAGGCTAAAGGAAGCAGACCCTAAAGCATTTCCATGTCACCAGTCACAAGGAGACTCCTACCACACTCAAAATAGCACAACTTTCACTAAAGAAATTAAAATTTACAACCTCTCTAAAGAACAAAGTCTGGTTTTCTTAGAAATCCTCCCTTTGCTCGAACTGCTTCCCTGCACAGCTCTGTCTCCAAAGTAAGGCTGGAGCCACATCCGCAAACCCATACACCTTCCCTGAGTGCTGCCAGGCTCTCAGGCTCTCTCCATCACAGTCCCTCAGCCCAGGGTGAATACCAGCGAGACCACATGAGATCTGCTAAACTCATGCTTAACAGCCACTGCACAGAAAAGAGAAGCCCAGTTAACTTTCAGTACATCAGTTGGAGGGCTGGCTCTCATCCCAGCCCTCTTCATCTTCCCCTGTTTCAGTGTGAAAGGTCTGCGAGAGAAACCTTTGCCACCGGGGATTTCTCAGCCTGTCGTTTTTATTCCCATGTAAACAGCTCCTACAACCATCGGATTTAGCAGCTGGCAGGAATAAATAATTTCTGAAAGGCAGGAACACAGAGCAGGCTGGCAATTAGGAAAAGCCAACTCCAGCCGAGGAAACACGCTTTGCAGGCAAAACATTTGGCAGCGCAGGAGGGGGCTGCACATCTGGCGAAGGCAGGCAGCAGGCTGGGCAGCATTCAGCATACAGCACGTCTGGGTGAGTGCAGCCTGCAGATGGGATTTGGCCTGTATCTTTGAGTAGATCCTATGTGCACTGGAACACCCACAAGGAAGTTTGTATAGATTCATGCAGCTTTTTTCCCCCCTTTGCAGAGGCTTTTCTCTCTCTGCATTGCTGATGTGATTTCCTGTGCTGCTGTGGGTTGTTCGGAGACACCCACAGCAGCTGCAATGAGGGTACACTTTGCAATGCTTTCTTGTCATCAGAGGATAAGAGGTTTGTTTTCTCCTTGCTCTGCCCAAGTCAGTCTTGAATGGGTCCTTGGGAACGGTCTGCAAGAGCGGCAGCTCAGCATCACCCTGTTCAGCCACTAGCAGGCAGGGCAGAGAGGAGACCTGGGAGGAGGTGGTGGGATGTTTGGTTGTCCTTGGAAGTGGGGTGGCCCTTGAATGCCAGGTAAGCCAGACAGCAATGACAGCTCTGCCCGGTGCAGCTCTGTGTCCCTCCAAAACCCCAACCATGTGAGCATCCACTCTTTGCCCTGTGGAGCAAGAGCATCGCTGCAGAGCTGCTGTCCCCGCAATGGGAGGTGCCAGCAATGGGGCACCTGCTACCTTTCGCACTTGGAGGGCTGGTGGCAGCTCTAGTTCTCATCTGTGTTACCCATCTGGAAAAGGTCTGGCAAATTGTTCAAGGATTTGGTACACCTTCCCGAACATGTTCCTGGGACTAGGTACCCACCCCATCACCAAAGTCCTGGTGAGAACACGTGTAATCATTCCTGACTGTTCTGGGCAACCAACTATTTCTTTGCTGGGCTCAGTGCCATTCTCTGCTGTGACATTAAAGGTAGCAGAGCCTTTATTGCTGTTAGGGATGTGATGAGCATGAAGCGTCCAGCTGGACTCCTTATGTTTGCAAAATTAGTAGGCTCAATCTGGAAACAATCTGGAAGAAAACAAATGGGAATCATTGCAATAGCTTGTATCCGATTTTACCTTGAAGGGGAAAATGCCCTTTCCCAATTTTGCGTTATACAAGGGAAGTATTCCCAGACTGTCCTGGTTTCAGCTGGGATACAGTTAATTGTCTTCCTAGTAGCTGGCATACTGCTATGTTTTGGGTTTAGTATGAGAAGAATGTTGATAACACCCTGATGTTTTCAGTTGTTGTTAAGTTGTGTTTAGACTAAGTCAAGGACTTTTCAGCTTCTCCTGCCCAGCCAGCAAGAAGGCTGGAGGGGCACAGGAAAGCTGGGAGGGGACACAGCCGGGACAGCTGACCCAAACTGACCAAAGGGGTATTCCATACCATGGGACATCATGCCCAGTATATAAACTGGGGGGAGCTGGCCGGGGAAGGAGCGCTGCTTGGGCATCAGTCGGTGAGTGGTGAGCAATTGCATTGTGCATCACTTGTTTTGTGTATTCCAATCCTTTTGTTATTATTGCCACTTTATTGTTGTTATTAGTGTCATTGTTAGTTCCTTCCTTTCTGTTCTATTAAACTGTTCTTATGTCAACCCAAAAGCTTTACCTTTTTTTTCCCATTCTCTCCCCCATCCCACTGGGTGGGGGGAAAGTGAGTGAGTGGCTGCGTGGTGCTGAGTTGCTGGCTGGGGTTAATCCACGACAGAGACACATATCTGAAACAGGGTGGTAAACATGGTTAATCTAAGGACTAACAGCCACAATTAATTCTCTTTGCAGTTTCTAGTAGCTGGAGAGGCTTTCATCTAGCAGGATATATCCATTTCGAGGCAATTTCCTATACTATTCAGGCTTGCAAATTGCCTGTTCTTATTGGTCTCCAATGCAAGTCTTTCAAAGTTTAACACATCTGCAATTTTATTAAGTCATTAGTTTTAATTAATAGATAAAGCTCCTCCATTATTCTCAGAATTAACTCCAGCTGAGAGGACACAGAGCCAATACGTGGTTGTGTGTATTCACTAGGAAATTCTTTTGAAAGGCTGTGATTAAAGGTAGAGAAAGGGATTTGGGCTTTATTTGGCAGATAAATGGAAATGCAGAGCAAAGTGTTCTCGCCAAATTCTATAGAGCTTAAGCAATCTCAGATGTGCTATGATTTGCTGCCAAAACGTTTTTTGTTCTCCTCTTTATGCACTTCCAGAAAGAGTGGCCAGTGGGTTGCATCTGTGTGTCCACGGGAGATGGAGGGGGTGCAGGCTGGGAGTCAGCATGGGCAGCAGAGCTTCCAGCACCAGCCGGCAGCGAGGCACACGGTGCCATTCTCCTGGCTCCCGACGGACAAAGTAGGCGAAATGTCAGACGTTTCCTCTGCAGCAAAGTGTCCTGGGAACAGCAGTGACCTTTCTCTTGGGAGCACTGGTGAGCTGTCCCTCTCCTGCTCCCCACCTCAGGACCCTTGCCACGAGGCTGAGTTTGATCTGGGTGCAGAGCAGCTTCGCCTCTGATGTCTGAAGATACATGCAAAGGCTCGGAAAGAAGAAGGAGGTGGAGTAAGGATGGATTTTGGATTTACTGAAGATAAAGCATCAGGTGGTCAAACACATCACCCTCAGCTCCAAAACCTGGAGCTGCTCTTCTCAGTTAGTGTATCTAAGCTGGGATGTGTGGGAGTGCTTCCATTTGGTGGTCCACCCTGGACAGGAGCTGGCTGTGCAATTTCTCTCTCTCTCTCCAGTGCTGATTTGGCAGTGTTTAACCTCAGGAAGTCAGACCACAGGCACAGCTGAACAGCAAATAGCCTTCCCATCCTATAACAGGTCCTGAGCTTTTCAGAATTCAACCCTGCTATTAAAAGGGGACATATAAGACTGTTTATCACTGTGGAATGACATACTGGTGCTTGCTTCATGTCTGTCGAACCTTTCTGTGAAAAGCTGTGCTTTTTAACAACAGCCACTTTCACTATACGCAGAGCAGACCACCAGGAATCCTTCCCCCTCCCTGATCCCAGCCGGATCCGTTCTCGTCAAGCCTGAAGCCCAGGGTGCAGCACGAACTGATGCCTTGGAGGGCCATGCAGAGGAGATGCCTGCACGGAGCAGAACGAGAAATCTTGGCACTTCCCAGCACAGCTAGCAGTTGCCGCCAGGCAGGTCAGCTCAGCCAAAATCTGCCAATTTGCTCCTTTGTTCAGCGTAAGCCAGAGATACAATAACGGCCTGAACATAATCAGATCAGCTGTTCCTCCAGTGGTGTGAAACTGGAAAACTCAAGCGGTGCAGGAAGGCCAGGGCAGACCTAGAAGAGTGGCTGTGGAGTGAGGTGACCATCTCTACTCCCATACTGGTCCAAGGTCCTGTGTGACATCCACATTCAGGAAACAGGCTGACCTTGCCGCACTAGTGTATGAATACATGGGCAAAGAATACACAAAACCAAACAAATGCCATGAGGCTTAAGCGGGAATTAATTCTGTAGAGCAAAAGGCAACATGGTGATGACAACTCAGCTGATGGGGCTGAACTGTGAGTGGCAGCGTCGTATCGCTTTGGGCTGAATGCAGCAGTTCCAGTTCAAAGCAGAAGTCAGTGGAGCTGTCAGCAGCTTTGGTGGGATAAAAAATGGTGCTCTGCAATTTTTATGCTCCATTAAATGAATACAAAGAAGCACCTGGGCTATGGTAAATCAAGATAAGAGCGGTGTAAGAAACAGGCTTCTCTGACACAGCAGGGAGAGGATGCAGGGAGGTGGTCTGCAAATGTCTGAATTTCCACTGAAGTGAACTTGCTGTCAGCTCCTCAGGTCCTTCCCATTTCTACGGTGGCAAAATTCAAGGGCAGTTGAAAGGGACTGGGCTAGTCAGAAGTGACTGGCTCAGAAAGAAGCTGCCTCTTCTCAGCAGATTGCAGAGTCCGTGGCATTACTCAAAAGCCACAAAACCAACGCTCTGCCCCAGCGAGCAAGGTGTGGTGTGCCTGAGCCGTGCTCCCGGCAGGAAGCAAACTAGAGCTGCTGGTTGTGACAGGCTCTTCCCTGCCTCTCTGGGGGTGGAAAAGGGCAGTGGAAGGTGCCCAGAGGTTGAATTTCTTCACTGCAGTGCTTCATCCTGCGAGTCACTGCCACCCTTCAACTCCCACTGGCTTTAGTATGACAAAAAGCTGCTTACATGGACATGGGGCAATGCAAGGGCAAAAGTGCTTCCCAGGCTCTACAGATCCCAAACCATGTGGTTTCCAATGGGATAGCCTTGCCCAGAGCTTGCTGATAGCGATGCAAAGAGCTGGGGTGCGGATGCTGGCACCTGTGAGCCTGCGGGCTTGCCTGAGTGTGACCCCCCCTGCTCTTGTAAAGAAGAGGAGATGGTTTCTGAGAAGGGTGGGCCACTAGCTCTGTGGGGTTTGCAGGATGTAACAAGTACCTGCAATTATATAAAAAAACTGGAGCTGCTTGGTGTGCTCTCCAGGTTAGTGGGAGATGTGAGGGGAAACTAGAGCTGGCACAGGAGGGACGTGTCTCATCTCACATGGAGGCAGGACATCTCATAGCAGCTGCACGCCCCAGCGTAACAAGGAATGAGGTGGGTTAAGGCTTTCCACAGGTCAATTTGTCAGCACTGAAAGATGTTTTTGCCATGCTCGTGTTGGACATGGACACTGATGCAATGCTTCACTGCTCTCTGTTTCTGTGCTGTCCCATTGCTCCTCAAATACCAACCAGACATATATGGCACACAGCAGAGGTCTGGGACATACAGGAAATAGTGTATGGTCCAGGGTCTTCCGTACAACTATAGGAGCTTATATGTAAGCTTGGGCAAGCGTAGTCTGACCTCTTAGGAGACAGGGGAGCCACTGTGCTGGTTCCTGGGAGGCTGCGGGTGCCTTCCATCACTGTTCTGAGCCATTTGAGCTCATGGAAGGCATTCACCCAGTGCTGAATACTATTAACCTGGGCTGTTTCCTTGCTGTGCCCTCATTTCCAGAACATCAAAAGCTCCATCAAGTCCTGCAGTGCTGGCTGCATTCATTGGCTATTTCAGATGAGTTTGCCAGAGCCCAGCAGCTCCTCAAGTCACCCTGAGTGATGAATGCCAAGAGGAGGGCTAGTCATGCAGAACAGAGAGGGAGGACATGCGATCTGCAAGGAGCCAGGGGTGGCCAAGGAGCGCTGGGGCTCCAAAAGCACACACAAGAAAAATGCTGGAATATTTAATCACAGGTCCACAAGGTGCTGCCAGCCACCAAGGAACAGAAGCAGCCTCAATGAGGGTATCACCCATCAGGGATTAGAGAGCTGGAAATGGCTTTTAGTCTGTGACTGCCAGACCCCGTATGTAAGCTCGGATGGGCCAAAGCAGAGATATTAAAGCCCTGTGGTCCAACTAGCAGCTTCCACTCAGTGAGCTCCCACATGAGGCTGGTTTCAGCTGAACGGCTATCACAGCGGGACACACCAGGCTGCTCCTCCTGCTCCCAGACTCGGGGTTCAGAGCAACTCTTTGTATTATGTAAAGAACACAGAAGACACCTGGCCTTGAGAAAATTGATACCCAAATCTCCAGCTATAAGTGTGATAATTTGAGTAACAGGCAGTCTGCAGCAAGTGTAAAGCAGCACCAGGAAACCTGAGGCAGCAGCACTGTAATGCTTTACACCGCTGAGGATCTGTCCAGGGGTGGGGGGGTATGTTCTCTGAATTCACAACGCTCGGGGGGTTTGCACAGGGCTAACAAATAGCACAAAAAGGAAGCAAATGTGGTTAAATGTTTGGTTTCTCAGAACTCAAAACCCGCTGCTTTTATTTTTAACATTCTTGATAAAGAACAGTCCATGGTGATTTCCTCTGCTGACATTCAGCCTCTGCTGCCACGTTACCTCTCCTGCCCCGCTGCTTAACACTAAAAGCCCAAAGCCTGTTGTGAAACAAGCTCCTGTGCTGCAGGAATGAAAACAGGATGCTCAGAGCACTCAGCTCTCGTCAGGGGCCACTGGGCTGGGGAAAGTAGGCCAAGATATGCATGTGTGGGGAAGGAAAGGATGAGAACTGCAGAAGTAAAGGATGAGGATGTAGAAGCCCTCAGACAAGTGTGGGATGGGACAGAGAGGCATTTCCATATCATTAACCCCAAGTATCCAGATTTACAGGTCTGTTTCTGTTCTGTCCTTTCTTCTTGCAAAAATGTTTTTTTTCAGAGGCACTGGGGCCTCCCTTCATGCCTGATTTTTAGCATTTGCATGCTCTGAATTTTTAAGCTTTGCAAATGCCTAGAACCTTATTTTCCCGCAAGAAAGCTGAGGTCCTGATGCAACTTTTCTATCGCTGTAACTGAGGCCATAATCCCTGAACAGCAAGGAAATTGCAGACAGGTAAACAGTGTCTTTAAATCTCTCCAGTGCGTCTCAAAGCAGTCTGAGCTACCTTTTAAGCTAGGAAGCTTTTCTCAACACTTGGCATATGCTTTCTTGGCTAGAAACTGTGGCTGGGAATGGCTGTGCCTCTGCAGTTGCTGTAGTTGAATGATAGCTGTTGCCTGTGCATTGTCACTGCCCTGCTGGTGGCTGACACCCTTGCAGGGTCTTCAAAAGCAGCAGATGACCACCCCAACCTCTCTGGAGGGCTAAACCCACCTCCCAAGCTGGTTTAAATCAGCCCTGCACAGCAACACCCGCACAGGCCATGTGGAGGGGCACGTGCAACCCTGCCAGCCGCTGCTGGGAATGGTGGTGCTTTGGAAAAGTTGAAGTGCTGGCAAAGCCTACCTGGGTTTAAATCTAATTCCTTTGGCTGCCCTGCAGACCTGCTCCTTAACTACAAGGAACTACTTCAACAGACGAGAGAAAAAGCAAAATAAAGCAACCTCCAACTACTGTTGGACAGTATCAGACACAGTTCTCAGCTGATTAAACACCCTGATGAGCACTCTTCATGTAGATTTTGAGGCATTTTGGACTTTCTGTATTATTATTGTCACAATCTCCTTCTTGCTGGGGTTTTGCATTATTGGTGTGGTTGACACCTGCGAGCTTGCTGGGGGCCTTGTAAGCATTGCCCGAGCACAACAGCAAAGGCTCACAAGACTACAGGAACCTTTGGAGGGCTGACGGCCAGATTAACTACCCTCTTACACCACAAACTGACAGAGAAACTACAGCCGCAGGCCCCCCGGCTGCGCGCTTTTATAGGCGCAGCGGCGGCGCGTACTCTTATGCGTCACTATTCCGTGACGTCTGTCATCCTGATTGGCCCGGGCTCCCCGGAGCCTTTTAAAGCCGAAGTGGCGACGTGACCAGCCTGCCTAAGGGTAATGGCGGCCCGTCCCAGAAGATGGCGCCCCGGGCTGTGGGGTCAGCGGTGACAGTGGCGTTTGGCTGATGGGCGTATTTCCCTCCGTGCAGCCCGCGCAGGGGCCCGGGGCGATGGCAGAGGAGGGCAGTGTGTTAGCTGTAGCGTTAGAAAGCAGAAGCGTGCTTCAAACCCCAGGTGACTGCAAGCTCCTGTGTGGCGCACAGCGTCTGCAAGGGAGGTCTGCAAGACATTGCTGAGAGGGTTTCAGAGGGTCTGTGAAGAGATGAGTTGTAGAAGTGTTTCTTTTTTGAGCTGACCCTTTCCAAGATCTCTGCTTTTTCTGAAGCCCTTTGTCATCATTTTGACCATCAGATACTTGGCTTTTGCTTACGCTACGCCCATTGTACAGGTCTCTAGGTGTGCAGGCCTTCCAGAATTTTGGCATTGCAAGTGCTTTTAAGGAGAGTAGTTTGGAAGTATGACACCCACCGTTGTGCAGTTTATTTCTGGAGGATTCTGGAAGACTCTTCAGACTCCTTGAGGACTCCTGCTGTGATTACAAAGATCCCTTTCACTTGGCAGACTTGCTGTCAGTGGTGGAAAGAAGATCAAGTTTAGGACAGAGATTTATACGATTATGTGTGTTATCAGTGAGACAGAAGTTGAAGGGTAATAGAGTCCCTGCATATTCACTTTAGAGCACTCTGCCAAGCACGTTATTTATACATCAAAAAACTTCTGAGTCTTCCTGTGTTTTTTTCACAGCTCGCTCTCTTCCTTGTTCCCAGCCCCTAATCTTGCCTAGCCAAAGATTTCTCTTGTACCTCAAAACTCAGCTCCAGTTTCCCTGTTGGAGGACTTCCTGTGGCCCTGGGAAGGGCAGACCACAGCCTAGCATTTTGGGAAGCCCTTGGACTCTTACCCACACATACCCCAGCAGCTGCAGCTTCCTTTGTGGGCTGGAGCCAGCTCTGTGCGTGCAGTCCTCACGCACCCGTGGTGTTTTTGCTGTTCTTCACCCAACACCTTGTGGCCAAGTTTATTTTTCTAATAGTGAGTGGTTTTCTTCACCCTTCTCAGCCACAGAGGCAATGAGGAGACTGAAGGAAGCATTTTATCATAAGGAAGACCTCTTTCTGGGAAACCCAGCAGTAGCCTTGTTATAGTTTACCTGTCCAGTTAAATGACAGAGACTGGCCAATTCCAAAATTTGATTTATTAAAGCAAGCGACCAGTAAGCAAAACAGCGCTGGGC
>JAVKLA010000042.1:9695872-9711601 GCA_034782735.1 Sagittarius serpentarius | reverse complement strand
ACCTTGTATACTTTCATGTAAATTTCCATTGTTCTGACAATCGTTTGATGAACAAACAGTTCACAGTTTATCACAGCCTGAGCCCTGCATGCTCTTCTGGTGCAAGCCATTGCACCTTGCCTGGCTGCAGCCTTGTGGGCATTTCTGCATTGACCTGGGGCTGAGGCGCAGCATGACACATGTGCAGCCTTGTCATGCTAGGCCTTTGGAAACTTCCACCCTGAAGTCCCTGTGTCCCATCTAGGACCAGATGACCTCCAGCTTTCAGCTGTGAGTCCCAGGGAATGGATTAGGGTGGAGTCCTAGCACATGGGATGTCCAGGACACCTACTCACTGGAGACAGCCCTGGGTGAGGAATGGCCTGCACTACAGACTGGATTTGCTCTCTCCCTATTTGGGCTTGCATGTGCTTGCCAAGCTACAGCTAGGACTGTGGACCAAAGCCGAGCTCCCCGGGAGCCATACATCAAAGCATCTTTTACAAAGATATATGGAGACCATCTCATCTTGTATGGGTTGTCCCTGATACCTAGCAGGCCTGGTGGAAAACAAGACAGTCAAAGTAGCTTTGACACAAGCAAGCAAAGCAAAAACACCATGCCAGAGCATTTTCCTTCAGCGACTTGAGACTACTGGCTGCTAGGAAACTATAAACCTTGGGCCAAGCTTGCAGTCTGTCTGTTGCCCTTGAATGGCTCTGGTGAGAAAGAAATAGCTAAATCCCCATCTGAGCCCCAGATAGATGTTGTCTTTTGTGTGTGAGAGGCATTAGTAGGACTGGTCTAAACAGCAGAACGTAGCCAGGTCACTCAAGAAAGAGGGGAAAACCAGGTAAATAAGAAAAAGGTTACTATGTGAAGAGGGCTCCAGGAATAGGAAATGTGAGCCTTCCTACCCATCCAGTGGCATGCCAAGAGGCTCTGCCCCTTGGAGGGAGGCAAACTACCTGATAAAGCTGCCCAGCAAAGCCCTTTCTCAGCGTAAATGTAAACTTAATCTCACCTTTCCTTAATAACTGGAAAGTTTGTGAGTATCTTTAGTGTCTTACTGGCTCCAGAAAACGAGAAATAGTTGTGCTGTTTGATACAGCTGAGCTGCTCATAGTGGCACACGATGAAATTCAGCATCTTTATAGAAAGGGTTGTTCCCCAGGAAAAAATCTTGTGTCCTGGCTTCAAAAGGAGAGATCACAGAGATGAAGATAGAGGAGAAGCTCACAAAAATCCAAGTGAAGAAGACAGGGTGTTGGCAGGCACTGTGGCACCTCATAACATTCAGTCTCATGGGGAAATGGGAGGCAAGAGGGAAAAAAAGCAAATAAAAAAACAGTGAAAAGTAGGCAAGGTTTAAGAATCTATTAAAGTCAAATATGTATCACTCAAAACATGAAACTCCAGCCCAAGTACAGCCAGCTCTAAGGAAATCACATTGGCAACTCAAATATAAGAAAAAAATGAGATTGGTTGGTTGGTACCAAATTGTACTTTTCAGGATATTCTTTTCAAGTAATAAAGATGAAGAAATTGTCTAACACTGAAGTGACCAAAGGAAAAAGTGCTATGAGCAGTTCATGTCTTGGTTCAGCGAAGGACTCCAAGCAATGTGAGAGCTCCCATGGACTGGACAGGCCGGATTGCCCTTATGAGCAGAGGGTATTTCCCTAGATGTTCACGGGGTGTTACGTCAGTTCACAATTCTACAGATTTTAACACCGGAAGAAACCATGATTATAATTTGGTTTTCCGTGTAAGGCATGAAGTTTCACATGACACTTCCAGTTTTGTTCCCTTATGCGCTGGTTACACTGCAGAGGAAGTTTTCAGGCTGAGGTCTGCAGATAACTGGAGCCCACAAAAGATTACTAAGGAAGGCAGCTTCACACATTATTCACAGCAAACCATGTATGTGAAATTGATAAAGAAGTCTCTGTCTTCACTGGGAAATTTTTAGCTGTCCATAAATGAAAACAGCCAACAAGCGTTTGGAAAGACATCAAAGTCTAAGCCAAAAATGGATAGTTTTCTTTGTAGCTATAAAGGGTGAAGTAGCTGAGGCACAGACAAGGAAAGACTGTCACTGAACTGTCTTAGAAGACCACATGGTGGCAAAGCGCCTGTCTTTGGCCCTAGGCGTTGCCTGAGATGAAACTGGGATTTAGACCTATGAATGCTTTTTGGCTTTATGGAGCACTGTATAACCCCCAAATTGACATGGGATGAAAAGGACAAACAAGTGTGATTTCTGTAAAGGAAATTCATGCTCCTCAAATCTACTACAATTATTTGACTATAATGATAAAAGTATATATACTGGAGAAAGATAAATCCTTTGGATTTCAAAAATTAATTTAAATTACTCAGGCCAGGAAAGATACTGATAAATTTCTAAAGGGTGTCAGCCACTGAAATGAATAAGCAGCCCAATGTCATATCATACGCCAAATACTAGACCACATTGGAAGGAATGGATTGAACACCTTGTGCAATTAGAGCATTGCTGAACTCCAAATGAGTGGTACATATAAAGAGAATGGATCTGGGCATATGCACACAGCTAGATGAAGAGCAAAGTTCCCTGTGCAGCTGTAGTCTGAAGAGTAAACAAAATGTCAGCATGCCTAAAGGCTGGGGTAGGAAATACTGTGCTGCTACTGTATGACCTGATGGAGCCCTGACCTCTCTAACCTTGCTTAGCTGATTGTCCTGTCCCAGAAAGGCACATGCCAGGAGGAAGCATAACATCTGAAAACATTCAGAGGCTGAGGAAACCTCTTTGTTAAAACAAACTGAGAAGACTGGGACTGTTTGTCAGGGCCTTGAGTGCACTAATAGGCCTTGGTTTTAGGAAAATGAGGACCTAAGAAGGAATACAGTATAGATACACTGGGAAGGAAGTTAGTTTATCTTTTCTACAAATACAAAGCAAGAGAGGAATCAACAGAATCAAAGGGCAATGCATTTTAAATTGATACTAGGCTTTTTATGAGAGTCACAGTTAATCTGTGGAACTCACTGTTGCAAGATATCATAGGGGCCAAGAAGGATGAAAATTTATCTCTCTCCAAAACTTCCATACTGTAATAAAACATTGCTGCTGCGGCCTGGGGGATATTTTACAGATGTCCTAATTTTGACAGGCACGTAATGATCTTGAAAATACTGAAACTCTGATCCCAAACATGCAGTGGCATTTGCAGTATAATTCATGCCATCAGTATGCAAGGTTTGGAGCACAGATCAGAAAGGAAGGCACCATTTGCATCTCTTCTCACCTGAGACATTTTTGCCATATATCTGCAAGGAGCTCTGCCAGCCAGCCTCCCTCTGATTAGGATTAACTAGACCCTTGGGGTTTGCCAAACAATTTATCTTCCTGATTAACTTCCTAGGCCTAGGAGCCAGTGGCATGCCAAGAAAGTGCCAGCTCTTGTACGAGGAGCTCCCCACCAGCATGAACTGAAAGGCCAAGCATCAATCACCTGTTCATGCACTATCTGTTATGACATCCTTCTGCAGAGAGAGCGGTAAAAGTAGCGACTGTTTATACATTTGAAATGTGCTACTGTCTAAAACATCTAAATGCAGCCTTGGAATTGCATATCTTCTCTTCGTTTATCTGTTTTCTCTATAAACATACCATGCATAAAGCCCCCTCAAACTGGAAACTTTTCTGAACAGCTTTCAGCCTGACGAAGATCTTTATGTAACGTCTCTGTGGATAAGTGCTGAGGCAGCTTAAGAGCAAAGCACCGTTCAGGGACAGGACAAACCCAGCTCTGTGACTGTGAAGAGCTTGTTGTGAACGTGCTACAGGCATGAAGTCTGAGAAGAGATTTGTGGTGTACTGGTGTATGATATATGTATCTAGTGTTTAAGGGAGATGTTGCATTAGCATCCCTGGGTCTCTATGGCATGTACCTGAATTATGAAGCCATCTCCTGGGTTTGGAGCAATTTTTCGGGTGACCTTGGGGGAAATGCAGGAAAGAGACGGTAAATGGAGTCAACCTTGAAGAAGAGCAAGAGGGTTGTGAAAGCTTGGAGAGAGGAAGGGAATTGCTGAAGTGCTGGGGTTAATTCACAGCACACTGCTCACAGTTTCACTTCATCCACCCTCCTCCAGATGTTTGCCTATAAAAGGTTCATTCAAGCTTCATTTCTTAGCTAAAAGGGTTGACAGCAAAGATCTTTATCCTCTGGTTGGCTACTATTCTGATTAACAAAATAGACAAGCACTGCCAGAGAAGAGCCTGTTCTGTGTGCTATATTTGTAGCTGTGAGAACACAAAAAGATATGCCTTTGGAATATAATTGCCTGATTTCTCAGATGTCCTTCTGGATCCTGGCCTGGCAGCTAATTTTCCTATCTCCAGTTTTAATCTCCAGATTCTTCCAGTTGGGTACCCTGGGTTTTGAATACAGGCACTAACACTACAAGTTCTTACTGCTTTGAAGAAACATATCCTCAGAGTATTATTAATTACTGGATTTATTATCCTGCAAATGGGGGAAGGGTTGGAGAAGGCTGAATGGATTCTTGTATCTGGTGCAGAATCTGAGTGATCCGGGGAGCCTGGACTGAGCTCACCTCTCTTTAAAGTGGAGATAGGGCTTTCTTTAAGGCACCGCAGAGACAAAGCTCTTACAAGCATGCAATTGAAATCCTGCACATAGCACATGCCAGAGGCTCTGTGGCCTGAGGAGCGTGGATGAGAGCTACCCATGGGACGCTGTCCTGTCCCCACCCACCACTTTTTAGAGGGAGATGGACATATAGCCCTGTTTAGAAAAGAACAAGAGTGACCACACTTGAGCCCCAGCACATGCTGGGTATGCTGTCTCTCTTCCTACCCTGTTGTAATTCCCTAACAGCCAGCCCAGGCCTCATTTCCCCATCAGGCAACCAGCAGCCACAGATCTGGGCAATCCTTAAAGCAGCTCCGCCCTTCTATCAACTTTGTTGTTAAATGTCCCAAAGCCTGAGACCAGCAGCCCCAGAGAGACCTTCTGGGTTTGTTTTTTTGCTTGCCGCAGCAGAATACATGCTTTTCTGCCTTCTTTCTTCCCCTTCTCATTGTAAGAAAAACAACAGCCGAAGAAAACTGATGACCCAGGTGCAGCGATGGGGACAGTGCAGCATGCTGGGGCTGTGCACACGAATAGCTGAGGCAGTGCTTTCCCCAGCCCAGAGCACTGAAGAGGGGCCAGAGTAAATGAAACCCGCAGGCTGAAAACTGATGCTGAGACTAGTTAGCTGTCTGCATTACATGGTGCTGGGTAATGGGGGTGGTCATACGCTGGGCAGGCAGTGAGGAAACCTCTCCCTCCTGAAAACATGCTAGATGTCTGCTCCTGATCCAGTGTTTTTCCACTTTGCATGTACCCTGCTCCCAGCTGTAAGTGTGAGGGAGTGGACAGCTACCGCTGGCCCCAGCCAGAGATGAGCAGACGAACAGCCAGGGAACCTCTGTCTGTGGGGAAGGCTTCGGGGCACTGAGCTCAGGCCACTGCATTCACTCTCATTCTGCAGCCAGGAAGAAGTTGTTCCCCTGGGATGAGCCAGGAGTGAAGATACAGGGGAGAGAGGTGCAGTGATGACAGAAGAAAAGACATTAAATACTGGCAGCTTACAGGAATTGGCCAGGAAGCCTAGCAATGCAGGAGCCTGCAGAGGGAAAGCAGCTGGAGGAGAGGGGCCCCAAGGTGGACATCTCAGGAAGATCTGGAGGATCATTGCCTGGAGTGTGTCCCTTCTGCACAGAGTGAGGTCATGTGTGCCCATCACCGGGGGATGGTCCCCAGAACAAGTACCACAAGATGGCACTCCTGGATGTGCAGCCACACTGGAGATGCACTGGACTGTCATGCTGGGGATGTGCTCCAGACTGGTCATACTGCAGATGTGCACCATGAATCCCATTGAGACTGCCACCAAGGGTAACTCCTGCCCAGTCCCTGGGGAATACATAGCCTTGGGACTGTGTAGGGTCCAGTCCTGAGGCAGCAAAAGCCATGGTGGCAAAAGCACAGACGTGCTTCTTCTAACTGTGCCTAACTTTGACGCATCCACCCCAGGAGTGGGACCATATGTCAGCACACTCCGTGGCTTTTCCCTCTGCTGTAGAGTTTAACCCGGGGCATGAGACTGTTCACCACCCTGAATTGCCTTTCAGGCCTAGGGAGTTGAAGGAGGCTTCAAGGTTTAAGCGCTGGTGGCTCAGACTCACCATGCCACTCCGTACAGAAAAGAAAAGAGGGACTGAAACAGGGGGAGATGCAAATGAACAATAAGATGTCACTAGAGGAAGAAAGAGGGGAAAATCTCCAGTGAATATACATGGAAAATAGGGCAAAGTGAAAACCAGATCCAGATAAAATCTGAAAAATGGAGCAGAGAGAGAGTTCCCATGAAAACTGTTTTGTATACAGGGCAAACTGTAGGCAGGCCACATTTGGGCCACATAACATAGGCTTTCTTCTAGCTAGAAAAACAATTGCAAACCAAATACTGACTCACTTTTGGAAAAACAAAGTCCACAAAACTTTCATTTACAAGAGCAGAAGGTGTCCGAGCTTTGGTGAGATCTGCAGGTGTCAGAAAAATATCTCGCAGGGTTCAAGTGAAGCTTGTCCCAGCGTGGCCAGGTCCAGGCTTGGTAGGAGTGGGAACCGGGCTGGGGAAGGAGGAGGAGGAGGAGGAGGGTTTGCAAGAGCCCGGGCAGGCAAAGCGAGAGCACAGCAGCCGCAGGAGAGTGGCGCGCCTCTCCCCTGTAGGGGTCATGGTGACTTCACTAAAGGAGCCTCGCTGGGACAAGCCATGGTGTCAAGCCGCCTGTCCCTAGAGCGTCACCTTTGCAAAGCTCTTGGGATGGCATCCGCCAAAAGAGAGGTGGATGTGCCCTCCTTAGGGACACACTCAAAGATGAGATGTCATTCTGTGGCTTCCCAGCATCTTCAGCTCAGCAAACAGCACAGCAAGGAGCTCTTGGGCTCTTCTGTGCTGCCATCAGGAACCTGCACTGCTTTGCTTCGCTTTGCCTGAGCAGCGGGGTGGTGCCCAGCTGCTGGCAGCCCTAGGAGCACAGCCTGTCCTGCAGGTTCATCTAAAGGGGTGCTCTGAAACAAAAGAGGGGCCCAAGCTCTTCTTCCAGCCTGACAGACCCAGGGACACATTCACAGTGAGGATACACAGGCAGGTGATACAGAAATAAATAACCTCTGCCACCAGCCAAAGTTGGGCAGTGACAGGGGAAAATCTGTTTTGGAAGAGCGTGACAAGTTTTAATGAACTCACCATCCTTGCTGGGAGCACCAGGCTGTGGAGCAGCAGAAATCCCATGTGTTTGATCCCAGCATAGTGAGATATGTCAAAGCCTGGGTACCTGTTGCCAATATTTTCAGAGTCACAAGTGCCCCCCTTAGCGGGTGACAGCTGCTCTTGCTGGCCAGCAGAGAGTGGCCGGAGGAAGCTATTAATTTGTTTTTCCATTGAAGTTTAAAAAAAAAAAAGTTTTCTTGCAACCATGACCAAGAAAGGATGCAACAGCACAAGGCAAATAAACTGTCATTAATGTGCCTCAGAGATATGTTTATGCTTTGGTCCTGAAAAACACAGCCTCTTTGTAGTGCAATGCTTTGGGCTAGAATTGGGGAAAGGGTGAGAGCTGGGGAAAAAAGCCTGGATGGAACAGGGTGGGTCCCTGTCACTGCCTGCATGTGCAAGGGGACAGCTACCGTGAGCGAGCATGGAATCACGTCCAGCCAGGAGGGAGGGGTGTCATGCAAGAAGGTGATGGTCAGATGCGGAGTCACACTTTGGCTTTCCCTTGGGTTTGATGGTGGGGCTTAACATGAAACCTCCCACTTCCTGACCTAAACCTGCAAAGCGCTCTTTCCATACCCTGCTCCTTCTCACTTACAAAGTTTTTGTGTTTCAGTGATGAGTAAAGTAATCCCCACTCATAAATTATGTTTATAGCATGCTTTTGGATCTTATAGGATGAAAAATACTGAAACAGTGTCAGTTATTATTTTTCCCATCGGTTCAGAGCAGCGAGTTCAGTCCCCTTTAGGAAACTCTTCTCCATAATTAGGAAAATGTCATGGTAACTGTTTATTTTAATCAGTGAGTCTAGAACTGTGAACATTGTAAATGCTACAAGCTCCTCCACAGACAGACTGAGCTTTTCTGCGGTCCCTGATGAGATGTAGCACTGAGCAGGGGACCGAGGGAGGGCTGCGTAGCACAGCAACTGAGTCCTCAGCTCACCTGCTGTTTGTGGAAGAAGGCAAGGGCAGATGAAACTGCTTTGATGCCACTGGCCTTGCAAGGATGGTGCTTTGCTAGTCCCGAGAGTAAAAGTCCTGCTCGGCACTATGTCCCTGATAAGCAGCCAAACTCAAGAGCTTTGTTGCCATAGTGGACATGTTCGTTTAGGTCACACATTCAGGAAAGCAACTGAGAAGAAAGTAAAAATAATGTGCTATATGAATGTGGAGGGTGCTGTGTGCAGCCCTGGGCACCCCACCTCCAGCACAGGCCCAAGGTGCAAGTGGGTTCAACAAGGACATAGAGAAAATCATGAAGAAGCTCAACTACTGGTTATTAAACATGAAGGTTCAAAGTTCACCTTGTTCAGCTCAGGAAACTCCTGAACTGCTGATTGCCAAAGGCTGGATGGGATATTAGGGGAATGACCCATGTGTTCCCTGGCCATTTTCCTGCTCTCTTCCCCTCTTTCTGCTTCCTGGCTGTTAGAGACACAGGCAGATGTGCAGCACACCTTTGGAGAGCCATTCTCCTGCTCTTAAACAGTTAGTGAAGGACATAGCATGGCTGAGGCCCCAAATAGGCTGCAGTCCTGGAATTTGCACAACCAAGAACTGTTCCCACGGTGAGGGGGTGCTGTTGGTGGGTGAGTGGGTGTTTCGGGCTGTTTCCACTGGTTGTTGGAGCGAATTTTTTTCGGGGGGAGCTGGTCCTTTTGCACATGGGGACAGAGGCGTAGTGAGCCCAAGCCTTGCCCACTGCTGTCCAAACACTCAAGCATGGTTTGGGTCACCTCTGTGCCCCTTGTTGATTATATAGAAACAGGACAGGGACAGCCACACAGGGTGAGGGCAAAGATGTAGGTAGCACAGTAAGTCTGTAGTAGTTGATAAAACATAAAGAAAATGCATCAGGGTAGCAAAGGGACCCTAGAGGCCATGGTTATTGTTTGAGTGTCATTTTAGTTGGGGAATGTACCAGACTTGCTATTTGTGTTCCCTGTAACTGCAGTTTTGGTTTCGGGGAGCGTTCATCAAAGCATTTAAGGGCCAAGAGCTGCACCACTTTGGAGTCTTCAGCCCTTCCTTCTCCTGTAGAGCACAAGTCACCCTCATGGACACCACTGAGTGGTGACAGGAGGTGGCTGAAGAAAGATGGAAATATCCCAAGCAGATGGGATCATGCTTGCTTGCTTTTTTTCCTGGCATCACAAATGGCTCCTGGAAGCAGAAGGTGGAAAAACAAGCCTGCAGAGCACAAACACAAAAAGAAAACACAGGAATGCTTGGTTTCTAGCAATGGGAAGCTGTCGCTGCCGATGGGCTGAGTCATTGCCCCGGCCGGTGAGGGACACATGGTGGGACGGGTGGAGGTGGGGAGGTGGCAGATGGCTTCTCCGGACCAACTGGCAAATGGCCTCGCAGGGAAGGTGAGGCCTTTCCTATTCAAGTTTGTGTGAAAAGGCCCTGGCCCTCAGGACATAGCTCAGGGAATGGCGTGACCATGGCCATCTCAGGGACCCAGCGATGCTTGTGTCGTGCCAGGCAGCAGGCCCAGTGCCTCTGTGAGCTGGATCCACGTGCTACAACACCCCAGTGGCTTCTATTTAAAGCTGTCCTGTGCCTCTATGCCAGCTCCATGCTCCAGGATTGCTCTTTGGAGAGCCATTTCAAGGAGCAATCCCACCTCAGGGATGCATGAGTCCTTGCTTGGCTGATGCAGATGTATTCAAACATGGTTTTGGCCTTTTTATTTTATTGCTATTTGTCAAACCAGGATAACCACCTCATTAAATCCAACCCTTCCTTGACAAAGCATTGGCAGGAAGACTGCAGAGATCAGCTTTGTCCCTGGGACAACTTAATCTGCCTTCAGGCTGTAGCTGTTACGGAATAATAAAGCTCCTCTGCTCGGATGTGCTCTACAAAAGGTCACATCCTTTCCCAACACCCTCTACAGTAGCCCTGGGCTGTTGTGGGAGGGAAAGGGAGTTCCTCTCCCCACTAAGAGATGTGCTTCTAGTCCCCTGCTCCCATTTCAGCATGTTCCCCCTGCCCTGCTCTGCAAGCTTTCAGGCTGATACAGTTTTGGACTGGCTCCACCGCTGGATGAGTGTCAACCCAATCTGAACACCCATAGTGTCTCTGAGGGTGGATGGTTCTTGCTGGCCATTTTGTATGTGTTCCTCAGGTCTTGCTTCTCCCCATCATGTGCATCCGTCCACTCTCTGGAAGATGCTGCTGCGAGGGCTGGTGAACAGTGCTGCTGTGGGCATAGCAGAGCCTGTGATGGACAGCAACATCCGAGGTGTGGAAGGGGCACCGCTGTCCTGGGTGCGCTTGTGTGGCAGTATGTTGGTGTGTATGAGCTGTGGTAAAACTGGTCATAAACTGAGATTCGCTCCTGCGTATAATGTTGATAAAAGAGAAGAAAACAAGGCATGATCTTGCTGAAGTCTGCTGTGGAAAACATCATCATTTCATTCTCCAAACTGAAAGTTATTGAACAGAAATGCTAATACATTTTTTTCCCCAATCTTCCTGTAAATGTTCCCAATACATAAAAAAGCACCTTTCCCTTTGGAAAACTGACAGCATTTATTTTAGCCAAATATCTACTTTTTCAGTGGAAAATATTTTAGCAAGTGCATGAACTTTTCATTGGACAATGAAATTTCATGCACTTGTTGAAGTACTTTCCATTGTGATAGCCAATTGCTGATCTGATAAAAAGTGGACTCCAAAGGAACTACAAACTGTGGTACAATTGTTGCGATGAAGCTGCTGCTATGACCCAGACCCACTTGCGTTTTCTCTGGTTTTGATAGGCAACTTCTAAGAGCTGGGCTAACTTTCACTCTGCTCTTCGCATGGCTCTGCGACACATTTATCTCTTCTGCAGTGCTACTACTTCTGCTTTGATCTGCCTTTGCAAAGTTTAATTGGCTGGAGAATAATTAATTTGAGCTTCTCTCCCCATTGCGTAACAGAAAGGCTTGTAAGACCAGCCTGAGCTCTGGCACTGGGTTTCGTTACAGTCCCATCCCTACACTGCACATGACTGCTATGGCATTGCTGCACAGGGTTCCTGGCACTGGTTCCTTCTTCCCAAAGGACCTTTTGCTCCCCACTATTTGTGCAGGAATGGCTGCAAAACTGCAGCTCCAGAAAGACCTCACGTGAAGCTTCCACACCCTGGTGGTCAATGCTGAATTTGAGAGAGGGAAAGACTTTCTTCTGATAAATGTGCCCAGGACCACCTTGAGGTGTATCACCATCCTTTGCTGGTCAGGTCCTTTCTGTGTAAACTACCAAAAACCTCTGTGTCAGCCTGTGGGACAGTGTCCTGGTTTCAGCTGGGATAGAGTTAATTGTCTTCCTAGTAGCTGGTACAGCGCTGTGTTTTGGGTTAGTACGAGAAGAATGTTGGTAACACCCTGATGTTTTCAGTTGATGCTAAGTCGTGTTTAGACTAAGTCAAGGACTTTTCAGCTTCTCCTGCCCAGCCAGCAAGAAGGCTGGAGGGGCACAGGAAGGTTGGGAGGGGACACAGCCGAGACAGCTGATCCAAACTGGCCAAAGGGGTATTCTATACCATGGGATGTCATGCCCAGTATATAAACTGGGGGGAGGTGGGCAGGGGAGGAGCGCTGCTCGGGCATCGGTCAGTGAGTGGTGAGCAATTGCATTGTGCATCACTTGTTTTGCGTATTCCAATCCTTTTGTTATTATTGTCACTTTATTGTTGTTATTAGTGTCCTTGTTAGTTCCTTCCTTTCTGTTCTATTAAACTGTCCTATCTCAACCCACGAGCTTTACTTTATTTTCTGATTCTCTCCCCCATCCCACTGGGTGGGGGGAAAGTGAGTGAGCGGCTGCGTGGTGCTGAGTTGCCGGCTGGGGTTAAACCACGACAGACAGCTGTGGAGGGGACTGTTTGCTGGTCACAGCCTTTGAGGTGACTTGCACTTTGTCCCTACAGTGGCATAATGGAGCAGATGAAATTTTTTAAACATAGAAGGCAACGGACCTGCATCAGGGTCCTCCCACAGCTTTATGCCAGGGACGTATTTTGGTTGCCTTTTGTCTTACTTCTCCCTTTCTTTCCTTTAACTTTGTCAAGGCTCAGAGAGGGATCTGGAGGCTGTCCTGGGCTCCTCCTGACAGCCGGTGCGACATAGCCATTAATTGCCAGGCACGACTGTGCTGGGAACTTCACCTGGCATAGTACAAAAACACTGCTTGTTGGCAGTGCGGCTGGCTGAGGGTAAAGCCTGAATGATTAAACAATATCCCCATTACTTCAGTAATGAGAAGTCCACACAGCTGAAACCTGGCCAGCCCCGTGGGAAAAATGCTGACAGACTGGCTTGGACATGAAGGGGCTGGCAGCCTTAGGCCAAAGCGAGCAAACTCTGATGGTGATGATCAGATGGGTATTGCTGCAGAGATTAGTAGCAAGGGGTTTGAAGCAAAGCTGTGGAAGGGGATACTTCAAAAACACTGCAATGCTGAATTTCCAGCTTGCTTGGATCTGACAGCAAATGTCATACATTCCCCATATGTCTCCCATACATCTCCTGATCTAACTATTCCAGGCCTCAAGACAATAACTGCCCCTCAATGCATTTGCTACATACCCCAAAGCTGCTTGGCACGTCTGAGAGCCAAGACCCATGTGCTGTGCAGTGGCTTTGTGATGTGAGGACATTGGGCACAGCTCCTACCTAGTCACATCTTAGGCCACAAGGGTGGATGTGTTTGATCTTCTCAATGGAGGAGTTGGTCAGACCAAGACTTTTCCTTCAATGTATTGCATAAACATTTTTATTTCAAACGCCTTAAATTCTACACCATATTTAAGGCAATTGCTTCCAAGGAGACACTGTGTCAGCAAGAAGTGAAAGCTATAGAAAGGCAGTCACCATTTTTCAGCCTTGAAATACCATCCTCAGCTTTGACGGATTTCTGAGGGTATCTGTGACTTAAGAACTCTGAGTACCTTTCTTCCAGAAAATAGCTCGGGTGGTTACTGTGAAAGCATGAAGATTCGGGGGACCTCGGGTATGATGGAAATGAGGACATCAGAGGTTCTTTCTTCAGCCTGTCTGAGTGAACAACATAAGCAAGCTAACAAAGATACTTCTGGAGAACTGGGTCATCTATTTTGTAAGGTTTCTTGGAGGGCAGTAAGGCACTTCAGCTTTAAAACATTATTTCATTGTCAAGAACCCTGCCTTTTCTCTGCAAAGTTGGTATTTACATGAATATTTAATATATAATGTAAGCCAGAAGAAGGAGCAATGTACAGTCAGCTTGTGATTTCATCCACAGGAAATGTGATCATATTAGAAAACACATGTAGCACGTGTCGCTTCTTATTAATTATGCAGTGGCTAATAAATTGCTAGATACAGACTGAGCTCAATTGTTTCATTTTTCCCGTACACAACAGAATGGAGCTAATCTCTGCCAGATTTGGGTTTCTTATGTTTTAATTCCTCTGGGGGGAGCATGCAAACATTTCTTATCAGAAACTTAGAAGCAGAGTGAGAAATAACCCTCCATGTTTATCACCGACTCCTGGACCCTGATCAAAGGATATTTGCTGTGGTATAAAGTCCAGTAATGCCTGACTTAGAAGGAAATTTGTTTCCTGCCATGAGTTTTTCCATCCCTTGTTCTTGCACTCTTTATCCCTGGCTCTCCATGTCTTTAAATCAAGGGCTTTTTCTTCTGTTCGGATTTATCCCTTACTGCAGGGTAGTGCTGCAAAGGAGACTTAACTGTGAAATTGGGTATTTGTCCTCAGTGGATTACAAATTTTGGGAAAAATGCAGTTCATGGGAGAAGGAAATTATTTATACATTCTGGGTCAAGTTTTGTGAAAAATCCCCCTCTCCAAGATTTCCTTCCCCCCAAAGGTGCTGAAGTTCTTCATTTTGACATTTTGAAAGAAGCCTTTCAGCCTGATCTTTCAGAATCACCCCTTTTTTTCTTCTGAATTGTGACCCATTTTTTGAGAAAAAGAGTGAAAAAGAAGAATCAATGCTCCCCAAAGAAATTAAGTTTCTTGTTTTGGGTCTAGTTCATCTTCTTTGTCATTGTTGTTTTGCAAAACAACTGGGGGAAAAATGCAGTTCTGCTTGGGCTGAGCTAATTCATTTTTCTCTGATTTCTTTGTTCACCAACCAAACTGAAAAATCGACTGTTCCTACAGCTCTATTTGCAGCAGAAGACTTATTTGCAAATGAGCTGGAAAAGCTCCTTAATCAAACAGTAAGACTGTAAGAAATATCCAAGGGATCTCAGGAGGAATAACACCAGGGGACGGCATTTTGTTTAGAAGCATTCCTCTTGTTCCTCAGTGTAAAATTCCACCTCTTGCAAAAGAGAAACACAATGCCTGTGATTTAGAAATGGTAAAGACTGCTTTTTAAGAAGCAGGCTTGAGCAGGGCAATATAAACCATCCGATGCGCCAGAGATGGTTCCTGTGGTCCTGATAATATCGTCACGCTCGTGGGTGCAAAAGAAGTAATGGACTGTGCAGGCAGGGCGGAAGGGAGGGACCTTGGGTTGTCACAGGCTGATCAAGAAACAGCCTGAGCAACTGAGGGACTCCATGACAGGGCTTTGGCTCTGTTTTTCCAGAGTTATTTTTACTCCTAATGAACCCTTGGTCCTGGTGGAAATGAGCTCAATAGTACAATGCTTCCTGCGGTTACCTGCCAAGCCAGAGGCGCCCGTCCCACCCTCCCTGTCCGAACTGACCCCGGGGTGCTGCAGGACCCTGCCTGGGGCAGCAGCCACCACAAGACCCAACGTACTTCCCCGCTGGTGCCTGAGACAGAGTGTGTCCACGAGCTGAGCAGGGGGACGTGCTGCAGATGGAGGGCAGGTGGGGAGGACAACCTCCCCTCATCTAGCTTGGAGGGCCAGTGCCAGGAGGCAGGCTCCACACCACAGCCCAACACAGCGGCTGCTGCCCCATCTCCCAAGCCACAGCCAGTGTCCGGCTCTAGGACAGTACCGTGTGTCTCTTCCTGTACTGACTGTACAGCCCAGGGCTCCGCCAGCATTCCCAAAAATTCAGTAAGCATGTCTGTGCATCCTCCCAGAGGGCATTCATACTCCCAAACCATTTCACAAGGGAGCATTTTTCTTTTTCCTAAATCACTGAGTGGATTTGAGAGCAATTTCGCAGAAAGCCTGGAATACCTGAGTCCTTTCTGCTGTTATTTGGACTCAGCCATGACTTCATTTAACTGTTGGGACATTGAACTCATGGGAGGTTTCAGTCATTTACAACTGCCGATGCATCAGAGAGCCTTGGTGAATGGAGATGGCTTAGCAAACCATGCCCTGCCTTCCCTGTGGATAACATTCTGGGTGGAAGGGTTGATCTGCTTGAGGGTAGGGAGGCTCTGCAGAGGGATCTGGACAGACTAGATCGATGGGCC
>JAVKLA010000042.1:9633772-9695772 GCA_034782735.1 Sagittarius serpentarius | reverse complement strand
GACCTTATCACTCTCTACAACTACCTGAAAGGAGGTTGTAGTGAGGTGGGTGTCAGTCTCTTCTCCCAAGTAACAAGGGATAGGACAAGAGGAAACGGCCTCAAGTTGCACCAGGGGAGGTTTAGATTGGATATGAGGAAGAATTTCTTTACTGAAAGGGTCATTAGGCATGGAATGGGTTGCCCAGGGCAGTGGTGGAGTCCCCATAGCTGGATGTTTTTAAAAGTCGTGTAGATGTAGTGCTTAGGGACATGGTTTAGTGGGGGACTTGCCAGTGCTAGGTGATCTTGTAGGTCTTTTCCAATCTAGGCAATTCTATGATTCTATGATTCTATGCAGGTAGATACTGCAAGTGGATGTGTTACTGGCAATAGACTGGCAAAGGTGGAGAACAGGTCCCTCTCACCTATGTGGTGTCCTCCTCTTCCTCCCCACCAGCTCATAGTTTCAGCTCCCACCCTTGGGAACAAGCCCAATAGGTCTCTCCAGAGACAAGATGAATGCAGTGTCTTATCATTGGCTTGAGGATTTCTGCCTATTTCTGTCTAGGGATGGGAAAATGAGGAGGGAACGGTTCATTATCTTAATCTTTCCCAATGAACCTGTAAAGTGCTGGGTGTGGGAGGGCAGAGGAATCAGGTCAGTGCTTTTGGGCCACATCAAAATTCCTCTGTTATTCCCCAGGTCCCAGGAGCATCGCAGCCCCTGTCCTGGAGGACCGTTTCCAGCAGGGGCAGCATAAAGAAGACAGCCTTAATTTCATTAGCTCAATGATGCTCTTTATTAGCCTAAATCAGACTGTCATCCTTTTGATGTCTGTCCAAGATGGATTGTATCTCTCTCTCTCGTTGGAAAGGCCATCAAGAACGCTATTCCTGGGCTGTAAATAGAAAGAAGAAAAATTCCTTGTTGATGAACTGTTTTACTGGCAAGCCAGCAGCCAGCACAAGGGAAGCAGCTGAGAAAGCACAATGATCAGATGTCAAACTTTCTGCAAACTGAGGCTGACTTTTGGGAGGACAAAGCCTCTGCACTCAGTAATGAAATCCCATTACCTCCACCAAACCTCCAGTCCTGGGTGAGCCTGGTGTTATGGGCTGGGAACGGCTGAGTGACCTGACTGCTGTGACCTCTCTTTTGTGTCTGCCCATGGGTGGCTTTCTTGCCAGCCACCTTAGAGCAGAAGAGGATGGAAGGCAAGGAGAAAGGAGCAGAAAAATCAAGAGAGGAGGGGGGCAACAGAATTAAGGCAAGGCAGGAAGGGACTGGATGCAGGGTATCATTACCCTGGGTTTGGCTACTGGTCCATCCCATCCACTATCCTCATTATCCTGTACTTGGTCAGACGCATTATAGGAAACGATGTTAGGGGTGGCACCCCAAAGTGGGAGTTTCTTCACCCCCAACACTGCATGTCCTGTTGAATGCAGCTTTGTGTGTGTGTGTGGTTACCTAGAAGAATGAAGGAGCTAGTGCCATTGGCATGCCCTACCTGGTGGAAAACTTCCCTGGCATCTCCTTCCCTCTTCTCTCCCAGTACAATCCCAGCTGCATCTAAGTCTGGCCAGGAGACTTAGCTCACAAAAATGTACATGGCAGAATGGTACTGCAAATGCCTTTTTTTTTCATGTGCAAGAAGGAAATTAATGTGCATTAATATATTATTGATGGGCCTATTGTTTTTGTAATGGCTGTCTCAGAGGTAAAGAAGCTAATGTTTACAGGAGTGCATACCTTCAGCCTGAGACATCAGTGATGATAGGTAGCAGATTTTCTCTTTCTTCTGCCAAAGAGAGTTGAATAAAAGACCTGCATTATTCCAGGGTGTGGTGAGTGACACCATGCATGATATCACTGCCTTGGCAGTGCCAGCGCCTTGGTCTCATGGCATAGCCCAGTGTCTTTCCAGGTGTGGCATCAGGAGATGGTATCTCCTCCACCTTGCTGTGTCCTGCCTGAACATCACAACATGACACCAACTCTTCGCCCAGACCTCGGTTATTATGGGAAGAGGAGCTAGTCTTGGCTTCAGCTCCGCATTTCAAACTGATGTCAGCAGTGCTCTTGTATAAGTCTTTTTTATTTTTTTAAAGACACTCATTTGATATGGTTCTTTTAATCAGTCTTTTCCCTGTTATATTTGCTGTCTCCACAAAGCTTGAGCCATAAAGGGAGATGGACCAGAAAGCAGAGGGAACCTGCCCAGTCTCACTGCTCAGGTCACAGTACTAAAAGTACGCAGAGAGAGGAAACGGGAAGGTGAATTAGATTTTCAGAAGTCTTTCCATGTCATGAGCATTGCTATTAGTGGACACTGATAAAGGAAATAAATTTTTTTTAATAATCAGGATTCCTATCTTGAGCACCTCCCTTGAAAGCTCATTTTGCTTCACCAATGCAAGATGCTCATCCTTTGGCTGAGGAAACCCCTTTGTAAAAGGGAGTGAGTTCCCGTGGGGTTACATCTGGCTTCCCAGCCCTAAACATGGGTGTTGAGGCTGCGCAGAGGATTGGGTCTGCTCAGACTCCTGTGTCCATGTTTCCACCCAGGATTGTTCAGGGCTATGGGTGAGGAGAGGAGCCTCGCAGGAAACGAAAAATAAGCAGGGTGATCCGGGCCATATTCTTGCATATGTGGTGGCTGACAGCTGGTAGAAATTCCAGATGACATAAGCCAGCTCCATCTCCCAGGATGCAGCCAGACATAGAATTCACTGTATAGGCTGTGTAAGAAGAGCTAAGCCCAGCCTGTAGCAGGTCTGCTGGATCGCACATGCGCTGGCTTCCTGGGCTTGCTGGGTAGCCAGCAGCTATCGCCTTTCTGTGCACTTCAGTTTCCCCATCTGAAAAACTGAGATAATGGAACTAATCTCCTTTGTAAAGTGGGTTGAGATTTACTGATGCAAAACACGGGGTGGGACCTGCTGGCACTCCTGGGGAAAGCTGCAATGCTCGGTGAAGTGTGAGCTTTGAGACAAGTGCTGTTAGATTTAACTCCAACAGTCTCTTCCATAGTCGGAGGGAAGATATCATGCAATGCCTTAAATTAGAACTGAATGGGATTGTTTCAGTCCATAGAAAGGAGTTGCTCCTAAGGAACCAAGATTTATCATGTGCAAGTGCTGAAAAGTTTGAGTCCCTTCATTGCATCCTGCTGCAGCCTGGGAAAAGGCGGTGTGAAAGAAGCAGAGACCACTTCTCCCTTACACTGCCCAACATCCAGAGTAGGTGAGAGGCTTGTCCCAGGTTTTACCCGAGAGCCAGTGGGTATGGGTTAATTTGGCTGTGTTTGCAAGGGCAATAAATTTCCAGGAATTCTAGGCTTTAGGGCAAGATTATAATTTTCTTATTTTCCTATAGACTAGTATCTCTGAGCATCCTCAAAAAGTTTCGGTGCTGTGAATGCTGCCTGCAGGCCTCTGTCTCACAGCTGTGCCTCTGTTTGTTGTAATTAACTCAGACAGTGGGATGGTTAATGACGACACATCACTGCCTCAGAGCCTGGAGAGCAGTTGGCAGTAGACTGTCCACAGAGGGAAATGGGAAATGCTGGCACAGGCAGTCCCACAGTACCGGGTCTATTTGCTATCAATTGTCAGCTTTTCTGGGGCAGTGATTTGCCATAAATTCAGGAGCCTGCTGGGCTCCGGAGTGGGGAAAGCTCCCTGGCATCAGGGAAGCTTTATCCCTCAAGTGTGAAATTACTGCATGGGGAAAATGAAGAGGGAACATTAATTTATGTGGTAGCTTTGCTGTGGAAAGATAATTCACGTTTCCCCTGTGCAAAATGCTCCAGGCATACTGATGGCCCTCAAGCGTAGGTACTGCTGTTAGATTTATGTTTGGTTGTTGTTGGAATGAAAATGATGGACTGAACTTATCCTGGACACAAGACAGTGGCCAGCAATGAGACTACCAGAAGCAGGAAATTGTCCCTGTTATTTCAAGAAAAATATTCTGAATCTGACATTTCTCACATTTTAGTGAAAATTTAAAAATTTTTAACAGGTGAAAATGCTCACTTGCTTAGCAGGTATCATCTGTCAAGTACTTTTGTCTGGGCAGAAAAGGAAAAATAAGCTGGTGTCAAGGCATCTTTTTTTTATTTTTCTTTCATTGCATTAGATACAGACTAAATAGGGAGCTAGTTTTTCCTCTGCTTCCACTGTTTGGTCTCATTAAATACCAGGAAAGTGAAAAAAGCCACCACATTGAGAGTGTTTTCCATCACTTAACAAACAATTGCAATCAAAGCAGGAACAGAGGTGTCAGCGAAGCAGTAGCACTTCACTGAAGGCAGAAAAGTCTCAGTCCCCTTTGGGGCTTTTAAGAAAATCGAGAGAAAAGCCAGCTCATCACCTTACCTGATCTGTAATGCTGAGTGATGTTTGAATTATAAGGAATTAATGCAATAAATGATTCTTTTGCACAAAATAATTACCTGAATTCTAATGTGCTGCCCTCACTGCTCTGGTTTGGTTAGAAAGATGGAATAACTCAAGTTTGAAGGGACTTCTGGAGGTTGTCTTGTCCAACCCTGCACTCAAGGCAAAGAAACTGAAGGTCTTTTACTACCAAGCTCCCTGCAAGACCAGTCAGTGGTTACAGTTTGACTGAAATGATTTGAGTGAAAATGCCTTCAGCATGAGTGTTACTGCTCCTCCTTAAAAATGTGATTCTTCCCTCTCTCCTCTAGCCACGAAGCTGGTTGAGCCTGGGCTGACCCAGCCAGACCAATCCAAGCACGAAGGTGAGAGGAAGAGGCAGAAAGTGCTGCCTTCGCTGACATAGCACCGTAGCAGGAGGTAGCCAGACAGGACACGGCGAAGATCCAGCTCCCACGAGAACTAAGCATTTTCAGATTCAAACATTATTAGAGTTTTCCCTAGAGATCTCTCACCTATGCAGCAGCTCTGTTCACCGCATCAGAAAAGGTGGCCTCATGTTAGCAGGCTGAGCTGACAGCAGTTCTCCTAAGCAGGAGGACACCAGCCACTTTACCAGTGTGTTTTCACTGCGGATCCATTTTGGGTGATCAACCAGCCTCTCTGAGGAACTTCTCTGAATCTCAACCCTGTTTCCCAGGGACGAGTACATCTCCGAAACTGCTGTCCACGCTGGTAATCCAGGACTCCAACAGATAAAATGCAGATCAGGATTCAGTCTGAAACAGGAGCAAAACATCTCACTTTGGGTTCCTGCAGCCAACAGCCTATGCAAATAATAATTTATTGCCTGATAAAGGAATAAATGCCCAATTTCTTGCTTGGTTAATGATGCTTTTCACTGAAAACTGACTACTCACAGTAACTGATCATCAGGTCAGACTGGACTCACATTCCTGTGTCCAGCAGACGTCTGTCTCCTGCTCCTGCTGCTGTGACTCAGTATTCCTTTCCGCTCATTGTAGTAGGGAGATCATTCTGCATTTCCAGTCTCCTCCAGAGATGCCTAAAGTTTTGCCAGGAAAACTCTCTTTCATTAGCCATCCTTCAGCAAACTGGCTGACCTGAGAATCAAAGAATGCCATTTAGCCCCATGCTGGGAAATTGCTAATGACTTCTGCACATTCAGTTATTGACACACAGAAGCAAAGGTGGATTGTTGATCCAGTGTGGGAAGTGAGTGGTATTAGTGCAGGTGCAACAACTCCTATACACCTGTGCATGAAAACCTTTATTGTCACTCTGTAAGAAAAAATTATCCAGCAGCCAGGACCAATCTGAAGAGTTAAACACCTGTAATGTCCACTAATCTCTTTTCTGCAGGCAAGAGAAGTTTTATGAGCTTACCTTCTACTAAGCAGGGGTCATAGGAGTCTTACAAATAAAATGATGGAAAACTGATATGGGAATTTTCCATGCTATAAAAAATTACAGAGTAATCTTAAGTGGAATATATGGAAACCTAACAATCTAAAGTTTCAACTAAGCAGGGAATAGGCTAGGGAACCTTTGTGTACAAAGGATCAGGACTCCACTTACAATCAGCTTGCACTGAAGTTTAACTTGAAGTCCTGGAGCTAAGATAGGGAATTGTATCAAATCCATTAATATTTTTTTTTTAAGTAAAAGAATGTTTGCGGGTTATATTACACTGGAGACATGCATATTTGTCCTAAAAGCTATTAGGTGTTTACTAAAGATAAACTCAGTTTGGAAAGAACAATCTTTTCAAAGCAAACTCAATACTAGCAGGTCTGGTAGGAAACCAGAAACCTTTAGGAACTTGAAAAATGGTTGAGTAACATTGTTAAATTGGTGGATAGTGATATTTTGATGTGAACAGTGGGTAGAATTTATATATGTATGCCCCAAGTTATTTAAGATCTTAGATTATCCGTGAATTGTTTGATATTTTATATATAGCACATGATATTTAAAAAAAACCCCAGCATCTGCCAGTAGAGCCCACACAATTGTATCTGGAAATAGCCCAGTTATTTTCCAATGTATATATAAAGATGAACTATGTTATCGCAGAGAGCACCTGCATGGTAATGGTTAGCAAATATTGCCTTATTGATGGCAACTGTTGTCAACATTAACAAAAGTAGATGGAATAATGAAACATTTATGCTGACATTACCAGATACAAAAGGTGCAGCCTCCATTTGACCACCTCTTGGCTGACAAATTAAGCTGGCTACAACCTGAACGAATTTTTTAGGGAAAAATTATCTGGTGAAAACGTGCCAAAGTTCACATTATTCTCTTAGTGAGTATAATGCACCACTGCATTATGGCATTATTATGTTATTGTATATGTTACTGGCAGAAGCTTTTTTAATGTTATCATGTTAATATTATATTTAATGATATATTTTGTTCTTAAAAATAAAAGATTTAAAAAAAGCAAGAGGGGCCAATATCTCTTCTTCCACTGTAACTGTGTGCAAGTTACAAAGAAGTCCCAGGAGACCCATCATAAATATATGACATAAAAAAAGGCCTCATTAGTGGCCCATCTGAACTGAGACCCAAAACCCTATGTACATGGGAGGATGAGCTTCTTCCCTAAACAATTTATACAAGTGTTGCAGTTATGTACACTGTGGCTGGAGGGGAAAGGAAACAGGGAATAAATTCTGTTTTTTCCAACTATTTTATTCAACCAGTCTTTCTCCCACAGTATTATTCTCAGAGATGGTTGATTTGAGCTGGGTGAAATACGCCAAAATGCCATGGTTTCTCCCTTTATACACCATGGGAATTCGGTTCCTGTTGACAAGTTGCAAGTCATTAGCATAGACAGTCTGCTTAGGAAATAAAAACATCCTGGCCCCAGATAATTGTTCTGTGAGTTCTTGGTGTTCTGAAAAAAAACCCGAAACCCCACCATTAAAATAATTGGGCTCCTAATTTGCTTGATCAGAAGCAGCAGCATGTATTTTATTCCCTAGGACAAACTGTCCTACTTTGGAGAGGAGGGGACACTCCTAGTCCCGGTCCAGTGTGAGCTCCAGAGCAGCAGAACACATCCTGCCCATGAAGGTGCTGGTTATTTGTCCATAACCAATGCCAAGGCTCAAGGAACGAATTGCTAAAGCCAACGGACAAGCTGAAGAACACTCCTGGAAATGCATCCTCTCAGCCTCAGGTATTTGTAAGGCAAAAAAGCAGGTGCTTTTGCTATGGCTTTTGGGCAACTGGAGTTGCTGGTCCTTCAGCGTGTTTTTTCCTCCGCAGACAAGACTCGGTGCTCACAGTTACCCCACTGGCCTCACAAACTGCGATGCCACCAACGTGGTGAGGCTCGAATGTTGGCTTTTATATGAAGTAACCAGTCTCCAACCAGAAACACTGTTTTCTGCAGTTCAGAAACACTCTGCAATTAGAAGAAAGGAGGAAAATTAAAAATAGGAACTTCCAGATCTTAGATAGCTAAAAGAAATGAACAACCTTCACAGTTTTGCTAACAGCAATCTCCAAATCATCCTTAATTGACTGTGATACTGCTGTGAGAGGAACTCTGCTGGCATCAGGCTTGCCTGTCTTAGCAACTCTGCGGAAGTACCTAAACCCTTCAGTCACCTGAACACCAAGTTTGGAAAACCAAGCTATACAGTGCATAAAAAACCCCTAAAGCAATAAAAAAAACCCAAACCCACATGATCAGATGCTGTCTGTACAACTGCCCAGCCCGGCTGGGGCTTGCAGAGCTCCCGCCTGTGTCTCAGCCCAGCCTGCCTTCTGGAAACCCGGCGGGTCTGGCTGCTTTCGTCCGATCCCACCTCACACCAGCTCCCCAAGCTGCCTCTGAACCACAGCAGGAATCGGTGCCTGTTTGCAGGGGCTGTACCTAGGCATTTATTAGAGCTTCAGGGTCCCCATCAGAAGCATACCATGTTTGAAGAGGGAAGAAGTATTTCACTATGTGCTGTTACAAGGATCTGCTCGGATTCATTTCCAGGGAGGAGCTGCAGGGAAGCAGCTGGCTGCTGAGCCCCCGTAACGGCGCAGCACTGAGCCCACCACCATTGCCTGTGCTGCTTTTACATCAGGAGCTTCAAATCCCAGGTTCCCAACTCAGCTCTCCTTTTCTGAAGGTTTGTTGCCCAGGCTCCGTAAGCCTTGCTGCAGGGTAGGATACATGCAATAAACAGCTTTTTGAGGTTGATTTAATGCCTCACCATCACTCCAGTTATTAATCTATTTGTGGTGGAGGTTTATTGCTGTGTATACCACAGACCGATAGAGATGATCACAGAATTAATTCACAACTAGTGTGGTGTTAGGCCTGAAGCCAAATGTTCTGCGTTATCAGTGTGTATAATACTCCAGAGTAATTTCTCAATGAGCCTATCTTAAATGGCCTTCTAAACCAAAACCTTTCGAAATAAACAATCTTGAAAGTAAAAAGAGCAAACGCCACCATGTTTAGAGTGGCAAAACTTCTTGCATGACATTGTACATGTCTGACACATTTGTTAGAGGGCTGAAGGTGTCTGTTACCCAGTAATATTGCCCAGTTTCTCTAGATTGTGGCAGAGCTTCTCCCCTGGCCCCATCATCTGCATCCTCTTTTAAGAAGGTGCATGCAGGGAATGTGCATCCTTCCTCGTTCTTGAGCTTTGATCTTCAAGGACATTTCAGTCTTCCCACTTTCTTTCTCCCACTTTCTCAGCAGAACATTCAGACTTCTCTTGCACTTTCAGTTTCTAACCACAGGCAGTGAAACGCTCTCCCTTGCTGTTGACTGTTTTGAAGGAGCAGACAGTTAAAAGAGATACTAAAGCTATAGGGGCTGATGATGAGAATACAGTTCAAAAGAAGCCAGAAATGTTTGGGCACTGGCCAGAATCATTTTATGTTTGTGCAAATGACAGAAAGTTCCCATCATCTGTTGAAAATGATGCTAAAAATAACTTTCTCGAGCGTGTTACATATCCAGAAACCTGAGCGGATGACATGGATGCTGGCAGTTTGGAGACCTTCACCTGTGAGAAGAAGGGAAAGAGATTCAAAAACAGGGAAAGGCCAGGACCTTTTCGATACTTCAGTGTTGTCAGCTGGGTGATATTTAAGGCATATTTCATCTGAGAACAGGCAAGATGAACATGTCTCTTCCCTTTATTACATCTCTCAGTATTAAGGTGGTATTCTTGCTGTCCAGGCCTGTACCATACAGTTCTGCATGGCATGGTCTTGCATTGGAGGGGAAGAAACTTTGCACCTTCCCTTAGTATGGGGTATGCATGAGTTTATGACTCTTTCCTTCCAGGAAGAGTCACTGCCCTGGCACTACAGGGAGGTACCCCAGGAGGCTGCAGTGAGGCTGGAAGCAAATCTCCATGTGATATATAGCACAGGAGTATTTTGGAGACTTGGCACTACCTCCAGCTTCTGTTTTAGCTAGAGGCTCTTTCATTTACGATGCTGGAGCACCAGGGAGCGGGTGCTATCATTGTGCCTGTCAGTGCAACAGGGGATCCTCAATGAGCATCTGTAGGTTTGTGGAGTAGCCGTTGCTCCAAGGCACAGGGGTGCTGCTGGGTGGGGGTGCTGCTGGGTTAAGGTGCTGGGAGAGAGAAGCGTGTCCCTGGACTAACGTTTTTTTGCAGCAGTACTTCACAAACAGTCTTACAAGTCAGGCCATGATTTATTAGGGGAAGGGAACTTGGCCTGCTTGCTTAGCTGGGCCCAGTCCCACTGTGGAGCTGGCTTCTATATCTTAAACAAACCGGTTAAAGAAAAGGAACATGTCTCGTCTTTGCATTGGAAGACATCCCAGCGCAAGGTCTGTTTGCCTTACTTTGGAAACTGTGTCTGAAAAAGAATTTGTGAAGGGGTGCAGCAAAAACATAAATGTTTTGGAGCAGGATGGATCCAGCTGACACTTCCATCTGCCTGGCGGGTCAGGCCATGCTGACATGGGCCACTCTTGGCCAGGCCACCAGCTCCTGCTTCAGGGCGAGCACTTGTGGGCAGGGTAAAAGCAGTGCCCAGAGCTCCCTGTTGCCACACAGGACATTAAGGGATGATGGAGGCACACAGAAGACAGATGAGATGTGGGATGTGTGATTCAAACCCTGGCAGGAGAGAGGATCTTACATTAGACTGGTGAGGTTGTCCTGGTGAGCTCAGCATTTGGAGAGGGCAAGTGTCGATCTACCTACTTACTTTCAGGGGACAGCATTAATTTGTACAACCATATGCTTGGTAAATTTGGGCCCCTGAGGGAAAACTAAAGGCTCCTTTGTAAGGTAGCACCCAGGAAACAGCCAGCAGGGAGTGGAGCAGGAATGAGGCTAAGAGATTCCAGACTTGTCTCCTCCAACCTTTCCTTTGGAAGAGTAGTGTTATCCTTCTAGGAAAAAAAATAAACCCCTCCTCATTTGGTACCATTTTTAGTTTGGATTCAAGGATAAGTTCCCTTCTGTGGGCTGAGCATGGCTGGAAGGGGTACTACAGACTGCTGAGGATGGCATAACGTGCTTTTTGGGACAGCAAGAAGTGATTTACTGTGGCTTGGGCCAATAATGTGGCACCTCCATTGTGCCAATAATAACATGTCAAATAGGATCACTTCCCGCTCCTGCACACAGCAGCAGGCTCACACGCTTGTATTAGAGATGGCAGCATGAGTTCAAGTGGATTAGTACGTTTGCAATTTTATTAGCCATGAAAACATATTCACAGTCCTTTATGGAGCTGGATAGGGCAGCATTCAATTTCAATGGGCTTTTCTCGCCTCTCCCAGTAGGAATGCCAGGACAGCACAGTGGCATCACCAGCTCGCTCTGCCATTCCTGCCTAAGGGTAGCCAGCGTAGGCAAAACCAGAACAGCAACACATCTGCGTCATTTAGAAGTCAACATTTGCCCTGGCTTTCTGCTGGATCCATTCTCCCACTGTTTCTTCTGCTTCCCAAGGAGACTTTGTGCTCCATAAACTGTGTTTGAATTGAACATGGTTGCTGGACAAGGGGATGGGCCTGAAGCCTGGCAGAGTGAGTGGCTCAGTCAGCCCTTCCTGCCTCTTTTCTTCACTGGATTCACCCGTAACGTCTTGCACCTCCTGGGGGAATCGTGCTTGCTTTCCCTTCTGGAGGAGACAGGACTCTGGTAATGATTCCAGAGGTCCCCGGGTCTAGCTGTAGGGCTTTGAAAGCAATGAGTAATTAATTTCTCATCAGGGCTTACCACCTTTCTTAATTTCTCCAGGTCCTCCTGTTTCTCATAAGTACGCTTTGAAAAAGAGCAAACATTGGGCTGGAGATCTAGTTCCTACCTTGGGGCAATTTGCTGTTCAGCACCACTTCCAGTGAGATGTTGTTCAGTACACTTCTTGATCACATTCTGGCAAACACCCCCTCCTCCAGTAAAGGTTAACAGCTGCAGGAGCAATGGCTAATTTGAAGACCTGTACAGTTCCTTACATCCTCCAGCCATCAGAATACCCACACCAAACGCTTGCACAAGCAGGCTCAATACTCAGCACAGATGAGAAAATGGAAGGAAAAGGCAAATGATGAAAGACATAATTTGAAACATAGATGTCTAAAGCTGTCTGAATAAATGTTCGTGGAGCTGGGAGAGAAATCATTTGTGGCTGTGGGAGACAGGGCAGAGCTATGAGCCAGGAAGAGATCAAATCTCTGGAGGGAAAACCATTTTGGGAACTTTTTTTCCTCTGCATAGAGTCAGTGTTGGTACATCTCACCAGGCTACTGCATGGAGAGGGAGCGTGGACGACCCCTCTGAAGCAGCCCTGCTTGGAGCAAGCTGGGTTTGTCCTCCATTCAGTGAGGATGAAGGTGATAAAGTAAAAGTAGTAAGTGCATTTCTTACATTGTAAATCAGTGGTGTTATACTTGGCTGGTTTGTAGAATCTGGAGAAAGCAGAGAAACAAGGGCAAAGCATGAGGAAAGAGGGAGCAGGAGATGGAATGGATGGTCTTCTACATATTAAAATTTGGGGAGAGCATCCCCAGCTGATAGTGTCATTGCTGCTTCAGAATGGGTTGTGAGAAACCCCAGTTTGGGTTCACCTAGATCTCCCTCCGCCAAGATTCTCATTGCAGCTGGTGAGCTGCTTATGCAGTGTTTAAAAGAGAGACTGAAGTTGTGACATGACCATGGTCTACCATTAACTGCAAAGGAAAAATTGCACAGCGAGGGCTGCTCGGTTAAGTAGAAAAAGACATAACGAACTACTGCTGGCATTCCTAAGGTAACCAAAGCAAGTAAAATGTAGAACTGAGAAAACAGCATTGTGCTGCAGGCTCTTCCCTGTGCGTACCCTGCTGATGTATATCACATGAGGCAGTCTACAGTGTAGTCTCGACCAGAGTTTCTCACCAAGAGTATCTTTCTTCTTCACCCAGAAAATTATATTGAAAAAAAGAACATCCGTAGTCCACGACTGCCACGGAGGGTGGGGAGGCTGCAAAGAGTCCACACCTTGTTCCTCCTGCTGCCGCCTGAAATGACCTTGGAAACCCTGGCAGCCTCTCGCCTCCCGCACCAGCGGGGAGCAACGCTAGTCAGGGAACTTCTGTTGCATGTTCCAGGCAGCAACAAGATATTATACACCTGAATGTTGGACTCGATGATCTTAAAGGTCTCTTCCAACCTAAATGATTCTATGATTCTATGTCTGAGTGATGGAGAATGCCTGCCAAAGCCACTCATTAAACCTTTAATTATGGCTATTTTGGGGAACCACTTAATGCTCTACAGTAACTTGCATAAGCCTCAGTTGCATCCTATGGGTGCGTTACTGTAAGCGGCAAAATTGTTAGTGATACCAGTATTCCCTTACTGTCTTAAAGGTTTGCTAGGGGCACTCTAGCTGTTTGCAGAGGCATCCAGAAATGGAAGGGCAGGTGGCAAGTTGGCTTAACAGTTTTTGCCAAGAGAGGACACGCCATGAAGAGAGGCAGGGTTGGCTGCGAGTCCTGCCCGCGTCTCCCGGCGTAGCACAGAAGGTGCCTTCCGCCGGCGGCGGCAGAAGGCACTGCTGCAGCTACGCCGCCGTGCTAACGGAGCGGTGGCCGGGCTCCAGCAAGCCAGGCTTTCTCCCCGTCCTTTTGTTCTGATTCCCAGGCGTGTGGCAATCAGGCTGTCCTCAGGAGAAACAGGGTGTAAATCACTAATTAATGCCTCCCGTCTGCATGCAATTCAAGCCCGTTTGTGCTTGACGGAGATAGGCAGCACAGGCTCCCCAGAGGGATATTCTATAATCTGTTACTAATCACTGAGGCTTCGAAACCATTTAAAAGGATGTGCCTGTGACTTGCCCCCATGCAAACATCAATTACGTTTCTCTGATGCTATGGCCTGAAAGACTGCAGCACAGGGGAAGCTTTTGCATGCTTCCCAGCCCTGACATCCAGCTTGCTTTATTGTAGGTGGTGATGTTATTTAAGGTATTCCCTGCTGCTCGGAGGATGGCTGAGGGAATTTCATGGGAAGACACAAATGGACTATGGCACAGTAAGAGACAGAAAGCATTATACTTTTCCAGGGCATCATGCAAACAAGTGCAGCACTTTGTAGTAGTAAGTCAAGGTTTAATGCTGCACACACACTCTTATCTGTGTTAAAAGGTTCAGAAGATCCTGGCCAGAACTGGGACCCAGTGTGTTAAGCATCAGTCAGATACACAGGAGGTGACACTAAAGAACTTGGCTAAGAATTTTTTAAGCCAACAACCTGATGCCCAAATAAACCCAAACACTTCCCTGGTCAGTTCTTGGGTGTTAGAGCAGTCTTTAGGCATTTAAAAACTTTAATGTGTTAACTAATATAAAATGTTTACTATAAGCACTTTTTAAAATAGAGGCAGCCAGCAAATCTCATACACTTCTGGCTTTAGCTCAACTTGGTGAGACATCCACATGGCAAGAAACATGTCCCAGCAAGTATGATCTGGGACATTGGAGGAAATCAGATTTTTAATTACTCTTGGCATTTCAGTGCCACTGGTTGCCAGCAGCCAGCCTGCTGGAAAACGACATCACCAGTGATCGTAGCAGAATGCCAGTCTGTAAAACCAGTTTGCCAGGCTGTTTTCTTGTCACTGGGAGGAATTTTCCATCTGTATATTTAGCTACCTTTCCAACTTTGGAACTTGGAATTTATGGACACCATTAATCTTCTTACAAAAAATAAATAGGCTCTAATTTTATGCCTGCAATCAGCTATGGGCATGAATTTTCTCCAACAGCATTTAGCTGTAGCATTAGCATACACAGATAACTTTCCATACATCCAGTATTTTCCCTAGTAATTGAGAATAAGAGTTTCTTCACCAACAGCGTTTTCATGAAGGCAGCCTGACTGATTTCTTCAATTAGTTGGTAATCATGCAACATTGTATTTAAAAATGTACAAATATCAAAGATTTGAGTATTCATATTGAGACAGTGGCATCTTTGTGTATTTCAAATGTGGAAGTTTCTTTTGCTCACAGGTGAACTGGAGTTTTGGCTCGGTCCTTATGGACCAAATCTAAGCCCTATACAGCACAACAAGAAAATCTCTCCCTTTTTAAGGGGACATCCAGTCTGGACCTGCAGAGCTGCTGCAGTGAGTACTGGGAGGGACCTGAGCAGGTCTGTGCACATCTCCCCTGTCTCCTGGCCAGTGCACCTCGCTTCTGTTGACCCACGTTGCAGAGAATTGCCAGGGCTGGGCAGTGCAGAGAAGATGGGCTGGAGAGCCTGAACATAATCATGAGTATCTCAAGCCAGGGCTAACACTCCCTCTGTTTCATGAGAACCAAAGCAAACATTTTACAAGTTATTCTTTCCAAGAGATTAATTGCTGGCCAAAAAATAGATTTTAAAACTGTTTCTATTGCCAATATGAAATGGTCTGTTTGTGTAGATACTGTGATGACACCTTAATAGCCTGTTGCTTATCTCTGTGATCTATGGGACTCAGTACACTCTGCTCTTGACATCACTGGCAATTTAGGGGAATCAGTCCTTAATCTGCCTCCATAAATGAGGTTTTTTTCCTTATGAGTTGCATAATTTTGGATGTGATCCTCTAAGGGGTAGACATGGCTCTTTGGACTCAGCCTGAAATTCTTGAGGAGCTCTTGGAGTCCATCATTGCTTAGTGCTTCACTGCCAGCTGTTCCTTGTGCAGGTTTGCTTTTCCGTTCTTTCATTTCCCTTCGTATACTCCTGAGAGAAGGGTTTGAGGTGGTATCAGGAGGCTCCTACATTTTATCCTATGTTACTTTAGGGCTCTTCAGGTCCAAAAGGAAAGCATTGTAGCCTTTTTGTAAAATTCTTCACTGAAGACAGTAAAGTAAAAAAACCTTTACTTTGATTAAGGTGCCTCTGCTAAGTTTATTCCTGATGATGCTTGTGAATAGAACATACAGCTGAACATTTTAACCAGAAGTCATGTGAGACTTAAAAAAAACAAGCTATAACCTTCGGAACCTTTCATTAAAGACGTGCAGCCAAAGCCTGGACCACGGTAACAATTCAGCAAAAAGCCATGGGCTGCCATGGTCATGCCAGGCACCCTGGCAGGATTGTTTGGGAATGACAGTTGAGTCTTGTTAAAGAAGTGAAAGAGTCCCTAACTTGCATGCAGTAAAAAAATCACTGATTTCGTAAAGCCTCATAATCCTCAGGAACATTGTCTAGTGAAGATAAGACATTTTGGGGAGGAGGCAGAGAGGGTGCAGTGTTTCTGAAGCCCTCTCCCATCCCTTCCAGGGTGGTAAGTGTGAAGCACAGATATCTGCAAAAGTGCTGAAATTCATATAATGAAGAAAATCAAATGCCAAGTAGCTGGTGGGGCGCAGAAGGTTTAGTCTGGCAGCCAGGCAGTGGATTGTTTTACCACATTTCCATAGTCAACTCTAAGGGTAAATTCTAAGTGAAAACACACCGAAAAAAAGAACAGAGGGTAAAAACACACAGAAAGAGATAAACAGCAGCTGAGGACCTCAAAAGCTGTTTCTATCAGCTGCTGAGATAGGTGAATATTCTTTACGCTCTGCAACTAATAATACAATTGCAGAGCTGTCCATGAGGAGCACTCCTCAGTGGTGCACCAAGCCCCAGAGAACTGGAAATGCAATCCAGAGAAAAATAACCAGAATGTTTCCCTCCCTCTCTCTGGCTCCTCCTCACCCACGAGCTCATTTCTCAGTTTTCTCTTCCTTCAGCTGCACGACCATCTCTGCCATGTTGTCTTCTCCCTAGCCCCCTAACAGTGCAATGAGTCCTTTCTCAGGCAGACCTTCTCTCAAATCTCTTGGAGCAGAAGGAAAATAAGAGGAAAGTCATTGCACAACCTGTAATCAAGTATAAGGACTATTTCATCATGAGCGAGTATCTATCAGGATGCCTGTCCCTGCCCCCCTGTGCCCCATTCCTTCCTCTCTCCTGCTGGCTCACCCTGTGCAGGGCGGCTCCAGGGGTCCGCCTGAGTCAGACTGAGATTTGCTTTGGGAAATAACCCCAAAACATGGCTTTGCTGTCCCACTCCCTGAATCTCCTGTCTGGAACCCAAGTTGCTTCAGTAACAACATGGGTGAGATCCAGCAAGAGTAGATGTCCCAGCAGAGAGAGATGGTTCCGTCACAGAGTGGTATGTCAGCAAGTGGAAGAGGAATTTCAGGAGATAGCAGGTTTTCCTTCACCTGGTCGAAACATTATAAAAACAGGTCATGTCTGGGCCTGAGCATGTGCAAACTCCCAGTCTCTGAAACCCAAGGCCCGGACCACAAGTCCTGAGAGCTGTAAGCAAACCCGCCCATGCAGCTTCATTGCCTGGGCCTGACCTTGCTTTATTGTCTGCAGTCAGGTTTGCCCAGCCAATTTCATAGAAATCATGGCTAAAGACTGAGTATTGAGGGAGAAAACAGCGTGTGTTCCTCTAACAGGGGATTGCCTGAAAACGCACTGTGCACGGGACAGGTAAACCGCGGAGGCGGTCGGCTCAGCCTCAGTGTTGTCTGGCAGCAATTGCAAGACTGGCCAGGGGCACACGAGAGGAGGCAGACACCTTGTTCAGCAGCTTCTTAGGAGGGGGAAAGAGCTCTGGCCACTGCTTTGCCTACAGCAGGGCCCTGGAAAGCCAAACCGGCTGCTGCTGCCCCCAACAGCAGCGTGGAGATATGTGTGCATAGCACAGTAACCCTTCCCTCCAGCAACAGCCATTTCTTCTCTCTCCCATCCCAGGGGTGGCAGTGGTAACAGTCACCTCCTCCAAATCTCTGCCCAGCTCTGCCTTTTCCTTTCTTCCCTTTCTTGGGAAGGAATGGCCCATTCCTGACCAGCCCTCAACTCATCATCCCGGGGCAGCTACTATCTAGTTCTGCCTATGCTGCAGAGAAGCTGTAAGTTTGGCTCTTAAGGTATGTGTGCATGGGAGGGTGTGTTGGTGTTGAAACTATTTCTATTCCTTCATCAGTATTCAATTTATTTAAAAAATAAATAAAAAGCCCCGTGAGCCATAATGTACTGTTTAATCAGCAGAGAGCTAGTTAACAAATGAAGATGTGTGGCTGAGCCAGTTGCAAAATTCTTGGAAGTAATTCAGTGATTGCATTAGAAGGAAAATACCCCAGGGCAGAGCTTCCTAGAGGGGGAATGCAATTCTCATTCTGCCTAGCCCTCTTTGAATAAATGAGGCCTGTGGGGATGGGTACCTTCAAAGAATAGCCAAAGAGGAGCTATAAATAAAGGTATCAAGCTACCTTTCACGTTGGAAGCTGGTTTCACTTGGAAGCATTTTAAATTATAAGCCACATTGCAGTGAACCCCAGAGATAAAGGCTCCATGTGTCTCTTGCTGTTAGGGAATGACTTACACTTACTCCAGCCCGTTACATCACCGACACTTAATGCTTTCATCTATTAGCTGTGTTTATAGTCCATGATAACAAAACCCAGAAGGATTCAGAGGCATGTTTTCAAGCACAAGTGCTGGAAGGAAGGAGTCCAGCCCCAGACCTCCAGTGCATCTGTCAGCAGCTGCCCTCCAGATGATGCTGCCCTTGTGTAAGAAGACTGTGTCTGCAAGTACAGCTTCTGCACCGCTGGGCCCCATGCTTGGGAGTTTGTTTGGCTTCAGGTAGTCCTGGAGGCAGCCCAGGGATGAGCACAGAGAACCTCTTGCTGACATTGAAGGCCACCCTCATCAAGTAGTCCGGACCCTAGTGCTAGTATCAGGAGAGTGTGCTGGTGTTCCGGACCTCTGGAAGTTCAGGAAGCTGTTGCCAAGTTGACTTTTGAGCCTGTTCATCATCATCCCTTTCACAAGCTTTGTCATAGTGACTGCTGAAAGCTGCAGCCTGTGAAAAGAACAGAGTAAGTGTCCCAAGACCCAGACGAAAGTGGCTGCCTGGTCCTTTACCTCCAGCCAGCCCAAAAGCCTTGAGCAGCTGATGTGCAGAAAGACAGCAGAGAGGTAAAGTTAAGACCATGCTGTTCGAGCCAGTTCCCAGCGTGACAAGAAGCCAAAGCAACACAACAGGTACTGGAGCCGATGCCCTGGCAGGAGGGTGCAGCTGGCTGCAGGACACAGGGTGCTCCTACTGTAACGGCAGGTTGTGTGTTGAGCCGGCAGGTACGAAGGGGTTGCAGGGTACTGGTGGGCTGTGTCCCTACCCCAGCCCTTCACCGTGGGGCAGAAGGGTAGAGTCTGACACGTTGTGTTGTGTCAGACCAAGCCCTTGTGTCAGCCTGAGTCCTCTCCGTGCTCTGAAGTCACCGGGCAATGTGGCAGAGTGTTGGGTGGAAGGAGGTCCATAAGGACCAGAGTATCAGTGTGGGTCTGAAAAGCATGGGTAGAGGTGAGAGTCTGGGGGCAGGAGGCCAGAGTTGGGATGGTTTGGCAGAGCTCTGCAGGAGGATTTTGCACAGCGACTGCATATTCTCTGCCATAGCCGGAGTTAGGCTTGTTCTGAACCTCTCCCAACATCTCTGGTATTTTGAAAGAGCAAAGAACTAGATGGCAAGCTCATAGTGGCTCCTGTGGTTGCTCAGAGAGAGCCAAGGGAAAGCAACCATTCACAAAATTTCTTCATGAGGATCTTTTTTCTAGGCTCAGAGTGGAAAGTGGGAGCTATTTTGCCAGGTGTATTGTCCAATGGGGCTGCCAGAACAGGCTGCATCACCATCTCCGTTTTCCCAGCGCTGCTGCTGGAAGGGGCAGCTGCTAATTTATTTGTTTCTGCACCATGAATAGGATCAGGTGAAAATTCTGGAAACAGTGGTACAAACTGCCCCTGTACATGGTGATATACGTAGAGTAGGACAATTTATGTCTGAAGCGGTGGAGCAGTTCCAAACATTTTTTCATATTCTGTATCCTGCCTTTCATGTCTTCAGCAGTAGGAAAAATGTTTTCTTTACATTTCTGCCTGGAAAAACAATTATGAATGTTAATTGCATTGACCAGGAGGTGGAACAGGAGTTGGCCAGGAAAGGCTTTTCTTTGCTCGTAAACAGGAAGACTCAACCTTTCCCGCCATTCTCCATGTTTTGGAGATGAAGGTGTTGTGAGGATTTCAAGGAGGTGGAAAATGGGACTTCAGTGGGAAAACCAGCGTAATGAAGAAATGGAAAAAAAGAGAACAACAGAGCAAAGGCCCTGGCGCTGTCACTCTCCAGGAGCGAACTGTGCTCCCATCCTGCTGGGGGCAAAAGCCGTGTGAAGGGTGCAGGCACCTCACCCACTCTTTGGAAGTTCTCCAGGATTTTCCTGTAACCTAACAACCTCCGTTGAGAGATGTGGAAACACCCAACACCCTCTCCCCTCCCTAAATTGCAGAGATCACACAGGCAGAGGTCTGAGTTATACGCAGAGCTCTCCACCTTGCTCAGCTCCACCATTGCAGACTGATGGGGAACCCATGAAAAGGGATGTCCAGGGAAGAAACCCTTCTTCTTTGCTCACGTACATCAAATTACCACTCTGAAGCCCAGTGTTTCTCCTCAGATCTTGGTATGTGGGGTCTGGCTTGTTAAATGTTGAGCATTTTTTTTAGAAACATGGCTTTTATGGTAAAAAAGTGACTTAGGTTTTCCTGATTGAGAGTCTTGACCCTCGTCCCTCTGCAAGACTCTTTGAGAATGTGAACTCTGCCATTGCCTCCACTGAAAGTACCAGAGTTGGGTCTATTTAATAATTTTCACCTTTTTTATACTGCAAAATACTGTGCATTTATGTAACCTGCCACACAATTTTCCCTGCGAACCATTTCAAGTCAATTTTGCCTAAAACCACTGAGCACCTTAAATGTCCCCTCAAAATTATTTCAATGAAAAATTGTTCTTTTTTTTTCTTTTTTTGCCGTGACAACTAGCTTCATTCCAATCTGGGAACTATTTTGTCTTTCTGTTTTCCTCAGCGCAAATCACTCCCAGAGTTGCTGTCTGTTCAGGGAGCAGAGGGCCAGGGCCACCTCACCGCACTGGGAGTGTATCGGCAGATGGCTGTGACTGCTGGGCACGTGGCAGTCATCAATCAAAGGTGTCCTCGTGGTATCATCTGAATACAAGAACACGGTGCAGGCCAGACATTCAACCACTTCAGATGCCTGTGCAATGGGTGGAAATACACATATCAAATACAAGGTCTGGTTACTTGTGTGCAAAAAACAAGGCAAAGTTGCAGGTTTGAGTCTCCTTTTATGTTGCATTTCAGGGCATTTATCCTTGGCTCTTCCCAGGACCCAGGGAGCTAGGACAGGGCTCTTTGTCAACACCAAGGAAGTAATTTCCCCTCACTTTGGTTCACTATTCTCATCTGGAAAAGGGAAAACAGTAATATTAGCTTCTCCTTGAGGGTACTGTGAAAATGAGCTGGCTGCTGGCTGTAGAAAGCTGCAGGATTCTGAGATGGCAGTGGCTAGATAGACCATGTGTTATTATTTTATACGGGATAAACAAAGTAATTTCCCAAGGGTCTTTAAGATCACATTGCCTTTTAGTGAGTGTTAACTGACTTTTCTCTAAGGCACCCAATTTATCCCTGTGTCCCTTAATTAAAACCACAGCTGTATGGCCCAAATGTTCTTGGGACAAGGCAAATATTTTAAAAATTAAGTTTCCATTACGTTCTTTTTGCCAAAAGTGGCGTCTTGTCCTTTGTGCAGTGATTCACCGTCCCCATTCCCCTTCCTGCCGCAGTGAAGTGGCAGTGCCAGCCGGCAGCTGAGCGGCCCCGCTGACGTTCGGGATGTTCTCAGAAACAGCTCTGTCCTCCAGCCTCTGCAAAACAGGAATTGCTGTGGAGGTGTCCCGGGTGGGACGTGCCAGGGACCTGCATCTCGTCCCGTGCCTAGGCATTTCAGCAGGGGAGGGGCAGAGGATGCTGTGCCATAACAGAAGTTCAGAAATGAAATCTAGAGGCGGTGGGAGCCTGGAGAGGCAGATGGTGCTGCAGAGCCCAAGGGAACGGGGTGCCACCTACCTCCTAGTTTCCAGAGCCCACGGCCACCACTTGGAGTCGCAGCCAGATTATGATGGAAATAGATTTCCCGCAGCTGAGGATATTTGGCTGTTTCTATGCGCTACCTCCCTGCTTGTAGTAGCCCAAAGCTTTTGGAGGATGTTCTGGAGCACACAACATAGAGATAGTACCCAACTGCGGGAGAAGTCCCATGGCAAAGGGCTGTTTATGCAGTCAGGAGCTAAGGACATGCCCTCATTTGTAACTTCTGAGCAAGTGCAGATGGCTCCAAGTCCTGGGAGTCCAACCAGCACTTTCTGAATAGGGAAAGGAAGTGTCCTGGCACTGAAGAGAGCTGCTCACCTGCAACTGGAAAGGAAGATAGCTACTGAGCAACTGAGACTCACTGTGTGCTTTTTGGAGCCTCTGTCAGAGACCCTTTTCATTTTATGGGGTTTTTTCCTTCCCTTCCTGGCATTCTGAATTTTCTTTGCTTGGGAAGCTCTGTGAACAGCCTGGTGCCAACAATGTCTTCTGCCAGCTTTAAATAGGGCTTGGTTGCTCCCCAGGATTGCTGCGGGGAGAAAAATGCAAACTCCCTGCCTGCAGAGGGGCTTTTCCTTGGCACAGGCTGTACCCAGTGCTGAGACCCTCTCCTGCCCTGGAGTTCATCACCAGCAGTAACTGGGGAGCAGCTGCCCTGTGCTAGCCCAAAATCTCTATTCTTGGTTTATATTCCTTTTTATTGAGGCACAGCAAAGTAGTCGGCCTTTTACTTTACCCCTTCATCCTCCAAAATTTCCTGTTGACTTCAGTGTCTGAGCAGCCTGAGGAATACCCCGGCCAGAGCACAAAACAGGCTCTGTAAGACAACTCAGGCAGCCCCGGGGCCATACAGTGCTCTATTGATAAAAGTCTCCTTTGACCCAGGTATTCCCCATTAGTCATATGTTGTGCATTTCTGGAGCAACAGCTACAGCGAATATGTGAGTTTTGTAAAGTAGGTAAACGGATGCACTACACATTTTTACCCCGAAGCCAAGGCAGGAATTGGCCTCAGGATTTGCATTGGACACAGGACTCTTCCTCACAGCTAAAATTTGCTCCATGCATGTCTTGGCAAGGTTGCTTTGCCCATATGGTTATTGCTGCAACTTTCCTCAGCTTTCTGACATGGCTGGTCTTTGACGAAACGCTCCTCAAATGTGATAAAAATAGCAAAAACTAAAAGAGTTTTAAGCTTGCCCAGGGTCCATTTCATTCACCTCCCTTGTCCATGGGTAACAGCAGAACATCCTCCTCTCCCAAGCCTCCAGCCCTGGAAGCGCTGATTCTCTCTTCCAGATCTCTCAAATTTTCTCCTTTTTTTTTTTTTTTCTCAACTATTTAGATTGCAAAATCTTTGGACAAGGACTGTCTTTTGTGATGATTAACACCTAGCACAAGCAAGATCCTTATCCCGTCTGGGGCTTCTGGGTGTTATCGTAGTGCAAAGAGAAAATAATAATAACAATAGCTCTCAGGCTTATGAAGGGAGGAGAAGTCTCGTGAGTCACTCTACAGCTGAGAGCTGCACAGAGGTGCTGGGGGTATGGGCCACAAACCCATGCAGACACCTGCAGTGAGTCCCGTAAAAGCAAGAACAGGGTCCTGGAGGTGTTGGTGGCCCTCTGGGACTGAGTGGGGAATTGCAGCCATGAGAGATGAGGCAAACCCAATGATTTTAATATTAAACCAGGACCCTCTTTTCCTTCTTCCACCAATCCTCCAGCCCTTCAGAGAAAATATGTGGGGAAAAAAGGTGATTTGGGGAAGAAAATCAGGAGAGAGAGGCTAGCACACAGAACAGCACTCAAGGGCATGACTAAACATGGCTTTGGCTTTTTGGCCTGGGGACATTTGCTCCTCTGCCCAGCTGACCAACGCAGCCCTGTCGCCCAGCCGCATTTCACTGCTGACCACAAAACCTCCAGTAAGGGACTTAGATCCACTTGAGTGTTCAGGTCTCTTTTGGGGAGCCTTGGGGTTAAAAAAGGCAAGCTGTGATTTCTAGGCTCTATCTTCATGTTGGGGGAGCCTTGGGCTCACCTTGAGACAGGAGCTGGTGGAGGGACAACCTCCAGGATGCCGCGAGAGGCCAAGGCAGAGGCCGAGAGGAAGGACTGAGCCACATCAACATTTGCCTGGGAAAGCAGAAGCAAGAAATGGAGCCTTACACTGTTGGAAAAGATTTTTTTCTTCTGATGGATGGAGAGCTTCAGGAAGAGATATGGGTGTGTGGAGAATATCTTATTTAGAGAAGACAAAGCAAAGCAGCAAGACACGCACCAAGACGCAGCCACCCTGGGATGCTAGCATGGAGCACACTCTGCCCCAACCACGCTTGGTCATTTGGGGCTACGTCCTCAACTGGGATGTGATGAAAAGTGACATTGTTGGAGATGCAAATAGCGTAGAAACCCAGGCCAGGGGATGCAAAAACCTTTCCACCTGGTTTTGTGCTAGCTCATTAACCAGCAAAAAGAAAACCTTTTGATTTTAAAGTTGACATTTTCTGGATTGTTTAATGTCAGGTGTGTTTTTCAACCATTTGTGGTTAAAATATAGTGTTGATAAAAATACCGAACCTGCCAGCCTTGAGGCTGTGTTTCTTTTTCACCTAACAAGTCCAGCATAAGCTGAGCCTTGTCTGTCTGGAGGAACAACATCCAAAGTTTATTCTTCCAAGTCCTCTTTTCAAAACATGGTTTCTTTCAGTCCCTGGGCCCATTGCACGGATGGATTTGTGAGCTGACATTGCCACCTGGGGCCTGGCCCAAAACCCCCATGTGCCATCAGGTAGCCAACAGAAAGTCCATCAGACATGGATGATTTCTGACTGCTGCTTCCCCTGCTGCAGCCAAACCGTGCAAGGTTCTGTCTTTCCCTAAAAGCTCTCCGAACCATCGGAGCCTGCCAGATCACTAGTGAAACCAGCCAAGAACCGATTCACAGCCTCAGCTGCTGCCCTCTCTTGCTTGCAGAAAATTCCACAAAAGCAGCAGGTTAGTTCATGTCAGTCAAACAGCCCACTCAAATCCAGGTGATCATTCAGGGAACAAATACTTTTACACCAAATCCACATGCGCAAGCTCAGGAATCAAATAAAGTGGTCTTGGGTGATTAGAAATGGGATTATTATTATTTGAATGCATCTCTGTGACATCTGTGATGGATATATAGGAGTCAGCAAGCACTTGGCTCTTCAGGAAGTTTCTGGAACTAGCAGGCCACTTCCAAGGCTTTTGCTAAATTCTTGACAGTTTTGAAGGAAGTTAATTCATTGTTGCAGCTAAAACTTTCAGGAGAGACTCATGAGGCCATAAAGTGCACGACAGAGTAATTTAACTGGAGCTTATGGTTAATGCATGCTTCATCAGTAGCCGATGGAAGAACAAGTAAGGGGTTTCACATTGGAAATACTGTGCAGGTATTTGGACGCTCAGTGTCAAAGCTATTTCAGCAGACTAATTCACTTACTGCTCGTTCCTGGGTTTGTTTTTAGACGCATGGGCTTATATTATAGTCTAATCCTCAGCCTTCAGGTTTTTTTCTGTCTCAGAAATACAAAGAAGGTACATGATTTAAGAGTGTGAGACACAGTGTACTTAGAAGGACTTGAGCTTGCCTGGAGAGTCAGACACGTGCAAAACATTAAGGATTCACTGTGAAATCCCTTCTAATAAGGCCTCTTACTAAGTCTGTCAAAACCAGCAGGAGCTTTTCCATTGACTGTAATGGGCTTTGGAAAATGCCCTCTAACAGAGCATGGAGCCCTTATCTAACAACATATGCTCTCCTAAAGCAAACACCATGCTCTTTCTTGGAAAAGAGATATGTGAGCAATCTAGGTCAACTTTGGTGGCCCTTAATTTAGGGCACTCACTGTTTCCCTACTCCACTGGGAAAGCAGACAGGTTGTGCTGGGAAAGGGCTGCTGGAGGGACCAGGCTAGGGTTGCTTAGAAAAGAGGCTGATGCCACATGGGAAGAGAGGTGCTTGCTGGAAAATGGCCAGGGGAAGGAAGCTGCCCGATGTCTTCCTACTTATCACTGCCACTTCATTTTGATGAAATCCATCAGCTATGCAAGGAGAAAGTCAAGGCATTTTATACCAGGCTGATGTGCATTTGGGAAATGGTGAGAACTGGGAAGAGCTGGTGACTCCCCATGTAGGGCTGCAGGTCCAACGTCAGGGCCACGTGGAATAGCAATGGGCTGGTATCAGGGCTGGGGGGCACTGACAAAGGGTGGGGAGACCTGCGCGTGCCCTGGACTGGGTTGGTTTGTATTGCTGTAGCTATGATTCAGTCGTCCGCCACTTGGCTAATGTCAAAGGATCATTTCCATTAGCATTAAAGAACATGAACAGCTTATGAAACACCCCTCCTTCCTATTTCCCCAGGAATAAACATCAACAGTCACATAACTTCTGTTGTTCTTTTGTACCTTCTTGTGGCTGAGCTAATTTAAGAGGTCAAGTTGAACACAGTAACTGTATACACCTTCCCTGAGATACGGACACCACTCTAGGAGCCAGACATTCAAGGCTATTTATAGACCCTGCCCAGGGAGAGGAGAGGGCAAGAGGCTTGTTTTAAAGGAAAACAGGCAGGGGCAATCAGAAATATTTGGGAGACCTCTGCTTCCTGCAAATTCCAACCAACATCAGCATGATTTTTTTCACTGGAGCACTAAGAAAGGGGATATCAAAGAGGAGGGCTTCTTTTTAAGGCCTCTATCACACACATATCCCAAAAACTGTGGGGAGGTGAAGTGAGGGGGAAATATATCCTGATAGTTTGTTTGCAAAGTACCTTAGATTGACATAAACTTCTCCCTGGAGCCTAATGTTCCCAGAGCTTGTACAGCTGCTTGGCTATAAAATAATAGGGAGATGCAAAGAGGAGCATTTTGGCTTCTGGCATGAGGACAGCACTGTTTAGCATCCCACTTCATGTGAGAATGAAAGGCTCAGTCTGTATGAACAGAGAGAAAGCGGGGCTCTCAGAAACCCTCCTAATAAGATAGAGGAATTCCCATTTTGGAAGACTTCCCGTGCTGCCAGACAGACATAAAATGCCTATATAGGCTGTGCTCCATAATGCTGCCGGGACTTTTAATCCTCATGACTAGCACTGCAAATGCACATACTGCTTTTCCAGCCGATACGGCACCCCAGCACCGTGGCTACATCCCACGGAACCCAGGATGATGCGAACCCACGGGGTGACAGCAGGAGCCTGCAGATTGGTAGCAGAGGCAGTGACTGCTGGGAGGCCAGTCTGCGTGGGCAGCTGCTCAGGAAGGATTTGAAAGGGCAGAGGGGAGATGCTTGGCATGAGCTAGTGGTGAGCAGGAGAGAGGATCAGTCAGGAAAAGGGACTATAAAGAACAGTGGGGAAGAAGGGAAGGAGCAGAGCTGGGACAACAGGAACGGTGGGCTCAATGGAAGGGTGGAAGAGCAATCGCCAAGGAAGGGATAGCTTGGGGGAGCGCCGGGGACGAAATGAGGCATCTAACCCTGACTCCCCTTAGATGCTGTTACAACCAACAAGGATTTGATTGGGAATGGTAGCATCCAAAAGATGTAAAATGCCAGCAGACTGCATTTGAATGAGTTGGCTGCGGTAAAGAGCAGCCCCAGGATCGACCGTATTCACAGGGAGTGAAGGGAGGGAATGCAGCCTGCTGTCCAGACCTGCGGGGTGAAGGGCATTGCACTCTCTTGCAGGAAGACGCCAGGCAACCTACTAAGAGCACAAAAGGAAACACGCCTTTTGCAAAAACAAAGTCATTGGGATTCTGGACTTCAAAGCTCCATGCTACGCCCAGTGCCGTTTGTTGCTGTATTTGTGGTGGCTGGGAGCCAGGTCCGAGAATTAAGAGGGAAAAAACTCCATTATCTTGTTCTGCTGAAAACCTGTGTCAGTGCTGCAAAGAGAGTACCTGAAAAGCTGGAGTCTGTAGAGAGGGGAAAGACTCAGAGAGGTGAGTTCCCAAATGCAGCAACATCTTAGGGACATGAGTCCACTTTAAAAGCTGACCTACATAAAACTTTGTTTTCCACATCACTTTTCAGAAAGTGATGAAGTCACCTAGATGTGAGCACTTAGTGCAGCAGCCCCCAAATGCATTAAAATTCTGAGCTGCAAGCTCCCAGACTGCTGATACATCTCAGAAAATGGTACCTCATAGCCATTCTGCAGTTTCACTGGAGCTGAACGCAGAGAAGGATAGTTTGGAGGGTAACTGTTGAAAAAAGGTACACTTACAGAATGGACTTGTTGGGAGAGAAATTAGGAGTCCAGAACTGGTTGAATGTTAAAAAAAAGTCTGACTCATGTTCACAAATGAATAAAATTAAACTGCTGCCATTCTTAGGCTGACACTATTCCCAGGGGTCTCAATGGTAGTCACATGGAAACATCACTGATCTCAAAAGTTTATTAATGGTAGCATAAATTATTCATTTTCTCAAAACGTGTGCCTACAGAGTGGCATTCAGGAATTGCTGCCTGCAATGTTTAAATCAACCAGTGAAGAAGCAAAGCATGGCTTTCGCAGAGGCTGAAGCCAATGCTTTTTGCCATGGCCATACAATTTGCTGCATGTGCTTTCACAGCGGGTTACCACCGCCCAACTGATGCGCAGCAACTTGTTGAGCTGCAGTGACTTGCCCATGCGCCCGGGGGTTTTCGAATCATCACTTTGGGCTGTGGATGTGGGAGCAAAGAAAGATGTTAACTGTTCCCAGCTATCTGTCCACCCCTGTTTGGTCTGGGGCCGCAGAAAGCATGGCGAGCCTCCTCTTTAATCTGTGGTTCATCACCTGGGCCTTAACTGCAGCTCGACGTTATGTCTGGTGGTGCAGGGACCGCGGCAGCTCGGGCAGCATGGGGCTGGCTCTGCCGCCCCACTGCCGGGCACTCACCCCTGGTTGCGGACACCTCTGCTCTCTGTGGTAGGGATTGCCAGAGCCCATGAATCAGAGCCCGGAGCCTTGAAACCTTGTTTGGATTTCAGCTTAAATTGTTCTTAACTGAGTTAAGCTGGTGTAAGCCAGGCTAAGAGGAAGCTAGATGGACGTTTGCAGAGCGTCAGTCTGTCTGCACTCTCAAAAGTGTGCTCGTGCGAGCAGGGTCGATGAGCGACCAGGTACCAGGTGAGCACAGTGCCTCCTCCGGTGCTGCCGGCACAGGTACCCACAGCAAGGAGCTCGGTGCCGGCTGGGGAAGCCGCAACAACACCAGGGCAGTGAGCTTAGCCCGTGTGCCAGGTTGCACAGTCTGGCTGGTTACTGTCGGGTTCATCCTCATTTGGCCCTGGAAGGCAGGACCTGCTGGCTGCAGGCTGGTACAAACTGTTAAAAGGACAACTCCAGATTGTTTTTTCTTCCTGTTCTCACCCCTCTGATAACCAAGGAGGTGCTAAGCTCCTTATTGTCTCTGAAATGCCATCCCTTGTCCCAAGAGCCTTTCATGGGAATTGCATGCCAGCTATTCCTAATTATTTATTTCTGGGCACTGCTCTTTCCTCCTGTAAATTAAAAAATGACCGGTCTGAAGATTGTGCTTGTGGTAATTTAAATAAGCACATGAAAAAGAAAAGGTTAAACACTAAAACCAAAATATCCTTCGGTGCCGCAGCTCCCTGAACAGCAGCGTGGTATTGGCACAGCCCCGCAGAGGGACTGTTAGGACCAGTGTGCTTGCCCCACTCTCTGCACCATCCATCATCTCTCCAGCCATTGCCACTCGACAAACCCTGAGCTAGCTGAGCTAGGAAAGCCCAAACGGCCCGGCCTTGAACGCAGCCAAGTCTGGCAGGCTCCTCCAACCAGCCCCTGGCCGACTTCTCACCCCAGAGCAGCGGGACGTGTGAGTGGGGTTCAGGGGAGGTGCAGCTGGGGGCTCTGACTTACAGCTCTGCCAGTTTTAGCTGAGGAGGTTTAAATGCTGCCACGAGGTGTTCACGCCTGCAGGTTCTCCAGGCGAGGTGGTAACCGCTTAAATCAGCACAGCTAATGCTTCGAGAGCTCGTGAGTCAGAGGTGTGAGTAAATGTGAAAACACTCTGTGAGCAGAACTCCTCTAATGGAAACGCTCCTTCTTTCACACTCTTAGGAGATGATTTTTTTTTGTAATAAAACCTAAATTACCAGAATACAGTATGAGCAACAGCCAAGGAATTTATTTGCCCACGTGCTTGCTACCTCTCTTTCACACCTCTATTCTTCTGCAGCTTTGCTCATGGTACAGATCTCGGTGGAGTGGAGTGAATATAGATAATTTTCTTGATGGGAATATGTGCTTTTATTCATGGTGTGGCTGCACTTGCATACCTTGCTTAGCAAGCAAAGAAGGAAGAGCTTGGGGGGGACTTGGAAGAAGAAAAGCAGGTGAACAGTTCTGAAGTAATAATGACACCACCTTCTTCAGAGGAAAAGGCTGTAAGATCTTAGCTAAATATTCAGGCTTCCAGATTTGTTTGCCTTTCCCCCAGTTCTTAGCTCTCCTCATGGAGAGGGAAGAAGACTTCATGCTCAGAGCAGCAAGCTGTGCTGTCTCTGCAATTAGCCTGCAGCTGGCAGTGGCCTGACTGCGTTGGTCACTGCGGCGTGCCAGCCTCCTCCTTGTCTCTGGTCGTGGGTGGAGGAGGGTATTTATTTGCACCCTGGGAAAACGGGACAAGGACACATGCCTTTAAATGGTACTGGACTTCAGAGGTAGATTGTTATGGGATCAAGGGAAAACACTTTGCAAACCAGAAGTGGAGCGGGTGCAAGAGGCGATGCAGAGAGCATCAGAAATGACCGTCCCTGAAAAAACGCTGGCTGTGGCAGCCCCAACCCACCTCCTGCTGCGTCTCTAAAACAAGGGGTCTTGCCTGTGTGACAAGCCTCCCCGCCTGTGGGCTGTGCTGAGCCCTGGCACCTCATCAGCCACAGGCTCAGGAACATCCCAGGGTTAAAAGCCAGCTCCAAAAGCATGTTTGGGCTCCTAATGTCCCCCCAAGAGAGGCTGTGTGCCTCTGGTGCCCAGGCTGGGCTTGGATTCATGTTTATGCACCAATGCAAATCCCCACAGGAGTGACAAGAGAGCTCTCTGCCAGCTTCCAGAGTGAAGTTGCTCGTGTTACGAAGTCCTCACGCTTCTGAAACTTCTCAAAAGCAAGACCAAGCACTCTCCAAGCTAAATCCAGCCTAGCAGAAACCAGTCAACAGTGTGAGCATATGGCAAAATACTGTGCATCGGTATCTGGGTGTAGCTGGATTTAGGGATTAGCTGAGATCAGCTCCAGCGGCTGACTCCGGGGCATCAGGGAGCCGTTTCTGTGAATGGCACCTGTGAGAACCGTCTGGGAGTGACTCAGCCAGACAGCTTCGCCATCCCGTCAGAAACAATCACACCTCATTCCCCTGCCCGGCCGTAATGCTGCACTAGTTGCTGAAAGCAAAATTGTCCAGCCGAGGCGAATCGCAGCTGCACTGCCAGTCCCCAGCTGCTTGGGACCGTCCCTGGTTTGCATCAACTAGACCAACTGCTGTTATTTTTTACCCAAAGTAGGGTATGGAAATGGTCTTGGGAGCACCTGTGCTGTCTTTATCTGAGGTTGTGGGAGAGCACCGCAGGCTGGGAAGTGCCATTTCTGGGTGTCACTAAGCCTGTGTTGACAGTGGGATAAGAGACAGACCAATGCTGAGGGTGCTGAAGCAGTAATTTATCTTGCTGCCCTGGAAGTCTTCCTTCAGGCCTTTTGCGGGTGTATGCCCAACGTTTCCTTTCAACAGCAGGCTGTCCAAAGATCCAACATGCACAGGAGAATTGCTTTATTCAGCTGAGCTATTTAAAGAAAGACTAGAGGAGTGAGAAGTCTGCTGTCTGTTTTTCTCATGCCAACGAGCTGAGGGTGCAGCGGTGATTTATGAGAAGCTTTATTTCCTCCTCCACCCATGTAGTCTCTCTGTCCACGTTTGTTTGCTCCTGGACATGTCTTGCTCACTGAGCTTTGGATCATTTTCAGCTTGGTTAAAGGTGTATCTCACCTATCCAGGAGGGGTTTTCATTGTTTCAGGCTGTGGCCATCATCTTTCACTACCCTAGGAACAACAGCACCCACCGAGTGTGCGCTGCAGGCAGCATCAGGCTTTGTTCTCTCTGTCAGCCTAAATTTTAACTTTTTTTCCCAATAGTCATGATCAAACAGATGAAAGTCCTGCAGCCAATGGGTCCTTTACAGGCTATGGCCTGGGGACTTTAAGGTAGCATGCTCTGTCTTTCAGGATTGCCTTTGAAGTGACAAATACTGGGTGTAATGACATGCAGGAGGCAAACTTTTTGGGTCCCTGTTGACAGAGCACTTGCAGCCAGAACTAGAAGGCTTTCTGCAAAGGTACCAAGTGCCGGAGGATGTCAAACCACGGATGTTCTTCACTGTTGATGAAGTGCAGTCACTGCTGGGCTAGGTCACTAGCGTGTCTTTATCATCGATGCCCAGCATTACCCTGGCTTAGAGGGGACTCCCTAGGAGACAATTTGCAATTTCTCTGTAAATTGAGCTGCTTGAGGCCTCAAGAGGATTTATGATCCACTTCTAACCTTACTGCAGAATCACCTTTATGTATGTCACTGCTAATATTCATTACTGTAAGATCACAGAGTCTTCACAACCTCCTCACCCTGTCATCATCCAAGTTAAAGCTGGTCAGGTGCAGCAGAACAAACCGCATGAGATGAGGGCATTATCAGGCCTTATCCTGAGGGCAAGTGTTCAAGCAGGCCTGGTTTTATGTTGCAAGTGCAAACCACCCCCTCCTGCCCCGAGGCAGCCCCTCAGTGCCTTTGCAGACCATCCCTCTGTGGCTGGGGATGCTGCTTTGCTTTGCGGCCTCCTGTTCTGGGGCCACAGAGCCCAAGGGAAAGCTAATGATGACCCAAGTCATCCTACCATGTTAAGGCTTTGGCGCTTTTGTCCCTTTACCCTCAAGTATTTCATGAGCAAATAACATCCCCAGCTTTGTTTGCTGAAAGGGAGATGGCAGTGTCTCTCACGCCCCTTGCCAGCATGGAGAGCAGCATCGCAAGTGAAACAAGATGGAAGATACTAGCTGACGTGAGATGGGGAATCTCCTTAAACTCAGAGCAGAGATGTTAGTGCTTTTTGCTCAGCTGTCTTCTGAGGCAGTGTAACTGCTCTGTGCCGGGGAGCGTGCCTGCTTTCTCCAGTGAGAAGGAAGCCAGAAAAACACAATAAATGGAAAGCCTCAAGCTGTTGACATATGAAGGAAAATGGAAGCGGTACAAATTAACCAGTGACTAATAGGACACTGTAAGCATCTGCAAACACAAGAAGGGTGTGCACACCACCAAGTAAAGGAAAGCAATTAGAAGAACATTAAGGGTATAGTTAAGAGAAATAGAATGACTGATTGAAAGAAAGTGTAAGCTGAATGTCAGGAAATAATTCCTAACTGTGAGGTGCAGAGGGCTGTGGAACAAGCTCATAAGAAGAATGGAAATGTGGTTTCCTGAGCTGTGCAGACCTGAATCAAATACTCAAGGTCCGAACCCCGCATTGACCTGGCAGTAGACCAGCTCCTGAGCCAGTTCCACCTGAGCCTCTGGTCTTGTCACAGTTGTTTCAAAAGCAAAGTGATGTTCATATCTACAAAACAGTTAAATTTCCACTCAGCGCTCGCCACAGGAATCCTTCATTTCTTGAAACTCCTGGTCAGACACAGACCTTTGGTTCCATAAAACAGCAACAGAAAGATCTCGAACACTGGTTGAGTGCATTTTCCTTGAACCCTTCCTTCTCTTGAAGTTGAGCAAAAAGCTAAACAACTTCAAATCATTGTTTTACCTTTATTGTCCACCCTGGAAGGCACATTTATTTTCTGATTCATTTACTCCTGTGATCAGTGCCATCTTGATCTCTTAAATTGCCTCCCTAGAAAGCTACTGCCCATCTGGGAGGGGTGGTTTGGTGTTTTCCAGCTCTGACGGTGCCCTGTGGAGCTGACCTCCGCTTGCCATTCCCTTCTCAATGTCCCCTGCAATGCTGGCAGTACCGCCTAGCCCTGGCGAGCACAGTGTGCCATAGGAACAGGAAAAGAGATGGCCTCTTGACAAAAGTTGCTATTGTGAAATTCTAAGCTCCAGAAGAAGATAGTAACGTAATTGGTAATAAACAAAGGCAGCCCATCATGCGGAGTTTCTGTGGATCTTGAGTTTTGTCCAGCCTCTTGAGAAGGGCTGAACTTTAGCAGAAAAGAGGGATACGGCTCTCAGGAAAACAGTTTGAGGAGAGTGGTCATCCCTGCCTGCCCCCATGCAGTGCCACTGTTAGGGGAAGGGATGGTGTAGAGAAGCAGTGGGAGCTGGTTAAAGGACAGTCTTCTTCATACGGTTTCCTCCATATATGCATCAAAAGGACTGAGATCAGGAAAAAAAAATGGAGGAAATGTAATGATGCTTGTGGTACCTGAGTGCTTGATATCAAGAGATAAAAAACACCTATTTGATCTTCCCTTCCATCCACTCGTGAACACAGGACTGCTTTGCAAGTCTTGGCTGGTTTCTAAAGCTTGCCGATAGCTTCCACTCGTCTCCTCAGTCTAGTAGACCACACTGGCAGGAAACCTCCCTGAAAATTCAGCCCATCCTGGTCCTTGCTTTCCTTGCTGTACATCACAATTGCTGAAAGATTTCTTGTATTGTTTTGAAATCTTGGTGTGGGAAGGAGAAGATGGACTGTTTCCCTGAATGGCAATTCCCTCCTGGCCTGCTGAACACAGCCGTCTGTGCGATGTTTAAATTCCTATGGTGACTTTGGAGCAGTGGTAAAGGTTGACTGAGAAGTGTCCGACAGGCACATACAGAAGTGTCACTGTTTGCAGGACTGATTTACAAAGCACTGTGAATTTCCCAATGCTGCCAAAGTGGAGATGTAAATCAGCAGTGACAAGAGAGGCTCTCTTGGGAAGGTGTGTGAGCTCAGGCACACACAGGGTGCTTTGACAATTACCCAGGGATAATTCCCACCACGCTCTGGTGAACTTTGCTCTGTTCACCACATATCATAGAAAGAGGCAATTAACGTTACTTAACATTTGGCTGTTTTTTGCAGATTAGATGTTGTTGACTCATTTGGTAGCTGCATAACTTCTCTGGAAAAGTTAAAGGTTTCAAATCAGCCAGGGCAGAGAAAGAAAGAGATCACTAACCCAATGGTGGACGTGGACCTTCTTCTGACCTTCAGCTGTAGTTCCTGCCAGGTCCCTCAAACTGCTTTTCTGTTATTATTCACATTTTTAATGCAGAGTAACTTTATTATAACCTTAGAGTTTAAATTTGTTGTTTCTGATGTCACTGATTTATAGCATAACATTGTAAAATTTAAATAAAGTTTTGAACAGAAAAGGCGTAACTTGGGGGTATAAATGAGTCACAGATCTCATCAGTTACAAATGAGAAATGTTACACTGATGGAGCAAGAGATCTTGGCTGAGATTGGGAGGATGTGACAATGACATCCTTTTTTGCATGCTACTAACTCTATAGCACAGATAAGACAGCTACAAAGACTTTAGGTGAAAGTAATTTACATTTGTAGAAAACAGAGCATTTAAGAAAAGGGGAAAAAGCTCTGGCCTTTCTACAGATCCTTTTGTACTTCTAAACCCCAAGTCACTTCAGAATGCGTTGTGTTAAGAGACCAGCCATGTGGAGACTGCATAGGGCTATATTAGATACTACTCACTCAGAAACAGCAACCGCGCAACGCTGCACATCATTGCCACCTGCTTCGCTGAGAAAGATTTCTGCATTTCTTGGATCGCCCATTCAAAAATGAGCCTCTGCCTGTGGCAAACTGCTAGTGAACGGCACATGACAGATGTCTGTCCAACATCTTGTGCCTTGGGGAGCTAAAAATATTCTTGGCTCTCAACGCCAGTGCTCAGCGCTTGACCCACCTCTGCCTGTGTCTCTGTGCCATGTCACCCGCCGCCTGGGCATAGTTTTTCACTACAGTGGAGGAGGGCTACGCTGAGCTCGCCAAAGAGCTGAGCCCTTAATAAATGACAGGTTGTTATGCTTAGGTGGCCTTGAACTTTCTGTCCTCTTGAAATCTGTAGTGTGTCCCATCTTGATAGCCAAGAATAAACCTAAAGCCCTTCGCAAACGCACTTGCAGAGCAGAGCAAACAGCTCTTCAGCAGGAAGCAAGTTATCTGCTCAACTGATCTTTCGACAGGCTCTTCTGCCTAAACCAGTCACCTCTTCGGGCTTCCCCTTGGGAGCAGCCGTGGCGATTTTGCCAAGGATAGTCCACCTCTGCCTCGTGACGTCACAGAAACAGCGCTTCCAACCAGTGTTCCCAGGTGATGAACTGTGGCCTGCTCCTCCCTCTTGTCACAAATTCAGCTAATATAGAGGTGTAATTGGATCCGTTGATTCATTAGTGCAAGGGAATCTGGAGAGAAGGGCTGTGTGCCCTGCAGCAGTCCCTGGAGGATGAAGAACCTCCTTGACCATGCCCAAGGCTGTGGGACAGTGCCGGCTTGCCCCTCGCTCTGCTTTGTACACCACTGACACAGGACTTTTGTGAAGCTGTTGCTTCAGTCACAACCTCAACTGGAGCTTGGTATCGACATTTCACTTGTAGCAGGAGAAGCCGTTCACAGAGGGACGGCCCAAGAGAGCTGCAGGTGCTGGCACATGTGCCTCCCTGCACAGAGCCAGGCTCTGCAAGGACCCGTCTTTGGCCTTGCCTCAGAAATCCACGCTTCCTATCTCTGAAACACCACAGTTATTTCAGATTCCTTCCCCCCTCCTTTCTCCCTCAGCCCTCCCTCCCTGGTATCGTATCTGTGACTGGAGCACTGTTCCTGGAAACAACTGGTCTCGCTGAAGTCGTCAAGGGACTGATTTTTCAGGTCTTGCGTGGGTACCTGTACCAGAGAAACTGCTGGCTGGACTATCTGTCCAGCTGCTCTGTTACCCTAATTGTGTGTATCATCTGTTCAAAAATCACTTGGCCCTATTTGCTGGCACTCAGTCATGAAAAGAAAAATAAATGCTAAATTTGCAGTCTACTATTTTTACCTTGAAATATTTTTACATTTTAATTTAGTCTCTGTGTACTGTCCCCTCAGCAAGATGACAGTTCTTCACTTTCACCGCTGACAGTACCATGTGTGCATGATCCTCAAGAAAGCACGGAGAGGGACCCCTTGCCCCGGGCAGCCCACAGTTGTGTGGTCATTAGCCACCAGCTCGGCGTGATGCCGAGCTTGGAGCGGGACCAGGCCGTGTCCGAGCGTGCTGCTGCTGAACTACCAGAATGCAAGACACGGTGTTTGTGCCGGCTGAGGGAGGACAGATGATAACTGATAGAGCAGATTGTTTACCAGGATAAACATACCCCTATTTCTCAGCACTGGGAACTAACTTAGGTTGGCAGCATGAATCTGTGCCGGTTCAGAGGCTATAGAGTCTCAGACATGGTCGACCACCGTAAAACTGCGTTTAGCTCTTTAATCTGTGGTCTCATGTTAGCAAAGCTTAGCCATAGCTGGAAGTTACCTTTGGGCTCTCACTGATCTCTTTGGCAGTATCCTGTGAAGCAGACAGTCACCATGTCTCACCTAAGCCATGACTGCATGGCACAGCAGCAGCAAGAGCAGCTTAGGGTATCCCTGTTCCTGTCTCCGGCAGCTCACAGAGACAAGAGTCAACGTACCGGATAGGCTGCGGGTGGCCTCTGAATTCCTGAGTGTTTCAGCCTCCCTGACTTTGCAGTGAAGTTTAGGTGAAGACTGCAGCCGTGTTGAGCTACAGTCTATTCCTCAGTTTTCATCTGGTTTCTCTCAGGAAAAGACAAAAGTGGTGGTAGCAGCACTCATGCTATAGTTTTCTGAGCTCCAGCAGTCCAGCCTGGGAACTACATGAACATTTAGCTGCTTTGCCTCTGTTCATGCCTCTAAAAATCAATTAAAGTCACAGTGACAAACGTACTTTACCAATGCTGGACTCTGGCCAGAGCTTGAATATGTGACTGCTCAGTTATTTTCGGCTTGGAATCCCCTATCATTTTCTATCGTGGTTCCCCAGCCAAAACACTGCATTTCAACAGCAAGATAAACGCAAATATGAACTGGAAAAGGTCTACCTAATCTTGTCATCATCTCTTAACTGTGCAATGTGAATGGCTTGACATATGATACTTGTGCTCAATATTTTATCCAAAGTGTGGATTCCTGTGCTTCCAGATGCTGTTTATCAACTTCCCCGAGGAGTCCCTTGTGAGTACAGGGACACACTCTGCCCTGAGCCACACCAGGATATGTCTGAAATACTTTCGTTGTCTGTAGTAGCATAACCGGATTTTTATCGATGTAACCGAGACAAGATTCTGTCCAAGATGTTCTAATAAAAACAAGAGTCTGCCCTGGGAACAAAGAGCATGTGATAGGTTTTTTTCTAGCTCACTCAGCACTGAAGAGCTGAAAACAAGATGGTGCTGCTTACAAACTCATGGAGGTGCTGACGTTCCTCATGCCTTTCACATTACAGCTAGCTACAGGGTTACATGAGGCTTCTGATGTCTTCAGGGATGGAGGTTTTGCATGGAGGTGAACTTTGGTACTGATGGACTCTGTAACTGCCTGATGAAATATGTAGCAGGGGCAGGAGGTCAGTGAGTAGTAGAGAAATATGGTTTTGTTGTATGTACTGACACTCATGGCACTGCAGTAACTAAGTGCCTGCACAGTTGCATGCTAGAATTTCTAGCCTGTTACAATGTTGGCAGTGCCAGTTATATTTTCTTTTATGCCCTTGGATCAAGAGGGGGCTAGTTATGCAAAGGTGGTATATTGGCTGTACAGTACTTAATGGCTGATGGTGAATACATCACTTGTTAGCTACTCGTGTTCTGATAAAGTCCTCTGCCATGGCTTCCTGATATTTTGTAATACATGAGCAGTAATAACCAGTTCAACAAAACTGAATCTTCATTAAATCCACAAAACATGTGGCAGGAGCATGGTCAGGTTATTTCTGCCAGAAGTGGACCTGAATGACGTGAAACCAAAGTAAGTTGAAATGCAGAGCAAAACAAACAATAGCACAGAGCTTGGGTGAATGTGTCTCCTCCTTCTAGACACAGATTACCAAGCAAGTGCCTCCCCGGTCCACAGCACATATAGGGAGAGACCAAATGGCGGGGGCCTCACTCCCCCTCCGATGGGCTGTCCAGAGAGGTCTGTCTTTGTTTCCTTAGAGAACAGCTAGTTCTTCTCTGCAATGATCCTACGTTGTCACTGAAGTTTGGAGATGGTGTTATTTCTGGTGTGTCCCCTCTGCTCATGTCTGTGATTTGGATGCAACCTCCGGCTCGGGAAGACCTTCAGCTGCTGATTGCCAGAACTGGGAGTGCCTCTGAGGGAAGGGTTTGTGCAAGTTTTGTTCTGCTGCTTATTATCTCTCCCTGATCACCCTCACTTGGTCACAGCTGGAGGCAGAATACTGGTCAGGCTGGACTTTTGCTCTGAGCAGTTCAGTTTTCCCTGTGTTAGCTGAAGAGGTGTTTAATTTCCCGCAGGAGAAAATTTGTCTCTTAGTGTGACCATACGGAGACTGTTTGACAAGGCAGAGCCTGGGGTTTTTCTTTTGGGATAGGCGATGTGTTAAGGACAAGGGGAGACCATGCAGCTAGGTGGTGAGGAAGCAGAAGGGACCTCAAGGAAGAAAGGTCCATTTCGGAAAGGCGCGAGGAATTTCTCAAAGGTCTGATGGCTTGCCCAACTATAACTATTTTATCAACTAATGCTGAGCTTCAGCAAAATTTTCCCCATTGACACACTTGTCCAGCCCTCTTGAATTCCTGCTCTGAGAACGGGCAAGTTTCACCTTAGGGGTGGAGCAGGATCAAGAAGAGCATGAAGGGGCTGCAGAAGCAACAGAATTTTTCCAGTCACCCTCCCACTACTGAGTGCCCACAGGGCAGGGAGGACAAAAACCTCTGGGATCTGTCATCCAGTGTGTCAGCGATCAAGGATTCACTTCTGCTGGCGTCAAACCTGCTCAGCGGGAGTTAAGTCCCCATATTATGGTGGCTTCCATCATGACAGAGATGCTGAGACCTCTCTCACTTAGCGTGTTGTCTTTAGCCCTTAATTTGCTATGTTGGAAAGTGTCCGGTTAGGAATGAGGTGTGAGGCACACTGAGACCCCCCGTACAAATGCCTTGGGAGGCTTCCAGATAAAGGGAAGCCAACAGAGCTCAGAGGGAAGCAAAAAATAATCCAGCATTGCAATTACTGAGCTCCAGGCGCAACCTCTATCGGGCTCTATGTATCTGTGGAAAGTTGGTGGTCAGCCCTTGGTATCTTCTGCGGTGGGAAGACTGTGGGGTCACAACTGAATGGGGCATCCTGAGGGGCAGTTCGGTGGATGCTTGCTTGCTCCGCAGCCTGAAATGGCCTACCCGTCCCTGTCCTCTGTGACTGCCCTGCCACCGCCCACTGTTCCTCTTCTTGGAAAGCAAGTACCTTGTTGTGGGAGCAGGGCAGGAGAGATGACGGCTTTATTGCTTGAAACGCTCAAGTACTGCATCCTGCTTCACGTAGTAAAAACTGGTTTGCCCTTTCCAGAGCTGCTTCGTACGCTTTCGGGTTCACAGTAGTTCAGCTTCATCAGGTCAAAGGCAGCTGAGTGCTTGCGTGCAAAATTATTTCAAAGTGGGAACGCAAGCAGAAATTCAAGGGGCTGGACTGACAGCCAGTGGAGATCAATATGAACTGTGCTGCCAGAGTGGGGAGAACTGCAAGGAGGGAATTAACATCGCATGGGAGGTGATGGACGGAGAGTCTGGAAGGCTCATGAGCTGGGGGAAATGGTGTTACAGTTTAGGGGAAGAGAACAGTGGGACCTCTTGTACTCCAGCCTCCAGTTTACAGGTGTGTTGCAATATTTGTGTGATGCTCATCTTGTGGACAGTGACTGACGTGGGAAAACACCCAGCAAATTATCAGAACTTGCAGGCTTGGGCTAGACTGGGGTGTGAATACAGATGTTTCTGGTGTGGATATCTAGGTGATATGGTCATGAATATAAATCTGAGTGCATGTCTACCTATTGCTGATGGCATATGCATGCTGACATTGCCTTGGTATCATTTAATGCCAACACACACATCATATTCTAATTAGTGAGTTCTAATTCAGATCTAAACCAAAAAAAACCTGCCAAGCCAAATTTTATTTGCATGGTCTTTCTGCTCATTCTCCTTTTAATGCCAAAAACTACTGGATACTGCCCAAACCGTTTGAAATAAAAAAATACAAAGATTTTTCTGTTTCATCACTGCATTATTGGGTCTCCAGGATCTACTCAAGTTTCTGCTTTTAAGACGTGAAAGAATGTCTTCCTGACATTTCCAGAGTACATTATTCACTGTTGCACCAGACATACAAGTGGTAACGTGGCAGTGAAGTGTTCTGGTCTTGTTCCCGGCAGTGACACTACTCTTCAGCAATCCACTCAAAACTATTCTCCTGATCCAGTTCTCCCACCTGGACAGTGTGTTGATAAGCCAAGGGGCTGTGATGATGAATTGACTCTCTGCAGAGGTTCCCCTGTGGAACCGAATCATTTCATGACAGATTCCTGAGGTCAGGAGGCTGTGAAAAAGCTTGCAATCTCATAAAACATGGCCAACGTCTCTGACAAATGGCCAGATCCAGCTGTCCTACTCTGACAGCAGCAAATGAAAACAAATGCAAAGGCTAATGCCTGGAAGAGCGTGTTACCCTGGGTATGGTGGAGTGCTCTTGCTCTCTTCCTGCTGGGACTGGAACGGTGCCGAGCTGACAGGACTTCGCTGCTGGGATCAGCAGCTTCAAAGCCTGCTGGTATTTCCTTTGAGTCATCTTGGTGAAGAAGCTGGTAAGGCTGGGCCAAGACTCGGTGCAATGCTAGTGCCTCTCTGTATGTGCCCGGGAGCGCAGGTCTCTCCAGGGCACTGTTACTAGGAGCCCACCGGGGCATGAGTCAGGGCTGGAGCTTCAGCTCTCGTTCCTGCTCTGTACAAACGTGCTTCTATGCGTATTGGCTCTGTTTGGGAAGAGCTCTGTAGAAAAGGTTATGCCAACAGGGACCGGTTGAAGACCAGACCCCATACAGTGGATGGGGGTGAGGATGTTCCAAGCCCCATATCCCAAAGCTTTTTCCTGTCAGAGGAAGCCTGAGTGCCACACGTGCAGGTTTTCCAGGAGCACAGGCACCCTGCAGCAATCCAGCAGCAGTACAGCATGGAGCCAGAAGCTCTATCAACCAAAGAGCAAGCTGCGGTAATATAGGTGTATGTGAATGGAAGCGTTCTTTCAGGGATAGGTAAAATTTGGGAGTACATTCTAGTCTTGGAGTCAGTCTCGGATTTTTAGCCCAAACACTGGGGAAACACTCTGGGCCAGGACAACCTTCTGCGATTGATGTGGTGCCTGGTTTAGGGAACTAATTTCTCATTCCCAGTCCTGGGCCTGCCTGTGGTATGTTGTCCTCACTGACAGACACATTTGAGCTGAACTCATCGGGCATTCAGGAGCAGCTAAGATGGAATTTTTTGGGTTTTTCATAGAGAACAGGCCAGACCAAGAAGCAGCCTGACCCATCACTGCCTCCTCTCAGCTGCTTCTGAAGGCCAAGATGCCCGCAGGCTCTGACTGGCCACCTGCACAATAAAAAGTCAGAATAACCTCAGCTGGGCTCTCCAGTGTGCTGCAATTCCTTGCCAATGCAAAGAAACATTTTGAAATTTAAGAGATTGTAATTTGTTCTCTTTTTCCTTTTTTTTTTTTTTAAACTCTCAAAATTAATCATCCTTGCCAAGAGCTTTATTTCCAGCCTGCCCAGCAGCTCTCAAATCCTGGGTAGTCCTTGCAGCCTACTCTCTTGCTGTTGGTGTGTAGCACTGCTGGAGTTTGCAAAGCTGCCATCCTCCGGGGAGGTGCGGGGACCATCGCAGAGGCAGGAAGATGGCTAAACACTGATTCCTGAATAGACTTGGCTTTGCCACTGGCTTCAATGCAGCAGTGTAAGGCCAAAGCTGCTTGGAAAATCCCACTCCCACAGTGAAATGTGGAAAGCAGCATACAAAGGTCTGCTACCTGGCTGATTCACCTTTAAGGACTTTTTCAGAGAATTTAGGGGTCTCTGCCTGAACAAGTCAATGTACATGTGCAAAACGCTCGGATAAAGCTTTTGAGTTGTATCCCTGTGCCTAAATAGTGCTCTGATTTTGGTGGAATTTCATCATTTTTACAGCAAGAAACGTGATTTCTGCTGTGATAAATGTAGCAGGGATGGAGCTATGACTTTGCTTTTTAGCAAAGGGTTAGTTAAAAGAGATACAGGGAAGCTGGAAGAGCAACAGCTTCCAAGGGGCTCATGTAAAAAGCTGGATGGGGTCATTTCCACCAGTCACTTCCAACTTTCCCTGTGATTCCCCGGAGTTCTTCCAAGACAAACAAAACCCTATTTGCCGAGGCTTTCCCAATCCTCCCTCTGACACCAGAACTCTCTTTAGTGGAGACAAATTCCCTGAAGCTGTTTGCAGCAACCGCTGCCTAATGACTATCATGCTGCTGGTTCCTTACAGATTACTTCAAGATGCTAACAGATCCTGCCCGTCTAATCCAATTGGCTTCACTTTGTGTGCTTATGAGAGATGAAGTTGAACGAAATAAATGTAAACCAAAGCAAACCTCTGATGCACGCTGCTGAGGAATACTGCTTGTCATGTAAAGGTCAATTGCTGTCAGACTGCTGCTAAATTACAGCGTTTTCTTTCTTCTCCAGTCTGGGAAACAAACTGAAACAACAAGGCAGACCTGCAGTTGGAAGAGATGCAGATTCGATGTGGGGCTGGAGTGAGCTGTAACTTCCCCACTATCAATGGGTGCTCTGGGCCGTGGGGCTGGGGCAGCCCACCACCACCTTGACAGTGGGAGAAAACCTTTAAGAGCACACACAGAGCAGCTGGGAAATGTGACTTGGAGGCTCTGCTCTGCTACTGATTCCCTGCATGTCCCTGAGCAACTCACTTAACCTTTCCATATTTTATCTTCTCTTGGATTAAAAAAAGAGTTTTGATACTGTTTCTCTGCTTCTGCAGGGAGCAGTGAGGACAAGGACCTTAAGAGGTGGCTCATATGCTTTGGCCCACGGGGCCTTTTAAGTCCCGTAGATAGACATCAATTCAAATTCACATGGTGCCAAGCAAAGAGATAGAGCTTTGCATTTGCTATGGAGAGGTCACCACAAAATTATGTATCGTTCTGAATTGTGCCAGAAATTCTCTTTAGTTTTATTTCTGCAGTGAGGGGCACTGTTTACGTCAGCATGTACAAACTTTAAAGAATCTTCAGACTTTCCTCACCAGGCTGGGAAGCTTGCAACAAAATCCTGGGATGAGGCTAATATTGTCCGGTGTCCTGGCCAAATGTACTGTACAAACCCCAGAGTTTTCTGCACGTTCAAACTGTATCCAGACTAGTTTAATAAGTTCAAAATCTAGGAGACATGGAAACAGTCACTATACTAGGGACGATCTCCTACAACATCAGTGGAACATCCATTCTGCACGAGGAGGAGCTTGTCATGTATTCCCAGATGTCACAACCAAATAAGAGAGGAGAAAACCTGTGGAAGCTCCTTGTTTGTCTCCGTGGTTTCAGCCTTAATAACTCTGTTGCAGTTGCTGTCATAACAACTGATCCCTGTTCTCACCTTTCCTTAGTCTGGAAGAGGAAAAGCAGAAATGTGATGTATAAAGGTCCTTGACACTGAACTGACACTTTAATTTATTTTCTTATAATCTGAATAGTTACAAAGTCTTATTTTGTTATTCTTCTAATTTGTCTTCAGTTGAAAAAAAAAAAAAAGAAAAATCCAGAAAACACCTCTCAGCAGAAAGAATATTCTCTGGAGGCACTTGAAGAAGGATGTCAAGGAAGCATTCATATAGCTGCACAAACTTTAACTCCACAGACAGTATGAAAACTTATTTCATGTGCACTGCATACCTGAAACAGGAGGAAACAACCTTGTTTCTGTGCTTTGTTCACAAAGCTGTTTCCATCTCCTTTAATACGGGCTTTGGACAGAGGTCAGCACTAATAATCTTCATCTACATGTCAGTCAGATACAGTCTGATCATAACCAGGCATCAGTAATACCTTCTTAATCTTGCCTTTACATGGAAAACAAACCTATTCTTGCCATATAGAATAGACCTTATCTTAGTGTTCCAGTTTTAACCTTTCTCTGGTTTGTGTCTTAAGTAGGAAGTACCCAATTTTTATGGATTTACCTTTCAGATTATGAAATATTGCTCCTGGCACTTAGAAATCCATTCAGTTTTGCTTTTCTTTCTGCAAACAAGAAGTGATATCATCTTTACCATAATTAAGTTTTTTCTTTTATGTTAAGTGCTTTGTCTTCTTCAGGAACAGTAGGGATGTATCTCAAAGGTCCTTTCCTTGCATTTTGCAATACACGGCTGTCCTTACCTGTAACCACAGAGCCCAGTTAGCATTTCCATGTGTTACTCCAAGTTATAGCTTTGAAATGTTCTAAGATTTAAAATGGAAGGAGCAATTTCTCAGTACGCTTGTGGCTACAAGCTCATTTCAGTGCCTGCAAATACAAAGTTTCACTGGATGCAGAATATAGATTTCATGTTGCTTTCTTATTAAAAGAGTTTTGGACTGTGGACCTTAATACCCTATATGGTCAGATATGAAGACAATTCACTGCTAGGAGCACTGCCAGCTAATGTCCTAATCGTTCCTCTGTTGCAGTATATTCTGTCCCTTGAAGATGGAGTACAGTATGGAAATCCAAAAGGATGAGTTGAATTTCAGTCCCTCTACCCTGAGAATGGCAGGAGTTTCAAATCCATCTCTGAATTATACCAAGTGTAGAGCCAAGTTGAGCTCCACTGTGATGTGGGATTTTATGAATATCCCTAGGAGACTAACTAGAAAGACATCTTTTCACACTGTATGACGAGAAGCTGTAATAGGATCCAACATGGATAACCTTTACCGAGGCAGCGAGAACACAAGGTTCATCCGTATGTAATACCAGGAATGTGAGCTGTAGAACAGGCAAACAGGAGCTTGAATGGCTTATAATTTTAGGTGTTGACTGGGCACTAACAAATTAATCTAATTATTAGACAACCCTGGCTTGTCAACATTGCAAAAATTCCCTCTAATTGCACATTGCTTCTTTCCTGTTGTTCCACCTTTTCCTCTGCCTGCATCTGCTTTGGCTTCAGGCATTGAAAAAGAATCAGATCAAAGCAGAGATGAGGGCACCAGCAAAGGACCTGCTTGTTCCCGGCATGGAGGCCCGGCTGCCACTGTAACAGCCCACTGCAACTTGGACATGCCCAAACACGTGGGACTGCAGTTCGTTTGCATCATTTACCTGGTAGCTCTGCACCAGGCAGCCTCTTCCAGAGAAGTTTATGTCAGTCACAGAGCTGTAGGCAAACAAACATCATTTTTAAAACAAGTCGTCAAGCACAACTATATTTTCACACTGCGGCATCCAGATTTTTATTTATTTAGTATTTATTTATTATTATTTAGTGTCTATCCTCTTTCTTGGTCTACTCCACTAGCATGTTTTAAAGTTAATTACAATATTCGATAGCTTGTTGACAGCATGTCAGCAAGACTCTAGAAGGGACTCAGCAGAAGGGCTCTGGTCCATGCGCTTCCCTTCTCTCCTGAAGCACTGCAGAGATAATAAAATATCTTTCCTCCCTAAGCTGCTACTAGAGACAGTGCATTACAATTTTACTTCACATCAGCAGTTCTGAGTCATCTCCATGCACCGAGGCTTTCCTGGTTGAATAGGGGAGGTTCATTAGCGTACACAGCAGCTACTCCAGTCCAGCCACCCAGGCTGTGGTGCTTAACACCCTCAATCATTTGATTTGCTTCTTCAGATCAAATTACTGGAACTCTACATTAATAAAACTAGTGCTCACCCTTGGGTGGATTCCTCATTTTCCTAAATCTTGTCTCTTTACATTCCAGATCCTGGCTACTCTGAAAGCGATTACTTCCAATGGAGGCCCTTTAGGGCAACTGACTGCCCTATTTAGTTCTGCTCTGCCATCCTGAACTACAAGAGCAAAAGGGGTTTTAATCAATATCTCCTAGCCATGCTAAGCATGGTGCAGAAAGAGTTGCAGGGAGCAGTAACCAGACACTAAGGTGTTGCATGTTAATTTGGGTGCAGGCAGATACATATTTGCTTACATTAAGACACTGAGACTTGAAGAAGATGAGTAAACTGGGAGAGAGCCCCAGTTGTTGGCCCGGGGCTCTCTCCCTTCCTGCCACCCTTCCTTTTTTATCAGGGTTTTTCCTTCATAACCTGATAATGAAACCTGTTTGTGTGAGTGAGTGAACAGCACCCCCACCACATGTCCCTTGCAAGGTGGTAGGCAAGCAGCAGAGGGAGGGAGCACAAAAGAAAATATTTCTTCCTCGGGAAAAGGGCTGGGGAATAAGAATTCAGGAAATCCCTCCAGCAGTACTACAGATTCATAGTAGCCTTCAACAAAACCATCTGTTTTCATCTCTTCCTGATCCGGGCAAAACCCCATGCTGAAGAGGCTTCAGCACAAGTACAAAATAGCCACCACATTTGCATGTCTTTGCCCTTTGTCTCTGTCCTTTCCCTTTTGTACCAGACCTTAGTCCCAGCTCGTGATGGCGTGTATTTATGAAGGACACTGACCTACTCAGTTCAACCTTTGAAAGACCTACAATGCTGTTGTGCCAAACCACAACTAAAAACAATCTTTGAAAAAACAGATTAAAAAATCCCTCCCTAGTCCTTCTGTCTTGGCAGAACTTAAAAATGTGCTTTAATGCATGAGTAAGTCCTTAGACATCTCCATACAGCCTATTTTTCTCCTAGCCACCACCATGATGATTAGGAACCTGTCTGTGTTGCACTGTGCAGCGCTCCGAGACCTGGGACTGTGCTTTGCCATGGCCTGCCACGAGCCGGGGATGGTCCCTGGGTGCCACCCCTGCAGAGAGGGTACCTTGCATGGTTGTCGTCTCCTCTCCTTGGGCCCCGAGCTGAGCTGACAAGCACTGGTCACAGTGGCACTAAAAGGGCTTTAACTCCTCCCCTGGCTTTACAAACTGCTGTGCCAGGTGAGAGTGAGCTTGAAAGAGGTGTCCAAAGCTGAGGTTTCCTTGGGTGCTATCAGACCTTCTGCTGTGCAGACATAAAGGATGCTGCCAGCCTGCCCTTTGCCCCATGACTGGCTCTTAGTGTCTCCTCACTGTCTGTCAGACAAGTCTTACTGAAGCTAAAGGCCATCCTGCCACGTGAAAGCAGCCTTTGAGAGAAGCAAATCAGACTCATTACCTTCCACTGTCAACTGGCAGCAGCAATGGGCTGAGCTATTGATGATTCAGCTCTGCAGTTGCTGTGCTAGATCCTGTTCTGCTCTTGTTTTCCCAGAAGAGCCCCCTTCATGGAGCAGAACAAGCAGCCACCCTTCGTTGAACAACTGCACAAATGGGAGCTGTCAGCAACATCTCAGACCATTGAGGAACCCTGGCTGCCAATAGGCCTTTGAGAAACCCATGATTTATGATTTGCAACAGGAGCTACATGTTCATTTTCCCCCCCTTGGGTGAAGGATCCAAAGCAAACAATGCTGCATCCTTATCAGCAGAAACATTTGTTGGGGAGTGGTCCAAAAGTGACTGACGCAAGGCTCTCTTCTGTGAAGTGCTTTGCCCTATTCCCAGATGAAGTGCATTTGCATCCAGTTAAATCCTTTGAGCTTTATCAGTGGGTGTATATATAGATGTGAATAAGAAAACAGCGGTGGCCACAGTAGTAAAAAAAATACATAAGGCTCCTGCATTCCTTATTCTAAATCAATATGTTATGTGGCAGATGGCTAGCCATATTTGTGCTGTGCTGTTAACTATAATAACTATATAAAGCATCCACTTCCCTAGCCACCATCCTAGAAGCAGGAGCGGATACCTACCATCAGTTATCCAGTAACAGCAGAGATAGGAGGCTCCAGAGATGAACAGATCCTTTATAGGTGAAGAACAGAGGATTTGGTCCACTGACAACCCAGATAAGAAATTCAGTAGCGCTTCCACCAGCAGGATGGAGAGAACTTTAACAGATGCCATTTCTTTCCAGTCTTGGGGGGGCGTGGATTTCTAAGCAAGACCCCAGGTCCCGGTGCACCGTTGGTCATGGCAGGTGGCTGCCAGGTATTACAGCTGCTCAGAGCAATAAGGAGTTGGGATTATTGAGCCTTGGCCTCAATCACCTGCAATGGCACCATGACTGCTGAAGTCAGAGGCATTTTTATTTTAAATGGTTGCATGTGGCCTGTTGCAGGACCAGCCCATTGCTCCTCAGTCTTGCTCAGCTGCGCTGCTGGCAGCCAGACACCATCATTCGCATCCTCACGCCCTGCAGCCCCGCCAGAGCCTTGAGTCCCAGGGAATTTTGTGACATGGGCAGATGGGACATAGGTGGGAAGGTGCAAGACCACGGCTGCTGCTGTGCTGCCTGGCTGGTAATGTGTCCCCAGGGCTAAGGGGGTGGTGCTCGCCTTGCTTGGTACCACTGCTAGGCAGAGGTGCCTGGTTTCCACGGCTTTTCTGGGAGAAGGTGAAGATGCTCTTTCCTTCTCCAGCCTGCTGAAAATCAGTTCAGCAGGAGTCTGGCGAAAGTCCAGAATGTGCAGGGAACCCCCTGACTAGAAGGCAGTTTTTGAGGCCACCAGGATTTTGCCTGTTCCTCTGCTGCATAGCTGATGGCAGTGGTGCCTTTCAGTCCTTTTTTCTGCCCCTGCTCCACGACTCACCCCGGCTGTGTGTTAGCTGTGCACTGATACCGTCTTTGAAGTCACCCTCAGTGGAGCAGGAGCAGGAAGCTGGGGATTAACGGGAACATTTCTTGTGAAGGGGATAATCACGTGCACATGGCATAGATCGGATAGCCCTCCTGCAAGCCAGAGCTACTAATGAGGTGTTTCCCCTGTGGTTGTTGAAGGGCTTATAACCAAGTTCCTGTCCTACTCTGTTTCCCAGCACTGGTTATGACGGCTGTCTGACAGAGGTCTTCTGTCAAAAGTATTTTGTTTCTCGCCCTCCCCTGTGGCTGCCCTTCTTCATCCTGGGCACAGACAGTGTGTTGAGTCCCCCAGCTCCAAGCCCTGCGTGGTTTCTGGGCTCAGTGTGCGGGATCTGCTCTGTGGCACAGCCTCTCCTGACCCTGCTCCAGTGCTGGCTCCCAGCACATCCACGGGGGCCCGTCCCAGCCATCCTGCTCCCCCAGGCCAGGGCTCACCCAGGCACACTGCATGGCCACCCTCACTGCTCAGCTACTTTTTTTTCTTAAAAGGCTGGACTATTTATTTTTAATTAATATTTACATAATGAATAGCTGAGCAACAAGCTTGTTTTTCGTTTAGCCAGTGCCAAACAGCCATCATGCACTTTTTATTTTGCCAAGTAAATATGTCAGTGGGAAGTAGGTGAGTAAAATGAAGATTTTGCCTTTATAGGGTACAGAAGACACTGCGCACAGGGTGAAAATTGTTTGAAGGTGGTTTGGAGGTCACATGGTAGCATTATTCTTGGGTCTCATCTAAGGGCATCAGTGGAAAGTGTGATTTGAAACAATACTCCAGGAAAAGGTCTGCATTTGAAGAAATCCAGACCTGGGTAGGACTCTGCTGTAGTCCTGATAATGGACTTGAATGTGCAGGGGAGGGGCCTGAGAAGCGGCTATGAGTGAGGTGGTACAGCCACGTAACCGACGCAGCGCAGCGGTTTCGGACTCCATGGTCAGCTGCACTTTTGCCTCCAGTTTTGCCTTTTTTGGGTTCAATATGAGGCATCTGCTTCCTCATGTGAGCTCCCCTTTGAAAGATTTTAGCTTCAGAGAAGCAATGACTAGGCATGAAAGAGCCAAGAGCTGGGTCTCGCGGGGCTGGGCTATTCCTCCCCCCACAGCGAAGCTCCTGTGAACCACGGTCTCCCACATCTCCCAGAAAAGCTGCTGGACTTCACTCATAATGATAGTAATAACACAGACTGTGAGGGCTGCTTAGTTAATGAGCTTCAAATTCTTGGGGGAAAAGAAAGGTTCGGTGACTTGGCTGGCGAAGTGAGTGATGGAGCCAGGACCCACGACCTCCTGGTCCCACACTCGATCTGAAGGAGAAGGTTGTTACTCTTGGCACCAGAGACCAGTGAAAAGCAGCCGCTCTGTGGGCTCAGGGCTGCTTTACCTGCTTCAATCCACCCCGGCTGGGAAATACAACTGCTGAAGTCAAGTTGCCAGCAGGTGAAGGATAGGGGTGCTCTTTATTTTAGTTTAGTTTATTTAAAGCCTTATAATTACTTTTCACATGGCTATATTAGTTATTATTTATTTTGGACTTCAAGCAGGATTTTCCCTTTTAGAACTGCACCCACTCGGACTCGGCAGCTGCCTTAGCTCATGCAATAGGAATGAACTGAGATTTACAAGGAGAGGGAATGCATACCTTCCTATCAAATGTTTCTGTCTTATTAGGGTCTATCAACCACAGTCACCCTAAAACTCTAAATCTGGAAAGGGACAAGGCTTTCTTCCAGATGGAAAGTCTGGGGTACGCTGCAGGGGACAGTTACAGCTGGCGCAGCGGACGTCAGACACAACGAACCACCAGGTCTCCTCCGCACCTCTGCTTTGCCTGTAAAATCACCCGTAGTCTTTTAACTTTACGCAGTCTCTTTGGAAGCTATTTAAGTTGTTATGGAAACTGTTTAAAGGAGTGAGTTACTCTCAAAAGGAAGCCTTCACCTCAACCCCCCATTGTGGTTTTGTGGGAGGAAGCCCCGTGCTACATTCAGATGGTGGTGGTGGCAGCTCCTGCCTCACCTTAGTCTGCAGCTGAATGTCACAGCCATCCACAAGAGCTGTGTCCCAGTCCTAATGGGGACATTGCGCTTGGGTTGCTGTGATCTCCTCAGTCTGTTTCTTTGAGCTGCACAAGAGTAGTTTAGGAGATGAAACTAAGGATCTGTTGCAAATATCTGGTGAGAAACAAGGGTTTCATAAACAGGTGACAGGCAAAAGTTCCTGTTTCTGAACCACTGTACCTCCACCTTGATGTGCACAGCCCTGCGTTGTCAGCTCAGGGATGTGAACGCTGCTCCTGTACCACGCTTCAGTCTTGAGAAGCAAAAGCAGCTGCTGTGCTGGTAAAGGGACAGCCACTTTCCCCGTGTGCCCTGAGCGGGCAGAGGCCACGCACCCACAGGGAGCTGGGAAGTCCACGCGGTCCTGCCCCACCACCCTTCTGGCTAATCCTGCGCAGAGGGAGCCGCTGGCACTGACAGGGATGCACGCTGGTCTCTCCCTGTGGGTGTTTTACCCACAGCGCACATGCATCCAGCTGGTAGCCTGTGGTTACATTACAAATGAAACGGTGATGACTAATGAGTTCATCAATGGCAGGGACAACAGGGAGAGTGGGGAGCTGTGGTGACTCCCAGAGAGGTTAAAAACTGGAATAAAAGCCCCTTGTGCTCCTGCTGGGAAACACATGGGCTCCCGCTGTGTAGAGGAGGTCAGACAAGGACAACACAGCACACCAGCTCTCTGCTGGCGTTGGGGTACGCCAGAGGAAAGCGCACAGGTCCTTCTAGCTGCCCGATCCCCAAGACTGTTCTGTTTTAAGGATGAAGTCAATTTGTTTGACCGCATCTGCATTTACAGCATCCCCTCTGTCCTGGTTTTGGCTGGGTTAGAGTTAATTGTCTTCCTAGTAGCTGGTACAGCGCTGTTCTCAGTTCAGTATGAGAAGAATGTTGATAACACACTGATGTTTTTGGTTGTTGCTCAGTCGTGTTTAGACAAATTCAAGGACTTTTCAGCCTTCTCCTGCCCAGCCAGCAAGGAGGCTGGAGGGGCACAGGAAAGTTGGGAGGGGAGACAGCTGGGACAGCAGACCCAAACTGGCCAAAGGGGTATTCCATACCATGGGACGTCATGCCCAATGTGGGGGGGGAGGAGGAGCGCGGCTTGGGCGTTGGTCGGCGAGTGGTGAGCAATTGCAGTGTGCATCACTTGTCTTGTGTGTTCCAATCCTTTTATAATTGACATTTTCTTGTTATTATTAGTGTCATTGTTAGTTTCTTCCTTTCTGTTCTATTAAACTGTTCTTATCTCAACCCACAAGCTTTGCTTTATTTTTTTCCGATTGTCTCCCCTGTCCCACTGGTGTGGCGGGGGAGTGACTGAGCGGCTGCGTGGTGCTGAGTTGCTGGCTGGGGTTAAACCACGACACCCCCAAAAATGTACAACTCCACGAGCTTCATGCATGCTGCTCCTGTTTGGCTGCGCAGCAGAGCTGCCAGGCACAGGCATGACATTTTGGCAAGAGCCTTCAGACCCTGACTCAGAGGAACCTGGCGGCAGCAGGGAGAAGAGCTCAGCATGATTTTCAGGGTAATGAACATCTCAGCAGAGGAGCCAGGTGGGCTGCTAGAAACCCCATGGATGAAATGGTGGTGGCCTGGAGGGAGGACTTCTGCCCCATGGGAGGGCAATGGCATTTCTGCCTCCTCCCCTCCCTAATCCTCAACCCGGATCTACATTTACATCTAGCTTTGGAAGTGCAGGATCTCCCTCATTGAGCCACCTGCTCCTCCAGGTTTCTGGGACACCTCTCCCTGCTTTGCACTTCCATCAGAGGGTTACACAAGTGATTATGAAACCAAATGGCTTTGACCTTTGAAGTGGGAAATCAATGGCTGGGCAGGGCTCAATTCACTGCAGAAATATTTACAGGCACGTCAGGAACATAGTATTAATTTCTTTCATTCTGGGGAGAAGGCAAGCAGCCAGGACATGTTATGCTGGATTCATACATTAAGATCTTTGTTATGACTCTTGGTTTACCTGCCCTGGCCTTCTGCCGTGCCCTGGGGAGCAGCTCAGCTGCGGTGTGGAAGTCAGAGACATTTTCCAGGAAAAGTGTTTCTAGAAGTGGAAACGTAAGTGCAGAAAACTCCTCCCGGAGGCATCTAGTGGCGTGGAGGTCCCCATGGGCTCAAAGAGCTGGACACAGGGGACTGCGTGATAGGAGTGCAGGCACAGAGGCTGGGCTCCTGGAGAGCTACCCTGCTTTCTGTGCTGACTGCCAGGGCTGGACCACTGCTGCAGCAGCATCTCCAGGGATGAAATCAAAAAGGTCCTGAGGCATCATACACCACGGGTTTCTTTGATGCAAAAATCTGAGCCTTTGATACTTTCCTGGTGAACTGAGGAAGAGCATGCCTGTTCTCTGGGGAACAGGGAGGAATTCTGGAGGTTCTCAAAACTTTGAGTCTGTGTCTCCATCGAAGAGGTTAATAGCCTGAGTAGGAGAGAAAACCCAGGCTTGCAGGTTCTCTATCTATTTAGCTGGTCAGACTTGCAACCATTTTTTATCTCATCTCAAGTGTTCTGCTGTGAGCTGGTGGAAGGGGCGAATTGAAGTTTGCCAAGGCTAATTTTAGTAAGAGAAAACTTTACACCATTTCCCTCAGGGCTACATTAAAAAAAAAAAATCAACCCACAGATTGAAATCACCCAATTACCATACTATAGCAAATAAAAACACTAGCCAGAGATGTAATCTTACGTGCTATTAAAATGCACTAACACAAAAAACACCATTCACAGATACCATCTCCTAGATGAATGCCACACACAATAGCCCATCTAAAAGCGATTATTTACATTGTTTAAGGAGTTACACACGGTGTTTGTTCTGACATTCCGGAGTGGGCTGGGGTGGGTAGAGTCTGGGTGGTCATGAGATACGGTGCCTTTCTCTTTCATGTGCTGCTCTGAATTTAGCCCGAGTTCATTAATGAGCAGAGAAAATGAGGACTCGCTGATGTATAGTAGGTGGGATATGCGGTGTGTGCTGGAAATGTGCTGGAAATTTCTTCCAGAGCTAGGGAATAAGTTAAGCAGGGTTCATGTCATAACCAGGCTGAGAGGGGGGAAGCAATGTGCGAACTACGGAAACTGAATTCTGCCTGTCTTCTTCTGTTGTACACATCACCTTGATAACTTAGTGCTTCCCACCCTTCTTGCTACTCCACATGGTCCCCAATTAGGCAAATCTGTTGATGGTAACCAGCAAAAGAAGTATCTTTGCATGTTCTGGAGACGTTTGTGTCCAGGACTCTCTGTGATCATTTTCCTTAAACGCATCCACTTCTAAAGGATCTTCCTGTCTCCCAAATCTTGCATAACACAACTACTGCCTTTCTTTTAGAGCATCGATTCACTTCCATGCTAAGAGCAAAATCTCTATGACAATTCCCACTGCAAATGTCCAATCCCTGTATAAAACAGGAAGGCTGATGGCTACGGCCAGACTGAGGCATTACAGAGAAACCAGACAAGCTTGAGCTTACCTTAACCCACTTCTGAATTGTCATTTCCTTTTTCCAGCAAGGTGTTTAGGGAAAGGATGGGACCATATATGCTGTAACCACCTTTTTAGCACTACCTTGTGAAGTCTGCTCCCAAAGACCTGACAGACATTAGTGGATGTCCTCTTCAGATGGCTGGAGGACATTAATTCTGCCTCAATGAGGGAAAATTAAGGGCACAATGACTGAAAAGGTCTATGTGATCTAGGAACCAAATGCCAAGGACTATAGTCTTTTCTCCTTGTGTGTATTGACACTCCAGGTCTGAAGCCACCTATGCAAATGTTAAACACTTGCCCAAAGGCTCAGAAGACCTTATAGCTCTGCAGGGACCGCTTTTGAAATATGCCCACAGGATGGCCAGGCATCTGCTGGCACGGTGGGCATGGCAGACTTGACCTACCCATACTTGAGCTAGCCAGGGTGCCATAATCTCCAGCATGGGCTGTTCAAATTTGCCCAAGATCTTGGCATTGCTGAAGCCCTTCTTCCTGTACTCTTACTGCTGCTGTCGGACCTCCTCGCCATGCATACACTGCAGATCTACAGTTAGAGCTCAGCCCCACCTCCGCCTGGCTGTCTTCTCCTTTTGCACATCTTGGCCCCCCAGCTGGCTCTGTCCTGCCAGGCGCAAGGCACCCAGGCACCAGCTGTTGGCTTGGCCCCAACACATGTCGGTGCACCTTCCTTCAGACCATGCCAAGGGCCTTGCCCACACTGGAAAAGGCAATTAAACTACATTAAAATCCCTCAGGTTTGCACCAGAAGAAGAGCATGCACACAGCACCCACCATGGCCATGCCACCCTGCAGCAGTGTACCAGCAAATCCTCTAGCTCTTGAACCATCCCTCAGAGCTGAGGGAAAGCTTGGTCTGACCAGCAGCCACACAAGCTATTTTGGGTTTGATATGCAGCAGATTTGATAAGAAAGCTCTCAGGAAAAAACAAATTTCCTTTCGGACTCAGTAGAACTGGGCACATATTCCGGCACACAGAGTTCCCTTTCCTATAAGCTCATGAAGTAGCCTTCTAAAATTAGGAATGAGAGGTGAAGCTCTGGCCCCACTGCAAGCGGGGACCTCTATCCCCAGGACCAGGATTCACCTTAGGGGTACAGTGGACCCTCATTGATGGTGGAGAGGTGAAGAGGGCAGAGGGCCATGTGATTTCTGTATTGCTTCCCTCGTATGCCTCCTATATACATGCCCATTACTTATGTCAGTCAGAGGTTTATATTGGGTCAGTGTAGGTGCCATACAATTTGCCTCCTGCCTAATGATACTGAGCATTATCAGAGGAGCTCAGACTGCCTTGAAAAACGCGGGCAGGAAAGAGGCTGGAAGTGAGAAGCAAGGCACCTCAGCGTGGCCACAACTTGGTGATTTGTGTTTGAATCAGACTTGTCTGCCTCACACTATGAGTGTGCCATTCAGCGTGGCTCCAGCCCAGGCTCCAGTGAAATTACAGCTACATTTATGTAGCCTCATCTGCTCTGTGGCCCTGGGTGCCCATTGCACCTGACTCATGTCTCCTCTGATCTGCTGGGTGGGGGTAATGGAGCAGAAGTCACCTGGGTGCTCACGATGCCTGGAGGGTAGAGTGCATTTTGCACTCAAAAAAACTCCGCTGTGTGGCAAACCCCCTTGCTGCAGCCTCACACCACAGCTTTGCACCATGCGGGAAACAAGATACTGAGGAGCATAGAAGAAAAGACTGCTGGCAGCATGGGCTCAGAGGTCACTGCCAGGGACAAGTCAGGTTAGAGACAGTTACCTCCTCTGCTTATGAAAATGATGTTCAGTTATGGGAAAAACAGTAATGAGAAGAAAAAAAGTTGTGATAACAATCTTTTATCTCTATTCTGATACTTTCTTCTGTTTCCTCTGCTGCCCTCATGTTCTGCCATTTTGTAACCTGTATTCACCATCAGTATTGATTTACAGGCAAGCAGTTCACTATATGGCCCAGAAACAATGAATCTCTGGTGTTCAGCTGTTCCAGACAGTGTCATGTTCCATATAAAGCACCTCAGTTTTCACTGGGGTCGTTGCTCATATTCAGCAGTTTCCTTTTCCCTTGGTCCAGTCAAAAAAAAAAAAAAAAAAAAAAAGACAATAACGGCCTCCCTACAAAAGCCAGCACTCCAGAGGTTGATAGCCGTGATCTCCCACACTCAGCAGATGCCCTGGGAGATGCACAGAGAGGACCAGAGGATCCTGCCCACCTTGGTGTAAGACAATTGATTCCCCCCCCCCTCAATTTCCCCTTCGCACCTCCACGGCACCTTCACGTGAGAGGATGTGGGGATGGACACTTTAACAGCGGTGGCACCTGTGGAAGCGTTAGGGATACTCCCATGCCAGATGGGTGCTCTCTCAGGCACTTCATGCCATCCTGCAGCCCCCCGAGTGGAGGAGAGCCCCTCTGCCGCCCCGTCCCCCTGCAGAGCATAGGGTGGGCACGGTCCGCGGAGGCGCTGGAGCTGGGGACAGCTGCCCGAGGGCGGAGGTGGCAGCATCTCTCCCATCAAAAAGAAGCAGGAGTGTTTCTGTTCCTTCTGCTGTCCTCCCTGCTGCAGGTGGGTGCCAAAGGGAGCCCTGGGCTTCTCCTTACTGCTGCGGGCTCCTGGAGCAAGGAGACGCCCCAGGGCTCCCGCCGGATGGTGCAAGAGAGAACCAAGCAAACAAAAAACCGCACTTCATCACTCTAACCCTAATTTCTAATTGCAGTGCTCTTCCAAACAAGCATAAACGAGAGATTAACAGGGAGCTGTGAGTCACGGGTGGCTCCCCCTCATGGCTTATAAAGCAAGAGAGGAAGAGAAATCAAAAGCCAGGAGGCTGCACTGCTGCTACCACAGCTAACCTGCCGATAGCTCCCTGACCCCTGCCAAGCTGCTTTGAAGCAGGAGAATGAGGAGGCCAAAAGTCCCCAGAGGAAGGCAGAAGGGACCCACAGAAAGTGTCCCCATCCCTCTTCCCGCGGGCTGGTGAGCTGCCCCAGCGCAGCACTGCTGCAGCACTGCTGAGTGCCTGCTGACGGCCAAAGCCAGGCACACGCAAACGAATGCAGCAGAAAAAAAGAGGAAAAGCAGAACGAAGTCCCTCCACGCAGGCACTGCCAGATTGCCCGAAGGGTGCCCGGCATGGCTCAGGCCAGGGTGGGCTGCTCACCTGCAGCAGGGGCTGGTACTAATCAGCAGCCTCAGGAAGAGGAATGTTACCACGCTATCTGTGTGCTGCTTCTGCTGCCCTACAGCCCTCCCCGCAGTGACATACCAGACAAATACTGTTACTTACCAGTTGTCTGCAAGAAGAGAGTTTTACAGATTCCTCTCCCGCCGAACACTGTGTTGAAGACTGTCACTTCCAAGCGCTTGCCAAGGGCCTGATCTGGCCAGCTGCTTAGTATCAGAGTGCTTTGTGCTTTCCAGCTTGTGATAAGCATCTGGGCAGGCAGGGTTAAGGCCAGCATCCCAGCTAGTCACAGTCCTGAGGAAGGTCTTGCATGCCTGAAAGCCTGGTTGTTTTTTCCAATTATGTCAGTTGGGCTAATAAAAGTGATTACCTCTTTCTACCAACCTGCCTTTCTCATTGATCCCACAGGCCATTCTTCAAATGTCGCCCAGCAAGGAGGGAGCACACATCCAATTATAAAAAAAGAAAAGATTAGCGTGATGATAAAGCAGCGGGGTCACTGGTGCAGATGTGCTGCAAGAAACAAAAGAGACGTGCCTGGTTTTGACACCCTCCAAGCCCGAGGAACCCAGAAGGAGGCATTTTGGGGTGGGCTGAGACTCTCTCCAGCACTTTAGGCAGCATAAGAAGTGCAAACTTAACTGTCTTCCTAACCTCTCCTCTGAGATTTGGTTTTATATTTTTTTAAATAAGAAGCCTTGAACATGCTGGAAAGCTAATAACTACTCAAAAGCACGGATAAAGGCATGCAAACCTCAAAAGCAACTCAGACTTTCAGTGACAAAATTTATTTTTATGTGGGGCAAATTCCTGCCTTTATTTTGAACCTGCGGTCACTAGTCCCACTTGGTGTGGGTCATGGCTGCAATAGCCAAGGGCAGAAATCAGCTCAAGCCATGGGCCCACCCCGATACACCTCACATAGGTGAACAAATATTGCCAACACAAGCAAGAACTGCAGAATCAAGGAAGAAAAATGAGCCTTTCTCTGCTTCCTCCACCACGTCCTGTTAACCAAAGCAAAAGTTCAGGCTTGTTTGAATACAGTACAACAAAGACAAAATATGTAGATGTAAGCTGGGCTGGCTGGTTTTTGCACCCTGGGACACAGAGACTTCCAGAGTCCTGAAGCAGGCTCTGGAGTTGGATGCAGGATTGTTACCAGGGACCTGCGAGACGTACCGATGCCTTTGGTAAAGCAGTTGTTATGAAGCAGAGAACTTGGCTTTGACTTTCCCAGAGCTGGTGTTTCCCACCAAGTTCCCAGGGCTGCTTCTCCTCCTGTCACGATTCAGTGCTTCACGCAAGGATGAACATTTGTATGTCTATTAGGATAGGGGACCTCATGTTTTGGAAAGCTTTGATTTGATGTCAGAGTATTCCCAGATGTTAGCTCAACCCACAGGAAACAGCACAGCAAACTCACCAGGTTATTACCAGAAACTTACCTTGAGCACTTTCTAGAGCCTTCTCATCAGCTCTTAAAAAAGAAGAGGAAATAGAGAGCTGAGGATGACATGTAGTTCCTGCACCTTCTGTTTTCGCTTCCCTGTTCTGCTGTGCTCTCCCACTATTGCATCTCATCTGTATCTCTGCTTGTCCAGCAGCTTCTTGCCGTGCTTCCCCTGCAAGGCGAGTGCTGCTGGCCCCTGGACAGAGAGGGTGTGCGGGGGCCTGTGTGCATGGGAGCTGGGGAACGGATATTGCACCCAGCAAGCGCTAACCGAGCCGGTGTCTGCGTACGGCCAGACCCTCAGCTGGTGTGAAGTCTGTGAAAGCGAATGGAGTGCTACAGACTCAGGCAGGCAGGTTACAGTTGGACCTGTTGGTACGTGTGGGAAAGGTTCGGCCCCATTTATCTCAACAGTGGGCAGGGGAAACTCCTGGTAATTAGCTACACGTGGGTCCTCCAAATGCCCCTGCTTTCCAAAGGCTGCGTCTGTCTGCAGCGGGAAGGGGTGCTCTGTGGATCTTCTGTTCACATCTCGTCGTTTTTAAAACCTCTCAAGGGTGCAGATGCAGAAGCAGTGTGTGGAAATGGTGCGGGGAAGCCCCTAGTTAAGGAAGATCCCTGCCTAGACGGAAACCTCATACTGCTGAAACTGCCTTTCATCTCATTTCCCGATTCCAGCACCTCATTTGCCCCTCTGTTTTAAACCACAAAGCTTCCTCTCCACACACCCAGCTTTTCTCTATAAACAGCCGAGGTGCAGCCGGGGCATGAAACAGATACCTAGCAGGCCACGGCGCGGGGCCGGCGGGGCGAAGGCTGCTCCCCACTGCAGCCCAGCTGCCACAGCCCGCGCCCCGGCCCTCGGCACCATGGTGCGGCCTTGTCATCTCGGAAAAACGAGGCAGAGTTGTGAAGCCCGGTCAGACTCCGGCAGCTGCTGTGTTTCAAATAAGATGGAACATTAGTAACTGTCAAATTGCTAACAAAGACAGGAGTCCTCCACTGCCTGTGCCATGGGAGGGCCACGGTGCAGCACCCAACAAGACGCTGACCTGCAGCTACTTCTGGTGCAGCCGGTGGCATGGGGGCAAATCTGGGCAAAAGCAACTCTTTCTATTCTCCCTTTCTGTGGCACAGGGCAATTTTAGAACCACAGCCTTCGGGCTCTGCTGTCACTTCTGCAAGGCCCCCCGGGGCCTGCAGGCAGCATGATGTGATGTATCTCTGCAGGAGAGCGGCACGAGGCTGGACGGTGTCAGTGCAGAGCAACGGGCAGAAATGAAATTCCGGCGGCGGCGGTGTTATCTCCCCCTAGGCTAAAAGGAAGTTTGCAGCATTCCTCAGTCCTTATTTAGCAAATTTGTTTTGTTTGGAGGGAAATACTCCTGACGGTGTCCGGGGCTAATCACAAGCCCGGCCGCGGTGCGCAGCAGTCGCGCACCCTCCGGGCCTGGCCAGCACTCCTGGGACAGTTGAGGGGTGTCTGTGCCCTTGACCAGCTCCGGGGTTGCTGGGGCTGGGCTGCGGCTCCAGCGCTGGGGTGCACCCTGGGTGCCCACTGGAGCGCTGGGCTGGGGGTGAAGCTGCAGCAACGGCGCTGGTTTGGGGGGCCGGCAGAGATGGAGACCTGGGTGATGTCCCGGCTCAAAGTGTCACCGGTCAGGACGGGGGCTCTCGGGAAAGCCAAAGCCCAGTGCCCAGCCAGGGACAAGGTCCCTGTGAGCACCTGGTGCCATGTGTCCTGGAGACACCCCGGGGCAGGGAGCATACAGGGTGCACGGGTGGAGTGGGAGGTGTGGGGGGCACCCCGGGGCAGGGAGTGCACGTGGGGCGGGGGGGCCCGTGTGGGGCGGGGGGGGGGCGGGG
>JAVKLA010000042.1:9599973-9625393 GCA_034782735.1 Sagittarius serpentarius | reverse complement strand
TCTTTTTTCCTGAGTTCCAGCCAATGCTGTCTGTTCAGCCAGGCTGGTCTTGTTCCCCGCCGGCTCATCTTTCGGCATATGGGGACGGCCTGCTCCTGCACCTTTAGTTACAACGCTTCTGCTGCCAGGAGTCTCAAACACCCACACGGGCTAAGGAAAGGGCTTTTGTCCCCTCTCTTTGCCAGTCCTCTGCCTCCAAGTGTTTGTTTTCACTGGTATGCTGAATCCAGTTCCCAAGGAGATGGGTTTATGAGCATGTTCATTCCTCTGGCAAGAGGGAGGATGGCCTGTCTTGCCTGTTCCCTTCTCTGCTCTCTGTCAGCAGATAGAAAGTGCCATCCTTCTAAAAGCAGCAGGGAAGCAAAGGTTTCCTGTCCGACCGTGGCAGTGCCTGGCTGTGTCCCTGAGCTATGAGGATGGAAGAGGGAGGTGGGGACGGTGCCTGCTGGTCTGCTCACCAGCATCACCCCAGTCTTCCCCCTCCCCTCTGCAGAAGCATCCAGCCCTGCTGAAGCACCTTGTCCCTTGGCTGTCCCACATCTTTTGCTAGCTTGTGAGAGCAGTATCAGTGCCTGCACTTCAGGTTTGTAGTGTGTGCGGTAGCCAGGGTGGTTCTTCAGGTTCAGATGAGCAAGGGCTGTTTTGAAAAGCCACCCTGGCCTTGGATTTTGTTCTCCGCAGAGAGGCAGTGTGAACCCAGGCTCCCTGAGATTAGTATTTTGCAAGGATTAAGGTTCCTTTCATTGCTGTTTTTACACTCGTGCTTCGTTTCTCAGGTCCATGAGTAGGACCGCAGCCGCTCTGGCATCTCCTCCCTGTGCAACAAAGTCGCTTTCAATGTGAAAGCTTGGCTCTTTCTGAAACTTGAACCCAGCAGCCTGAGCATTTCTTCCCCTTGTTATTCTCTTATTGGAGCCGTTCTGAAAGAGAGCATTAGTCCTAACCTTTCTTCCTAGGGGCAAAGAGAACATTTTGCAATGAACAGACGTCCCGGTCTGCGAGGACACCATCATTTGGCAGCTGGGGTAGCTACACCCTCCTATCAGAGACATTCCTGCAGGGTGACCAGCTGCACAGGGCACCCATGGGAACCTGGAGGTGCTTTTTGTCATACTACAGAGTAGGGCAGCAGTATTTCACCCGGCACTGCCTCTTGGGAGATGCACTACAGCTGTTCCTCAAGGGCCCAAGCTGCAGCTGGTGGCGCGGGCAGACCATGTGGTGAAACCGCTCCCTCTTCCACCCTTGGCCAAAGGACTGAGGCTCGTGTTTGCCTGCCACGGAACAAAGTACAGCCAGCTCGGTCGGGAGCAGAGACGCTTCCCCGGGGTCGTAGTGACACAGCCTGGGCCTAGACAGAGCAGTGCACGCTGGAAACTGGAGTTTACACAGAACTTAGAAGGAGGTTATCTCTCCTGGTAAGTGTTGTAAGAGCAGGACACAACCCTGATTCCCCTGGATTTGGCAGTGGGTATCTGCTAGAATTGCTGTGTGTAAGGGTGCTGAATCAAGCAGAGTATTTCAAGGGGCATTTAGCATTTACAAACTTTGTCATGAAAAAAGTGGATTTGCTGCTTCTCCATGCATGCCATTTCAGTTTTTCTCCTGTTTTCTCACACTCCCTATGGCAGGAGCGTACAACTGAATTTCTGTGCAATATTGCCAGTGTCACTGAGAGTGGTTTGGGAAATATTTACTTGTTTCCTGCCCTTCGTAAGGTTATTTTTGCACAAGCGCATATATATTTAGATACATGTATGTGTATATATATCTCCTTTATCTATATATCAGTGATATATAGACCTGTATATAAACAAGGAAATGTAAAGGTGTTTTGTTGTGCTAGATAGATAGATACATAGATGAAGATCTATATGTGCAGAAGTTTGAGTATTTATTGCAAGTCCTATTGATTGACATTGTGTTTAAATAAAGAGTATTTATGGTATGCTTGTAGTCAAGTGTCCTTGCTTAAAGCTGTTTTACTGGCTGTATTACCCCCATACTCTCCAAGACTCTTCCAGTGAATCCTTCAGGGCTCGTTAAAAAACACCACCTGAATAGCCTGGTGCTGGCGAGGAGGCACACAGAGCCTCCCTGAGAGGACGAGAGTTTCATTAATTTATCCAGTGCTTTGAGCCCTGGAAATGATGAGGAAGTTGCAGGTGCCCAGCACCTCGCTGTAAAAGGGCTTCTCTGGTTTTCACCTCTTATGTCAGGGTTAGCAGACAAAGTGGTTTTTAAAAATCCACCTGCTTTTCTGCCTGTTTGGACTTGAAACACTGGCAGTCTTGGATGGCTCCTGTGCTCCTGTGGCAGAGCAGGCCTGCTGCAGAAGCACGGACTGGTACAGCTGGGGGCTTTAATCCTCTGTTGCTGGCCACCAGTGCCAGCATTTCCTGGACTGGGAGGAAACACAGATGTCCAGTGCAGAGACTCTTGGGATGGGGAACACTGCAAAACATGTGCAGTGCTTGTCTGTAAAGCCCGGTGCTGTCTCTGCTCTTCTCCAGCCCAAAAGCGAGCCCTCACACTGGCATTGCAGCAGGATTAAATGATGACTCTGCTCCCTCTCAGCTGTCTGAGCAAGATCTTACCTCGCCCGGGATGAACACCACACACCTCGGCAGGGCTTCTTAGTCCTGGCTCAGCACAGTGCAAACACCGTGCTGCAGCTTCTCCACCTATACTGGTTTGGAGCTTGGGGTGGAAGCAGGGGTAATGGGGTGAATTGCCCTGCAGGAACGGGGGTGACAGGAGCACCGTGGGGTATGTCACTGCTGTCTGTCCCAGGTTGCTTTATCTCCTAATTAAGACTGGATAAGCTTCTGCAGGGGGTGTCTTTGGAAAAGTATCCCAGTCTTCTGGCTTGTTCTCTGTTACCTGTTGCCTAGCCCTGTTGTCCTGGTGCTCATATTACTTCAGGTGGAGGTGAAGAAAGAGCATGGTTAATGTAAAGTAGGATCCCATCCCAGCATGTTGCAATGACATGTATTTTGCATTCTTTATGCCACTTAAGACCATGATGAAAGTCTTGGCAGCAGAGGCCAGTGTGTGCCCTGCACGTTTCAAGGCTGCTCCTTTCCAGAAAAAACAGCGGGGAGTCGTTGTGTAGTTTGGGCAGGGAGAGATTACACCAGGCACTTCTAAAACACGGCAGATGCCCAGATTATAATGATTTATGGGTTTATAACTTTGTGCTTTCAAGGGATAGAGAGCCCCAGCTAGAAATACAAGCCGTTGCTGACTGCAAGAGTCCTGAAGAAAGAATCAGTCAGACCTTCAGCATCTGTGCGGGGAGTCTCAGCTGCCATTCAGCTCCCCCTCCCTTCCGCCCCCCCCCCCCCCATTAAAACAGGACATTCAGACCAGAGAACACTTTACATACCACCTTGAAAAGGTGCTTGGTCCTAAGAGATGCTTAGAGCCTCATCCCTGCTTCCCAGCACATTTGGTGATTGCCCCTGAGGCTGCCAGCAGCCCCTCCTGGCTCTGGTCCTCCAGCAATGCCAAAGGAAAGGCATTAGGAAACCACAGCGGTCACTGCCAGAGCAACCTGCAGTCTTGCAGACATGACTTCATTGCAGGCGTAGGCAACAGAAACAACAGCAAGAGGATCTCTCACTAGCCCTAGAGACAGTCTGAATGCAGCTCCCTACTTGTACCACCTTCTCAGTGGCTTGGGGGGATTCAGGCTCCACGGCTGAGCTCCACAGCCTGAGCCCAGTTTATACATGAGAAACGCATAAACAACAAACGGCCTCTGGGAAGCCCCTGCCAAGTCCTTTCTCCTTCATGTAAATATTTTTTCCTCTTAAGTGTATGCGAGTGTGAAAAATCCCTCCTTAACATTTTTTTCTCTCTGGCTGAAGGAAATGCTTGTTCATCCCTGGGCGGGGACTGCCCTCATCTTGATACTTTGCAGCCATCAGCCCAAGCAAGAGCCAGACTGCCAAAAGCGTTTGTTATTGCCCCCAAAGCCATACTGCTCTTCCTGCCTCCCAAGACCACGGGCATCAGACCAGAAGGCGCCTACCACGATGGGTGCCTGTCAGGACATTACACTCCTTAGTGGCTGTTGGATGGAGGTTCCTCGGGCTGCAGCATGTGGATAGCAAATCGGGTAGGCAGCCTTGAAGAAGCCTTCAAAACCAGTGCAAAATATCCATGAGGTTGCAGGATCCCTGCTCCAAAGCCTGAAAGTCCCATGCTGTTGTATTCAACCCATGTCTAGACATGCATGGCAGTTTTTCCTGAGAAAAAATGCAGCAGAAGCCCTAGATAAGTTTCTTGATGCCTGGAAACAAACAGCTCAGTGGGAGGTACGCAGATTTTCCCATACACACTTAGTAGAGAAAGGAAGTGTGCCAGCATGTAGCAGAGGTAGTGGAAGCCCCAATACATCTATGTGCAGGGGAGCAGGGTGGAAGAGCTGTGTAGGTACCTGTTCACTAGGGAATCCGTTCTCACTGTTCAGATGTTTTCTTATTGTCCATTCACCTCACCTGGCCATCCTGCTTGGGAATGGGTGGGATCAGGTGTAGGCTGGCACCACTCTGTTCCAGCCCTCTGCTTGGGACCTTGGCGAAGGTCTGTGTCTCATGAAAATAAGAAGACATTGCTGGTGGTGGTTTCGGAGAGGAAGCGTGTTGGCACAGTGGCCAGCCTCGCACAGTGGCCAGCCTCGCACAGGAGAACAATGCTGAGATAGATCCATATTGGCCTTGGCTGTAGGTCTTTTGCGATACTTCAGTGTAACTCAGATACTTCTGTGATACTCTGCCTCGATGCGAATCTGGCTGAGCATGAGATCTTCCTTACAGAGACAAGTCAGGTTCAAAAGCTGGAGTGCAGAGCTCCTGAGTGTGAAGGGCTGTACAAACAGCTTTGTAGCTAAAGAAGAGGAGAAAGAAACAGTTCCCTCATGCTCGGATGAGAAACACCCTTGTAGAGGCCCAGCAATTTGATATGGAGAGATGTTGACTTTCTAGGCTGGGTTTTAGAATGGTCTCCCAGGGGGATTTGCTGTCCTGGGCCCTGCAATGCCTTTCCTGCCCCTGCGCCTTCCCAGGTGCCTTGCTAGGCTCCATGTAAGTTAGTCCAGTTCAAGGAGGACCTCTTTCCGCTCAGCTTGCCGTATATGAAAGATGTCTGTGCTGTAAACCATCGAGTCACAGATTTTCCATTGGGGTGTGTGTTACTCTGTTCCTATGCTCTTGTTGAGCTGGACTGCAGTGCCAGATGCAGTGGTGTAAGCTGGAAGGTAACTTGTGAAATCGGTTGACAGGGAGTCAGCCAACGCTCTGCATGATCTTGAAAGCCTGCTTGTAGCAGAGTCAATGTCTGATTACAGAGATCTTCAGCGTGGAAGGTGGGAGGGGAAGAGAGATGCTTTCATGGTTGGGCTAGAGGGTTAGGTGTTACTCAGCATGACAATTTTTTCTAGCACAGACATCAGAGCAGTGTTTTACCCTGAATGGCATTTTGCTTTACATTGCGATGCGTGCTGGTAGGGACCTGCCTTTCATCAGGACCAGCCCTTTGAAGTGCTGTGGCTCAGAGACAACCCTCCCCTTGTCTTCCCCTGGCAAGCACAGGTTGTTCTCCTCTTCTTTTCAGCTTCATGAAAGTGGAGTCATTTGTGAACTTGCCAGGGTTTCGCACAACTGAGGTGTTAGCACACTCCCTGCCATGGGAGATGGAGCCTTGAGCAGTGTCAGTGGTGATGGCGGTGGAGAGGCAATGAAGGCAAGTCCCACCCAAAGCTGGAGGTCCTGCTGTCTCCAGCTGGCACACAAACACAGAGATACAGAGTACAAGTGCATACAGTTACAGATATGGAAGCGGGGAAGGCACTGAGCTGGAGGCACAATCCACAGCTCTTGGAGTTGATTCATATCACTTCAGCACAGCAGCTGAGGCAAAGTGGAGCTGTAGCGGGGAGACCCACGGGAGGACAAAGGAAGAGCGGAACCACAGAAAGACGTTTTGTGACTCAGAACAAGAAGGCCATTCCTTAGTAATTGCATCGCATGATTTGTTCAGCTCATTTAAAAGCTGGCTGTGTGGTTCCCCGTCTCTCTGGGGCTCTTTGCTGCAGAGGAAGACCCTTCTTAAAAGGGGATCCTCAGGGTACCTATTAATAGTATGGAAACCCCTCCAGGGGAGTCACCCAGCCTTGAATGAACATCTCCCCGACCCCGGCAGCAGAGCGATGTACAAGCTGTTCCTCCCGCAATCCCAGCCCCTCCTTCACAGGGGCCCGGCTGACATTTGGTAGCAGACTGTAAGGGACAGTTGCAGGCATCTCTCCCTGGCGCGGGAGGTGATGACACGCCGGCTGCTGCCCTGCCGGGCTGGCAGAGGCAGGAGGAGGCAGGGAGAGGGGCAGGGTGCCGGGCTGCTCTGGCTGGGCTGCCCCTTCCTTGGCGGTGGGGGAGAGTCAAGTGATGGGAGGCGAGGGGTGCGTGCTGTTCCCTGAAAGGAAAGGTCAGGGCGCAGAGCCGTGGCGTGATTAGCCTCCGAGTCAGAGCCGGTGGCGGTAGGGCCAGGGCCAGGGCGGCTGTGATTTCTAGGCATGGCTTGTGGATGTTGGCCAGGAGACACAGAAATGAATTGGAGAGGGGGGAAAGGATTGTTGGTCTGAAGTGAAGCGTGGGACTCTGCAGAAGTGCTGGCTAGGGGCATGATGAGCTCTCCCTACCAGTCTGCAATGCCCCCCCAGACCTTAGAAGGACCCCAAGAGGGGGTGCTGGCATTGCATCTGCTCGGGTTTGGTCTCGGGCTGGGCTGACTCAGTCCAACCCTCCGTGCCGGGGGCAAGCCACTGCTGAGACGCACACTTGGACTCACTTGTTTGGCTGCAGGATAGGATTTCAGTTTGCTACAGTTAGATGGCAGAGCTTTGGGGATTTTCCTTTCTGATATGATAAACCAAGCCAAAGGCTTATAATGAAGTCAGAGTGATTTCAGAGATACTTTCTTTCTCTGCCTAAGAATTCCCTTTAACACATAAAACTCAGGAGGGGAAAAATTAGGATAAAACTGTTTGGACAGGGCCAACTTTTTCAGCGTAGGTTTGGACAATGCAGCTTGCTGAGCGACTGTGTCTGTAAGGAGGCTTCCATCAACTCTGTCAATAAAGTCATAAATCCAGTATGGACTGGTGATGAAAAACAGAGAGAAAGAGAAGGACTTGAAGGAGAATGGTTGAAGGGACAGATGGAGGCAACCAAAGAACAGGCAAAATGAAATATAGCCCCAGGGGAGTGTAAAAAGATGACGAAGAAACAAATGCAGATGAGAAAAGCGCCCTAGGAAGGACAATGACTCAAGCACCAGCAGGAAACTCAAGGTGGAAAGCAAGAGGCTGGATCCCATATGGAAGAGGAGAGAGAGGCTGGAAAGGGATTGCAGAAGAAGAAACAGGGCTGGAAAATGCCATGACAGCAGGATCTGCTTTTCAGTGCAGGCACCCTGACTGGTGCCTCTTCCCTCCTACTTTAGTAGTTCCTTGTCTGCTTTCAGCCAGTATGAGTTTGATTTAGCAGATCTGGCAGGAGGAAGGCAGCAGGATAAAGGGAGAGGGGACAGTTTCTCAGTGATACAGAAATGCTGGAGAGCCGTGGGTGAAAAAGCACGGCCATTAGAGAGGCAATGCATGCACAGTTTGTTCCCAGTGTCAGGGGAGTTGTCCAAGGCAAGTGGCCAGCCTAATTTACACTCCCAGAGCAAGGAAGGTGAGTGTTGTTTTATTTTTAAAGACTGTCTCCTCTGCCTTGCACCACGCTACCTCCTGCAGCGGGGTTCCAGTTTCAGGAAAAGCAGGGTAAAACCAACCCCAACCAAATTAAAACTTCCTGCTTTTACCCATAAATGGCATCAGATACTTTCGTCTCAAATCATTACTCTTTCCTCCTGCCTGACGAAGTCAGTGCTGGAAGCCCTGGCCTTGCAAGCTAGCACCTCAGGAAGCCAACCTGGGCAGGGAGCAGGCAGGCAGTGGGGCAGGTCTTGGCACAGGGCAGAGGGGCTATGTTTAAACCCAGATCACCCGAGCAGTGAGCACAGTGGGAGCACACCGTGCCATGTAGCTTCAGACCTCACAGGGCTGAGCCATTTGGCCGTGCAGCAGGACTGCACCAGGGAACCAGTGACAAACTGGAGCTGGAATTTTTCTACCCAAGGCAGAACAAGCACCAGATTCACCAGGAGAGCTAGTGAGAGATAAAGGGAGGTGGTGTTTGAGCACTGCCTTGGCTGAGCATTTCAGAGGGAAGGCAGGCTGCTCAGCGGACTCTCCTTTCCCTGGCTGTCGATGCCTTGGGCAGGGTTTGGTTTCTCCTGGAGGTGTGAGATGCTGAAGAAGAGCTGGCTCATTGCAACCAACTGGTATGGAAGGACAAGCTCTCTGTATCTGCAAACTGCAAGTAAGGATTTAGGTGGCCCAAGTTAAGTGTTCAAATTATGCTAGTGTGAAGAGCCCCGTCCCTAATGATGACTGAGTAAATCAACTGGGACAGGGCATTCAGACCTAATGAAGGGATGTGGAGGGGGTTTGCACTGGAAATGAGTGAAAAAGAGACAACTGATCCTCCTGTCCAATAAAAACCCAGCAAATCCTGGCCCTGGGTACCCAGTCTGGGTGTCACCTTTTCACTCTGCCAGTCTCAGGGCCAGGGGTCACAAGACAGCAGTATGCACCCAGTCCCTAGTCACATCCCATCCTAGCCTGACACTGGAGAAGGCACAGAGCATGTCACACCCACTCTGTGCCGCTCAGGTATTCTCCCTGGTCAGCCCAAACTTTCAGCAGGCTCATTACAGCAACTTTATGGGTCCTTCGCGCTGCTGGAGTGGGAAGAAAAGCCAGGGATTTTGTCATGGGAGGAAACTCCTACTGCAAACCTGAGATGCTCCATAACCAGCTGGATTTTTTCTGTCTTTAGTGTTTATTTTCCTTCAGTGCAGGAAAAGTGCCACATCTTGACTGATGGGGCACTGCAGAGCAGTCCCACACCATGGTGGTTGGTGATCCCGTGCAGTGAGAGCAGAGCAGGGGCAGTGATGTCTGGTGTTGTGCTCCTCACTCCAGCATCGCCCACAGGATCAGACTGTCCTGTGCCTTGGTTTTGGATGGAGGTGTCCCTTCTCTGTATTGCATATTACACTCTTGATTCCAATATTTCTCTCTCTCCTGTCTCCCCTTCCAGCCAATGCAAATGCAATGATAGTCGTGAGGTGGCCTAAAGCTGACCTTGAGTTACCTAACCCTGCTAGAGCACTGGGACAAGCTGTGTGTGTTGGTGTGGCTGTGTGTGATAGAGAGGAAGATGACTGTATAAGCCAAATAGCTGCAGATGCATTCAGGACCTCACTGTCATTTTAGCTGCAGTGGGTTTCATGTGAATCACTGCAGTGGGTACGCTGTCACAGCTCACAAACAGCACAAAATTCTGTGGTTTGGTTTTAAACAAACAAGCAAAGGAAGAAAGCTGACATGAAATCATCCTGCGTAGGCATTGCCTTGCCTTGTGTCTCCTTGGGAGTGGTGGTGAGGTGCAAACGCAGAGACTGTGTCTCCACACTCCAGCTCTGCCCTGCAACCCGCAGGATTTCCCGGCCCCAGAGCTAAGCCATGATGCCGGTGCCCAGCATCGTCCCTGAGCCCCCAGTTGCTCCCAGCTGCTTTCTTCTGTTTGTGTTTTTGTGCCTGTATCTTACCCTCCTGTTGCATAGGACTTGCACCTCTGGCATCCCTGTCTGTGCCCTCTCCAACATGCCCACCAGCCCTTCCCTTCCTGCCATTGCAGCTCGGAAAGGGGAGGCCTTTCATCCCCTCCTCTCCTCTGTCCTGAGCTGCCTCTGGCCTCCACCAAGACTTTCCCCTCCATCTCCTTGGAGCAGTGGGAGGCCCCTGAGGACCAGTGCTGGCAGAGCTGCCCCGACTGGGAGCAGAGAGCTGCACGTCACACTCACTCTGCTGGGATCAGCACGGGAGCTCACGTGGAGCTGGAGGTGGGGAGCCAGGAGCTGGCAGCTGCCGGTCCAAACAGTGGCCGCAGAGGGAAATCTTGGCGTAGGCGCTGTGTTTTGCCAGCATGATGCCTATGTGGGAGCCTGCGTGGCTGGCGGACCAGAATACATTAGCTTTGCCCATTGCATCCAAGCGTAAAACCTCTGAGCACAGAAGCAATCTTTGCTGTTGGTGCAATGCCTCTCAAAACTCTCCTGACATGTCAAGGTCAAGCAGGTGCTTTGATGGTGGAAAGAAGGGGGAAGACCCAGTTTCAGCCACGTAGGTGGGGCAAAGAGCCATCTCCAGCAGCCTGCTGTGGCTCTTTAGCTCTGTGCAGGGCTGCAGGGACAAAAAGCCTCTGGAGGTTTCAGTCAGGCACTCCTGGCAGGCACCATGGCACCCACACAACCCTGTATGCTGTGTGGGAATGAAGTGAAGCTCACGGGGTTTCATCCAGCACCCAGGAGCCCAGTGCTGAATTATTTCATGGCGAAATTCAAGTTTCCCAGCAGACTTCTGCTGGAGTCAAATGAAGAATGTGGCAATCTCTCCTTGCATTTTTTTAAGAAAGGGCTCCTATGGATGGGATGAAATGCTTGTGAGCATCCCCTGAAGCGCCACAAATGAAACATCCAAGAAAAGAGTCCCTGCCAAACGCATTGCTTTTTGAATAAAAGCCATAGATGGGGAGAGAAGCATCTTGATTTTGAAATTGGGGCAGACATGCTTGGGTAGTGCCTGCTTGTTCTCTGGCTGGGGTTTTTAACTTCCGATGTCCACGAGTGATGAAAGAATTAGAAGGTGGCTTAAAAAAAGCATTTTTTAATGTGGTTTCTGTTAGGAGCCTCCACCTGTAGATAGAGGTGCCCAGAGAAAAACAGTGATGGACAACATTTGAAATCAACGTGATATCCATACCATAATATACATCTTTATTTCCCTTATTTTCCATCCCTCCCCTTCTGGAGCTGGGGCATTTGAGTCCTGCAACCAGGTTCTTTCCTGAAGCATCTTTTTCCTCCTCTTCCTTGTAGAAGACACCACGACAAGCCCATGCATTTGGAAAGTCCCCTCCAAAGCCTTGGCACAGGGCAGGATTATATAAAGTAACAATTCATTATTTCCTCTCAGCCCCCAGATTCCTTCCCAAGTTGTTGAAGCTTTGTGTAGAGCGATGATTTCCTCTAAAATGAACAGCAAGCTCGCTTCCTTCTCAGAGGCTGCTCTGCTGCCTGCCAAGGCACGATTAGGGAGGGTGTGGAGCAGGCATCTCTGTCATTTTGCAGGCACGCGTGCCTTTGCAGTGAGCATGTCTGACAGGTATGGAGACAAATCAGGACAGCCGTCTCCCTGCCCCGGCACAGCGATGGCCTTGGCGATAAGCAGGAGATGCCGCTGCAAGATGCGAGTGGGGAGATGGGGTTTTCCTGGGAGGAGAGCCGCGGGAATGGGTTGGGTACCTGGGTGGCACCGGGCATGCTGCTTGGGCTTTGGCATCAGCATCGCTCTCAGAAGTTTTGCTGCTCTTAGTTTGCTTTTTATTTATTATCTTGGAGTGTCTCCACAATGCAAGGCATGCCAACCAGCAGCTGTGGTTTGGAAGGGACAGGTCAGCGTAGCTCACCTCTCCTGCTATGTCCATCGTGCACACTTGTCAGCGCGGCAAACGGGCCCGCCTTGCTGTGGCCGTGCTATTTCCAGTGCCTGCGGTAACAGGAGCGCGTGCCGTGTGGCTAGCATCAGCGCCGCTTTGCTGAGATGGTTTTGCCATGAGCAGATCCAGAGGATGTGGGGAGGGGCCTGCAGCCGGACCACGCCCCAGGGAAAGTCAAACCTCCTGCAGGGAGGTGGGAGCCCAGCAGGACTGGGACCTGGGCAGAACCCTGGCTCTGTTAGGGGTGTAAACCTATCCGTAGTCCAGATCTGGACTGGAGTTGTCCCGCTGTGCAAGGTGCCCTTGGAGTAACATGGAGATACCCTCAGTCTCCAGCATCCGTAGCTGTCCCTGAAAAGCAGTCTGGGTTATATTGCCAGTGGGTAGAGATCGTGGTGTTACTGAAACACGTGACTCAGTAGTGCCAAAATGTTTGTTCAGGCTTTGTACATAATTCCTCAAGACCTCAGTCCTCTCTGAAATGCAAAAGCTTTTGTGTGAGGTGCTTGTTGAGTTGCAGGAAGAAATACAGCATGAAAACATCATCCTGTTCCGCAGTGACAAACACCTACGGTGCAGGACCCAGATTAGAAATGGAGAGCGCTGAGGTCTGTGCTCCGCCGCGGTGACTCATCTCACATCTCCGTGCCTCGGCGCACGCGTTTGCCTGCAAAACGGAGCCTGCCTGGTGTGCAGTGCCTGGAAGGGCAGTGTCTCCGTAAGCGGTGTCCAGGAGTGCGGAGAAGATGCTTCACAATTGCCAGATGTTGTCATTTCTTGGCTTCCGCAGCAGGAATCTGAACATCAGCCCGGTCCACTTTACTTTCATTTAACAATTAAATCCTTTTGTTACTTCGCCAGAGCTTAGCTAAAGTACTGTGAGGTTGTGTGTTAGACAACTGCCACTAGGTCATTATGCCTCACCACCGGGAAGGTGAGAGACCGGGGCTACATCACCGAAGGATAAGACACAACCCTTTGCACCAAGAAGGCAGCCCTTGCCTAGTAGCCGTAGAAAGCCATTTTGTGTTATATTATCAGTTAGTCTTGAGTCATGCTGCCTAATCTAAAAGTGACTGCATCCCCTGCAAAATCTTCCCGTTTTCATTAACCCTAAGCACGCGTTACATTTCCTTCCTTCAGCTGATGACAAAAAAGGTTGTGTTTGCAGAGAACTTTCTTCCTCCCCCTCTGCTACTTGCATGATTCATTCAGGGATGCCCGCATTCCTCTGTCCGTGATACTAGAAGCCAGGCTAAGGAGGCAATTGCATCATGAACATCAATGCAAATTGGGCCAGAGAAGTCGGAGGATGCTAATGGGTGCTTTTCTGTACACATGCTAATTATAGCATCAGCAAAACCAGGTCCAAGCTATGGCTTTGCCTGAGGAAATCCCCAGTGATTTTAGCCAGGAGTTCCAATTACTGTTTGTTACAAGTAAATGACTAACAGAAACTAGACCTGTTAGGGTATCTTGTGCATTTCTGGAAGATTCCTCTGCTATAGTGTAAACATAGAGATGGGTATATTGTGCTCAGAAGTCACCCAAAAGATTTTTCATGCTGTGTTTGCCCTGTGTAGGATGATGGGGTGCCCGCCTCTTCCCTGGACGGAAGAGCCTGGGACACCGCAGAGGCACACCATTTGCTATGCCTGTGTCCCCTCTGTTTTACCCCTTTGCTCTCAGTTGTTCTGTTTTGATCCTTGCTCCTGAGCTTTCTGTTCACGAAGGGCAGCAGAGGCATGCCGGGGCCCTGCCCGCACTGCTCGTCCTGTGCCTGTGCCGTGCCTCGCCTCTCACCGCAGGCATCCTCATCCCCATCCACTGCGCCTACAAAGGATGGCAATGCAAATAACAAGTACTTTATTGTTAATAATAGAGATAATTTAGAGATGAGCTGCTGAGTGATTAAAGGGCTGGCTGGACTGGTTTTTGAGGTGAGAATAATAGAGCGGAATATATGTGTGCATCTCACCCGCTCCACCTTTTATCTCCCTTACATGGAAGTTGTTAACATTTGACTTCCAGTAATTTATGAAAAGCTCAGTTACGATTTCCACACAGACTCCCTCAGGATGGATTTCTGTGCCACAGAAACCACTCTTTCATTGCACATCATGGGTTCTTTATTGGCCATTTTGTCACACTGTGGGAAACTCCTGTGATGCTGAACGCTGCTCTGTCCTCTTGCCATCGCAGTGAGTATCACTGGGACAAACGTGGAGGAATCAGATGACGTTACATAGCTGCTGGTCACTCTCCAATAAGAAGTTGGAGGCTTTCAGATTTCAATGCTGTCATAATTATGCAACTGATTTAAAATACAATAGACTTGAAAGCCCTTCCATATCGGACCATCAGAGGGCTGCAGATGAGCTGCTTGAACCCCTCGTAAATATCAGCGCTGTCATTCTTGCAGATGGACCATCCATTTTTAAATGGGGTTTCAGGTTTCAGCTGGGCTTCACAGCACAGCCTACGATTGCTGCAGGGTCATGATGCTGTGAGGTAAGATTTGGCCCTTCCTAAAGAGCAGGGAAATTACAGTAAATAAATTGCTGAAATGAGAACCCGCTGTCTCTTTAACATTCTGCCCCTGCCATTTCTGCATGTTCCTGGAGAGGTTTTGCTGGGCTTTTCCTTTCCTTTGGTTAACTTCTGCAATGGTTGTCTCACTTTCAGCCCCCTTTCTAGGGCCCAGGAGGACAAGTCTTGCTGTTGTGTTGTGCGCAACTGAGATACGCGCTGGGAAGGATGGGTTAGGCAGTCCCAGCCTCCCTGGCTGAAAAACTCAGGTGAAGACAGGAGTAGGTGCTGATGAAGGAGGGCAAGGGCAGGGGCACTGGAGGAAGGGGTGCATCCATCAAGTGCAGCAGGTCACCCTGACTGAAACCATGAGATCATCAACAAGCCGAGCTCCACCTCGCAGGGAAGTCTTTTTATATCTTCGTGGCAGATGCCAACCATTTGCTCACTCGCTGAAGAAGGTGCTTGCCAGAGAGCAAAGCAGAAAAGCCCCTGAGGGCTGCTGTGGTGCAATCACCAGCTTGAAGCCGGGCTCTGGGAAAACAGGCCTCCTTGCTGCGGTTGTATTTACCCAGGTGCGATGCCCGCTCCACCCATGGATTCCTAGCTGTTGCCTTCATGCTGTTTGCGCTGCAGAACTGGGTCGCTGCCCGCTGCAGGGCTGTGTTGTGTCTGCCTGCGATACCATCAGCCGCGTGCAGCATCTCGGCGAGCCAGCTGCTGCTCAGGTGGCTGTCACTTTGCTTTGATGAAGGAAACCAAAGCGTAGTGTGAACTGGGCCATGGTGAGGCTGAGCATTTTCTGCACACGTTTAGCCCTGTAAACCCTGGGAGTGTTTTATCAGCCCTGGCACAAATGTCTGTGCTCCACCCTTTGATGTGGGTGAGCAGGATAAGGGAGAAAGAATTGGACTTACTCTCATCAAGTAACATCTATTCATCTGTGAGTGAACAATTACCCAAGGGAATTTTGAAAATGGGACTTAAGCTCCAGAGCTGCTTTTCAAAAAGTTACTGGAGATTTGTTGCACAAGGTAGAAATAAAGGATTGCCAGGGCTCCATCTCTCTCCCTGCCCATACAGTTATGTATTTCTAATACAGTTGTCACCAATTTAATGGGATGATAGAGCCGCGGGACTTCCCAAGACCAGTGTCCTCCAAACACCAATGATATAACCATGATTGCAGATAATTGCCACTTAGACTCTCCTTCAAGCTGTTTATGTGACTCCAGCATACACAGGGTGAAATGAATGTGTTTGCTCTTAGGTTACTCTTGTGTGAGGTGAAAAACAGGTTTGTTCTTTATTAGATTAAGTACTGCGAGGAGGGGATGGGAAGGAGTGCCGATAGATGCTGTACACTGAAGCCATGCGTGTGGGCAGTTCAGAAATAGTCTACGGGGAGAATATCTGAGGGGCATAACATGCTGCTCAGTCTTCAAGATAAGACTTTCTGCTTCTTAGTGGAAGACAGCATCATGCGGGGACCCACCTGCCTCAGGTCCCGTTTCAGTGCTGTGCTCTGCAGTTCCGCACAGCTCTGCCACATTCAGCATCCTTTTCTGATGCCTGGCTGCTCCCTGGCTGGATGAGAGCAGGCCACTTGCATTGCTGCTCAGGAGTCTCCAGCCTTTCTTTAGCCTTAGGAAACAGAGGTGAGAAACGGCTGTTGTGGATAAAACAGGCTGAGAGCCCCCAGCATGGAGGAGAGCTGCTTTACGCTGTGCCCCGTGCGGGTTAGGGATGTGTGCAGGGAGGGTGCCAGCTAAGAGAGGGTTAATGCCACCTCCACCTTCCCCAGAGCCTGCGGGACAGTCGCTGTGCAGCATGGCTATGGAGAAAGGGCTGTGACGGGGATGGCTGTGCTGTTCATACTGCTTCTGTGTTATTTACGTACTCTGTTAGTCAGAGTCGCTGCTGCCACTGGAGGGGAAGGACTCGCCATCTCCAGATGGCTTCTTTGTGCTGAATCACTTACGCTTACGTAACTGCCTTTCCTCAAGCACTAGCAAACCGTATGGGCCCCCAAAGTCTGCCTTAAGAAAACCTCAAAAACCTGTGGCTTTTCGTTCTTCTCCCTCTTTCATTTGCTTTCGCCTGTTCTCTTTGCACACTCCCTTCTGAGCCGTTAACGTTCATGCCACTGTCAAGTTTTCGAGCTGCCATTGACTATCCCAAGGGGCACCAGCATATCTCTTACTTCCCAGTGGCAGCAGCAATACCTTGCCAGGTCAAATGTTGTCAAAATTTGAGGCTCTAAAAAAGAAACCCTGACCTTTACAAGCCCTGTAACCACTCCAGAGAAGAGAGCGCGCTTCCTGCCCCACCGCAGCGTTAACATTTCACCAGTTTCTCTTTCTACTTTGATTCCCCTTCATCAGAGAAGCTTCCTTTTTGCCCTGCGCACCTGCCGCAGACTGGCTAAGAGGCAGCCTGAGCCCCTGAACAAACCCGACCTGTCCTGGGCAGCCCCTGAAATATTTCCACATCTCCGGGTGTGGTTCCCCTCCAGCAGGAGGACGGAAGCAGAACCGAAAGTGGTGACTTCTTCCTCCTTCCTTCCCAAGCGGTGACGCTTAAAAATACATCACCAGAGTCATATTTAGGAACAGCTCCTTTTGAGCTGTCCCATGGCCTGGATCCTCTCACCAAATACGAATTTGCGTAACACGACGGAGTGATTTGAAATCTCAAGAATTTCGCCCATAATCACCTCTCACAGGCAGCTGCTGCCCTGTCCCTTGTACTCTTTGCCACATCCCAATCCCAAGAAGTCAAGCAGGTGGATAATACACAGTTTTGGAGAATAAGTTCTTCTAAGGGAAAGGAAGGGATTTGTTTGAACAAAGAGTTTTATTTGTGGGTGAAACGGCATCCACTATGTCTCTGAGTCTAAACTCGCATACGCATTACCTCATTAGTCATGTTAGTCATAAACTAGCATTAGTGTTAGCTCACACATTCATCAGGGGATGTCAGAGCTGCGCAGAAAGTTGGCTGAAGACTGGCGATTTGGAAACCAGACTTATATCACTAGTGGCTCTGGCTTGCTAAGCGACCTTGGTCAGATCCTAACCCCTTATCTGCTGGGTGGGAATAATAACACTTCTTTCCCAACAGCTTCGAGATCAGCAGATGAAATGCACCATTTTGAAAATGAGGGAAATACTTCTGTGTTTATGTAAACAGACAAATGCCTTCCCTTCCTCCTTCCTCCCGGCTGCCGGTGGGACCACGTTCCAACACCAGGCGCCGGCTGCACACCATGGTGTTGGGGGCTGCAGGCAGAAGCGCCTCCTTCCTTCTGGGAGAGGGTTACAAGAGCCATTTCCTCTGGCCTCGCTTCAGACCCTTTCTGGCATCACGTGGGGTCAGTGCCTGATGCATGTCACGCTCTGGCTTTAATTGAGGAAGGAGAACAGCGGTGTGGAGGCGGGCTGGGCGGCAGAAGCATTGGAGGTGGACAGACACAAACCACCCATGTCCTTCCCCAGCGAGGCTCCGGCAGGCTCCGCTCCTCCCCGGCAGGAAAGGAAACCCCAGCAGCTGCCAGCTCCCGGCGCATGGAGTGGGCTGCGGTGGCTTAGCAGGGCACGGCAAGCAGTAAGTGTGCTGGAAGTGTCTCGTTCAGCCTCCCTGCACTCTGCCTAGCCCCTGGGGCTAGCGTGGCGTTCGTAGGCTGCCTGAGGATAAGGGTCTTGGTTGTAAGCCGTTTCCCACATCTGAGGCCATTCCACTCGTGCCCTCGGGATCAGAGATCATCTGCACTGAAGCCTTGCATGGGAACAGCGCCTGCGAGAGAGACAGCCGCAGAGCTGCCCGTGAGAGACGCAGGAAGGACATTCTCCGTGTCTCGCACTCTCTTGCTGCCTCTTCCCCCCAGGAAGAGTCTCGAGGGAACCACAGCTGCATCACAAAAGCTCACAGCAAAGCACAAACGGGGATGTTAAGCCTCCGTGTTTCCGAAGGGGGAGATGGTAATGCCTAATTTCACCTGGCCTGAATTCCACCTGTGTCCCCATCCCTTGTTCAAGGCTGACAGCCATCCTGGAAATGCCCTGCTCAAGGAGGCAGAAGTTAGGTTAGAACAATCTGGGTAGCTGTGACTGTCAGTTATGGGGGTATGCATGTAGGAAAAGCACCAAATTTCTCTAAAAAGAGAGATTCTGTGCTCTGACCAGCTACAGGACAGCTGGTTTGGATGTTTGCCAGTGAATCGGAAGCAGAGATCTGGACCTTCTTCCCCATTCCCTTATCTCCAGCCAGCTTACTGGTCGTGGATTGGGTCTCTCAGTCTGGCTCATTCCCTCTTTACTAGCAATGATGTGCTAGGCATGGAAAAACCTCACTTTTCCCACTTTATTCAGTAAAAAGAAAACCTTTTACAGGGAAAAGGAGCAGATTTGCTTCTGCTTGTTACCTGCTGAACCCTTGCACCAATAGAGCATGGACGTAGCCTTGAGGGACACCTCAAGGTGATGGCTTCATGCAGCTTTAAGGAACACTGTGATGGCTTCATGATGGCTTCTGTTAAGCCACCTGTCCTTGACACCTTTACTCCTAATCCCCTGTGTTCGCTCTTTCAAATCAGACCTTTAAGAACAATTTAGCACTGGAGTGTTGTGGTGGCTGCTGCCAACTCATGGAGTCCCTCAACAGAGCTGAGAAGGATCCTCTTGTGTAAGCGTCTCCCTGTGTCACAAGGCAGTATGGAGAGGATATCGCTGCTTTTTGTGGTAGAAAACAAAACCCTGGCTGAATGCTCAGTGCGTTACCAGTGACACTATTGGGACTTCATAAATAATTCTTTTGCATTTTCCCCTGACCCCAGGTTATTTTGCATAAAACAATTAAACAGACCACCCAAAATCCATTTAAAAGGTTTCCCAGAAATTCTTGGAGCATTTGAAGCAGTTGGAGGAAATCAGAGTTCAGACCTGAATTCCAAAAGCTATGATTTTCATTGTTTGAAGCCAAATGTCCACAAATGTTTCTTTCTTAAAACTTTTTTTAGTGTGAAGCGCCTCCAGGCATTCACGGGCAAGCACTGCATGACCTGCTGATATGCCACTTCTGTCAAGTTTGTCAGATCCCTGGCTCTTTCTCATCCGGAGGACCATCGTTTGCTATTCTTATACATGGATTAGCATCTAAAAGCAGGGCAGAGAAGGCACCTGGGCTTAATCTCTGTCATAATGACCCATACATTTGATTCTTTTGGTGATGGTTCACCTCTGTCTCCTGGGGCTGGCAGCCTCTCACTTCAAGTACTCCTGGGCCAGAAGGAAACCAGCAGAGCCTTGAGGAACAACTTGACCCTAAGTGGGATCTCACCTCATCAAATGCGAGAAACAACCCTGCCATGCTCTCATCAGAGCATCGGCTGCCTTCAGTTTAGCAGCTTCCATCAAAGGTTGGTTCTTTTGATTGTTCATTTGCAAGTAACCTACACAGCAACAAATCACAGAGTAGCAGGAAAATGGAGAAATTCTGAATTAATGACGAAAAACACAGTTGTAAATAAGTCAGTGGTGGGTCTCTGCTTGAGCTGCTAGTGCCCACGTCACCAAAACCTTGCCACTTAAATGCCAGTGACACTTAACTGAAAGGTCCTTGCTGTTGCGAGTAGTTTCGACAGTCCCATAAGTAGCAAAGACTACCTCCACCACACACAGGGAGAAAAAACATTATTTGCCAAAGCATAAATCTGCAGAAAAGCATTACACAAGGCTCCCAACTCTCTGACAGTCAAGAGCTCCTGCTGGGCCACTGCAGGATTTTACAATTTGATTTAATAATTTCAAAGAGAATTGTTGTTCTGTTGGGAACCACCTTCGATCTGTTGAGTGACTGAAAAAAAAGCAAAGCAAACTTCCTTCCCGCTTCCCCAAAATTCAAATAAAAGTAAGAAACAACCCCCTCAGAAAAGCTAGGGCAAGCAAACGAGAGAAATAAGATAACACAGCTTTTAAAAGCCTGTTGCTTTGCAGCTATTCACATTCTGGCTACTTTCCAGGGTTACTTTGATGATCCTCTGCCAGGAAAAAAAGAAGTCCTTTGAACCTAGAATTTGATGAGGACATTATTTCTCAGCAAAGTAAATGAAGATCCAGGTTTGGGATTTAGTTATGGGACTGCCATCTGCATCAATTTAAGAGGCGGTGATCTTCACCAAGACCCTGGCAGATTCAAGCGATATCCCAGTGGTGGGACATCTGTGTTCTTCAACTGGTGATGAAGGACAAAGACTTGGGTCTCCAGAGAAGTTGGATACCACAAACAACAAGCGGAGATGTGAAGTTAAATTGGTGCCTGGCTAATCGGGAGCAAGCTGGACATGTGCTAAGAACTGACACTAACTGGGAAGTTGTGTCAAAAGTTTGGCTTTGTTGCATTGGCTGCTGGATCCCTGTCCCATAGGAGAGCTCATGGGGAGGGAGTATAAAATAAGCACAAACTGGTGCAGGAAAGAATGGGAGGGAAGAAATACTACCCCTGAGCTGATGGGTGCATTATAAAGTGTTCAGAGGCACTGCCAGGCATTCCTGAGGCTGCGACTTGTACCTAGGAGTCATGGATGAACTCTCTGGAGGAAAGATGCTATGTCAGAGCCCTGCAACAAAACAAGTAGCACCACCATGTGTCACCCAGAGCATCACCTCGTACAGCCACGTACAGAGATGCCCTAAGGCACAGGCTTGGGTTACAGCAAACTAACAGGGCTGAGATGTGATTTTTTTCCTTGCTTCAGTAACTATGGTCATAAAGTAGCCTAATTCTGGGATTGGTACACTCTGGGGTTCCTTGTGCCCTTATGTTAGATCTTGGCTTCTTATAATGCATGAACTGATGGTTCATTTCATGTTGTTGTTCCCTAGAGTTCTTTTTATGCCCTGCACTTTTAACATATGCTATTTAAAGGTTATAGGAAGAATTGTTGGCAAATGGTAGATGACAGGTTGTTGAAACGTGATAAAATAGCAAGAGTTTCCAATGAGAGACTGAAAAGGCAGGAAAGGAAAGAGGGGAGAATCTGTAGACAATCTGTGCCAATCTCTACTAGGTTAGAAGACCCCCGTTTAGCTGCAGAGACTGTGCAACACAAGGCTGACAGACTGCCTTTTTTGCCTGGAGTGCAGGAAGGCTATAGAGTGAAACCCCATCTTGCTCTGCCCTCATTCCACCCTGAATCTAGTTGATGCTTAGGGGAAGAGCTGCTCAGCTGCCTCGCAGATAGCTACATCAGTCTGAGGACTGGGCTCCTAGACGAGCCCATTTCTCAGGACGACTAGCTCAGATGGAGATTTCCACAGTGTACGTCTCAAATTCAGTGAAGCAAATCTTCTAAGATTTGCAAGACCGCTTAGCAAACCGCTAAGACAATCTACTGCCAATCTACAGCTGACAGCCAGGGAGGGAATTTTTTCCCTCTTCATCCTTTCCTTGAACCCTTGGGAAATGTCCCTTAGGGGACATTTAAAAGTCCCACTGTGATTATGTGGGCAATAGCCAATTCCCATTGATTGAAAAGGTCATTTTTACTTTCTCATCAGATCTTCACCCTGCAGAATGGCTGCCCTTGAGCTTGGGATGTATTATGACTAATGACCAAAAGTGATTTCATCATTAGTCTTCCACCTCTTCTAGGGCTGTACTGAAACAAAATAAGGGAATGTAAATCAGTAATATCCAGCTGGCTACGTAGTTAGCAAGATGAATACGTGTGGCCTGTCTCCACACATCCCTTGCTTTGTGGGATGCAGGTCCATCCCTCTCATTGTGTTTGGTGAGCAAATCCAAGCTTCCCACAGGTGAGCAGGCACTGGTCAAGAACAGAGGCTGCAAGTTTTCTTCAGCCAGCTTCTGTTTTGAATATTATGTTTTGACTTGTGAACCCTAAGGAATTCAGATCTCAGGGCAGAGGAAATGTTGGAAGAGGTCAGGCGAGCTGTGCTCCCTCTCTGTTACTCGGAGCAGCAAATAGCATGCGTTCCAGGGCAACATCTGATTTTCTGCTTTTACGAGGCAGATGTTTAGGATAAATGATCTGCTGTTTATTTTAATTGTCATCTTCCAAACCTCCTTCCTACGTGCACGCACACATTCAGAGACCATAAAGAAGGATTCTTCAGGTTATGCTGTTATTTGGGTAGCTAGCCCTGTCTTCTATCAGTGCCTGGACAGGGCTGTGTGCTGGAAACCCAGTTCCCCTTGCACATTAGTTTTACAGTGATGTAAATCAATTAGGTCTAATTCCTTTCTCAATAACACTAGCATAAATCTGAAATCTCTCCACTGACGTCAACGCCGTAATGGCAGTGTAAAGGAAAGTTAGACTCCCTTAACTTCAGAATGTCACCACTGATTTACACCAGAACAAGAGCAAAAGTAGTTGGGCTCAGCATGTCCTAGCACTGTGTTAACTGAACAGCAGGCCAGGGTTTGCTCTGGAATACAGTGGTGACGCTGGAGAGCAACTCCATGGATTTTGCTGGCATTAAGTCGATGGAAATGAGTTGTACCTTCATCACAGTTTGGGTCTCAAAGAGCTCCATGTAGTAGGTCATTAACGCAAAGAAAGGATAAACCAATGGTCCTGTGTAAAGTGATTAGTCCCATTGCCTGGCACTATTCCAGGAGAGTCATACAGGGATGAATCTGACCATTTGGTTTGCATTGTGATGACGAATGATGATGGAGAGCAAGGCAGCGGTACCCTCATACCTTAAAGGACACCAGACAGGTGTCCATGGAGGAACTGGGGTCTTAGCTGAAGAGAGAGGGGCACATGGAGGAGCTGCCCTTGCAACTGATACCAAGAGCTAGTCTGGAGGGGCGCGAATGCTGGCTGCACTTTTCTCCTCTGAGAGGACACAAGCAGTTGTAGGCATTCTGTGCTGGCAACAGTCAGAGTGTTAATCCTTACTCACTTGTTTCTCTAGATTTTCCCACCTTGTCTCTACAGGGCTAGAAGTGAAAGCCTGGATGTAAAAGGGGTGCTGGCCCCTCTCTCTGCTCTGCGGTGGCTTCAGCCTGCAGACTGCAGATTTAAGCAGAAGGAGACAAGGATATTTCCTCTTGAAGCTGTAGGGCTTCCCAAACAACCTTGCTGTTTAAAGGGACTTTGGCAAGGAAGGCCTGGATTTCTGGTGGCCACTCTTTGGGAAGATAGAGAGCCCAGTGGTCGCTTCAGAGTCCATCAGCCTTGCTCCATTAAAGCCAGTGGAGACAAGCTGATAGACACTTCTGTTGGCATCTGGCCAATCTCTTAATGGTTCATAAATGACTTGCTTTTTTAATAGCAAATGTTTGCTCTGGGTTGCTCGGTTTGCACCCACTGAAATGCAGCCATGTGTGGCATAACTGCTTTAAAGCCAGAGGGTTGAAATGGGGTCCATGTGAACCACCAGGTAGCCTGGAGGTGCCATGGTGCAAGACAGGGCCATAGGTGTCCCAGGAACTAAGTCTTCACCTTCTTTCTCTTTTCAAAAAGCTGAGGCCATGCTTTATCCATCTCTCAGCCTCCCCCACGCTGGCAGAGGTGGGAGGCAGCAGGAGAACCTCAGAAACCAGAGGAGAAGTGCAGTCCTTCCCTTTCCACTTCTTATCCAAGGGTCCAGCCACAGCTATCATCGACAGACAGGAGAAATAAAACCATTCTCCATGCTCCCAGCCCTAAGGAACCCCAGCTGGGTGCACGAAATGGTTCCCACACCCATGCTGTACAGCCATGGAGGCAGATGGCTGCTCCCAGCCCCAGACGTGGGTTTTGGCAGCCCAGGCTGAACCTGTGTCCCGCAGCAGCTCGGAGGTACCTTGCTGACACTGACCTTCTTGTCTGCACGCTCAGCTGGAAGGTGGCCCCGTGGAGACGAAATGAGAGCTAAGGGAGCATGGTCCCAGTTTTCCCACCCATTTTGCTCTCACTAGTGGTGAATAACTCAGCTGATGCGTTCGCTGGCTGGGAGCAGCAGTTTACCAGTCGTGAAACAAAACTCTGATTATTGCCATAGAAACCAGAGCTTGAATGTGAAGCTCATCCAATGGGGCAGCAGGAAGAGGACATTTGAGTTCTGTCTCCTATCAAAACTCATGTGCGTGTCTTGGATTTGGAATACCAGAAAGTTATTATTACAATAACCATGTCATAAAATACCCAGATATCAAGAAACATTTACTTCTTTTGGGTTCCTAGGAAGAACTAAGTCAGGACCATGGGGACTGGCCTGTGAGGGATGAGGGTGGTTAGTAGCACCACTGCAAAGAGCAAAGCTCTTTCCAATTAGGAAAGGAGGCAAGTAAATCACAGTGGCTGAGGGATGTAGAGTCAGAAACATAACCTTGCTCTGCTTCATGGCTCTCTTTCCTGAATGCAGATGTGCAGTTGGTTTAGAGAATTCCCTCCTCCTTCCCATTTTAACTCTTCACAACAGTGGTTTTTGCCCTAGGAGCTTACAGCATGGTTCAAGCTCCCTTGTAAGCTTACAAGCTCCATCTATAGGATAGTCAAAGAAGAGCCCTTTGGCTTCAAGCTGATGAAAAAGGGCAGAGAAGCTTCACTCAGAGATTCCAGTTTTGTTCTGGAAAAACTCCATCACACTTAGCATACCGTATTGCAGAACGTCACTGATTTCATTGTTGTTACTTCATATTTGAGTACAGTTTTTCTCCCTGGTTAAACTGTCAGTCCTCGGTCCCATGCTGCATGACTGCGGGGCTGTTGCCTGTGGAAATTGCTGGAGTTGTGGAGCTGCTACTATTCCACATGGGAAATCTCAGGGATTTTCTAAAGAGCTCCTGATCTACAAGATTTCTGGGCTACAGTTGTGATGCCTTTACGTTCTGATAGCCCACACTGCCCCATGTACAAAACTAAACAGTAGTGATTAACGTGTCCAAATAATCTAAATCCAGGTGATTTAGCACATCAGTTTGTCCTTAGCTTGGTGTTTAATGATTGCCAGCCCCAGGCCACACTTCACTGCACAGGCTGCACCAGCAGAAATAATTGCAGTCCACAGGGTTTTTTTTTTAGGAGGAGGAAACACAAAAGGTGAACGAGTTTTATTCCTTCTTTTGTGCAAAGTAGAATCCTTCTTCTCAATAAGGTGTGGTACAGACTGGGGCTGTATGTGTTTCGGAAAGAAGGAAGGAAGGAAGGAAGGAAGGAAGGAAGGAAGGAAGGAAGGAAGGAAGGAAGGAAGGAAGGACGGAAG
>JAVKLA010000042.1:9545148-9599873 GCA_034782735.1 Sagittarius serpentarius | reverse complement strand
AAGGAAGGAAGGAAGGAAGGAAGGAAGGAAGGAAGGAAGGAAGGAAGGAAGGAAGGAAGGAAGGAAGGAAGGAAGGGTGGGTGGAGGGACAGACACTTTGCAGGGCAGATGGAGTGTGAGTAGACTTTTTAAAGAGATGCTGGCAACTGACACTGTTGCAAATCATCTCTCTCATGTTGGAACTTCATCTTTGATTTGCACAAGAAATATAACTTCATTTTGGATACCCAGAATTCTTCTGAGAGAGGCATAGTGTACCCAAAGGACAGATAGGTTTTTTTTTTCCTTTCTGCAGATCCATTCTGGTTTTCGATGCTGCTTTCTCCCCACATGCACAGACCATAATGTTTGAGATGTACTTCTTAAAATATCACTTTCAAATAAATAAAAGCACAGTCATATCCAGTACCTGTTCCTTTCTCTATCTCAAGATTAATTTCCCATTTTTCCATCTAATGTGTCTGTCATTTGGGTATCTCCACAATCAAGAAAAAGCCCTCTTTCTTCCCTTTCATAGATTCACAGATATTAAAACCAGAAGGAAATGTGTTCTCATCTCCTGGGCAGCTGACCTGAGTGTATATGTAGAGATGCATCTGTTTATTCAAATTATTTCATGCAAAGAAGCTTTGCTTTTTGGTAGCTACTGTGGGAAAATCATCACTTGAGTCACCCAGGTGCAACCCCTGCCAAACGGCTTGGTCGGTCGTCTTGCTCACACAGCTCAGGAGTGCAACGGCACTGTAGAAATATCACTGCAAACCATGGGGGCTGAAGCTACCCACCTCACGGAGGTGCAGCATCAGCACATGGTAGTATGTATGGGCAGGGAAAAGCCGGAGCCCAGCTTTGCCCACCCAGCATGGAGAGAGTGGGCTGCTTTTGGTGCTCGTTCATCCACTGGTGCCTTCGAGGGGGTGTTCAACAGTAGCTGGGGAGGGTGCCTGAAGGCTAAGAAAGAGCCAGTGGACACGGTGTACACCAGGCAGGACCAACGAGTTCTAGGGAAGTGTAATCTCTCTCTTGGCTTCAGCATCTGAATCCCTCCTTTACCCTAACCTCTGCTGTGCTGAACTGATGCTTTTTTTTTCTTTCTTTCTCTGTCCCACAGAGATCCCTGGGTGTCCAGGAATGGTTGAGAGCTGAATGGCCTGACCTCTCTTCCTCACCATCCTGAGCTCATGAGGGCTCTGAAAAGATTGAGTGGGAGCATGGCGTTGCTTCTCTGAGCCTGGGGATGCTGTGGGAAGTGATTGCCTTGGCAAATATCTTCATCCCAACCCATAGCCCATCACGTACTGCATGAAGGAGAAGCTGATGAAGGATAACCAGAGGACCAGGAAAGGCGCTACTAGCACTTCAAGCATTGGAGGACACAGATAGGGGACCGGCACTAAGAGAGGCACTTTGCAGGAGTCACTGCGTAGGGAACTCGCTCTGGAAAGAAGCTACAGGAGCCCTGTGAACTGAAGGAGGTGAATGTCCAAATCACCACAAAAGGTGCTGAGGGGTTTCCCTGGCACAGCATCCTTGGAAAGCACTTCCAAAAGGGAAGGGTGTATCAGGACCACGTGGCTGTCTCCAGTGGCAGGTTTGGAAGAGGCACAGCAAGGTCACTGCCTTACGGCTGGGTCAGGAGACCGGCAGGACGTGCCCACAGCTGCCTGTCCATGTGCTGGCTGGGGCTCCGGATGAAACGGGAATCTGACCAAGACTGAGAGAGAAGGAGTGTGGAAGATTGCTTTGATTTATTCTGTGCTTGTTTCTCCTTCTGGTGTCTTCTCTGTCTACCTCTTTGTCTCTCTAGGCCTACGTGTGCTGCATGTGGGGCTCAAACCCTCACAAACAAGCAGAAGTATTAGCACAGGGCAAACCCTGCCCAGTGCACGGCTGTGCTGCCCAGTGCAGTGCTGTTGCTAGACGGGGCTGACTTTGCACAGTGCAGACCTAACGTGGCCTTCCTTTGCTCCTGTGACAACAAATCTGCAACTGCAATGCCTGGACTTCAGACAGGAGAAAGGCTTCAGCCTGGTAATTCTTTTACTTGCAAGCAGTCACATGCTAGCACAACAAACCACACTTGGGAGCTGAGTTTTAACACCCGAGCCCCAAAACATAGAGCATCCGTTCCGCTCCTGTAGCCGTGGAAATGAGCATGCTGGCAGGCTGCACACTCAGCTCCTGCATCATGGATTCTAAAAATCTCATTCAGCAGAGAAAGAGACAGAGATAGAGGGAGCGATGGAGGCTCAAACAGGAAATTACAGGAAAAACTGATTCAAAACTAGAGGAAAATGTGCACCTTTTAATTGCAGGTGGTGTCCCAGCTGCAGACTGTCGTGCCCAGCTGGGCGGCTGCAGGTCTCTCATCACCGACCTGCTCCTGGAGGCCTGGGCGAAACGTGCCGGTACCGAACTCTGCCGGGAGCCCCATCTCAGACCCTCTCTCTCGGGCTTCCAGCTACAAAATCCTTCCCTCATGTGCAATTGTATTTATTTATTTATTTTCTTGCTGCTTGATGCAAAGCTGCTAACAGAGCACCCTCCTCACAAACATCCGCAACCGAGAGAGGATGGAGAGAGGGAGTGCGTGCTGCGTGTCTGTGCGACGGGAGCGGGTGAAGGGGCAGGTGTTCACCTTGAGCGGGCCGGATCCGGGCATGCACACGGGGTGTGCGTATGAGGCAGGAGAAGGCGGCTGCACTTAAAGCAGAAATACTTTCCCTGGGGTGAGCGTGCAATTTCGATCTTTTGAGAATTAAGAACAGGCTGGGCAAACCTTTGTTGGAAAGCACAGCAGCAGGACAGCTGTAGGCTGCATAAGCTCTGCAGAGCCCCTCTATAGCCAGATTTTCTCCGTGCAGCTGTGTTTGCGCAGGGTGTGTGTCTCTGTGCAAGTTGCTTGCCCAGAGCCTGTCCTCCCAGCACTCCCAGCTGCAACGAAGCAAACTTACCATGCGTACATCCTGGCTTTGGACACTCGCAGGGGGCTGTACCCCCAGCCAGGGCAGGTTTCCACCAGTGTGCTCACAGAGGTTTAATACCTGGCAGTCTTTTCTGCTCAGTCCAAAAGAGATATCCATGTACAGGCCTATTTAACGCAGCCAGTTTGAGACCGGCAGACATGAGCCTCTCTAGACAGTGCTGTAGCTGTGCTGTAATGGTTCATGCTCAGCCTTGGTTGTTCCTACCCATTTTGCTAAAAAACTGGCACAGCAGCAGAGTCCGCTCGTGGTCAGGTATCCCATTTCATGGGAAGCCTGTGTGTTCCAGTGCAGAGGGCAACCGCTTCTCTGGGAGAGGGGGTCTCGCCTGTGCCCTGCGGCTCTCCCGCAGCTTCCGTGCTCAGGAGGGAGCCAGGGTGCCCAGGCAGCCCTTGGCAGGGCTCCTGGCTGCTCCAGGGGAGCCTGGTTTCTCCATACCCTTCCCTCTGAGATGCCCCACCAAGGCTTTGTCCAAACCTGTGTGGCTGCTGAATGGAAATATTTCCCAACCAAAACCTGTTGCTCAGAAGATTCCTGGCTGGCTCTAGTCATTTATTATGTACTGGAAACACTGCCCTTGGGATTAGTTTTCAGGTTAGAGACACATACGGGATCGTCGTAGTTCTTTTTCTCACAAATCCTCTCATGTGCAAGAGCAGGCACAGTAAGTGAAATGGATACACTTGCTCTGATAATTTGCCAGCATGGCCCAGAAGCAGTGACCTGCTTATTGCTGATTCCTTCCTTGCAGAGTTGTAAGAGTTGGAGATAGAAGAGGTGTATTACAAATCCATCTGCCTATGACCCTTCAGGCTTGTTCCATGTATTACATTTACCAGTGGTGTGCTGGGTCTATTTTTAAATGCCCTGACACCAGGGTTATTGTGCTGTCCTTTGGGAGATTGCTCTGTAGTCCAAGTCAGGAGCTGCTATTAGTATTCCACCTGCATTTCCTCCTGAAAACTTCATTCCATTATTGCTAGTGATGTTCTTCAAATACCTGCTCCTCATTATGTCCCAGTCAGGCTCTACCACTTGACCTGCACTCCTCTTCCCCCCTCCAAGAACCTGTCTGGCTCCCTGATCCCCACCGCTCCCTGTCCTTCCCTTAGTTAAGCACAGAATGAGCTTGTTTGTTTGTTAATTCAGCCGTGCAGAGTTTGTCAGGGATCCGTACCCACCAGCGGAGCAGCCGGGACCTCTGGCAATGCCCGGTCTCCCCAGCGGCTGTGGAGCTGCTCTCTCCCTCATTGCAAAGCACGTGGGGCGCAGGAAAGGGCTAGACACAGAGATTTGTCCGAAAGCAGACCAGCGTTGGCAATGAGCGCTCATAACCTGCGGGGAGCGAGTGCCTGCTAGGGACAGTACACAACAAAGTCTCCATCACGGCAATGCCCGGGTTGGGCAATGGAGGTGGGTGATGCTCCAGTATTGCCTGTGCAGCTGTACCAGGGATTGGCCGGGGGCAGAGCTCCCTACCATGGCAGGCAGCTGTGGTCTGTCCTGCCTGGAAATCGCGTCCGTGAGCCGAAGCCGCAGCTCGCACGGAGGGAGCCCCGTGCCCCACGAGCAGCACGGGGGCTCAGCAGGCTCAGCGCACATGGAGTGCTTGCTTGGAGAGTCTTTGTGTACAGTGCTCGGCTGGAGCACCATTGTGATTGTAAGAGCTCTGTTCTTCTCACCGAACAAATTGTTCCTACAAATAAAGAATGAAAAGTCCTCCTCTCCCACTCTTCTTTTTTATGCTATTCATCAAGCGGTGCCGGAGGAGGGGACGGCACCTGGATGGTGGGAGCAGAAAGTCGCTGTGCTCCTGCAGATGCCAGCTTGTGGGGAGGTGCGAGGGCTACCTGGGGGAGAGGATGAATGCGGGCAGAATAGCCAGGGGAAATCAAAACACAAAGTGCACCAGAGCAGGTTGTCGGGCCTCTCCACAAAGCTTGGTGATGCAGATGGGTAACGGGTTGCAATATCTCCAGGCTCTGCGGGAATGGGGCTGTGGGACAAGGCTAGAGAGGAGCCAAGCAACAGCAAGGCAGTCTGTGGAGGTACCAATCCTGCAGGTGCTGTGGAGCAGAGCAGGAGGAGGACAGGTTAAAGAAACCAAGGAGGGGAAAAAAAGATGAAGGAGGGTGCTGAGCCTCCTAAGGGTTTCACAGGACGACAACAGAGGAATCTGGAGTCTCCTATGTGGCAGTGTGTGGTCTCAAGGGCTGGTTCTTTGCCCAAACTTCAGATCAGAAGCCCCTTAATTCCTCTTCTCAATCCCCAGCTGTTCTCCCTGCTAACTTTGGGCAGGGTGGCAGCGGCAACATTACAGCTTTCCAGAAGCAATTGTCAGGGGAAGAATTTGGTCCCCAAACAAAGAAAGAATCAAAATGACACATTTCCAACAGGATTTGTGATTAGACAATTAATCATTCCAATTTAAAACATTGGAGGGCCTGGAGTGCCCTAATACATAAAGATGTTCAAGGCAGTAGTTGTGCTCTGCGTCTGTCAGCAGCCTGTTCTCTGGCTGCCAGTGAGCGTGGGGCTTTAGGCAGCATCCACCCTGCAGGTCCTCACTGCCTGGGGACCGGTCCTCTGGTGGGACTTGCATGCAGAGATACCAGGGGAATTTGTATCATCTCTTTTACCAAGGAACAGAGACAGCCTTGAACCACTGCATAACTCTGTGCCGGTCTCCATGGTGCCATCCCTCCACTTTTTAGTGTGACCATGAACCACAAAAACTCAGCATCTCTTACCCCCACTTTCTAAGGACATTTCCAAAGTCACTTATAGCTCAGACACTGATGTGCCAGCCACGTGCAGACCCCAGTACCTACCATCCACATTAAAGAGCCTTGTCTAACCTCTGCAGGCCTCCAGCAAGCCAATAGGATGGATTTTCTCCATCTCCCAGACTTTGTATCTGGATTTACTGAGCTCTGGACAGGACTGGATAAATTGTGAGCCTTATTTGCCAAGAGCACACACAACCCCACTGCCTCCAGACATCTCGGGATGTGTCCAAATATCTTTCTAAAGTTCCTAAAGCTTTAAAGCAATATGGAGAAAAGAGCTGTGAGGAGATTATTGCAGCACATAACTGCAGTAAACCTTCTCTTCATCCCTTCGTGGTTAGAGGTATGAACATGAATTATGGCAACATAACCTCTTGAAAGCACCATGTAAAATCGCTTTCTCAAATGGCTGGTAAAGAACCTCGTTAAGCTAAGATGTCAGTGCTTGCAAATGCTGCTGTCTGAATGGGGCTATTTTACTAGTTGTTTTAATCCTTCCAGGAATCAGACGACTCCTTTCCAGCCGCACTGAGCAGCAGATTCACTCTTTGCTCCTTGTTTTCTGACCTGTTTGTTCATTCGAGACTCTGGCACCGTCACCTATTGCAGCAGATGAGATGTCTCATAACTTGCAAATGTAAACAGGTTAATAAAAAACTCCACATCTGGCTAGCTTTCACACTACCTGGCAAATAGCGGAGGCTCCAGAGAAGTCAGGGGCTTTTCATGTGCAGCCAGCAGCAAAACAGGAGGAAAGAAATGTTTGCTTGCTCCAGCTGCAACTTCTAGGGTCGTTTTGTTAGCTGTCATGTAAGCAGGGCTCCCAGTCCCCAGCAGCCCTTGTAGGATGCCTTCCTGCAGTGCCCTGTCGCTTCTGGGCACAGATTTTCCTGGAGGACGGAGGAGGACTGGGGGGACCATGCCCTCAAGGGTAGCTCGGCTCCCACACCGACCTGCGAGCCATGGTCCCTCCCAGATGCAGCCACATCCCCTCATTCAACGGGCCTCTATCTTTTAGCATCCTTTTAAAAATTGCACAGCTGGGCATAAGCAGCAGGTACCTTCCCTGCCTTATATGCCTTCGGGAGGATGTGTCCCTTTCCCCAGTCACGCTTCCCTGGCCTGACACCACCCCAAAGGGTGCTGCTGCCACGGCACCAATATTATTCCTGAGCCTCTTCTGACAGCCCCAGCTAGCGCCGCTCTGCTTTCCCCAGGCAGAAGCTGGTTTCTGGGTCTCCCAGGCACATTTGCTTTCAATTGTATAGGCACAAATCCCAGTAAATGTTGGAATAAATAACTTTGCGCTGGTAATTCCCCATAATTTTTACTATTATGGGAAAATGTTTAAATCCCAGATGCTCTGTTTTGGTCTCCATGGAAATTGATTGAAGGGGTCACCTTTTGATTGCGGAATCTTGATGCTGGGTGGAATGGTTTTGCCTCATCGGTTGGGGAAGTGATGGGGGCTGGGTTATTTGTCTGCTTTTCTTTTTGTACGTGTCTGTCAGTGAAATTCATAATGAAAATGTGAATCTGCACAGACTAGGCTGTCATCCGACAGCAGGAAACAAAAAACAGGAAGAAGGGGTGTTAGAGAAATGGAAATTATGGTAATTAAAATGCAAAAAATAACAGCAAAAAGTATCGAGGCATTACAAACACCGGGCTGTTTTATCAATGCTGCTTCTCTAAAGACTGTTGTGACTGGAAACTGAGAGTAGAGAAATATCTAACGCTGTTGTTAACCATTAACTATTTTGCTGCTAGTCTTGACTGCAGCCTGCGTGAGGAGCCTGTGTTTTTAAGAGTTGGTCCTCATTCAAAGCCCACCACCCAAGCCAATGGAAAGGCTCTGCAGATGACTATTAACTGTGTTTGCAACAGCAATAGCAACCAGGCAACTGAGGCAGGGAGCTCCACGGCTCTGGGTATTGCACCAGCCATGTGGGAAAGGGTCTGGTCCTACAAAGCTCAAGATCTAAACAGGCAAGAGGAGGTAAGTAGGAGAATAAAAGACCAGCAGAGGAGACATCCCAGGGGTAGCAAACAGCATCTAAGTGTATACCCTGGTTAGGCAGAGGTCAGCTAAACATCAGGAAATTATGACTATCCTATGCTAGGATAAACTGCCTCTCTAGACAGGCTGTTTTTCTACCAAGATTACAAAAGCACTTTGGAGTAGCTCAGCTGGAACATCTGCTTTTGGTCAGGCAAATCCTGGCCACTCGCTCTGCTCTCCACAGCCTTTTCAATGGCCCTGCATTAATACAGTAACGGGGACCTGGCTCTATGGCAGAGGTCTATTGTGCCCCTGGTGCCAGGCTTCCCAGGGCAGGGAATGCAAGAGTGCCGTGCTTTGGGGAACTGCACATTCCCGTTTGCATCCCCCACGTGCCTGACCGCTGCGCAAGCCTGGCAGGAGCATCCCTGCTGCTTCTTGCAAGAAACCCGTGCAAAAATTGTAGAACCAGGCAGAAAGCAATTGCACAACGAGCACCAATCTTGCAAAGGCAGATTTTTGGGAAGGTTCTGGGTTTTTTTAAAGAGAATATTTGTCATCTTTGAAAAATCATTTGAGATGTTTCTTTTTTAAAAAAAAGTAAGTCACATCTCCATTGCCACATACTTCCCCTTCCCCTTTCTAATGCTAAGTGGAGTGCGCTGACCCGCGGACTGTTCCACTTTCTCCTACACTCCTTCATTTGGAGAAGTTTTGTGATTTTTTTTTTTTTTTAAACAACAAAGGAAGAAGAGGGGGAAAATGAGAACACCCTCTGCATCATCTAGACAAGTGCATTCAGGGACAAAGCAAACGAAGAGGAAATTAAATTTTTCAGTCTTCTTTTATCATCAAAACCAAAGCAAAATGAATGCATCAATCCAAAATGAAGTTTGCCGTGCTTCAGAGATCCCCCTATGAAAGTGTAATCAGAAATGATGGTTTTTTGAGAAAAAGATGGTTTTGATGGAATCTGACTCTTTGATCCCCAAATTGTGGCTAACCAGGGTTAAATGGCACTTCCAGCTCTCCATCCTGTGGCTGTAGTTGAGTACTTTGCGGTGGTCCTTGTACAAACTCCGGATGGTTTTGGTAAACAGCTTGAGAATCCCACTTGGCAATCGAGCCCTCGTGCCACACAGACATCCCATGCCCCACGGGAAGCCGGGCACAGAGTGATTTTTGGCAGGACAGGTGGAAGAGGGGGAGCCCTTGTTTGCCTTCCCGTGCTGCCGCCTGCACCCCAGCCTCTGATACATCCCAGGTGTGCCTGGCAGTGAGCCGTGGGATAACGGCATGAGAAATTACACCGTGTTTGCCAGTGGCTGGGGGGCTGGGGGGCTCCGAGCAGCCTGATGGGCCGCAGCGACTCCAGGATGGCACCTGTTGCTGTTGAGGCTGCGCTCGGCGGGGGCTCGGTGCTATTTTTGGAGCGTGCTTGAGGGCAGGAAGGATTAGCATGCCCCAAATGCAGAAGAGCCGGGTTTGTTATAAACAGTGAGGGCTCAGATTTGCTCAGCAACGAGGTCTGCCCCAGCTGGGGGCAGGAAGGGCTAACCTGGGCCTCCTTGGGCATGGAGGGAGCAGGTCCAGAGCAAGATGCTCAGAACTCACCACTGACAGCAATAGGGACAATAATGGCAAGTCTGAAGCAATCCTGGGATGGCTGAAAGGTGCCAGCCAGAGGCCGAAGCTTCCCTACCCGCACATTGCTGAGCAAAGTGTCCTGCATCTACACCAGGCCAGGATACAATAGAGAGACACAGCCCTTAGATGGGGGCTTGAAGGAGGGAGGCAGGAGGAAGAGATGCTTTTTCTAGGATCAGGGAGGTTGACTGAAAAGGGACAGTCATTGCACAGATCAGAAAAAAACAACAGTGGAAGTTCACAGGAGAGGATTTTCTTGTTGATAGGAGCTGGATCATGTGGTAGCACCCATGGATGCCAGAGGAGCTCCAAAGCTGACTCCCTTAATAAACATACACCGGCAGGGCAAGTCCCTGGAAAGCTTTCAAAGAGTGTTGTTTTCACCCTGCTGCGAATAAACATGCCGCTGCTTCTGCCACCTGGAGCCCTGACTCTGCCTGCAGGCTCCCCTCTTTTTTGGGGTCCTGCAGGGAGAGGGGACCATTGGCCCACAAGACGCTCTTGCCAAGTCCTGAACTCTCATCAGTGCTTCTTTCCACATGGATAGGGCAATCTCCACCTCTTGGCCCCCCCAGCAGCTGAGGTGTGTTTCTCCCAGCCGAAAGGATTACTCAAAGAGGGATGGACGAAACACGGCACCAGTGAGATGAACGAAGGCAGTGGGGTTGGGCAAAGGAGATAAAGCAGGCATAGGGTGGCTGAAGGCAAAGCAGCTCTTCTGTGACAAGTGCCCTGAAACCTCAGGGGAAGTCCATGGTTCTGGTTTTACCCCCCCATTTTCTTCTTCTTTGTAACTGATTCACAAGACGTACTTGTGTAATGGATGCACACCCAGAAAAAATAGTAGCCAACACTCCTGCTACCCCTGAGCCCTGTAGCTCTGAAGCAATGCAGTGCTGGCGGGGTGAGAGAAGCAGCCAGGTTTATCTGCAAGATGCCGCTGCAGATGTGTCGTGGGAAAGATTTCGGCAGATGCAGAACTGGGGAGTCGCAACTGCCACACTTCAGCTTCAGCGCACGGAGAAATCCAGGATACTTCTCAGGAACAAGAGAACAAGCCTGTCCCCAGAATAGAAATGAACACCCATTTCATTAGCTAAGACTTCCCTGTGCTTATTTAAGCATCGATTCCTGCGGTGGTTGCGCGCTGTATAGTGCTGATTAACAATTACAGAATGTACCAGAGCAGCATCGCCACGGCACAGCTGGGAACTGCGGAGCCAACCAGAGCGATGCTGTGGCAACCTGGCGGCTGCATCTCCAAGGTTACTTTTAATAGGAAACCACTTGCTGGATAACTTTGAAGGAAGCAAACATGTTTTTAAAGTCTGTTTTTTTCTTTACTGTGACTTCCCCTTAGCTCAGAGCTGCCTGATGGAGCAACTGCCTGAGCGGTACCTCCCTGTCTAAGACTGTTTTGTCTTCTTGCTTTTCTCCTTCTAGCGGGGGATGTTTTTCTTCAAAGCCCACACACACCTCCATTTCTTTGCCACAGACTGTAGAAGGAGCCTTCCAACTCAGTGCTGATCCCTGTAGTCTTCTACGTGGCTGGTGAGAAGAAATAGAGTCTCCGTCTATCCGTGGGCACTTCTTCCAGGACATTTCATGTCCCCTCATGCCCATCCAATGACAGCTTAGGGCCTTCTGGTCCCAAGCTCCACACATTTGTCCTAAAAGCTGAAGAGGACCCATTTGGGGTTGATTGGTCCCGTCTATTGGGAGGTTGAGCTTCCAGGTTCAGCCAGACGAGGGTACCAGAGAGCAACGCAAGGGGGGGCTTTCCTCCACCAGCACCTTCCTGCAGCCTTCCCACCTTCCCATGGCCAGGGAACCAGCCTGTTGTGTGCAGCCTAATGGCTCCCCTGAATGAATTGGGATCAGCTTAAAATACAGCATGGCTCTCTGTGTTTGAATCTTGCTCTAGTATTAACTTGGCTGAGGAACAGGAAAACCTTGTGCATTTGGCCAGGGCTTGCTTGCTTTTTGTATTCCTCATCTTCCTCTGGGACATCAGGTGCCACTATCAGGGACAGGATGTTGACCTCAATGCAAAGGTAGTCTCGAGTTCTCCTCTCCTGCAAGCTGTCCTTGTCCAGAGAGGAGCCTCCATGCAGAATCGCAGCAGCACTGGAGTGGTTTCCTACCCCCGCATCAGGCAGGGATTCAGACTGTAGGAGCCTGTATCTACAGAGGTTTGGGTGCTTGGAGGTCCCAGCAGCTCCAGGAGGTCCTCCTGGCCTGCCTGCAACACTGCTGCTGCTATGCTAATAGTGCATGGGGAACGCTGGCATTTCCAGAAAGTCCAATAAAATGATGGTCTCATCACTATTCATTCCTTTGGTGCAGGCTCTCTTGTGCCCACATGAATCCTAATGCGCTGATAGGGTATTAACGTGGGTACCCTGGGTGTTCCTGAGGAACCAGCACTGATGCAGAGTGTTAACAGCCCATCTTCACTTCTACTGAGAAGTTGTTACATGTGATGCACACAGACTTTAACCCACTCTGAGCAAGCTCTTCTTCCAGGCTGTGGTTTCTTTCTGCTGATGGTAGAGGCCGGCTGCAGCGGGGCAGAGTTCTGCACTCCCATGGGGATCCTGCCACGGAGGGGACCACGGGCATGCCAGCACTGCTTACTCCTGGAGCAGCAGACGCCTGATGGAGAGTCCCGAAGATGGGGTTTGTACAGCCCCCTGTACACATCCAACAACATTTCCCCATCTCTTCTAGCTTCCCCAGTGCTAATCCCCTTGCTTTGCTTAAATCAACCCGTGGTGCCTTTATGTGCAGTCAGGCAAAGATCTGCTATCCCACCCGCCCAGGCAGGCAGTGCTCTGCAGAGCAGCGCTGAGTATGGCCAACAATACGGAACCCCATCTCCAGGCAGAGGAAGGGAGGTTCATTTTCTGGTTGCTCAGCTCGTGCCTTGTTTATGACCTGAAACCTAGGGTCTGGCGCTCTGCTACAGCCCGACATGCTGAGCTTCCTCCCTCAGATCTGGGTAGGCAGCTGCAATGTGAAAATGAGGTAGTTTTAATTAACCTCAAAAAAAAGAGAGACGGTATCTCTGGGGAAGAAGAGAGAAAAGAGAATTTGCAGTCTTGGTTACAGAACTGCTCCTACTAGCTGAGGGATGTCTGTGACAGCAGGGAGATGGGAAAATAGACTTGAGAAGAAAGACTTCCAGAGAGACCTGGACTTGGAGATGAAACATTGAATAGAGTATATTTTATACGTAAAACGCCGGCCGCTGCAGGAACCCAGGCTGTTAATTGGATTGACAATCCCTTTGATCTTAGATATATGTCTCCTGGCTGATTCATGCTGAGACATCCTTCTGACCTTTTGAATATTCAGCTTTTTTGGGAGAAGCAAACGAGGAGCAGCTTTCTTTTAACAGACTGAGCAATAAAGCAGTCACTGTAGCAGTCCTTCTCATTTTCTTCAGCATGATGTGTCAATATCTGACTAATGAATGCAGTCAATAGCTGAGTAACTTAACCTGCCAAGAGCGTGACCCTACCAAAGAAAGTCTCCCATGAACAGTAGTGCCAAACGGGCAAGGGAGCAGGACCAGGCCTGATGGGACAAGCGGCAGCTGTTGTTCCAGGTCTTCCATCAAAGGTAGACTCCATGAGGTGGGTGTTGAGATTAGCTCAGCTCAAAGCTGGGGACTGTCCACAGCAGCAAGGTGAGTAACAAGGTGAGGAGAAGGCAAACGCGCCAGCGTCAGCCCAGACCCGCGGTGCCGCCTGTGGGTGCAGAGCACAGAAGGAGCCCTGGGAGCGCGGCTGCCATCTCCAGCCCTCTCCCCCAGACAGGGAGGTTGGTGGCAAACGCACGGCACCTCAAGGGAGAAGGGTCTTATCTTCACTAGCAGCCCTGCTGTACAGCCCCTACGCAGATGGGTCTCTCAGTGGCACTGACACGTTGTCCCCCGACATGGCATTTACAGCATGAAGCATCCCCTCATGTCTCTAGGCAGGGACCACGGAGCTCGCAGACTTGCCTGTCCTCTCGGTGTGTGACAAAGGTTTGTTTGTCATGGGAGCTCCTAATGAGCGCCATTAATGTGCCCCTGGGAGAGACCGAGACTAAAATCTTTGGGAGATAAATAGAGCTTCTGCCAGGCTGAAGGGATTTCTTTTTGCAGCAGCGATTTATCCTTCATGGCTTTTCCCAGTATTTATTGCCTGGCTTGTCTTCTGAAACAGACAAACTCTGATGTGGGGACTTCTGCAGGAGCTCTGTGGGCGGGAAGAGTGCCCCTTTCAGGGACGCAGTACCCATAGGTATATATGTGCCTGTTTATTGGGGTGGTGTTTCTTGATAAGCCACATCCAAACTGGATCTCACCTCTCCTTTTTTCAGGTGTAAATCCAACATGACTCCAGCCCCTGCAGGGCTCAGGCACAGCCAGACCCTCCAGAGCTAACTAAAGCTCCGCTTTTTCCTGGAAGCCTCCCCTGCTCAGGCTCCCCCACAACCTCACATAACCCAGTCCCAGCTCCCAGGGACCCTTCTCGGGCTGGTATTATTAGAGGGGAGAAAAAGGAGCCTGACTCACTGGGTCCTGCACCTGCGGCTGAATTTCCCTCCAGACTCGCTAGCAGGGAATGCAGGTTCATGTCAGGGCTGTTTTTCCATCCCCTTTTTGGGGTTAATCTCTCCAGGGCAGTGCCTGCTGGAGGAGGCTCCCTGACTCTCTCCTGCTACGGGCAGATGTCTGTCTGATGACAGAAGTGCCCTTCACGCCTGCCTGTAACCTTCGTCTGCGCCTGGGGCAGGTAGCAGGGGGTTACAGCCCCAAAAGGAATGGCAGCAGCACGGGCAGAGGTGCTCAGTCCTCGCCCCCCACCCACAGCTCGGGTGGTACACGCAAAGGGACAGGAGACCCAACAAAGAGCCCTGCTGGTTTCTGCCAGAAACAGAGAGACAAAGCTCAAGCTTCACCCATATGGATCTCCCTGTTTTCTTCCATTTCCCTCCACCCTCAACAGGTTGAAAGCCAAAGAAAGGAAAAACAACACAAGTTCCAAATAGGAAATTTCCTTCTAGCCCTGGATGCAGAGGGCTGAGATGTATCTGTATTCCCTGCTCAAGTGCAGGGATAAATTTCAGTGGAAGATATATTTCTGCCTTTTAGTGATTAGTGCAGCCTTCAACAACATAAAATGCTTCTGCTGGTGCAACAGAATTTAAAAGCAAGAGGATCATTTACTACATTAGGAACTGAACCACAGGTCTTTCAACCCTCCCCATAACTAAATTAAATCAATGTAAGTGGTCATTCCCAGGGGCTCCCTAAGGGCTCATCCACAGCAGCTGGGGTGCAGACAGACATCTCCAGGTAAAAATCTCAGGAGGACCTCATTCCTGAAGCAACACCAGCCACAAAGACACCCTAATGATTCAGTTGGCACATGAAACCCTGGAGAAGTGTCACAGGAGAGGCAGCACCCCCCGCCTGGCTATGCAATGCAATTTGCAGAACAGAGCAAGCACCCTGATCGCAGGGCTCAGCCTTGCTCCTGCCTGCAGCCAGCTGGTTAGAGAGCAGCTCCCCGAGAGCACAGGGTCACTAGCAGCACAGGAGGGATGTGTGGGTCATCAGGAATGCCTAGCAGAGAGACAGACACAAGTAGCATGACCAAAGACAGAGAGGAACAAACTTCCTCAGCTATAACCCTACAGCTCAGGTCATCTAGCAGCTCCCCAGCCAAGCTGCATCAGAAGCAAACCAAGGCTTTATACCTGGGCAGCCCATGCTGCCTTCTCTCTGTTCCTGCCAGCAGCCACTCATGCACGGGTGAGTCTTTAAATTCTTCACAGCTGGCCTTAATCTACAGCCCTAAGTTCTGTGGGTATGCTGTGGAGGAAATAGGAGCTGGTGCTCTGTTTTCTAAAGTAGCCCTGCAGGTGAGTAAAAGAGAAGTGCTAATGGGGGAGCTCTAAAATCCAACTCGGAGGCAAATGCTTGAGGGAGGGAAATGCTGCAGGTAGAGGAAGAAGGAAGGAGCTGCCTTTGCTTCTTGCATGTCTGGAGTAGGGGATGTTACGGGAATGTACCTACCACTGGTGTTTGTGGAGCTTATGTTGGCAGTGATGGTTGTTCTGGCTTTCCTCAGTCCTTCAGAGAAGGTGGGCTTGGAGAAGGGAAAGAAAGTAGGGTGGGAGAAGCGAGGAGGACTTCCAAGCAGCTAACTCATATTGGCAGCAGTGAAAAAAAATGAGATTTGTTTATTCCCCGCTCCTGTGCTGTGGGAATGTGATGATGAGCAGTGTGGCAGAGGGCTGTAGCCTTGCAGTAAGAGGCCTCTTGTCAGGAGCCAGGAGCGGTTCTGGGTGCTTTTGTTGCCTGCACATCTCCAGATGCCTTTAAAGAGCTGAAAGCCAGGCTCAGCAACACCATGGTAGGTGGCTGGATATGTGCTTGCTGGTAAGCAGGACTCTATTGGAGCCCTCATCAATCAAGACATCTCTGGGAGCAGCTTTGTTACTGAATCATCAGTGTGGGACTGGCTATGGTCTTCAGCTCCCTATCCAAAGCCACTAGTGGTTTTGAAAAATCCCACTCCTTGGCATACAAAGCTTCCTGGAGCATCTTCCCTGTATCTAGTCTGAGAGAAGAAAAAGCCTGAATTTGCGATTACAATGATGGAGGGTGAAAGTAAATGGTGGATAATATATCCAAACCCAGCTTGTGGCATGGCTGTGACAGTACTCAGTGTTAACTGAGCTGGTCAGGCATCTCCTAAATGAAGAACTAACTCCTTCCTTTGCCCATTTCTAACTTTGCCCCAGTTTCTTTCTGTCTAACCTTTGGGTTTTAAGGCTAATAAGTGAAATGCATCTGGTGTCATGAGGGTCAGGAGGAACCCTTGCCTCCGTAACTTGTTCCTGGGGGAGCTGGCAGTGTGGTGGTGACTTCCCCTGTGCTGGAAAGCAGGATTTCTGAAGAGAAAGTTTGAGCCTGATGAAGCTTTGGGGGACATAATGGGACAAGAACAAAAAAGAAGTTCTGATGTTAAATCATATTAATTGCAACATAATCTTGAAAAGTGTGTTCTTCGCTGAGTGATCCATTCAACTGATGAGAAACTGTACACCTACTTTCCTTCACCAAAAGTTCATTTCACACACAAATCACAGCAGGGTCTTTCTTCAGCTGGAAGTATTCATCCTGCTTTTGCATATAGAGCACTTAACATGTTTGCCTTGTCTCTGTTTTAGATCACGCTCTCTCCCTGTTATGTGTTTTTCCCCATGTTATCCTGGATCAAGCAAAGCACGCTGCATCCGCAGTGCTCCCAACCGCCTGCATGGGCAGGCTGTGCTGGAGCCGAAGCCTGGCTGCCCAGGTAGATGTGTTTGTGGTCAGCTTAGCTGATGCTGCTCAAAACCAAGGGAATTGTAACCTATGGCAGTAATTAAGGAAATAAAAGTGAGATAGTTCTGGAAATAGCTCTCGTGGAAGAGCAAACCCAGTCATCGCTGTCTTTATCCTGGTGCGATGGGTTAGAGCCAGGCCAGACTGCCCAGGGCATGAAGGCTTAGGGGTTTCAGCCTCTTGACGGGCTTGACAGCAAGACCCACATCTGAAACTCAAAGCATTGTGCTTTGGCAGGTCAGAACCCAGCTGTTTTGCCTGTTTGTGTATGACCAGCACACAAGCTATTTCACTGCATTAAGGGAAGTCTCCATGTGTAGACACTGAACTCATTTCCCTTCTCACCCTGGCTGGCTCTCCCCGTGGGAGAAGAAAACAGCTCAGCTTTGCAAGGCAGTGCTCCAGGAGAACCCCTAACCCTCCCCCTGTCCCTGGGCCTGGGCAGTGCTGGAGGTCCAAAACCTGCAGGTGGAAGTTGCACAGAGGTTGCCAAAAATAAACCCACAGAGTCCAGGCTGGAGCTGTGTGTGACAAGGGGGCTTAGAAAGGCACCTTCTCATCCAGGCTTTCTACTAAAATCACAATTTTCTGTCCGCCCTGCTCCAGCAGACCTCATTTGACACGATGTGAGCGCAGTGCAGAGGGGAAGGGGGCACCAGGCAGGAGGCCTCTGTTTCCTAAAATAGCCCTGACAGGTGCCCTTGATATCCTGGCACCAGTGTGACACTGCCGAGTGAGGGCCATTAGAGATCCCAAAATGGATTTCATCTCATTGAGTCTAACCAGATGTAACCCTGGACCTCTGGGTCACTTTTATTTGTCCATCTTCTGTCGGGCACAGAGACTTGAGAGCAGAAACATGCCCGTGCCCACGCGTACACAGCAATCATCACACGGCTAATGCACATAGCTTTGGGCTGGGGCAAGCGTGCGGTGTGTCCCCATCCCAACGCAGGCACACCGCCAGTCCCTCCTGATCAGGCAGCCCCGGGAAATGCTGGTCGCTGCTCCTGCCTGCGCTGGAGCGATCTGGCTGAGTTGCAGTCTGTCTTCCCTCAGCTGCTTCTCAGGATTTCTGTGCTTTGTCAGGTCATGGCTATTTTTCCTGAATCTTTGATTTCACATCTTCTTTTTAAACTGTCACTAACTAGCAGCAACTCCACAATTTCACTTTGTGTTCTCCCCTTGTTTTCCCTTTCTTAGCTTGTGTGGTCAAGCCCTCATGTGCTGTCTCACTTAAAGACAAGAAATAAATATGATGACAGCTCTCAGTGAAACTATGCCCCAGTTCACCTTATAGCTATTGCCCCAGATATGTGCAGTGATTGTATCCTGCTGGTCCTACATGCAAACATGTTCCTCCTTCAGATTTAAGTCTGGACGTTTCCTACGGAGGCTGGGACTCTGTGATGGATGGACGGTGTTTGGATGGATGGACTCCTGATGAACTATTGGAAGGCAAAACTGCACAGTGCGGTTTGGTGATTTCTTCCCAGCACTGCCAAGAGGATATTGGGGACATCAACTAAATGACCTCATTCTGCATCTTGTCTTCTGACTTCCTCTGTAAAGGCATGACGTTCTCTCCAGGACAAGCACCAGGTTTTGTAATTGTTATTCTCCCTGCCGGAGGGAGCCGTAAGGATGCCACCTGCAGACAGGTGCTTTTGCAATCATCTGCCTTTGCTGGGACCTGCTCTGTCCCCTGTCCTCCAGCCTGTGGTTTCTGGGCACGGTCAGCTCAGCTTGTTGGACCTGCGGGAGCTGCTCTGCTCGTGAAGGCTGTGCAGAGAGGGCTCTAGAGATGACGGTGGGGCATGCAATATATCAGTTGTCTGATTAAGCAGGAGGATGTGAATCCTTCAGAGATGGAAGTTTTTGTTAAAAGGCAAGAGGGTAATTCTTCATTTGCAAAATGACACGATGTTCCACAAGGCAAAAAAAAAAAAAAACGACCAGCGACGTAACTGAAAACAACCCACCCAACCTCAAAACGGTAAATCCAATCAAGCTTTCCTGTTAAATGCGGGCTTTGAAGAACATTGTATTTAATCATTAACAGTGCTGAATCAATATGAATAATCTGAAGTGACTCCGAGCAGCAGGGGCAGTTTATGTTTACAGAGAGATGAATATTGATGCAGCCATTGCAAGCGCAGCCCAAATGGTACAAAGCCCACTCCCACCATGGTCCGTACATGGGGGAGGTGACAGAGGACATGGGCCACTGGCAAAGGGTTCCCACAGCCTGCCAGCTGAAAGCAGGGAGAGAAAGTGCACTAAAAATACGTAGGAGGCTGTTCTCTGCCAAATGGAGAACCAGGCTGCGCTGTTGTGTAGGAGAGCCCAACGCACAGGTGGTTTTCCATTCCTCTGCCTGCTGGTAACCTAGCTGACAGCAGACATCACATTCGCACACCCTCCAGGACCAAACGGTGCTCTCCCCATCCCGCTGCAGGCTCAGCTCCCAAGATCCGGCAGTTACCTCACCTGGCCCTGCTGCCCACCCCACGGCGGCAAGGAGACGACTCAAGGCAGACTTTGACCTGCTGACTTGTCCTGGTGGGCCTGCGCAATGAGCAAGATAACAAGCTTACTCTCAAAATTTAAGTTGCATTTCTAGGTTTAGAGTATCCTAGCTGCCTTCAGCCCTGTCTTTTCACTGACAGAAGGAAAGTCCCAGGGCATTAGAGTGATGCTATCTGCCTTGAATCATTTGGTAGAGGGCGGTGGTGGGTGGGTGTTGGTGTGTGAATCACAGAACTTGTAATTGCAGTCCCCGCTTAACAAGCGACTGCTTAAGTTTTTGTTTAGTTTTGTGTGCTGTCCTTTTTTTCCTTTTTGCCTGGGCATTTGACAGTGGTTATTCATTAGAGCAGTTTTTATTTGGCCATTTTGAGATACCTGTTGCCTTTGGCTCTGGGGTGCCAATAATTTTTTAATGAATTCTCATGAATTCATTTCCCCCAGATGGAAATCAACAAAAGAGCTCGAGGAGAGGGTATGATTTCCAGTTTCTGGGAGTGCTTTACAAACAACTCAGATGATTAAAAAGGCGAGGGTGCTCTCTTAATAACAGGTTTTGTCAGGATTCAGCCAATTAATTTTGAAGAAAAATGAGCCATTTTGTTAAAGCAGCCACTTAAGCTTCCTTCTCTGTTCAGCTCCTCTTCGGCTTCACCATGCCTTGCGGCTTCAGCATCTAATTCGAAGGGTGTTAATGGGGGGAGCAGAAGAGCCCTCTAATTCCCACGCAGGCTTTGTGGGGGGACGACCGTTGTTACTGCCATGCTGCAGCCTGCCAGCTCCTCCTTCCCACGGGGCAGCTTTTGTGAATGTTTTCTGGGCATACGTGTAAGTAGACAAAGAGATGCCTCAACAGAAGGCAGACGTGGGTGATCGCTGAGATCAAGAGCTGCCTTTGGTGCTCCTGGAAGGAAAGCGTGGCTCAGCACTCTCCGGAGGCAGCCACCAGCCAAGCCATGACCCCGCTGGCAGAGAACAGGTATCTTTGCCGTCTCTCCCTGGGCTGAAGAAGCCATCGCCTGCCATCCACCGGGAGGTGGTTTCACTGGTGGAAGAAGGTTCAGCTGTGGGATAACCAAAGGGGAGATAGGTAAAATGCACTGAAAATATGTAGGAGGCTGTTCTCTGCCCAGCTGGCAGCGGTCCTTGCCTGCACCCCACGGATGGGGCTATCAGCAGCCACGGCTGCGCCAGGTACCATGTTCTGGTGTGAGCAGTTCAGAGCTGCTGATGACTTCCAAGAGTTTTCCACCACCGTCCCCAGATCCCTTCCCTCTCTAATAAGGTGCATGGCTATGGCGTTACCCTGCTGCCTCGCAGCACACAGGGACCGGAGCCAACCGTTTTCTGTCCCGATTTCTTTGATTTCCTTTTCTCTGCACAGTTCCTTCCCCTCAGCATTTCAGACTTGGGGGAAAAAAAAAAAACACAACTAAAAACATGTTGCCTGATGAAAAGAGTAAAATAAAGAAATAAATCCTACTCGACATCATTAACTTGGCTCACCTTGGGCAATTTCATTCTCCCACACAGACATCTCCCAGCCAGCCACTGTCAGTGCTGAGAGTGAAGATGGATTTGTTCAAAAAAACCCTCAGAAAACATGTTGGTTTATTTCTGAGGATTGAAATGTGCTTGCTTTTTATACTGGTTTTCAAAATCTTTATCCATATTTTTCCAAATGCCTTACACCCCCCCCCCCCCAATTAACCAATGTGTTACAATAGAAGAAGTCAAATTTGAGTTCAGCTAGCACTTTCTGGTGTTTCTGTTCCTGCAAAAAGGTATCAGAAATGAAAAAGAAAGTGCCTTTGGACAAATCATTAACATAAAAATGATTGGTGACTTGGAACTAGTGGTCTAATCATATATCTTTTGTGAAAATAGCATATTTTGATGGCTTTTCTCCAGTCTGAAATAGTTGAGCAGTATTGATCTGGGAGGACAAAAACATAACAAAAGTCTAAATGACAATTGGCAGCTATTTGAAATGAAACTTTTCTAGCTCTCTAATCTCACGATCTGCAATCATACAAGTAAGCTTCATTAACTGGGGGAAAAAAGAAATAAAACACAGAGCTTCAAAGAGAAAGTTAATAGAGTAATCAAAGTGTGTGCCTCTATACTGGTTTCTGGGTTCATAAAAGAAGTGACAAAAGGAGAACATTTACAAAAAACTCCATTTTGCTGACTGGAGAGAGAGGTGTTAAAGACTCACTTTACAGGAACAAAAGGAGGTCTATCAATTTAGCACACTAAAAAGAAGCTTATAGAGGTGGTTTCCATTGCCTGCAGTTAGATATTCTGCAGCTTTTCCTTTCCTCTGCCTGCCTTACTGCATGGATGCAGTGTAGTCCCACATATCAGGGCATTTCCCCATGTCGCCCCATCTTCACAGCTTTTGGCATGTTTTCTCCCAGCCCTCGGTGCTCTGGTTAGGATGCTGCCCTGCTTTTCCTGCAGGTGCTGCTCATGTAGGCTGTACGTAGCCTCCCATGTACCAAAGTCCTTAGCAATGCAGTCAGCAAAACCTGATGCTCTTCTTGCAAATTCCTTTGCATGGGCGGTGTAGAAGATAAATGCACGTGAATGCACAATGCCTTTGGTGCTAAAAGCCTCCAGAATGGTTGTCCACCTCCTCCTGGTCTTTCCCAGGAGGAGGGGGGCGGTGTTGGCACACCAGGGTGGTCAGCCCCAGTACCCGAGTGCCCCCAGATTTGCAGCAGCAGGTCCATGCTGCCTGGGGTTCCCTGGCCCCAGCGGTGCGCCCTGGCCACCTGCCACCGGCCAGCGGTTCTGCCCCAGAGATCAGCCGGAGATCTGTCCATCACACGGTGCTCCGCTCCATCCCCTTCTCCTGCCAGGATGCTGGGCAGGTACCGCAGCCCGTAGGCATGGCCCTGGGCAGAGCCCCTCTCCTGGCTGAGAAGGCTGTGTCTCTCCTCCGTGTTCATCAATGTTTCACATGGTGCCCAGCTTGAAAAAGGTTTCTGAGCCAATACTGCTAACAAGAGCCTTGTTGTGAATCACCCACCACCTAGAGCTGGAACGTCAGCTATCAGCTTAATTTAATTAGTAGTTACTGCAGGCTTTCAAGAGCCATTTGTGCATGGAACGTGCCGCAGTGGCCGCACAGCCATTTGGCTGAGCCTCAACCTGCAGCCCGTCTCCCCGTGAGAAATGTGGGCAGGGTGAGAATGACGAACTCTCCACGCTGTGGCCTTGGCATTGTGCAGAATGACACAGAGGAAAAGTTGTTTGCAAAAAAGAAATGAAAATTAACCATGCCTGTCCTCTCCTGCCACACTGGCAGTGGCACCTGGGGTCTCAATACACGGCTGGTGGGGCTGGTAAGAAATCAGGCATGAGAAGGGAACGGAGAGAATAAGCATGGACAGTAGGGACATATGTGGTGGGGAGTCGGAGCAGGGAGCCTAGGTGACCTCCCAGAGATGAGGGACCAAGCCTGCTCCCAGTTTTGGCTTGGTTTCCGTTGGTCCCTGATCAACCACCCACTCTTGCCCTCTGCAGCGTGTTGAACACCCAGAGAGGTGCCAGGGCTGGGAAACACCAGGGCATCTCGGGCAATGCATAAAAAGGGAGCTGGGGGTGCCAGGCTGGAGGAGGCCAGCGGTGCCCAAAACTTATCACCTGCACACAGCAGACAGCAAATAAGGAGGATATTGCATTCAGTAGGTCCTGCCTGAAGATAAAACTGCTGGTTAGTTTGCACTGTAATCTGCACCTTGTTTAGAGGCTGTCAGCAGACTGCTGGTCTGACCGCCGTGTTCCTGCTGCCCTCCCCTTGTTATACTTGTTGGTTAAATAAATGTCTATTTTTGTGCTCAGCTTCTGCTTGTTCACCACGTACTCGCAGGGAAATGAAGAGCTGTGTTTATACCAAATGGGTTTATTGAAGTATCAGAAAGCACAAATCAATTTACAAACGAAATTATATGGTACCCCAGGAATCAAAACTGACAAACACAGAGATTTGCTGTTAAATTAATAGCAAGCCAAGATAAAAGGCAATGCAGACCATAAAATTAGTCAGGTACAATATGCTCCCTAAAATTTAGAGCTCACAGGTACACTGCTTGATTTCAGAGCTAAATAACCAGCAGAGGGGTTTTAAAAATCAATATTGCAGGCCACATCGCAAAGCAAATTCCAGAAAGCACTGTATGCATTTTGAATGGAGGACTTACTCCTGCCTTCCCTTGTCCGCCGCGAGCCCGGAAGAGCACCGAGGTATGCGCTGCCTATGGCATGGGCTGCAGAAGGAGAGCACTGGTAGAACTTCTATAGCAAGTTCTTTCACTTTTCAAATTGGTTTGGGCAGAGGCTGAGGACCTCCTCATGTCCTCCTCTAACGCTGGTGGGACCAAGAGGTGGTACTTCCCTGGCTGGTTGTGGTACGGGGCTGAGAGTGTACATCACTGCAGAGCTGGGGAAATGCCATTTGTTCGGTAAGTAAATTAACAGAAGAGATCAGGCTGGCAGAGAGGGCCCACGGCAAAACAGGAGCAGAGCAGTCATCACCCAAGGCATGACGAACAGGCATCTCGGCTTCCCCAGGGCAGCATAACCCAGCTCCAGTGCCGTAAAAATGGTGTAATGCTGGAAATCCCCCTCAAAGGCTGGAGGATAGCCTCTGGGCAGCCAGGGTGTGCCAGCACGGGACACTCTCTGGAGATGCTCCCTCTGGGCCCTGCTTTGCAGTGAGGAGGGTCCCTGCTGAAAGCCAGGGCCATGGCATGCTGCTGACGGCCACCCTGGGACAGGAGGTGCCCTCTGGGCACAGTGCAGCAGCGAGGTGCTGTGCTAAGTGTATTTTTCCACTAATAGAGCTGTGCTGGCATGGCACAGGCATCCGCCTGTGCTCCCTGTTCATCCTGAACGACAGGAACAAGATGCCCAAAATGTGGCTTTCACAAAGGGCAGCACCTTGGGCTTTGCTCTCTGAGCTCGTTTGACATTTTCACACATGTTTTGTAGGGCTTCTCTGACTTCCGCCGCTTGCTCTTCTGTCCTCTAATTAACTAATGAGACATATGACGAAGCCATGACATGCACAAGAAATGACAGGGCCACCGAGAGCTTCAGTGCGGGCATTCCCCTCAGGCACCCTGCAAAGCAGCAGGCAGCAGGCGCGGGGCAAGCTTGCAGAGATAACGTGCTAATATACATTGAAATATGAGCACTTTTAAAGTGAGAACAACACATGCCTCGAAAGAGACTCAAAGCTCTGTAACCCCAGGGTGCTCCTGCCTCCCCGAGCGCCAGGTGCTGCAAGACATTGGCAGGAGGGGTGGGAGAAGATTGCTGGCTTCTCTGGGAGTCTGCCTCTGTTCCAGGCAGCGTAACACGTACTTTTTTAAAGGTGCCATAGAGTTATCATGAGTGCTCGTACCTCGAGGATGTGGGCTAAAACTCCTTTGGAATGTTCCAGGCTTTGAGCTAATAAAGCTATTACACGTAAATTAAGTTATAGGTATCTAAAGTTAATCTGTTTTTCACTGCCTTTTGTTTATGACACTAAATACAATGGTGCATAATGATAATTAAAGATTGGCTGACGAGCAGGAAATCAATCCATGTCTCCTGGGCAGTCACTGAGTATCAGTCATTTAAAAAAAATCTGTTGTTTTTTTATAAACGTGCAATTATTGTCTTACTAAAACTGAATTAACAAATTCAGCTGATCTTTGCCTGTATGTAAAGCAGCTCTGGTGGGTGGCAGCGATTTCTACAGGCTCCCGCTTGGGCTTCTCTCTGGAAGGGGTCCGGGGCACCAGCACAGCCCTGCTTCGGAGCAGCCGGTGCTCCTTGCCACGGTAACCCCTTTCCCCCTGCCAGCCCCGGATTGCGCTTTTCTCAGGCAGCCTCTGAGTTGTAGCTGCTGTCCCTCACAAACCCATGCCCTGGGTGCAGAACCCAGCTGTCCCATGAAAGCCTGCCTGCACCCTAAAAAAAAAAATGCAGAAAATGCAGAATAGCCTCTTCAGAGTGAAGCTTTCTGTATTGATCTCGTGGAAGAGGACAAATTAGGCAGACAGAGGGCTATCCCAGGAGCTGCCTGTCTGAATGTTTCGTTTCACGATGAACCAAGTGAGCCAATGCCCCGGTATCACTCGCGCTGCTCCGGCAGCCCCTGCCCGGCACGGCGGGGCAGAGGCAGCTCCAGGCGGAGGTGGCTACGGCACGGACACCCCGGCACTGCTCCGGCAGCAGACGGACTGACTGAGGGGCTGTGGGAAATCTCCTCCCACGGACTCAAACTTCCCACATTGGGTTTAAAATCTATTTCATAATTTCTTCAGCGGTCTCAAACTGCTGAGACCTGATGAATCTGCGGGGGCGGGAAGTGCGGTCAGGGCCAGGCTTGTTCACAGGTCACTGAGCAATGATAACGAGTTTGTGGCTGCTCGTGGCACGTCCCTGCGGGCTGCGATCGCAGCCCTACAAGCCTGGCGTGGCCAATCTGTCACAGAACCAGAGCCAAGAAACTGGCGTACGGACTGTCCTTCACCCTCCAAAACCTGACATGCGCATCCCTGCCAGCAATTCTGCCTCCGTATCCCATTCCTCCTTTGCTGCTACCTCTGTACCCCCAGCTGACATCCTCATCCAGCTCTTCCCAGCACACCGAGCAACACTCCCACCCACGAAGAGCAGCTGAAGGATGCTGGCTGCCTGCCCCGAGAGAGACCCGGGCTGGCTCCCGGCGCTGGGCTCCCACGCAGCCGCAGTTGCACGCTCAGGTGCACCTACTGTACCCAGACTTACGTTCCTCCTTGGCTGTCTGAATGTGCCTGTGGCTGATGTTTTCTTCATGTCAGCACTTATTTCTGTTCTTCTAAAAATATGAAGCAGCTTTAGCCATCTTTGTAAGCACGAAGCAGGCACTGGTACCCAGGTGTCCCTCTTGTCGCTTCCCCTGGTGCTTTTTCGTCCTCCCTTGTAAATGGCTTCCCTTGTTGTACCTTGTCTTACATGAGATTGTAAAAGCTTCAGGATGGGGGCCGAGTTTTGCAGTATAAACACATCATCTTGCCTAACTAAAGGCAGCCAGAAAAGGGTGATGTTTATTAACCAGCGGAACTGAACATTAAACACGTTTCTTGATATATGGGAGCAGTACCAAAACCGGCAAGTGCGATGCCAATGTTAACTGCAAAATTCAGCCGGTTTTGGAGAGAAGTTCTCTCTCCTCCCCTTAAAAAGCTCCCTCAGCACATATATGATACAACTCTTGCCAAGGTGCACTTTATGCATAAGAAAATAAAAAGGGTCTGGCAACCTGGACTTGCAGTAACAGATTAAAGAAACTCAATCTATTTTCTTTGAAAAAGAGAAGACAGATGGGTAACTTGATTACAGACTATAAATGCCACCTTAGAAGAAGCTCTGTGATGATAAGGTCTTCAACTGAGCAGCAGAAGACACAGGCAGATCCAGAGCCTGGAAACTGAAATTAGACAAATTTGGAATAGGAAGCAGAGTAAGAAATAGCAGGACAGCATGCACAGGGATGGAGTAATTCACTGCTACTTGCAGGCTTTGAAAATCAGGACTGGATGTCTTTCTAAAAGTCTAAACCAGGAGATCTAGGGCAAATAGGAGAACATGTGTTAGTGTCCTGAGGAGCCCAGAATGATAATTTTCAGAATTAATGTTGATTAAAAGCTTGAATAATGAAGAAAGATTTGGGATTTTAAAAGGTACAAGAGGGGAAATAGCGGAGGCTGTTATCCAGCGGTTGCTGGAGCACCACCTGCTTTCAAGACATTTCAAAACTCCAGCCTGCAGCAGGGAAACACCGTGGATCAGTCACAGTGAGGCACAGTCCGCACATGCCACGGCCGCAGGAGATCAGAGCCTGGCAGCCTGAAGGACATCTCCTGAAGAGGCTGCACCTTTTTTCGGGCTGCAGTTCAGTCCCTGCCACTTCCATATCCACAACAAAGCCCATCTCTATCAATATTAGCACACAAATATGCATAAATTACAGCATGCTTCCCAGCTGGCCCTTGCTTGCGTACAGTGGGAGGCCAGGCAGGGACGCAGAGCTCCTCCAAGCAAGCTCCTGCCATCAGGAACTGCCGGCTGCTCTTCAGGGGCAAGGACACAAGCGTCTGGGCTCGGTGGGAGCAGAGGAGCTGCCCGAGCCTCCCTGGATGTCTTTTGAGGTCCAGAAGGGTAATTTAAGTGTTTACACAATCCCAGTGTCAGAAGCTGATAATGATTATCGTTTACTGCAGTCTAATTGTATGAGAAACAACGCATAAACAGTTACCCTGGATATGTCTTGACTCAAGGTGTCCCTTAGCCAACTAAATGCAGCTTAATTAACGCTTCTTAGAAGAGAAAGGGACAAGGCTGGCTGCTTGCCACATTCCCAAGTGAGTTGAGTGTTGGCTCATCTCTGCGTCTACAGGCCGCTGTGGACTGAGATCAGCCGACTCCTCTCACTGCAAGAAGCCCAAGGTGATGAGGTGGTCACCTACAGCTCTGTCCCCTGTCATTCACCGGTGCTGCCTCTCCTAGACAGACATCCACACCCAGACGCAGGGTGACACTGAGGGCAGCTACCTGTAGGCTTCTGGAAGTGGCTTGTGCTGCATCTTTCCCCCACTGAAGCGCCACTGGAGAGCTGACCACGGGATCCTCCATCCTGAACGACAGCTGCAAAGCATCTCCCCACTAAGGACGTTCCATCTTGCGCTTAATTGCAGGCCAGCATCTCTCTCCATGTACCGTTCCCTCCCCCTCTTCTGCTGCCTGCGAGCAAGATGGGACAGAGAAGGAACATTATCTGCTCCAAGCCCAGAGCGAGTGGGCTACCAGTGAGCTGAGCAACTCAGTGCACGCCTGCCGGGCAGCTCCCTGCGACGACAGGTACAGATGGGCTTTGCTCTGGGCCTGGAGAAGGGTTGTCCAGGAAGGGCTGTGGTGGCAGGTAGATGGACACCAGGTCAATGCTTCAAATCCCCACAGCTCCCAGGAGTGAAGAGTGACACCAGTTCCCTTTCTCTGCTGCCTTCATCCTCTTCCTCTCACACAGATACTGGACAGCGCTACTCTGCATGACAGCCTAGCTGCGAACTTTTTGGAAAGTGACACCCAAAACAAGGCAGGGAAGCCAGATGTAGGGAGAAGAGCCGGGCTGCCAGGGGACAGAGAGGATCTCCAGGAAAGCCTGGTGCCTGGGGAGGGGAGGAAAGGCACTGTTTACACTAGCAGCTGGCCCAGTGACTCGCCTTTGTCCTGGTCATGGTTCATGTTTATTTTTTGCATCAGCCAAGGCCTCTCACCCTTGTTTGGAGGCAAGGGAAAGGAAAAGGCTCATTTCCCTCAGTCACACAGGAATGGCAGCTGTGGTTTGGCAGGGGATGGGTTGAGGATGCCTGTGTGTCTGTGAGGCTGCTCAAGGTAATGGCCTTTAGCCTGGAGAGCAGGAAATATTAATGAGCCATTAATTATTCCTGAGCTGCTCTCTCTCTCACATACACCCGCTGCACATATGCGCTCACACAGGTCTGGGTGAGGGGATGTTGGCAACATCTCAGCCATCCAGAAAGTTGCAGTTCTCTTTGCCATTTTCTCTCTTCCCTGTGGTCCAAACCTCCCAGACCCCCCTCCCGACATTTCCAATGTATTCACCTGCCATCTGAGCATCTTCACCTTCTTGTCCTTTGCAGAGAAGCTATGAATGCTTCCCCTTCCCTGTAGTTCAGGCAGTGCAATCCCCTTGGAGAAACACAATGTCCAGGGAACAAGTATTTACACCACTGTGTAAATTTGCTTTGGACACTTGTTCCAGAATGCCAGGAGGCTGGTGAGGGGTCAGAGCAGTGCTGCCCAAGTCAGGCAGTGCTTCACCCTGCTCTTAGCTGCTGGTACCCAGCCCTGCAACCTCTGAACCTCCTGTAGCCGTGGGAAAAGCCAGATACTGGCCATTTCAGGTTGCCAAATCAAGCAAATCCAGGCCCCCACGGTAGCACACGCGGCAGACAGGTGACGGGGGAATAGGAAACGGCACCTGCAGCTTCCTTGGTGCCTTGCCTGAAGCTTGCCAAAGGTGCACTAGCAGCTACCCTGTGGCTCATTAGGATGCTCAAGCAATAAAGGCAATACCTGAGACTGTAGAGGCTGGCAGGGACTGGTACTTCCAGGCAGCGCTGAAGGACCTGGAGCAGGAGGCAAGCAGGGAAACATGGGTTTGTGCCATGTGCTGGGCCAGCACAAGCTTGCTGTGGCAAGCACCAGGCACAGGCAGAGAGACCGTCTTAGCCTGGCACCCGCGGCCAAGCAAACAGGTTCTGCCCCTCAGCAGGGCTTAGCGAGTGGGTCCAGAGCCACGTGCACGTAGTCATGTCATCCTGAGAGCAGAGCTGGCTAAAAGCATGGAGTGCCCACAGCCATGCCGTGCTGCTTCCCTGTTTCTTAGGCTGAAGCACTAACGGGGTTCAGAGACAAGCTGGCTCCTGCAGGCACAGGCAGAGCCAAGAAGTCCAGCAAGGCAAACAGAAGACAAATGGCACCCAGAAACAACAGGCACAGCAGCACACCAGCTTCCAGGCCCCAAGGCTTTCGACACGAGAAGGCATTCTTCAGAGTACAACGGGGAGAGAGCCGAACTGCAGCAAGGCTGGCCGGGAGAGGCTCGTGAAGCTAGAGCAGCAGCATTACAAGCAGAAATGGGCAAAGGCTGCATGTGCATAGGCTGCTAGCAGCTCTGGAAGATCCCTCAACATCCCACCCACAGAAGTGACAGGTAGGCATGGGAAAGGCTTTGTGTCTGCTAGAAATCAGCATTGGTGAGCAGCATCTTATCAACAGTTGTGATCCAGGAAAACAACATCCAGTTGTGAGCCTGGAAAACAACAGATTTGTTTATGGCTGAAGTTCACAAAGCACCTGTCCTGTAAGATAACTCAGCCTTCAGAGCTATGCTTTTTCGCTACAGAATGGGAAGAGGGAGCTTGCCTGAGAAAGGGCACCTAGGGACAGGCTTGTGGGCAACTGAAACAGGCTCAGCAATATGCCACAGTCCAGCAGAGGAAATGAGAGAAAAAAAGCAAAACACATCCAAGAGAATATGCAGAGATAAAAAGCAGAAGAGAAAGATAACCGCAAAGAAAGGTCTGTGGGTGGTGCTGAGAAAAACATGACAATGGAAAATGACATGCATATAGTTCCTGTACAGTCACCATGGCAAGAGAAACTGTTATCCTAAAGCTTGCAAAGCAGAAAAGCAAGGGAAAGAGCCACCCTGTCAAAGCCTTGGCTGAAGGTTTGTGTTATGGCCACGGGTGACACCGCAGGTAGTGCAAATTTGCAGAGAAATGAGCGCCCATACTAGCTCAGTCAAAGCAAGGCACCTGCATGCAGATCAACCTCAAACTCAGTGTCAAAATGGCATCAAAATGCCACCAGGACATCAGGGGATTCGTGAGTGGATAGAAACGCCTTCAGTCCTCTGGAAGCGGAGATGGCACAGCCCAAGCAGGCAAAGCCTCGCTGAAGTGTCTACGCTGGCACAACCACAGCAGGAGCTGCAGGGTGGAAGTTCCCACAACACCATGGGAAGCAATGAAGTCAGAGACTTCGGTTACTGTAGGCAATACCACCAGCTTACAAACCCGGTGCCACCAAACCTCAGAGAAAGTCTTTGTGTATTACAGGCAGAAGAAAAACACAAGGAAGTCCCAAATGCAAGTGACGTGCTGTGACATGCCTCTACTAACAGAGTAAAGTACCTAAGATGAATTTCCAGGAGGAGTCGTCTTACAGAAATGGTGCAAATAAAAAGAAAGGAATGATTCATGCAGCACAGAATCTGCCCAGGGAAGATGTACTGCACTGGAAGTAAAAATACGGGAGGGAGAGAATTAAATTGGAAGAGAAGCCCCTCCACCAACAAGGCAGAGCCCATCATGCCTTCTTAGTCCTTCATGTGACTTTTTCCTTCTCCATCAGCCAGATGTAGACAGTCACAAACCTCAGTTAAAATGCAAGCGGAAGAACAGGACTGCCAGCAGCATTCCAGGCTGGCAGGACAATGTCACAGCAGATGACATGCTGGGGCAAGGCACTGAAACACCACCCACTACAGCCCTGGCTTAGGTGTTCAAGGAGAGGCAGAAGCAGGTTTCAGCTTGGACAAAATCAAGACGAAATTTTCAGCAACTGTGGCACTATCGAAGGGACACCTGCTGACTTCCAAAGGCAACAGCCTTCCTGCCAAAAAGCAAATGCAAATCACCAGATGTCCTTTCAGAGACTATAACTATTTGTAAAGTATCTAATAGACACTCTTTCCTAAGTGTCTCTTTATGCATTGTATCCTCACGCATGAAAATACAACAGAGAAGCAGGATCAAGAGATTTCCAAGTCTGAGGTGAATACTGAGAACACAAAGGGACATGGCATCAAAAAAGTAGTGGTGTGCCAGTTTTCAAGGCAGGTTTGGGAAGAATTTGAGAACAAACCGTAATGCTAGTGCTCATGTCTACTAGTTTATCAAGACAGCGTCAAGGAGATTTAAGAAGAAAAGATGTCAATCCCAGACAAAGGTACTTGAAGGAGGAGTTCAGCAGGACACAGAAGGAAAGACCAACAGAAGCCAGAACAGACTCACAAACCCTACTTTGCAGAAGCAGCCAGGTACAAAGCAGGCCCTGTCATCCCCAAAGACGGGAGCTCCTGGAGTATCAAAAACTTCCAAAATAGACATAAGATGATGCAGACACAGAGGACAGAGAGATGACTCGGAAGGCAATGACACTTCTGCCGAGTTTGGCTGCCCAGAGATACACAGCATCCCTGCAGGTGCCTTGCTCCAGTGTGGCCTGCCCCAAGTGTAGCCATCCCCAGAGCACACAGCTTATTCTTCTGTCAGATCATGAGATGGACAAGATGGGAAAGCCCAGCTGATGGGTTAGGGAAGTCTGGGAGAAACTTCAGAAGAACACAAGCCTGACACATGAGAGTCATACAGGAACTTCTGCAAATCCTTCCCAATGCACTGGAGCAAGGTTTTTTTTAACCTGATTAATATTGTACTAATACTTTGGGATCAAGCATGGCTTAAATCTTGGACAGCAGCAAGAAAAAGTCATGCTGCAATTCAAAAGCCAGCTGCAAGGAAGGTGTCCCAGACAGAATTAAACCTTAGAGTCAGAACATAAATGGTGCAGCCGTTGCTCCCTACGCACTGATGTACGTTAATGCATTCTTCTGTGGCCCCAATACCACTGCCAGAGCAGGTGCAAAAGAAAGAAAAAACCCAAACTAAAACAGCAAAATAAAACAACCACCCATAACCAGTGCACAAAGGGAATTTGGTTATGTAAGAATTTATTCTTCCTTTCTCAAAAATTGTCTGGTGCTCAGGCGCTCATTTCTTCGTATTCATCCCAATTCCTGGACTGTATCCCAACAGCTTTCATGGCAGACAAATACAGAGTCTTTTTTTTTTTTTCCCCTCTCCTGTAGTGTGACAGGAATTGTTGGCACTTGTGCTGTTTCCTACACCCGCCTCCAGTGCTGCAGTGAGGGGGGCCTCTTGCTGCCAGGTTTCCTGCCTGCATTTCCCCTCTCAGAGGAGCCGTAGCTGTTGGGACAGCATGTAGGAGCTGGGGAGCTATAAGCAGCTTAGCTGGGACCCTTAGCACACCCTGGCACCATCATGTTTGTCTGCAGAGCTGGGAGAAGATGGGAACATGGAGATCTTTGCCCATGAACTGGTACCCAGGAGACCCAGTTGCCCTTCCACGTGTCCCTGTCACTAGCACACATAGTTTCTACCAGCTGTACGCTTGGAAAGGATAGTGTTTTCTGCACCATGTTTACCAGTTCACTCTCTCTGTCCTCTCCAGTCCCAGAGGGATGTTTTCCCTGGCAAAGCCCAGCACAGCATCCAGCACTGGTCTCCTCTCAGTCCTGCTGAATGCAAAGTGCCCATAAGAGCAGAAAGCGACTCTGGAGATCAGTGCAGGTAAGTCCTGGGGATATCTGGGTGCCCCGTGGCCGGTGACAGCAGAGATGACAGCTCCAGGGCTGACCCATGCCTGATGCCATCTCAGCACAAGAAGTATTCAATCTCAGCTGGGATTTTTTTTTTTTTTCCACATCTGGCCTCACTATTCCCTGTCCACAGTCATTGGTCACTTCCCAGCTGCCCTGTCCTTCTTCTCATTTTGGTTTTGCTTCTCCCCTCCCCCAGGGGCATGGCAAGCTCTCAGGGCAGGGACACCAGCAGTGCAGACATAGCCCCCCCACCTCAGCACACACAGACAGGCTGCATAGCGCTGCTGCCCACCTTACCGTAGTGCAGAGAAGGGAAGGTTTATTTAAGCACATGCAGTTACAGTTAGTAACTCTTGGCTGTTGCTCAGCCTCCCAGCATCAACCTCCGATATGCCTTCTGGCATACATATTTATGATCCCAATTATCACCGAACAAAAATCCAGGTTGCTGCGAAAATAAATGATTTTTAATCTAAATTGCCCAGTTTATATACTTCACCAACCTCTGCTTAGCAGAACAGCTGGTGTTTACCAACTTCTCATTACTGTTCCAAGCAACACAAGAAGATGCTAGCTAGAAAGGACCAGCCACCTCTGAGATAAGATGAGCTCAGGTTTACCTCTGCCTCAGACTCTCCGCTCCTCCACGCCACTTATGAGCCTCCAGCAGAGGCAGGCTGTGCTGGAGACCAGCCTCCGCCAAAGTCCAAGGTTGACAGAGATGGATAAACAATGTGATGGACACCAGCTACAAAACCTGGGCACTGAGCTCCAGAACAGCTGTGCACAGGCCGTGTGCTTTTTAGCAGGGGTGGTGCAGCAGCGTCAGCTGTGGCTGATGACTCCGGTTAAGGGGAGGCCCAGGTGCAGGTCCTTGGGATGGGAGCGGCGGCTCCCACCCACACCCGGGATCTGCGCAGCACACCCCCAAAATTCAGACTTCCCTCCCAAGCAGCATGTACTTTCCCTGCCCAACAGCCAGGCTTTGACGGTACTCAGAGAGGGTTTCTATCCCTTGTTTAACCCATGGGATCCGAGGCATGGAGTGGAAAAAGGCTGGGTTTGAACTGGCTGGTGCAGATGAGAATAGGAAGGTTTCTCCATCCAGCCCAGCCTCCGTCCAGCACAGGCGCAGTGAAGATTTGCAGCACTGCACAGTGAAGGAATGATGAAAGATGTCTGCTGATAATAATTATTATTGTTGGGTGTTGTATTTCTGCAGGAAAGAGTATTTTCCGTGTAAACCCAAATAAATATAGCTATCTCTACACCTCTGTCCATACCTGTATTTACAGTTATCAGCGTTTCCTTTTTCCTAACACCTCGGGAAGCTCACACCGGAGCCAAGATGATCCAAGAATTATTCTTGTCATGGTATTTCCACTGCCCATGAATGAGCATATGTTAAAGAAATCCAATCCCTCTTTATTCCAGTCCTTAAATGGCCCCCTGAGGCATTAAACAAAAATGGGGTCAGAGTGCCAGTGTTGGCTCTTAGGCGGACTTCTGTCAGGACTGCTAGCGCTGGTGCCCGGAGGGTTGCACTGGTGAAGGACTGGAGCGAGACGGGTCGGCATCAGCTCCAGACACTGGCATGCAGACGCACCAAAGCCAAAGCAAGGAGGTTCCTCCAGCACCCTTCGCCCTTTGGAAGTGCTGGAAAGGAAGGTGCTGCTTTTAGCAGCCGTGTGAAGGCATGTGCTCCTGCACATGGTCCCCACCAGTCCTATTTCCAGCTTGGCTGGCTGAGGACCGAAGGAAGGAAAAGTCCTGGGACTGGACATGGAGCAGGCAGTCACATGCGGCTCAGAAATAAGTCACAAGCCACAGCAAGATAACAACACCTGGCATAAGAGGAGACTTGATCCATCCTTTCCCTTTCCTCTATTTCTTCCTCTGTCTGTTTGGGCTGACATCAGTGCTGGTGAAGGAGGGCTCGACACTGGAGGCCAATGCCTACCATAGGATAAATACCTCCTGTGTTTCTACAGTCCTGCTCTTCCAGCCTTCTCTTGGAACACCATCACAGCTCCAGCCAGGCTCTGCACCCTGCCGCACCTTGGGTGCGTACCCCTTACGTGGTCCCTGTGCTTCCTCCCTACCTACACACAGCTCCCTGCTGTGTCTAACAGACAGACAGCTCCCTGTCGTCATGCCCTGGGAATGATGGACAATATCGCCCCGACCCAGGAAGGGGTGGAGGACGATAACCCCCAGCCTGGCTGCCCCAGGACCTGAGCCATCACCTGGTGACCTCCTCTGGCACAAAGTCCCCAGAGCGTGTTTCTCTGCCTATGAAACTGCGCCGGTGGCGGGAAGGACATGGTATCCTCACCCTCCTTTGGGCACTGGCCTAGGAGCTGGTACGCATGACTGACCACTCTAAGTTTCACTTTATTTCCATGTATTATTATGGAGCTTAGTTAGCCCTGCCCACCCTGACCTCTCATCCCACTAGGAAAACAGCCCAGCTTTGTCAGAGCGTGTGGGAGCAGGCGAGCGGATGAGGGACAGGGGAAATGATGCTTTATGGGACGTTCCCAAAGGCACCACAAATTTGTTTGCTGTGATTTGAAGAGGACATATTTGGTTAAAAGCTATGGGCCAGATCCACAGTCCCTGCAAATCAGAACATCTCTGTTTAACTTCATGAAGCTTAGCTGATTTAGACCAGCTGAGACACTGACCCTCTATGTTTAAACAAAGCCCATTTTTTCTCACTGGTTCTAGGCAGAACAGCCTCAGGTTTAGCTCTGGAAGGGATATTTTAGTGGGGATACCCTCTGCATGATTCATCCTCCACTGGGCTTAACTTTGACAAGAACCGCAACAGCCCCTGGCCGCTGGTGTGGGTCTGGGGGCTCTGCCACAGATAGAGGCACAGCCACCCACAGTCTGGCCCCCAAGTGCAGAGCCCAGCCAGCAGCACGGCACCAGCTGCTACAACCACTGGTAACAACAGCCCCGCCGGGATGCCTGGGCATCAGCCTCGTGGTGACCTTGGGCCTCCTCTCAGGGACCCAAAGGGCACTGCTGAGGACCAGACAGTCTGGGTGCAGCAGCTGCTGCAAGCAAGCTACCGTGGGGCTGGGCAGCATCCCTCAGCGAGGTGCTGGGGATGGCAGGAGAGATGGGTGGAGATCCTGGTGCCAGGGCAGGGCAATTCTGCACCACACAGACTCTCAGGTCTTCCAGAGCTGTCAAAGCTTCCCTCTCTCCCCTCCCCTCGATAGCGTGATATCTAGTCATTGATCTGCCTTCTGGTACAAAGATGTGAGACTGTGCTTTTCCCCATGTATGAAAAACTGGTGAAAAGATCCTGCCCTAGCACTGTGAGCATCAGCCGCCAGAACTGAGAACAGGCAGCCCTGTAGAGTGAGGCAGGAGGGTTTTGGGGACTGGTTCTCCCCTGAGCTTGCTATATTTCAAACGGGATAAAGATTTACCTCCTCTGAGCTCAGGGCTGAGGCTCCCCTAATGGCATCGCAGGAACGCTCGGTAAACAAGCAGTAAACTATTCATTGCCCCGATGATAGATGCCTCACAGGGATTAGAAGGGGAAAATAAACTCAGCGTTTGCAAAGAGCAGCGAGGAAATAAATGTTCTGCATTTAGCATTTCCAAGCAGTGGAGCACGTCAGGGAGGTGGAAGGACTTGGAACAGGGTCTCCCTGTGAAGCTCCAGTGGGGTGTCTGGCCACTGGTTGTCAAAGCAAAGAGCTGAGCTGGAAAAACCGATCATTCTTCACTCTACACCAGTCCAGACTGAAAAATGAGGTCTGTATTAGCCGGGAAGCAGCATTCGCCCATGTGAGGCTGCAAACATGGGCATTTATTGCTCTCTGGTGGCGAGACAGGCTGTGGAGGAGAGCTGCGTGCTGCTCCTGTGCTGGGCAGCAGCTCCTAGAAGCCTCCTCGGTGCCTCCTGCTCGCTCTGCAGAGGAGTTTTTGCTTCTCCTCCAGCCATGTAGCTCAGGGCACTCGAAGGCAGTTTGCTGCCTGCCGGGCAGCCGGCTTCTCTTTGGGCTGCCAACGGCCCATGCAAAGGCAATACAGCTGCCTCCCCCTGCCAAAAGTCCCCCTGTCAGCACCCCTGCCCAGGGGCCCAGATGTGTGCCACAGCGCAGGCCAGCATGCCCAGTCTCACTGTCTGCTCCCCGGCACTCCTGCATCCCACGGGGCTCTGCAGCCTAGAGAAGAGAGGCTGGGGAGGGTGCTGGGCTGCAAAGCCTGGGCCGGGTCGGGTCTTACGGTTCTTTTCCCATGCAGGACCCATAACGTTCTCATGCTTTAGATGCTGAAAGTGCACGGGCTGTGGAGCAGAAGAGGCCACCCTGGCTGCTCCAGTGCGAGAGCTGAGGCTGAACAGCAGGGCTGGGGTGAGGGTGGGCTCTGCCTCCCCCTGAGCAGCCGCTCACCTGCATATGGGACTCGTCCCCAGGCGAGGCTTGACCAGCCCTTTTCATTTCTCCTCCTTTCCCTAATTCTGCCTCTCACTGCCAAAAGCTTTGGTGGTGCTTTGCACCAAAGAGGCCCCGGGCTCTGCAGAGGTATGGGTCACAGACCTCCGCAGAGCAGATAGGACAGAAATTAGGTAGGAATAAATAAAGGAGTTGCTATTCAAGTTAAACCACATTTGGGTCAGGCTGAGCTGCCCCATGGGACCTGAGGTGTGTGGGGCAGCTGGGGGGGACAGGCAGGCACATGGCAGCAGTCTCCTGTGCCCGTCCCGGGCAGGGAAAGCACACTCCTGAAATGCCATCTGTCATTCAGCCTTGCTGCACCGCATGCTCCAGCAGCGCTGCCAGGGCCTCATCCTGCCCAGATGCCCAGCCTCGATGTGCCGTCTGGGCTGCGGTGCACAGCCCTGCTCCCAAAAACTGAGGGCAGGGTCCCAAGTGCTTGGTCCCTTGCCTGTTGGGGACAAGAAGACCAAATGCTGCCAGCTCCAAAGGTTGCAGCGCAGGACCTCCACTGGGCTGGTTGTTCCAGAGAGCACGTGGACCCATGCCAGCGGCGTGGCACGACGCTGCTTGATGGCTCGCACTGGAGTCCCCGGGGGTGGCGGGCTGGTCAGACGATGTGGCCGCCTTCGCTCAGCCACCTGGGCCGGTATGTGGCACAGCCTGGTGTGCCCTCGGGCCCCCATGGGGCACCGGGGATGTCGCCCAGCTTGGCGCAAATGAGGCCTTGCAGCTCCTGGTCTCCCAGCTCGGTCGCAGCGGCGAGGGCCAGGAGGAAGTAGGCTGCTGCATCCTGTTCATCCTAACCGTAAAGGACAGGGCAGGCATTAGAAAGTAGTTTAATTGAAGGTCACAGGGTATAAGGGAGCTGGAGCAGAGACTGGTGGTTCCAGGCAGAACCCAGTGACACCTGACTTCATTGAAATGGGCTCTATATAGTTCTAGCTAAGTGCCAGCACTTCTTTCCTAATTGCCTTTCCGCCTTCAAAACCTGGCTGTGCCAGCATTGTGTGCATTTATTCTAAAGCTGCAGATAGGATGGAGAGTCACAAGGTGCAGCTGTCTACACGTGTGGCTGCTCTGCCAGCAGGCGTGATACTCCACCCCCAGCTCTCTGTCAAGACCAGAGTGCTCAACACAGCATCACGGAAAGGTTTCCTACCTTCAGTTTGTGCAGGGTCAGGTTGCCAAGGTGGCAATACACCTTGGAGTAGTACAGGGCCTCTTCAGAGCACTGCAGCAAGGGGGGGCGCAAGGCAAGCGTCTTCAGGTAGCAATCTTCTGCCATCTCGTACATATGCAGAAAATAGTAGACTGTGGCCAGGCGGTGGAATGCAACCAGCTCTTGCAACGGATCTCCTGGAAAAGAGTTGCTGATACAGTCAGCCTGCAGCATGTTCACAATACGTCTCCAGCCTGGCATGCTGAGCTGCCTGGGGATGCTTTTGCTCAACAGCCTGGGGGCACAGGTATCTTCATAAGGAGACACTGGGTTTGAAGATGGTTCAGAGAAAACAGAGCCATGGGCAGGGCTGCTGATACCAAGGCTGGGCAGTTTGCCTAAGGAGTATATCATTCAACCAGGGGATGTCTTGGGTGCTGGAAAGGGCTATTCCAAGACTGGTTCCATCTCAGACATTTGTGCTGGCATTTTGCCCATTCAAACTATTTTTGTAATGGGAAGGGATGAGTTTATCAGAAGAGCCAGGGCAGAGAGGAACTGTTCAGTCCTGTGCCTTCATCAGGCTTCCCGTGCTCCAGTGTAGCAATAACCCTCCGCTCAGCCAGTCCCACCACCACCACGGCAGAGCACTCCCATGTGGCTGTCACGCAGCTTAAAAAGGGAAGTCGCCTTAAAAAGATGTTACCACTTAGGATAAGAATAGGTCCAGCAGTCTTATGAAAGCAGGAAATCCCCTTTTCACATGCACACTGTTCTCATCCATAAAGACAACCCCATCTGCAGGAGCCCATAACTCCCCATACCCTGCAGGTTTGCATCACTCACCGACCCTGATGCTCAGCCTGGCTGCCAGCGTGGCAAACTCCAGCGCCTTCTCATAGCCCTGCAGCCCGATCTGCAGCTCTGCCAGCTTATTGAACAGCCGTAGCTCTGTCTTAATGGCCTTTAGTTTCCTGGCCAAGGGCACAGCACCTCCCTGAGGAGAGAGAACAGTGAATCCACGCTGTTGCAGGAGGTATCAGTACAGCACTGCCCACGGAGGGGTGATAGAGCAGCAGGAGATGGACCAACTAATTGGCATGGCAGGCAGATGATGGGGTGGTTGAGTGCTGCAGGTTCAGGTTCTAGCCCCTTCTTTCCCTTGAAAATGTTTCATATCCCAGAGCGTGGTTCTCAAAACCTGAGCCTCACATCTCTGTCCTTTCTTAGGTGCCTGAAATTCTGACCCTGAGCATGTCCCCAGGAGCGACAAGCTCACACCTAACACTGCCAGGATTTGTAATGTAAGGACCCTGTTTCCACCTCCCAAATGATCTCTGGGATGAGGTGCAGCTTCTGCAAAATACGTCTGTGCTCCAGGCTTCCCCCCTGCAGCAATGTTTGCACTCTGGCACACTCAGAACCACGTTCTCCCTCTCCACCCTCCATCCCTCCAGCCTGGCCATGCAGTGCTGTTGCCAGCCCCGGGGCAAAGCTCCCCGTGGCCATCGCCTTATGGGGGCACAAGGACAGAAATGCTTGGAGAGATCAGTACCCTGTAAAACTCCACTGCTCGATCTCTGTTTCTGTTGCCATTAAAAAAGGTATCACCTGCTTTTTCATAAAGATCCATGGCCAAAGAGAAGTTCTCCCATTTTAGAGCAGTCTGAATGGCTGCCTAGAAGGAAAAGGAACCAGAGTGAGACTTGGAAAGAGACAGCTGCACATAGACATTGGTGTGATTAAATAAAACCAAGTCATTGTAAATGTAAGCCCCAGTGCTCCAAACAGCATGGAAACAGGCTGGCCAGCAGGTGTATGGGACTGTTGTGCTGCATTTGCAAGTGAGGTGTGTAAGGATGGAACCAGGAGCCAGATAACCCATCCCTGTGCAGGGTCAGTGCAGCAAACTGATCAGCTGGGATATGCAACGGCATCAGGATTTAGAGTCGTGACAGTGCAGCCAGCAGCTGTCCTGGCCCTGGTCTGTCATTGGAGTGATGGAGCCAACGTGAAGATTGACGAGAGGAATGGACAGCTTACACAGAGAAAGGGCAGAGCCAGCAAGAGGCAGGGTAGGTATGCTAACTTCTGGGAAGAACAGTTATTTGTGCCAATTATGCACTTGGCCCTGGTGCCACCTTCCAGCCAGAACATACTGTTCCTTACACCATGACAATTTATCATTGCCAGTGACCTTGCCTGGGAAGGGGCCCCTCAGGGACTCAGACCTGCTGAGATCTGGTGTCAACTGACCCTTCTTAATGGGAAGTCACCCCTCCCTGAGCCCCTGCTTCCCTGCTGAAACCATGAGCCAGGGAGGCAATGATGGCTCTTTGGCATGGGCCTCAGATCTCCCTTGTGAAGACTTGGAAGCAGGCTGACGCCATAGCCATCTACTCATTTCAGCCACGTCACTGAGCAGCCAACCCGTACCAGTAACTCCCTGCCTCTACCAACCTGATTTAGGGGTAGGCTTGTATGGCCGATGGGAAAGGTTCCTCTCCTTGTTCCCACCACTGTGTACCTCAGTCACCCAGCCCCACCAGTTCAGAAGTGCTTCTAGGTAACAGAGTGAGGATCCAAAACACATCCTCTTCGTGTGTCCAGGCTGGTGCTTTGCTGGATACCCCAGCTCAGTGCAACTCCAGCAGACCCAACCAACCTTCTGCTCTGCTTACTCTGAGCATGTGAAAGGATTTCCCATCTTTTAATAGAAGCTGCTCCCTGAATGAGGGACCCCTAAGATTTTATGAGCTGCTCTTCCACTTTTCAGTTCAGCTGATAAAATAATGCTAGACATGGAAAGAAGCCAGTAGTTTTCTACTCCAAGAAGTCTCCAAGCACTTCCCTGGCACCTTACCCCTTATCTATGTGTGTTGCAATGGGAACCAGTCACCAGGCAGCTCCACCTTCCTTTGGCACTCCTACATCACTTTCTTACTCAATAAATTCACTTACTTTCACCCAAGAATCCTCTAAACCCAGTGTATGGAAGGAATAATAGGGAAGTTAGCGCCAGATACTGCATGAGCGTAAGGCAACAGCTCCTCCTTCCAGCAGCAGGTTTACACTGCTCATAAGAACTTCCCCTTCCAGGTCTTCCAGCCCCAAAAGGCTCCTACCAAGGAGCTGCAATGGGAATGCAGCTAGCCAAGGTGGGAATGGGACTGTGCCAGCCACCTCCTCCATACCTGAAAGTACATTTCCACCAGCTCATCTTCCTGCATAAGATAGTAGAGCCTTCCTGCATGCAGCCAGGCCTCTGCTGCCTTCACAGTCTCCTCAAGGTCAATGAAGATCCTTAGACTCTGTTTGGTGCAGTCCAGCGACTGTCTCAAAGCCCTGTGATTGTAACAGGCAAAAAGCCATTACAGAGAAATCACAGGGCACCACCAGCAATCAGCTGCAAAGCCACCACACCTCCCCACTGGCAAATTTGTCTTCTCCTTCTACAGTTGCCAAAGGTTAGAGACAAACGGACAGCCACAGCTCTGAGCAATGTGTTCTGGCAAAACTGTGAAAGTCTCCGTGCTTTAGTGCATGTGTGTGCATCATCTGGCAACCTTGGACCACCCTGGGACCCCGTGCTCAGCACAGCCCCAAGGCAGCCTGCTCCCAGAGGGTCTGCTCCCCACCTCTGCTTGTTTCAGCTGATAAAGAGGGTTTTGTCCAGGTCATCTGCAAACCCTATTTGCCCCTCTACGCTAAGCCCTAAAGTCACTCCCAGCTACACATGGGAGCATAGGCAGGGAGTGCTTGCACCTTCATTTTCCAGACAGCATCTGGCACCCAAAACCACATCTCTGCCTATTTGTCCCTTGGTGCAGCCAAAGAGGCAGATCTGTGGCTACACGTGCAAGACCTTATAGCCTCTTTTCAAGCCCCTGGTCACTAGAGGACAAAGGGAGAAGCAGCAGGACAAGCCAGTGGGTTGGACACGCTGCCTGCAGAAGGCAGCTGTGGCAAAGGGAGCGCCAGGCAGTGCCCAGGGCATGTTTGTTTGCTTGGTGTCTCGCCTGCTGGACTCCAGCTGTCCTTCGAGTCCAGGGAATGGGGTGCTTTGTGATCGTAAATAGCACCGTTCACATGACAGGCGTCTGCTTCCTAAATACCTTCCCTCTGAACTCACTGTGACATAGCATGGGAAGGTTAACGTCCAAGTTAATCACAGCCCCTGCCCATTTGTCCTTCTGGGACATGGGAGCTAGCTCCCCACTATTTGACACATTTGCCTTCAAAGACTGAAGAAAGTCTGTGGTCTCTCCAAGCTTCTTTCTCTTCCCTCCAGCCTAATCTAATCAGTCACCTGCATGTGTCCAGCAGGAGAGTGAAAAGTGAGCTGATACGGGGCCTTAAGTACCTCCCTGGGGAAAATATTCCAGCAGAGATGGGAAGGGCAGACTCAGCAGCTGAAGGCTGAAGCCAGACTTATTGAAATAACAGATAAGAACCTATTTTTACTGGTGAATGGTGATTAATCACTGGAATAAGCCTCCAAAGGAAGTGATGAATTCCCTGTCGCTGGGTCCCCTCTGATCAAGGCTGGATGTCTCTCTGGAAAACTATGCTTGGCCAGACCCCAGTTCTGTCCCAGCTAACAGCCCGGCATTTGCCGGCTGTCGCGGCGCTTTGGTTGACATTGAACTGTTCCCCTCTTCACCACACAGCGACAGGTCACAAATCTCAGCAGCACATTAACTAGCAGCCTGCCGGCGGGGCAGCTGGAGCGACCACACACCTTCCCCACTTCTCTTGAGGGACACCCCAGGAAAGCCACTGCTCTTGCTTTGGGTGAGCGGGGACCCCACTCTAACAGCATCTAACAGCAACAGGTAAGACTTACTCAGATGTGCCCAAAGCCTGGTAGAGCTGGCTGAGGGTCTGCTGGACATTGCCTTCCAGCTTTCTGTCCTGCAGCCGTTGTGCCAAAGATACCCAGTGCTCATGGTAGGTAATGGAGGCCTGGAGACTGGGGGACACTTTGCTGTAGAAATGGCAGAGACACTCAGTGATGTGAAGCTGACCTGCATGGTACAGGGAAGGGAAAAGGACAGGTCAGGGGACTGCGTTAGGGACTGACAGGGTGCTGCACAGAGGTGAACACTGCCCTGGTTCCCGTCAGCAAAGCTGTACTCACTCCTCACATTATGCCACTTCAGGGCAAAAGCCAACGCCAGTTCATAACAGAGTTTGCTGTCTTCCATCCTCTGCCTGTTCACCATGGCCTGCGCTAGCCACAGCAGCACCTGCACCAACTCCATCTCCAGGTCTTCACTGCCCTGAAGCTCAGCGTAGAGCTGAGCTGACTGGAGCAGGTACAGCTCCGACAGCTGGCTCGCCCCGCACGAGAGGCTCAGCTGCCCCAGGTTAGCCAGGGCGATAGCCTGGTTCCTCTTGTTCCCGGTCTCCTTGGCTTTGTGCAGGGCCCGGAGGTAGTTCTCTGCAGCCTTTTGCACCTGCCCTTCTCCTTTGAGGGCAATGGCCAGGAGATTGTGCACAGCTCCACCCTGAGTCACGCTGTCCGTCCCGTGCAGAGAGCGCAAGAGCTGCCACATGATGTCTGCAGCTGGGCCCGGCTGGCTGTGCAGGAGGTACATCCACCCCAAAGAGAGGGAAGACTCAAAAGCCTCCTCCTCACCCATCAGTCTGCCGAGGGTTACGGCCATGGCTGCATAACAAACTGCCCCGTCCAACACACCGTGCTGGAGGTACATCCTGGACAAGATGGCACACAGCGTCCTCTGGATGGGCACAGCTCTGCTCTCGCAGGAGAAATGCAGTGCTTGCTTGAGATAGAAACAAGCCAGTGCTGGGATGCTGCTCCTCTCCAGTTGGCTTCCCAGGAGTTTGGAAGTATTTTGGAGGATGAAACCAGCTCTCCAAATGGGTGTCGGTGCCCCCTTGACGCCACAAGGAACAAACAACCTGGCGGAGGCCAGTGCGATATTTGGCAAGTACTTCTTATCATACAGGTAGCTCAAGATGGGGGTGGCATCCAGTGGCACAGAACTGGTGTCCGGGCTGAGTAAAGTGGTGGTGAGACATTGAAGATGCTCGGTAAAGGGCAGCACTTCATCATTTTTGCCCAGTTGTAAGAAGAGCTTGACAATAAGGAAGCAGACCCGTGCCTCCAAGGGAGCATTACCCACAGCAATGGCTTCCCTCAGGACGTACATCATGACTTCCAGCTCATTCTCAGAGCTGAAAGAGCGGCCAGGCAAGCAGACAAGCAAGGCCACTGTTTTTCCCAGCAGGGAGGAGAGTTTGTGCTTCATGTTCTGTTTCAAGTAGATGGAGGCAAGGTTCACATGCAATGCAGTTAACAGGGGCAGGTCCCCAAAACCCCTGTCCAGGATGCTCATGGCTTCCTCAAAGTAGACTCGAGCCTGGGAGAACTTGACCTTTTTGATGCAGAGCTTACCCAAGAGGAAACAGAGTCTGACATGAGCCCAAACTGAATGAGTCCTCTTGGCCCAGTTCCTGGACGTCTCAAGGTACAAGACTAGTTCATCCTCATCAGAGAAACCATAAAAAGTGGAGTTGAGAAAGGAAAAACTGAGATCATAGAGGCTTTGAAAACTGGGCACATAACTGTCTTGGTTAAGGAAGGTCAATATGGGGTCAAAGACATCAGCATCTTCCATGTGTCCAGCATTCAGGTCAATAAAGAACTTGGGATCATCAAAATCATCCAGCTTCTCCCGGAGAACATCTTCCAATGTAGCAGGGGCTGATTCACTCCCTGGGCTAGACAGCTCGGAGGTGCTAGTCGTAGCCAAGTCATTTATTTCCTCCCAAGACTGGAGCAGCTGGATATCTTTACAGCCACGGAGGACAGCCTCTGGAAGGGACAGGCAAACCATAGTGGGATGTTTCCCCATGTCAAAATTCACCCTCAGAAGTCATCATAAAAGCATCCTATTCTGTCCCCTCCACATGCTCACCTGATGGCACTTTCGGGAACATGGCTGTGGGTTCAAAACCATCTACACAAAGAGACAAACAGAAAACAAAAAGCCCAAAGCCTTAGTCAGTGTTAATGTGCAGACACAGTGCTCAAACCTTATAGAGATCTGCTGCTCTGCTAAACCCCAGAGCTGTATGTGGGAGAGCAGGCTTACTCCTGGCCTCAGACACCACATGCAGCTGTAGTTTCAACAAGCCCTGAGCCGGCTGGTCTGGGAGGTCCCCTGAATCCCAGGGGATCCCAAGCTCAGACCTGCATGGCCACACTGTGCTTCTAGGTAGTGAGAAGGCAAGAAATTGAGAAGTCAGCTGTGGTCCAAAAGCCATACAGCAAGCACAGAGAAACTGAGAAGAGCACCCAGGAACCCTGACCTCCTGGCTCCTGCTGTGGGCATGGAGCTGATGTCTCCTGCCACTTTAGCTGTGAATCCCCCTCAATACACACCCAAAAGTCAGACAGCAGCAAGGGACCTGCTGTAGACAGGGACCTACAGCCAGGAACAGTTGAAAGCAGCATCTGTCAGGGCGACCCACAGCTGAGGAGCTGCCCTGGAAGCAGAGAAGACCCCCACAAACTGCAGTGTGGCAGAGTCCAGCTCTTAAGGGTACCTACAGCCTCCATGACTATGCCGAGCAGAGGGCTTGGAGGCTGTCTCAACCATACCAGGTGTCTCCTCTGCAAAGCCCTGAGCAAGGAGCTCTCTAGACACTGCTCTCCATTGCTCAGCCATGGGGCTGGGCACATAAGGAGAGGGGGAACTCACCCAGCCGGTACACAGAGGTGATGTCAGTGCATGCCAGGTCACCGAGAAGGGTGGTGAAGTGCTGCTCACCACCATTGCAGGGGATGTGCAGGAGAGGGGATTTTTCTTCTTCACTCAGAAACACCAAGCCCTTTCCCCTAAGTTGAAGCAGACATAAGGGGAAAACAGTCAGTGCCTCCCCAATCCCGGACACAACAGCTGTCCTATGGGATGGGATGGGCTTTCCCATCCCTCCCTCTTCCTCCCACCAGCAAAGCTCTGCTGCAGGTGAATACAGGAGTCTGGACACCTTCCCCATCAGGGCTCTCAGATCCAGGTTCTCCATGGAGGAAAAAACAGGTACTAGAGGGAGGGACCTCCCTCTGGTCTTTTTTGTCTCTAGAAGCCCTTTCCGAGGCCAGGGCATCATCTGATCTCTCTGTTCTCTGTAGCATCAGGGAAAAGTGCCTAAGACTTACCTTGAGTGACCCTAATCCAGGAAAGCCCAACAGACCAAGCAACAGGTTAAGACCTTGTCCTCCCACACCCACTCTTGGATGGGTTTTTGGATGGGTATTGAACAGGAGCTATATCTTTAAGCCACCAGCAAAGACAACTGCCCAGGTCATCAGAGTGGGGTTGCGTCACCCTCCCTCCCCAGACAACTCTTGTCTGTGTCCTCGGGAGGGTGTGTAATTCTGCTCAGTGAGGAACTGTGCCAGTGGTCATTCTGCCTTGACATCCCACAGAAAGCAATGGGACAGAAGGAAGCAAAGCAGGACTTGGTTTCCTTGGCAGTGATTTATCTCCCTGCCCTTGCCAGACTCACAGCCCCTCAGACAAAGCTACATAGTCAAGAACATTTCTAGGTGGAACTGTGAAGCCAGCTTGTCTGGTACACAGATGTCCTGGGCTGCCTTAGCATAAAGCCAGGTTTAGCCTAAGGCCAGATCTGTTCCTCTCCAAGAATCACCTGAGGCAATTGAAATACAATTGCTTTGTCTGGGCAGAGACTCCCGCAGCCTGTTGGCAGAAGAGCCTGGCCAAAGCTTCTGGACAGACCTCAAGTGGATCCTCTATGAAGGCCTTGCAAAGCAAATTACCTGCCCTGGACTCTCACATAGCCTTGGGTTGGGACTTGGGAGTCTTCCCTTCATTTTCTCTTAAGCTTGATTTAATCTAGATGGTAGCAGTAAACTTACAGAGGTTCGCAAGCCTCGGGACTTATGTATTGGGTTGGGACAAAGCCGATGCTCCCACTGCTGACAGATTTGCCCACAAACCACGGGAGTCCTGGAATGAAGAAGCCGATGACTTCTATGATGTCTCCTTTGGAGAAACTCAGTTCATCCCATGCTGCTCCTCTATGGTCTTCTGTGGCTGTGCACCTGCCTTTGACTGGGAAACCAAGGCAAACAAGGGCATTTCAGTGTGAGGCCACTGTTAAAACTTCTCGCTGGAAAAGACTTGGGCAAGGAGAGACCATGATTTCAGCTTGAGAAGGCGGCCTCTCTGTCCCTGAAGATTTATTGTGCTCTCAGACTCCGATCTCTGCAGTTTCTTCTTGAGAAGAGGATTATAATAAAATACACAAGAAACACGGATAAATGCCACACAGACAAAGACTGAAACCTCCGAGAGCTGCAGCATGGAAGGTGGCAGCATGGAAGGTGGCTAGAAACACAGAAACTGCACTGTCTCAACTCTTTGCCAGGAGCGAAACCTATAACAGCGCAAATGTCCATCGCACTACATGCCAAATTCACACCTGCAGTGACGTCCCATGTCCAGAATGCTCTGAACAGTGCCCATGTCCGGGCAGCAATGGCCTGGGGCTAACGGGTGAACGGCAGGCACAGGTTTCATGTGCACACTGGTGGGAGCCTAATTATTTAAAACTTCAGTCCTGAGAGAATTAAAGGCGAGATAAAATTGCAGTAGAATAGAAAAAAAACAGGGGCAGAAGGATGTCACCAGCAGCCCTCTGTACTCTGTGTTCCTCAGATTGTCCTTCTAAGTACATGCAGTTTGCAAGCTCTGTTCTCCATTCAAGAGTCCAAAGATGTAGTATTCCCTCAGAGCACCTTGCAATGGAGTGTCATCGTCAGAAGAAGAGATGGGCCCTTTGCATTTGTGGCCAAACCCCGGTTTGCAAGAGCCGTGCCCTTCCCTGGGAAGGGCAGCTGTGTTACACAAGTATCACTCACCAATTGGCTGAGAGGTCGTCCCACTGATCTCCTGGGAGATGCCAAAACCCACAGCATAATTCTTCAGGAACCACCTGCAAGGCAACGGGGAACCACACTGGTCCTCTCTGAGCAGTTCTGTCCTCAGGCCAGCACCAGGGATGGTCTCACACAAGCAGGACAGATGTTCTGTCCCCTGGGAGTGCCAGAGAAACTATGCAGCATGGCCAGCACGGCCTGTCCAGTAATTCCTTGTAATGGTGTTACTGGGCACGGAGGGCAGTTTGCACCTCACAGCTGCAGCCTCACACCACATGGCAAGAGCAGAATAAATTTGCCAGGCTGTAAGGAGGATTTCACCGTGTGAGTACAAGAGGAGCTGCGGGTGTCTTTGAGGCTCAGCCAGGTGTCCAACGTGAGGCCCCACTTTAACTGGGAGAAAAAGCATAGCCCAAGACTTAGGTAATGCCAGTCATTCACCTGTAAATCACAAATAATCTCATGTATGACCTAAATCAATATCATACAAAAATGATATCTGAAGTATGTCCTTGCTCTGTCCGATTAACAGGACCTGAACTGGTTCCAGTGGTTGCCTTTATGCATAATGTATATCCTCACAAAATTGTGTAGCTCTTGCCCGTTGCCAGAGGCAAGAGCAGTTTCTCACCCCAGACATGGTGCCAGCTCATGCATCAGGATCAGGAAAGAATCTTGGCTTGAGACCTATTAATTGGCCAGTCTACTTACTGGTAAAATGGGTGAGGTATTGGCTTTAGAGCTGTCACAGGCACCAGGCCTCGCTGACCCGTCAGTAAGGACACCCCTTCCCACTTGGACTCCTCTCCAACGTTCTTCACACGGATCAGCTCGTTCTTGCAGAGCTGCAGGCCTTCCTCTCCCTCCTGCTCCGGCCGCCAGACACTGGGCACTGCTCTGGAAAAAAAGTTACCTGCAGATAGAAAGAGTCATGCCCAGGTCAATGGCATCAGTGCTAGACATAGCCCAGCACAGGGCTACAACACAGCCCTGCTGAGATGCTTTTGCGGAATTCCCTACATATGGAGTCCCTTCTCACCTTCCTGGAGTAGCAGACCCATATATATGGTGGCCAAGCGATCTTCATCCACAGTAACTCTGATCTCTGTGTCCTCCATCAGAGCACAGTTTAGCCAGTACTCCTGGTCAAAGAGAAGGTGCTCCAGGCAGCTGCCCACATACCCTAAGAAACCAAGAAAGCAGTGTTAGCACCCTCCTTCACTGGGCAGGATGAATTGCTGTTTGGATATCTCCCAGTCTGCCATCTGCAACCACGCTGTAAGGCAACAGCCCCTAATTCTATCTCCATCCCCAAAATGCAGAAGAGAGATTACCCAAAAGGCATCCTCCTGGGTCTCTTTCACTGATCCAGACAGTGGTTTCACAAATCTGTAGATGGACACCAAGGTCTTCTAATTCATTTTCTTCATCTGTCCCCCCTCTTACATTACTGTTCTTTTGGTGTCAGAGAACACCTTCTCCAAAAATGCTTCTCACACTGTCTGTTTAGATCTCCCTCACCTTGAAAACATTACCTAAAGTCAGATACGTGGAAAACTTCCAGACTTCTTCCAGAGTTTTGAAGGTGAGGAGGAACCGATCCTCCTGTGCTTGCATACAGACCAGCCTGGCTGACAGTTCCTACACACAGAAGGCAAAGCAAGATTAAGGGATGGTCCAGGGACTCTGACAGGGGGTCTCCTTTGTCAGTGTGGGAGTATTAGACACTGGCATGAGACTAGGCACTCATTTATTGGCGTAGCTGAAGCCAAAGCTGTGTGAGTTGGTTGCCTGGGGTTAAGGGGAGAATGCTCCAGCCAGCTGAGTCCTTCCCACAGTGACAACTCCCTATGGTGCAGCAGTGGGAGGGCGAAGAAGCGCCATCTCCTCCTCCAAATCTTTTTCCCTCTGGTGCACACCAGAACCACTGTGCTTTTGAAACCTAGACACCTGAACCATACCACGCATGGGTTAATGCTCAGTCAGGGCAGGCACAGCTTCCAAAATGCAGCTGTGAGGCTGAAAACAGTAACTGTGCCTCAGGGGAGAAGCTCTCCTTTCACTTTTGCTGGCACTAGTATGTCTGCCCTGTTCCAGGTCTTCTGGGAAGCTCTGCAGGGAGCCCCGAGGGACCAGGGCCTTAAAAACCAGGAGGGAAGGAGAGCTCAGTCCAGGAAACATCTCTATACCTGTAGTGATTTTTCTATATGAAGCCCAGTACTCTGAGAACAGCTGTGCAAGTCCAGATGTGCCATCTCCACCAGGGACCTGAGTCTGGCACACAGCTTTGGTGATCCCAGCCCTGTGAAATGCCGGCTATTTAGACTCGCACCAGGGCTATCTGCATGACCCCTCAGCCAGCTCAGAGCCTTCAATATGAGGCTCCTGACATGTGGCTCAGCTTTGCATCTGCCTTTCACCTGTTACCAGTTCTTTTCCCCTACCATTCCAGTCTCCTACAGAGTCCCCGTGTGCAAGAACACATCCTGCAGCAGCCTTGGAGGAACCTCTCTTTCTTGGCTGGGTTTGGTATCCCATCACACACCCCATCCCGCCAGGAGCCTCCCAGTACATGCTCTGCCCTGCCAGGCTGGGGCTCCTACCTTGAAGAGGGCACAGACATCTCTGTCGTCACTCTCCAGGGCCCACAGTTTCTTTCTGGCTGCTTCCTGGAGCTGGGAATTGAGGCACCGGGAGGAACGGCTCTCAATGGAGAAGAAGAGCGAAATCTCTTGAAAAGGAAATGTGCAGGCTTAAGGAGGAGAAGGAGCTCCATGCCACACAAAGCTGCCTCCGCTGCGCTGCCTCCCTGCAGCCAGCCCCACCACTGCCTCCAGCCCTTGCCCGGTTGCGATGCTCAAACAACACAAACCCAGTCCGTCATTCCCCTTCAGCAGGAAAGATGAGAAACTCAAGGGATGACAGGGGGTCGGTTAGCTGCAGTGACAGGCCTTGCTACATTCAACCACTGGAAATCTGGGTGATGCCAAAGGCAGCATCTTACCTGGTGGAAAGCCCTCCCTGACAGCCAGCAGCACCAAGGAGGTGTCCAGCGAGCCTTCTGCTGCCTCGGTAGCAGGGTCGCCTGGCTCCGATCCCCCAGCCTTACCTAGCAAGGAGGGGGGGACACAGAAGAGCTGCTGTCAAATTTTGTGGCAGAAGTCTAGGATATTCTGCCTAACCATGCCACCTGAAAGCAAAGCCCACGGGTTGCACTGCAGATCTGGCTGGGGATTGTGTGAATCTGGTATCGCCCTAAAATCATGCTCAAGGTTGGAGGCAAGATCCATGGGAGTGGCTTTGAAGTGAGGGGACTTTCCTTCCTTGCTCTTGAGACAGACACTCACTGAGCAGTTCTGGTAGAAGGATGACCCCATGACACAGAGATTTTTTTGGAGGAGACCTCAGAGTGAGAGCACTTCCCCAGGGCAGGAGGGCCAAGGGCTTGCAAAACTCTTTGCTCATCAATTTGACAGTCAAAATGAGATTTTCTCCCCTGCCTGCTCTGGTCGGTATCTGAAATCCAAGCTGCATTCTCTCTGCTTCACACATTGTCAACTATTGCCATAAAGGATTCAGGAACTGAAACTTTAGCTGGTAATTATGTTAATGAAAGCTGAGGCACATAAAAATCCAGCTTGCTCTTCCACAGCTGTATTGGCTGTGGAGGGATAAGATTAAAAACCAATTTCTGTCAGTAATCAGATTGGATTTGTAAGACAAACATGTACCCGGAGATCTGGAGCTGGAACGTGCAGCAGCTTTTGTAAGTCACTTCTGTGACCATAACTATACCCTACAGCCCTTTTTATTGAGCCAGCTTCGCTAGTCAGTCAAATAAACTGCTATTTGCACGCAGAATTATAATCCTTATTTATAGTTAGCAGTAGAAAAGAATGGCCCAAGGCTGGACATGTAATGAATGAGCTTTTCTTTGAAACAAAAGGCTCTACATTTCTCAACAGCTGATTTGAACACACTTAACAAAGGACTTCATCCAGCATCTCTGTCCCCTTCCACACATGGGGGAAACGGAGACGGGGAAGTGAAACAAGCCAGAGGCAGAGCTAAACCCGAGCTGGCTCCTGCTTGGGCTGGGCTTGCCTGCCGGTTGCTTCACTCCTCCCTCCTTTCCTCTTCTCCCGGCATCCTGGCAGACCCCAGCGGGCTCCACTGGGTTCAGCAGGGCCCGGTGGGCAGGGGCTGGGTCCCCCTTCCCCAGGGATGGGTACCTGATGCCATGGTCCTTTCCCGCCACCATTTTCCCCGGCGCTTGGCTGCGGTGCGCTGCAGGCCGTCCCAGCGGGGCAGGAGCACAGGCGAGTGGGGGCAGCAGGAGTCACACTCTTCACCTGGGGAAGTCGGGTGGTGGGGAGAAGCGTTCAGATCCCCCGCAGAATGCTCCCCGCCCGAGGGGTCTCCATATGATGTGCTGAAGGAGGTGGCAGGTCGGACACCGCTCATGCCACCTCTGCCAGCAGCTTGACAAAGCATGCTAGTGGGTCTCCACAGAGCCAGGCAGGAACAAGGGCTTGCTTGGGTGAGAGGAGAAATAGGTTTGCTCCCTGCAGGACTCACCGATTCAGTGTTTATTTTCGTTTGGGCCAGGCTCAGAAAGGGAACTGGGAGCTTTTTCAAGAGACCAATTGAAACTGTTGGTGGGGAGTCATTCCCAGTCATGCCAGTGACTCATTTACCTCCCCGGTGCCGAAATATTTTGTAACAGCGGGCAGGAAACAGCCCCAGCCCAGAGCTGAGCATGGGTCCCGGTGCTCGGGGCTGCACGCCTGGCAGCTGGGGCTGAGGTGCTCGTGGCACCCGCTGGCATTGTCTCTCTCGGGGGACACGTGGCCACAGCCGCTGGCCCTGAGCCACCTCCTTCCTCCAGCCCGTTAGCACAGCCCCGTTTTAGCTCATTGGAGCACGCCAGTATGGGAATCGTGCCTTGGGGACTGGCAGCACCCCATGGGCTCTGCAAGCCTTGCCATGCATGGGGTGCTCCTGCGCAGCAGTGGCAGTGGACAGGGGTGGCAAGGGGGCTCCTGAAAAGCCAACAGCATGGGAATAAACCAACCCTCTGAGTCGTCCTCTCCCTTCCCTGGCCAAAATGCCCTGCTTCGTTCCCCACGCACCCGAATCTAGTGACACAGCAAGTGCCCAGCAAGAGGAGGGGACACCAGTGGCCATGTTGGGAAAGGCAGGCAAGCAGCCAAAAAGAACCAGTGCTCAGCATCGGAGTCTCCCCAGCGGCCCGTCAGCAGGGTGAGCTCTGCAGCCACAGGTCTCACAGCCCCGCTCAGACAGAGCAGGGCCATGGCATCCCCACGGACAGCTTACCTGTGCACCCCAGGGACAGGTCCTGGTGCCAGGGAGTCCCCAAGCAGCAGCCCATGTGTCCAGCAACACCGCCAGCCCCAAGCTGGCGGGCTGCTGCTGCACTGGCAGGGGTGAGCGCGCTGCTCGCTGCCCGGCCGGCACTGCGGCTCGGCCCCAGCCCCAGCCACAATGCACAATGCGCCTTTTGACTGGGCACCGTCTGCCGGCGAGGCGGGGGCGATGGGCACAGAGTCAGAGAATGGTTTGGGTTAGAATCATAGAATCATAGCACCATTTAGGTTAGAAAAGACCTTTAAAATCATCAAGTCCAACTGTAAACCCAACACTGAGAAGTCCACCAATAAACCGTGTCCCTAAAAGCCACATCTACACGTCTTTTAAATACCTCCAGGGATGCTGACTCAATCACTGCCCTGGGCAGCCTGTTCCAATGCTCAACAACCCTTTCAG
>JAVKLA010000042.1:9528393-9543406 GCA_034782735.1 Sagittarius serpentarius | reverse complement strand
TCTTTTTTCCTGAGTTCCAGCCAATGCTGTCTGTTCAGCCAGGCTGGTCTTGTTCCCCGCCGGCTCATCTTTCGGCACATAGGGATGGCCTTCTCCTCACCTTGAAGACTTCCTTCTTGAAGAATGTCCAGCCTTCAAGTCCTTTGCCCTTCAGGACTGTTTCCCAAGAGACTGAACATGCCAAGGTCTGCCCTCCGGTACTGTACAAGGTAGCAGTTCTGCTGACCCCCCTCCTTACTTCTCTGAGAATCAAAAACTCTATCATTTCATGGTCGCTATGCCCAAGACGGCCTCCAACCATCACATCACCCACAAGTCCTTCTCTGTTCGCAAACAACAGGCCCAGCGGGGCGCCTTCCCTAGCTGGCTCACTCACCCACTCTGTCGGGGGAAGTTCTCTTCCACACACTCCAGGAACCTCCTAGACTGCTTCCTCCTCACGGTATTGTATTTCCAGCAGACATCTGGTAAGTTGAAGTCACCCAAGGGACCTTTAAAGACCTTGTTCCAACCCCTCCTGCCATGGGCAGGAACACCTTCCCCTAGACCAGGTTGCTCAAAGCCCCATCCAACCTGGCCTTGAACACTTCCAGGGACAGGGCATCCACAGCCTCTCTGGGCAACCTGTTCCAGTGCCTCACCATCCTCATAGTAAAGAATTTCTTCCTTATATCTAATCTAAATCTACCCTCTTTCAGTTTAAAACCATTGCCCCTTGTCCTGTCACTGCAGGGCCTAGTAAAAAGCCTCTCTCCATCCTTCTTATAAGCCTCCTTTAGGTACTGAAAGGCTGCAATAAGGTCTCCCCAGAGCCTTCTCTTCTCAGCCTGTCTTCCTGGGAGAGGGGTTCCAGTCCTCCAGTCATTTTCATGGCCCTCCTCTGGATCCTCTCTAACAGGTCCCCACCTTGTGCTGGGGGCCGCAGAGCTGGATGCAGCACTCCGGGCGGCTCTCATCCCGCCGGCTGGCATTGCTGCCCTGTGCCGGCCCCGCTGTTGCCCTGGGCTCTGCTCTCACCCTTGCCTTTGGGAGTCTATCGCCCGGCCCACGTAGCACATTCCTCTCATTCCTCCTGCCAGCCGCAGCACGGGGAGCCCCACGGTCTGCTGAGCCCGCCCGAGCTTCCAGCTGGCCCCTCCGGAGAGCTTCAGTGTTGATCTCCCCCTACCTCCAAAGGCAACCCTGTTCCTGACACGGCTGAAAGCACCTGCCTCACCTGCGGGGACGCCCCGCTGGGGCTCCTCCAGCATCCTCCATCCGGGGCTGTCCTGGACCACCCTCCTGCCCGACTGAGCCGGCGCCCTCCCTAAGTCACAGTGAAGGCAGCTGGCAGCACCCCCCGCTCCACACCAACCTCGGCAGAGCAGAGCTACGTGCAGGCAACCCACAGGTGAGTTCTGTGCAAGCACAGACACTGTGGGCTCCTGCGGGGCTAGCAGGTCTCATCTCATCTCTGAGAGCAGAATTGTCTGAACACCAGATGCAAACACCAGGAGGGGCCGATTTGGCTGCTGCGCAGGATCCCTTGGGCTGCCCAGGATGGAGTCTCATTCCCTCTTCATTTACACGCTCATTCGAAGACTCGGGACTGGCTGTGTGGTCTCACTGCGCTATGGGTGGCAGGTGTCCGCAGAGCATCTCTGGGGAAGAGCAGCACATCCCCTGCAAAATAAAAACCAAAAGGTCTAGGGAGAGAAGTCACAGATAGGGATGGACCTTTACTTCAACAACCAGACAATGCCAGTGCCACCACAGCAGTGACTTGTTTGCTGTGGTGTGCTCCAGGAGCATCGCTGGCTCTCTCAGACGGCCAGGCTGCATCCCAATGCACGACAAGGCCTTGAGCTCCTCCAGAGTAGTGAGTAATTACTCCAGTGAATAATTTCTCACCAGACAGATTCCTGTGCCGTGACAGGGGCTGCCTGGCACGACTGCAATACCCCTAAAGCAAAGCGTGAGGACTAGCTAGCTGTGGGACAGGCTGTGGCAGGATGGAGTCCATGTTCATGGAGCTGGCTGGGAAACTTCTAACGAAAGTGAAGTCAAACCAAAAGGCTTTGCAGGGAGGGTTGCACTGAGCGATGCTCCTGTGCAGTCCTGGCCAGGAACCAGCCTCCCTGCCCAGGCGAAGGCTGAAAGAGTGGGGATTTCTAGTCCTCATCAGGAGAAATGTCAAAATATTGGGGTTGCCTGGAGAAGGGACCATCCTCCTCCTCCTCCTCGCTGCAGCCCACCCACCCTCCTGAGCCCCAGACGTTGGGGTGCAAAACACTGCAGATCTCTCCTGGCGTGCTAAAGTCAAGCTGATGTTTCCCATGCAAAGCTGCGTGGCCGTGGGGACGTGCACAAAGGTGAGCTGCTGGGACAGGCCGGCACTGCTCTCCCTGTGGCAAGGACACTGTCTGTTCCTGTTGCACACCGGTCCTGGAAAGCTCCACATTTAGATAACTCCCCCAGTCAACCTAGGGATGCTCTGAAGGTGCGGGAACCACAGGCGGAATTCAGATTCAGACACGGGTTTCAGCCTGCCTGTGCTCACAGCACACAGACCAGGTTGCTGTGATGGAGTCAGGCACATCTTTACACAAAAGATGGTGCTGTTTTGAGCCTGTGTTGTCAAAGTGGTCAGTACTTGAACAGGGCAGGTGTTTTCAGACAAAGCTTTTTGCTTCACTCAGAATGCTGTTGATTTTAGAAATAACTGCTCACCAATTAGCGTCAAATTCTTCTACCCAGGGGAAAATAATATTAGTTTTTTAAAATAAACAGAAAGTTATGTTTCATTTTCTAAGCAAAAATGTCTTCCTTTGTGGTTTTGAAATTTTGTTTTGCTTTTAAGTTTACCTAGATAACTTAGTGACCAAACCCACCCCTCTACAAGCAAAGGTATCAGCCTCCTGTTTGACCTGAAATGGAATTTTCCTTTTGGCCAACAACCCAAAAACCTCCTGTTCCACTCCCTACCCCACTGCTTACCACCCCTGGATCTCCCCTGGAGAGCCCCCATTGCTGCTGCTGAAGCCGTCAGCCTGGCCTCCCTGGAAAAGCCCAGTCCTAATAAGTACAGAAGCAATTTCCTGGGGGGCTCAGCCTGGGGGTCTCTGCCTGTGCCAGATCTCCAGGGTCTCTGCTCCCTTTGCGAACCCAGTGTAGCCATGCCAGCTGGGCAGGCTCTGCAGGCAGACTGCCAGCGGCCACGCTTCCCTCCCCAGGGCACAAAATGGGAGGCAGGGCGACTGTCTGGGCACCCTTTGTCTGGGGGACGTAGCTGCTGCAGACACTGTCAGTCTCCAGGGCTGTCACACAGCAGCACCCTTCCCCGGGACCAAATCCACTCTTCTAAATCCAGTGCGTCTGCTCTGATTTCTCCTGTCTCTCTCCTACCATTTCCTGGGTACAAGGGACCCAAAACAAACCTATCCTTCCCCGGTGTGCTCATCACCCCCACATCTGAGCCTCAAATTCAGCCGGGACTAAAAATGCAAACTCTCTGCCCTAACCTGGATTTACACAGCCGTGTCCCTGCACTGGACTGCTCCAGCCACCTGCAACCGCCACGTCCTGGCTGTGTTTGCTCAGCTGGGGACGAAGGGCGCAGGCATGCGAGACCCGGCACGGCGGCTGCAAGGGCAGAGTGGTGCAAGCGGCTGTACTGACCTGCTCCTCCGCACACGCCTGCATGGGGCCCCTTGCTCTGCTCCCCAGCACCGCTTTCCTCCTGGAGAACTCTTGGCCATGAAGCTCCGGTCTCTCCAAGCCGGGTCCCCCGAGGGAACGCTGCCGGCACCGGGACGCGGCGCCCGCCCGTGCGTGTGCACAGGGCTGTGTACGTGTTTGCAAGGCGGGTGAGCGTGCCCAGCACCGCCACTCCCTTGCACGAGGAAAGGAATTTCTTCCAAGAGCGGCTTATCATCTTGGGAACTCCACTTCCCAGCAGAGCCGCCGGCACGGAGGTCAATGAGTTACCCGGAGTTATGCTATAAACAGCCCGGCACGCCGGCAGACCGCCGGCTCCCAAGGGGAAGCATGTACGCCCAGGCACCACCTTCGCCCCGGCTCTGCAGTAAACAAGGGCCGGCGAGGCTGCCCACGGGCACGGCATCAGGGAGCAGCTCAGGGCTCTGCTCAGCCCCAGCGTGGCCACACCAGCCACGGCTCCCTCCCATTACAAGCGGCTGCTTTGCATGAGCAACATCACTGGACTCACCTGTCCCCTGCTCTCGGCCTCGGCACTGCGTCCACGGGGGCCGGGACCTTCCGTCCTCGCTGTGCGCCGACTGCCTCTGCTACAGTAAAGCCCCAGGGAGAGGCTCTACCTGCGCCATGGTTCGGGCACCCCGGGGAGGTGGCAGAGGCGCTCAGCTCTGAAACCCCCTTCTTCTCTGACAAAATGCAAATACAGACACACAGAACAAGAGATCTGTGGACCCAGCAGTATTTGTGCACCCTGGCTAAACTCCACAAACAGGGCTAGCAGAGAAAAATACAGGGATTCTTTTTGCTTTTGAAAACAATGAAAGAGTTAATATCAAGCTTTTCTAATATTCCTGTTTCTTTCTAGGAGCCCTCAGAAGTTGACCATTCCTTGTCAGGTTCAAAATGAAGCCTCACTGCTTTTCACTTTGTTATTTAAAAATGAACCTGAATGAAAAAGGAAGTCAGCCTAAACCTGACTTCAGTCGGGGAAAAAGGCAAACAAACAAGATGAAACGTTTTGTTTCAGGTCAAACAAACCCCTGTTTCATGGTTTTGATTCTCTGATATGGGGGGGGACGACGGACGACCCATTTTGGCGTTAGGTGGAGCAGTGCTTTTCTTCTCTCCTGCTCTGAAAGCCCACCCAGCCCAAGCACAGACTGCACCCGCAGGAGCTGCAGGGACACTGGCAGGAGCGAGCAGGACCAGCAGGGACATTTCCTCATTTTTGCACTCTCTGCTTTTGCTTTCACCCTCTGCAAATGGGCACAGAGCGGTGGTAAACAGCTGCCCACGCCATGCCCCTCCTTGCAATCCTGGGCCCTTCAGGCTGCACGCCACTACCCGCCTGCTCAGGCGGGGGAACAGGAGGGTGGGGGACAGGGACCTGCCCCCATGTACCTCCACTCATACCCTTGCATGCCCAAGAGTGGGTGGCACTGGGACACCATCTTTCCTGGTGTGCCGGCAGCTGGGGCAGCTTGGGAAGGAGGGGGGTTCACGCGTGGCTGCAGGATGCAGGAGAAGCGCCACAGTTTTGCAGCAAAACCCATGTGGCAAGTCACTGAAATGCAGCCAGACAGGCCTGGCTTTTAAGATATTTCTTTTCGCTGGTGGCCCTCACTCAAGACTCTTCTTCCACCTCCAAGACCCTTCTTACTTTTCTCCATCCTGTGCAGCACACAGCAATCAAAAGCTCCTGCCTGCACCGGGAAATTTGCTCCATCCTGCAACTAAAGGGTTAAGAGGGCTCCAGGGCTGAACTAAGCTGAACTCAGCGCTTAATTTTCAGAAATGCTGAGGCCTGCTCCTCTCGCATTGTTTTCAGCCAGAGGCGGAGGAAGTAAGCGCTCTTGGAAAACAGACCCTGTGTGGCAGCCGTGCCTGGGTGGGTCAGGAGGCTGGGACCACCCTTTGGCACACACAGCGGCCGCCCCTGCGCTGGGGAGCTGTGCAGGGAGCAGCCCGGGCTGCTGCTTTCAGGTGTCCTCCCTGGCATTGGGGTGTGAACCCCGAGCATCCTCCACGGCTCTCGGAACGTGACCACCGCTTCAAAGGCAGCGGCGTGGCGTCACCACCCCGGGGGAGCCTCCAGACTGCGCGGAGACAGAGCCAGGGAAGTGGAGGCCACAGATAAGGCGTGGGAAGGAAGAAGGACGGACCAGAGCCAGGCAGCTGAGCTCCAGGGTTTGAAGATCGCTGCAGCCCCTGCCTGGCACTGTGTTGCTGAAAGGAGCCTTCTAGTTCACCCCTGAGCACACATCTTGGGTTTTCTCCAGTTCAGCTTGCAGGAAGGTTTGGAGGCATCAAGAAAAGCCCCACTGTAATACTCCATGTGCAGGTGTCTCAGAGGTACCAGTTTCGCTATAGGGAGCTTAATGATGAGGTCTAGGAAAGGAGCAAGGAATAGCATTCAGAAGCGTACAGCCCCACGGTGCTGCCTCTCAAAGCCTTTTCAAGCTCTTTTGATCATCACATCCCTTCCTGGGCCATCCTGCCCGCAGCAGTCACTGCTCCAGCACGCTGCCTTGCTCGGGCACCCTGACCTAGGCGCAAGCAGAGCTACAGCACCTTCCAGCACCGCCGCTGCTTTGGCAATGGTTGCAGGGGAGACAGCCACAGCATCACACATCACAGCAGCTTTTAGGCACAGGACTATCAGGGAAAACCTCTTTCTGCCTCTAGAACAGCTTCTTCCAAGGTCACAGAGGCGGCCTGGGCCTCTTCCTCTGCAAGATCTGAGCTAACAGCTCATGAAACCACCATGCACCCTCGGGATACTCCTCCCAGCTCCCTCTGTCTCCTGTCAGGTCTCTCCTGCCCGCACTAGGACAAGGTTGCAGGGATGAGCACCCCCAGGGCAACTCCATCCTGCACAAGGACATCTGCATCCCAGCAGAGGGCACAAGGGGACATGAGGAGATGTGTCATGAGCTTCTGATATCCTCAGCTTGTCCCGTGCCCCCAGGCAGCCCAGTCCCGGACCCCCAACTCTCCTGGGATGGAGCAGGGGCTGCTCTCCATGTCACCTGCAGAAGAGGAGCCCTTCCCACCCCCCCTCTAACCAGTGCCTCCCCTGCAGCCATTGTGCCCCCTTCTCTCCCCCAACACCGCTTTCTCAGCTCTCCCACCACTGTGAAGCCTGGCCCTGCCATGCACCCAGCCAAGATGGTCACCCACCCCAGGAATCAGCCCCACGAGGACACACTCACAGCTGGCGCCAGATCCACTCAGTCTTCACAGCAGAAGAGGGTCCCCAGGTGATGAAAAGTGTCTCTTGGCCACCTGATCTCTCTTGACGGATGGAAGAGCTGCTGCAAAGGGGTCCCCCAGCTCCACCCTTCCTGCTGCCCCATCCAGTCATGGCTTCTCTCCTTGGCCTTTTCATCCCTGCTCTTCTCCCAGGCTGGAAGTATCTCTGCCCAGCACTGGCCAGAACATTAAATGGCCTTAACCCTATCAATAATGCAGGAGAATCGATGGCAGGTAGCTTGTAGACAGCTGCCAGCCTCTGAGGGGCACTGAGACCTCCTTGAGTATGGCCAGGCAGGACCTGGGATGTGGATAAACCCCTGCAGCCCACACTGGGGTGATGAGCTCAGGCAGGATCTGGCTGGGAACCCTCCTGCCTTGCCCACCTCTCTGGACCTGGAGCGACCTGAAGGGGATCCTCTCTGCTAGCCCACGTGACGTGGCTGCTCACTGCCCAGAGGGACACAGGGAAAGCACCGGCTGGACACAGCTATGTGCAAGCGGCCACCTCAGCCTTTGCACTGTGGCCTTCTATGTGCTGGACAGGTTTTCCCATGGCCCCAGCTAGCCCACGGCTATCAGGCTGTGCCGGGGACAGCAGAGGAATGTCTCTCTGACATGTCCCCAGTGCGTTGGGGAGCTGTTGCTACGCCCAGAGGCTGTGCTATTCCCGTCCAATAAACTGGGAAAAGGTGGCACTGTGCCTTTCTTTGCAAAGGTGCTCAGAAAGCCATTGCATCAGGGCTAGGTGTCCAAGGGAGGCGAATCTCAGCCGGTTTCCTGCAAGTTGCAGACAGGACTGGGAGCTGCGGGCGTGCAGCTGCTGGCTGTGCGACTCGAGCGAGGCGGCTGCTCTTCCACCCCGGGGGGGTGTGCGGGGCTCGTGTCAGGGCCCCGCAGCCAGCACCGGACCACCCTTGTCGGCAGAGTGGAGATGCAAGAGTGCACTGGGGTTCTGCCATCTGGGGACTGGGGGTCTCTATCTGGGAGGCTGGGAGTCTGCCATCCAGGGACATGCAGCACCGGGCACAGCCAGTGTTGGGGACACAGCCCCACCTGGGACTCGCTGCATTGCCCAGCTCCCCGCCGCAAAAGGGGCAATCGGCTGAGGGGTGCTCTCGTCTGCTGGGAGACTCCCCTCGCACCTCCCGAGGTGAGTTTGGGATGCAGACCTTCAGCATGCAAATCCTGCTGCTTCCATGAATTTGCAGGCAGCAGGGTGTGACGGTGCATTCGACCTGCCCCGGGAAGGGCAGAGCTGCTGGGGCCAGCAAGCATCACCCCGAAGAATCTTGTCCTAGGCTTTGAAATAGGAATGCCCGACCTCTGCCTTCCCCTCTGTGCCCAGTGTCACCTGACGGGACGCTGTGCTGCTTTTCAGGCTCAGTGTGCCCCCCAGCAGCCCTGCAGCCCCCCGGGAGGCCTCGCTACCTGGTAGCTACCAAGCTGGCGGTGATGCAGAGCGCAGCCGGACTCTCTCCCTCCTGCATATTAATGGCCAGAGCCATTAGATGGCAGCAACTACCGCGTCAGCAGCGTCCGGCTTCCCCCGGGGTCCCAGCCTTGCAGAAAGGGGGTTGGGGCCAGGCCCCGGCCCTGCTGCCCACAGCCCCCCGGCACCAGCAGCCTGCACCTGCCCCACAGGGTGGGGAAACAACCCCGGGGGGTGGAGGGGGGCAAGCGCTGCGGGACTGCGGGACTGCAGAACTGGGCTTGCAAGGAAAAATGAGGGAAAGCTCCGAAATGGGGTACCGGCCTCCCGAGCAAGAACGTCACGCTCGGCGGGGAACACGAGTGTGACCAGCCGGCTCGGGAGGATGTCACCGGAGAAGATGACTCTCTGGAGCCCATCTGCAAGGGACTGCTGCGAGCACACGGCTGGGAACGGCCGGTTGCTGACTTGCAAAAGCCAGCCTCCGCGCACCACGCTAACGAGCGGTCAGTGACGCCACACTCGTTTCCAGCAGTGATTTTACTGTCTCTGTGTTAAAGACACTCTGGGTCAGGTAACACGCTGGGCAAACCCTGCCTGGGATGTGCAGCCAAGGTTTGCTCAGGTGCTGTGTTGGATAGCGCTGACTGAAAATCAGAAGCAAAACCTGCTCAAAATGTCCAAGTTGTTCTTTTTGGAGAGGTTTCCAAAGGAAATGTGTTTCATTTGGAAATATCTCTAGAAAAAAACACTTTCTAAATATTTCATTTTGTCTTCTCAATTTCCCTGTATTTCTCCCTTCTAGTCTCTCTTTTCCTTTATTATTGTCCCCTGCCTCTGCTTTTATGCTGTTCCTATTTTGCCATTGAAACAGAAATGAACGGGATGAGGAAAGAGAACAAAAAATGACAAAGTGAGCACAACCCCCCAGATCTCCAATTTTTCATTTTTCAATTTCACCCACAGTAGGAAAATGGTCACAAGAAGGCATTTTGTTCATCTTTAGACTACAAACATGTATAAAATCCCAACCTCCGTATTACTTTTCCTTCCAACATCCATGATACAAGTTGCAAGGGGCTGAATAGCCGTCTTCCACACATACAGCACCAAAAAGCAAATGCAGGGCTGCTGTCCCCACCGCAAGCCCAGCAAGCATTGATACGAGCAGCGCCTGCCACGGAGCCTGAGCAAAGACATGATTTGTGTGAACTACCCCATCTAATTCACACAGCTCAAGCTTAACCATACAGTAAAGGGAACACATTTAAAGAAATATTTTGATAATTTGGAAAATCTGGAAGAAAAAGAGAAAAACTCATTAAGATATTAATTGCTTATGCTGATCTAGGGTTTTTTCGAAGCTCTTAATGATCCAAGCTGCTTGTAAAGGTGTTGGTCTTGATGCCATTTCCTTTTAGAAAACAACAAAGCAGCTCAGTGAGGCTAAGCATCTCATTTTGATATTTTCAGGGTGGAACATTTTGATTTTTCAACTTACAGAGCTCTGCTGCTTTAATTTTTTGTACGTAAAGCCAAGGCTGAAATCAGAATGAAAGCTTTCAGTTTAAGCTAATTAATCCAAACACTTTGATTCAAATCCTGTTGTGTTTTCTCAGTTTTGTTCTCCGGGAATTTATTTTAAGTGTCTGCATTCCATTTTTAGACTGGGGGAAAAAAAAAGTGAGATTTCCTAGAAAAGAGATAACCCACTGCTTACCCGAGGCTAGCCATTCTGCAGTATTTCGTATGCTTAGAAGTGTAAAAATAAATTATCTTTTCTTAATTACATCATTTGGTCTGCTTCTGAACTGCACGGACAGCATGGTCCGGAGACCTGGTCTGAGTTTTGCCGCCAGCCCCCGGAGTGAGGAGTGCCATGCTCCGGCCTGACGGTCCCCCACATTCTCCTGGAATCACCCTGATTCTCAGTTTCCCCATGCAGCAATCTGAAGAACAAAAGGAAAAACAAGTTACTGTGATAACACCACTCCAGCAATGAGAAAGAAGCAGCATTTGCCAAGGCTAAATTGCTCTTTCTGAGAAGACGGTGCTCCCCGAGGAGCTCTGGGAAGACGGGAGGTGTGCCAGCCAGCTTCCACGAGCAGAGAGGTCCAAGGGCTGGGCTTCTCACAGGCAGCTCATGATAGGCAAGGCTGTCCATTAACAACATCTTGGGATCCTGACCTAACGGCTGATGGGAGGGAGGATGTTTCTTCCTTCCATCAGTCCTCGCTGCTTCAGGGCGACTTAAAAGGGAAAACCAAAAATAAACCCAACTTCCGATGACCTTTAATGGGTTGAAACTTAGTTGGCAATGGGAAAGCAGGTCAGGCACCTCGGGGGCCAGAGCTGCAGCTGGTATAAATCTCCCTTTGCATCGCTTTGCTGATGCTGGCTCGGCAGGAGCCGCTGGCCGGGCTTTGCAGGGCAGCTGTCCCCGCTGGGTCCCTCCTCGCCCTGCAGCGGGGCTGGGAGCAGGGCCTGCGCCAGCGTGGTGCACACGGACTCAGCTACACACGCAGAAGGGAAAACGAAGGAGCCCTGAGATGCCTGACCTCAGGCAATAAGCCCTGGTATTGCCTGGGAGCCCCAGCCTTGCTGCTTGACACAACAGCGTGCTCCTTGGCTTTTCCGGCACGCTGCTGCGGCAGAGGTCTGCGCAGGGACATTAGCTCTCCTGAAGGCCTAGAGAGTGAAAGACTCGTGCAGGTTTTAGGACGAACACTGGTTTCCAGCGTCCTAAAGCCTTTGCCATCACCCCTCCCTTAGGCATACTGTGCAGCACCTCTCCTCTCCTGGTGTCCAGATCTTTCAGGAGGGGAGGTGAAGGCCCAGCACTGCCAACATGCTGACGAGTCACTCTAGAGCTTCTGCAGCACTTGTTTTCGCTCATCTGCTTTTGATTGGGGAACATTTGTTGCACTTACCTAGGGACTCAGCACCTGGGACGATAAGATGGATAGTGTCAGAGGACTTATAGCTCCTCCCATGCACGGAGTAGGTGTCCCTTCCTGGCTTTGCACGATGGATGCAGATTACAGATGGGCTACTGTGCTCACCAGCATCGCCTGGAGCAGATCCAGCTCACAGCCATTCTTCACTGTCTGGGTATTTTTTCTCGCTGAAACTATTTGCACAGCACTAGAATTAATGACTGAAAATGTGCGTTTGCTTGAAAATAATCTATCATTTGATTATCACTTTAATGCAGGCAGCCTGGGGAACATCTGCCTCTGCCTGTCTGTGTCTCCTCCTGCCGACATGGGGAATTGCTGGGAAGGGCTGTTGTGCTGCTGTGTAGGCTGGAAGAAAGCCAAACCACTGGCACATGACTTGGTGGTTGCTGTCACTGAGGAAAAGGAGTGGGGTCCTGTGCTGGATGTGGCACCAACTGTGCTGTGAGGTCCCACCATAGCCTCCCAGGGCCCCCTCTTAAAACACCCACTTCCCAGTTCACTGCTTCTGGTCCCAGCTGCTATGATTTCCAGGGACTCCCAAAGTAAAATGCTGACCTACATCATCTGCAAAGTAATTCTGTCATCACTAGAAGAACGAGTCTGGCTTTGCACTGGGGCAGCAGGCAGCAGCATCTGACCACTCCTGACTTCACCTCTGCCAGATCGTATCTCATAGGGGAGGCAGGGGACAGGAGAAAAATGGGTGGGAAACTGCCCAGCGAGGCAGAATTTCCTCCACCCCATGATACAGACCATGTGCTGTGGTATAATGGGGTCTCCAGACCCCTTAGGCTTCTCTACTGCCTTTTGGGAACATTACAGCCCTGGACTTACAGGCTTTTTTTGGAAAATGTCACCAGCTTCCGATGAGTCAGAGTCCTGCTTCTCTGCAGCCTTCCCAGCGCTCCATGCGAGGCGTCGGGCTGCGCTGTGCTGGGGTCCCCACGGGCGTCTCGCTCCCGTTGTTTGGACTTCAATCTTCTCGCTGAGAAACAAGAGCCTTTCGCTGCCGGTGCACGTGCAGGCAGGCCTGCCGGGAGCTTGGGCTGGCAGGGACACGTTCAGCCAGCTGGTGCCTCTGGGACAGACACATACATTTGTGCTGCGGCACCCAGGAGCAAGGGCTGCAGCTGGCATCTCTGGCCAAGGCATTTCCACTCCTCCTGCAACTATGATTCACAGGGCCCAGCAGTGAAGGCTGTTCACCAAGATGACTACCAGTTGAAAAGGAAAGAAAGCTGGAGGAAAGCCTGGGGCTCCTACAGAGAGACCTCTGAAAGCCATTCCATATGACTCTGTGTGTGTGTGTTTGCAAACACGTATGTATGCAAGTGTCTGTACCTAGGTGTGCTAGAAGAGATGCTATGGCTTCAAGTAAACCAGAAATGCCAGAGCTAAGGCTGCTGCTGAACCATCCCCGCCATGTGCTTTGAGGACAGAGATGCTTACATGATCATTTAACTCTCTGACCTCTCCTAACCCTGTCTCTCCTGGCCTTGGGACCTGCTATCTGATATTTCCTTTGCACTCTCTCAGCATCTCACAAGGGCATGGAGGCAGGGATAAGAAACCCAGTGTCCAGGGAAGTAATCGGTAAAATTAAATGAAATTAGCACCTTTTTTTCTTCCATCCTCTTACCCCCATCACTACCATGTCCCTTTTCACTGAACGATGCAGGGTCCTGCAGGCAGCAGCTTCCTCTGCGCAGCCTGGGCTACGTGGTACATGCTGGGTACTGAATGAGGCAGGCGCCTTATGGGAAAAATACGCATCTAATAATTGCTGTGAAAGACTGTGTTGCAATGCACAGACACAAAGGGATGAAAGGAGGCTGCGTTAACATCCTGACATTTCCTCATTTCTGACTTCTTGTCTCAGGCATCCCTAATACTCTTTTATTCCAAAACACCCTGGGACAGTGCTGATGGTGAGGGGCTCTAGCCAGTGCCCTGTACCATGGGCCTCTGCCGCAGCTGGGCTGGGTGCCAGGTCCCTCTGTGGGAGCCGCTGGCCGAGGTGGAGAGTGACAGGAATTTGAGCTCCCTCCTGTCAGCTCAGAAGTGCTGAAAATCCATGGCGGGGGGCACCCAATGCCCTGCCAGCCTGCCCCGCTTCTCCTTCCTCACAGCACAGTGCTGTGGTGCTGGCACCCTCCTCCTGGGAGGGGACGAAGGGGAAGAGGTTCTGCGCTGGTGCCCCCTGAGCTCCGCCAAAGCACCCCGTCCTCCTCTGCAGCCGTCTTCAATCCCAGTCTGTCTCTGCTGGAAATTTCAAGTTGTTCTGAAGGCAGCAAGTTAACAAGATTTGGAAACCAGGTCAGCGGAAGCAGCTTAATTAGCTTGCTGAACCGTGGGGACCAGCTCACATCGTATCTGCTTTATTGACTCCCCGAATGGACGTTATTGATACAACAGGCGTGAGCCTCACTGCGACAGGGTCCTGCGCTGTTCCCTCGACGTGGGGACACCCTGCGCACTTGTCAGGCACAGAGAAACTTCACAGAGGGCCCCAAATCAGCGCCACGGGACAGCCCGAGCCATCCCGCCGTGCTGCATCAGCAGCACTGCTTCCCCCTTGCCTGTTCCCCCAGCCCTGCAGGGACGCCTGGACCCCTGGACCCCCGCCCCTGCTGCTGGTCCCCCTCTTCCCACCCACCCGACGCCTCCGGGGAGGGGACAGAGCCGAAGGGGACAGGCAGCAGGGCTGGCAGCGAGCTGGCTGCGCTACCGGCAGCACGGGCGTAGCTCACACGACCTGCTACCTGTCTTGTCATGTCACCGCAAACATCTGCTGCCGCAAATGAAACAGCAAGAGAAAGGGAAAGCAAAAGGCCCTCTCCGGGCGGCCCTCCAGCCCCAGGAGCGGGAGAGTTGCGGCGCCTGTCACGCTGCATGAAAAACCCCTTTCATTAGCGGCGAGAGCGTAGCTCGCCTCTTTGAATGGCAGCGCAGCTTCTCGGGGGCTCCGCAGGCAGGGCAGGCACAGCCCCCTCCGCCCGCACCCTGGGAGCCGCTCAGCTGGGTAAGGCTTTATTCTGATAGATAGCATCTCACAAACAAACCAAGGAGCTGATGGCTTTGAAGCCCTTCCAGGGAATCCTGATGTCCTGCCAGCAGAGAAGGCTCCTTGCTGTTTGAGAGGGAAGAGCCCCTCTCCATCCTGCAGCCAGGTGCCGTGCAGACTCCCACGGCCCCCTCCCTGCTCCCGGCGTGGGACAGGCACCCGGGCTGCCTTGCGTGGGACTGCCAGGACAGGTGGGGGTGGCCAGCCTGGACAACTGCTGGAGGGGAACCTTGCCACTAGAAGAAACCCAGTTTCTCTGCATAAGTGGTATCCCTCCCCCCGCCCCCGCTCTGTCCTGGGACAGCGTTTCTTTGCTCGCTCAGCCACCGCAGGGCCAAGCCGCTGAGTGAGCGCTGCCGGACGGGCACCCGGTCCCACCCAGGGCTGGGTGGCAGCAGCGCCGGGCTGGGTGGGAGCCCCGTGGCAAGGAGGGGCCAGCCGGGGGTCGGCGGCAGCCGCAGGCAGAGCCGCAGGCAGGGCTGACGGCAGGGCAGCGAGTAGGTCACCGGGCAGGGCAGCGTGCAAGACCGAAGGCGGGGCAGCGGGCCGGGCAGGGGAGGGCAGGGCAGAGGGCAGCGGGCAGGGCCGGACCGCGGGCAGGACCGCGGG
>JAVKLA010000042.1:9506543-9527981 GCA_034782735.1 Sagittarius serpentarius | reverse complement strand
GGGGGGGGGGGGGCGGGGGGGGGGGGGGCGTAGCCGTGCTGGGTCGCGGAGCTGCCTTGGGATGCGTTAGCCGGCGGATCGCACAGAAATCTCTCTCCTAGGAAGGAGAGAGGCAACCTCCTCCCGCTGACGGGGGAGGGGGGCGGAAGAGAAAGAGGATTTAAAGAGCATCTTTGCCCCCTTTGTTGAATGAGAAGGACAGAGGAGGACCAGCAAGATGAGCACTAGCAGTAAGTACAGCTTTCCCTTGCCTTTGCTGTGGGAATGGGGCTGGTATTGCACTGATCTGGCTGGGAGGAATTGGAAAGAAAATGTCACAGCGGGGTTGAGAAGCCTAACGGGATGGATTCCACACACACACACCCCCCCGCCTGCCTTTTGCGTTCTGATGGGGTCTGGCTTTGCTGGCACTTCTTTCTTGGGGGCTAAGCCATGGTGCTTACCTCCACGGAGTACTTTTCTTGGCTTGTATTTCTGGGGTTTGGAGGACAGATCATGGACTAAAATGTCGATATGCAACATGATGAGAGGGAGCCAGGAGCACACTGACAGGCAGCAGGCTCGCTTGCTGATGCCACTGCATACGTATAAATGGCCACAGAGGGAACAGCCGATGGGGAGGAGGAGCAGGGTAAGGAGAGACCCAGAAACCAGGGACCTGAGCAAAGCACAGGTGCAATACTGAAAAACATGTACCTTCTGCGGCTGGGGATGTGGGTGTTTCTATTGTGCGTGTGTGAGAGACAAGGACAGAGGCACTTGTGCACTGTGTATGAATGTCTAACGAAGCGGAGCTTGGAAATGTGCTGCACAAGATGAGAACTGGCACCTGGTACTAGTCTGGTTACTTCTGGATTTTTGTCCTTGTTGCAAAGTCTGGAAAGATTGATCGGGTTTGATCAAGTCACAATCAATTTCTTTTTCCTCACTGATATGATGCGTGACAGCTGTACCCACCTCGCTAGCACAGCTTTGATCCATTCCTGTAAAAACAGTGAGCTCCCAGCCAAAGGAGTTGATGCTGATGGCCACCTGAGGGTCTTCCCCCTGGGATAACCTGCCCAAGGAAGGTGCCCTCCCTCCTGTGGGTTCTAGAGGCTATGTGAAGAAAGGAGGGCTCCCCCAGGCAGAAAGCGACAGAGCAGTGACTTCTCCATTGCACTGGTGTGTTGAGGTTTCTCAATCCGAGAGCTTGGGGTGGTTCCCAAGCAAAACACTGTGAAAAATGCCTTGGCATGCTGCAAGGCAACAGAACAGGTGATTCCAGCTCTGTTGGGCTATGTCAGAGGCGAGAACTTTCCAGGTGCCCTCTGCCCGAGCCACACCTGGGACAGGAGCTAGCCCCCTTGCTGGGGGAGTGGGGCTGGCAGTGCCCAGGTAGGAAACAATAGGGACTGATTCTTTCTGAGCCTGCTGGATGCCTGATAACAAAGGGCCCTCCCTCTGCCTCCCTGGGTGAGGGGCTCAGGTCTGGTGCAGAGGGCTGGCATGGCACACGGTGCTCGCTGGGGTCAGTGACCGTGCTGGTCGGGTGGGACCATTAAGCTTCCTCTAAGCCGATTTTGACAAATGCGTGTTGGTTCTTTTGGGATTCTTTTCCAGCTCTTAATAGCCAGCTTGGCTGCTGATAGCGATAAGGGCTGTTCATAGCACTGGTGTGTTGCAACTATCTGATTGTGCCACTGGGTCCTCACACACACAGAGAGGTTCCAGCAAACCCGAATGTGTTGCCTGTCTGTTGCTCTGACATGAGTCATGGGAGGAGGCCGCCAGGCAGGCAGCAAGTGCAGAGCTGGGAGCCTCTTGGGACGTGCTCTCCTTCTGCCACTGCCTTGCTCTGTGACCTTGGGCACATCACTCAGCTGCGCCTCAGCTTCTGGATTTGCCAGCAGCAGGTTGCCATCGTGGCTCTTGCCCAGCCCTTGGGACAGCTTTGCAATCTTTGCCTAAATATTACCATTACCTCCTTCTAAGTAGCCATGTGTTTTAGTAAAGGTTTGGGAACTTTGTAACATCTGCTGATCACTTCCTGTGCTTTGGGTTGAGTACTTACGGTCCCTTTGGGACCACAACTGGTACAAGGGCTGTGCAAACCCTGCGAGGTAGTGGGCTCTGCCCTGTTAAGCTTCCAGACTCTTCCCCAGTAGCCGAGGGGCTCGAAGCAGGGCTTGCCATACCCAAATGCTGGCTCGTGTCTATTAGCAATGGCACGGTCCTTTCCTAGCTGGTTCTGTGAGCAAGGCATGGGGTGCGGGGCCATCTCTTCCATCAGCATATTCTGTGACTGGTGTGAATACTGCCAAAAGCTCTCTCCTCTCACTGCTGCCTCGCCCAGCTCTGTGCATCCCTCCGCAGCCTGTATCCCTCAGTTCCACATGCCTGCGAGGCAAAAAGGGAGCCCAGGAACCTTGTGTTGGTGCCCTCTGTTCCATCTCTATTTTGCTCCACTGATGCTACTTGGCAGTGACCTGCAATGGCTTTTGCAGCCCTCTGCTAGTGGCCAGTGGCTCAGGGGAGCTCGGTGCCACTTGTTGGTCAGAGGCTTCCCAGCCCTGCTTGCAGCAATGCCTCTCAGGCATGGCCAGTTCTGCTGCTCTCTGCGTTGATTTTGTTTGTTTTCCCCCAGCCCCTGTAGTGACTGAGGGCTCAGATGTGGTGGGATCCAGCCAGTGGGCTCAGCTGCACTCCAGTCTCCCCAGTCTGGTCTCTCCCCTGGTGCAGAGGGGATATGTGCAGATATGAGGAGAGAGGGAGACGCAGGAGGAGGAGGAAGAGGAGGATGGATGGTGAGAGGGAGATGCAGGAGGAGGAGGAGGAGGATGGATGGTGAGAGGGAGATGCAGCAGGAGGAGGAGGAGGAGGATGGACGGTGAGAGGGAGATGCAGGAGGAGGAGGAGGAGGATGGATGGTGAGAGGGAGATGCAGGAGGAGGAGGAGGAGGATGGATGGTGAGAGGGAGACGCAGGAGGAGGAGGATGGATGGTGAGAGGGAGACGCAGGAGGAGGAGGATGGATGGATGATGAGAGGGAGATGCAGGAGGAGGAGGATGGATGGTGAAGCCAGATTGTGCATGGGATGCTGACATACAGATGTATCTGTGGCTGCAGAACCAAAATTCTGGGGCTGGCAAATCAATGAGATGTGCAGCTGAGGATAAAATGCCACCATCTGATCTGTGAATTCCCACCACTCCTGTCCATTTTGGTGCATTTTGTTAACGTTTCTATCCTGTCTGAAGCTGATGTGAGGCAGGAAACCTGTATTTGTGGGTCACAGCTGGCCTCAAGCCCATGCTGTTGTGCAAAACTATCTGTGAGGCCTCCGGGGAGATCTGTGCAGCATTTGCTGGTCTCTATAGGTGTATCTCTGAAGGTGCTTCGTGCACAGCACCCAGGAGTGTTGCCTGTCCTTGCTGAGGGGACAGGGGTTTGCTTTTCACCCTGGTATGGGTCCCAGAGTTGGAGGCCCCATGTCATCATCTCTCCCATGATGCAGGGAAGGCCAAGCCATATGGAAATCTTGCTTTTAAGGGGAAGAGGAAAAGGCCTGTGGTGTTGGGTGTAAACTCATATCCTGAGGCTGCAGAGCAGACCAGGTGGCCCTGAGGGTGCAAGGGTTGTGCTGGCTGGGGAGGCAGCCTCTCCTCCCTCGCTCACCAGGTGTGCAGCAAGCATTTGGAGGGCACAGCATTAATATTTACATTAGCTACACTATTTATACCTCTCACTCTGGTTAGCACTGCTAATTGGTTGCAAATGGATTCATATATTCATAAACAGGTCTATTGGTGCTGCTCTGCGTTGCCATTGAACGTGGATACCGTAGTACAAACCTTTGCCCAGGAGGACATCCCTTAAAAACACGCCTTGAAATCTCCTATGTTCTGCACTCAACCTCTTCCTCAGAAACTGGCCTGGTGCAGGGAGTTTAATGTGACCAGTGCTGTGTTTGTGCTCATTAAAAGGCAAAGGGTTGAAGCTGTCAACTGCTCCAAGGATTTAAGACTCTCTAAAATGAGTGTGAATAATCCCTTCTGCTGCTTTGAAGGTAGCCATCAGGTTTGGGTGCTGCAGGTCCATGCAGTGCGTACAGTCCGTGAGTAGGGGTTACCCTGGTGGGACCCATGGGAGATGGCATTTGCACATGGTATCTCTTGGTCCAGCTGTGTTGGGGTGGGAGAGGGGCTGCTGGAAGTCTTGGCACTGGTCTTGTCAGGAGCAAGGTGCCCCTTGTTATGGCCCATGCTGGCCTGAGCAAAGACACGCACAGATCCTGGGAGAGGTGGAACCCCAGTGAACTCCTGCGTCGAACCAGCTTTGGCAGGCTCTGGATCAGTGTTGCAATGGGTGATTGGAACTGATTCACAAACTAGATATCTTCCAGGCTTCTTTCTGTCTCTAACATGCACCCTGAAGAGGAAGCCCAGAATCTGTCCCCATGGCAAGTTAATTCAGGGTGGGAGGGAGCCAGTACCTTCTATCCCCCATCTTCTTTCCTCTGAGCAGCTGGCAGCCTATCGGAGAATGGAGACCTCTTGCAGAGGGTTTGGTATGCAAAGTGGAAAGTTTCCCCAGACCATCCCAGCCCCTGGCACCTCTCAAATTCCTGCTCGGGAGCTCCCCTAGTCTCAGAAAGCCGAGAAGGGAGATGAGGAAAGGCTGGCCAGCTAAGCGTTTGGGCAGGAAGGCTTCATGACAGATACTGATGAATGCAGCATGTTTGCTTGGTTATTTTTGTCTTTCCTAAATCGTGCTCCCTGTTACATGGTGATCCACTAAGCATAATTACCCAGTAATCTCTAGGCACATGTGGTTACAAGGTGTTTACCAGCAAACTCTATTAAGTCCCTGTGTAATTAAAGAGGAATCACATGGTGCTGCACATCTCTGGGAGCTCCAGCTCTGCTCTGTACAGCTCATCAGGCAGGGTGATTCACCAGGTCTCCCCACCCAGCAGGGCAGGACCTGCTGAGGAGGACATGGTGTTTTTTCCTGCATGCAGAAGTGCAGCGAACCAGGAGGGATCAGCCTGTCAGTGTGATGAGCAGTGTTAGCGTCCTCCCTGTGAGGAGGCTCTAGTTTTTCTGGGGGTGACACCAGGCCTGGAGGGTGATGGTACAGATGCGCCTTTTCAGGCATAGCGCTTGTGGTTCCTAGTCAATACTGGTTCCCGTTTCATCTTTGCAGTGCTGGAGGCTGCCACAGGCAGGCAGTGAACTGGGGACAAAGCACAGCTTCCGTGAGGGGGGACCCAGCAGAGTGAGATGCTGACTAGAGCAGTGGTGCTGCTGCCTAGTCCCTGGGTGCTTGGCGAGGTGGGCTCTGGCTCCAGCTAAGCCCTCGCACTCCTCACCCCTGCTCCCCCAAGAGCTGCTGGACAGGGTTTTCACGTGCAGTGGGGAAAGAGGCAGATCTCCAAGCAAAGCTCTTCCTTCTCTGGCAGGTTATCGCGGAGGAGGCTTATAGAAGGAGGAGAGCTTTCAGAAGGGCTGGAGTAGAGTCAGAGTTCAAGGTATAGGTGCAGGTGGGACAGAAGAAAGGAGGGACACAGATGCAAGACAGAGTCTTGCAAGAGATGAAAAGCTACCTTCCTAGTATGTTCTCTCCAGACCCAGCCATGAACATTATGTAGCATCCATGCTTTTCCAAGGAGGGCTCTAGGACTGCGTTTTGCAGAAACTGGGCACCAAGGAGAACTCCAGTCCTTTTGATTAACACCCGAGCCTGACTCTGCTGCCACAACCAACCTGATATAAATTGTTCCCTCTGTTCTGCTGGGCAGCCTAGCCAAGGGAGAATCATCCATTGCATTCACTTTGGTGCCAGAAAAATCAGAGCCCAGGCAGCTTCTCTCTGTCCTCAGGCTGGTGGATGGACTCTGTCCTCTCACCAAGCTTCGTTCAGGCTCTCCTGCAAACCATCTTTCTTGGCAGCTTGCCCTTTGAAGAGCAGAAGCCATGGAAAGAGGCCCTGCAGGCCAGTGAAGTGCATGCTGTAAAGTCAATTGAAGCAATTGAATTATTTCAAGGACCTACCATGCTCTTATAAAATAAATAGCAAGTTTTCTAATGACAGTGACAATTGGTTTAGCCAGATAACTGTATTTGTGATGCCGGCAGACTGGACTAATGACAGACTGTCCTGTTATCAGCAAGGAGTCAGTGTGGTGCTGCCACTGGTCTCTGCAAAGCTGTGAAGGAGTGAAGGCAAACCCACGAAGTTCCTGCCAGACCTTGCAGTCCTATCATGACAGTGCCATAATGAAATGGTTGGAACATCTAATTAGATATTTTTAGACTAAATACACCAGTACCTCTCAGTTGTGAGCACTGCAGCGCCTCCAGAAAGCATCCTGGGGGTAGACTGGTGATGGTAAGGACTCGGGTGGAGAGTGATGGGGAAAGGAAGGAGCACTGCAGGATGAAAGGGAATTAGGAGTGACCACAGTAGCTGTAGGGAAGGCAGAGCCCAAGTCCAGATGTTTCAGGCCCGGGAAGTTTGCTTGTGAGCAGCTCAGGGCAAGTGTGGCAAGGTGACTGGCAGCCTGCAGCAGGGAAGGCGGTTCTTGCTTGGAGGATACCTAGGCTGTCCCAAGTCCTCCTGTGCCCAGCATCGCTGCCTCTTGAGTCTGTAGGCTCAGTAAATCACTGGGGAAGTAGAGCTTGAATGCACTGATGCAGAGCCCTGATGGACATGCCTTGCTTTCTAGGAAAGGGCTGTCTGAAGCTTAACAGGACCAAACTGATCTAGTGTGGCAGCAAACTCAGGTGCACAGTTCCCATTTATTGGATGGCAGCTCAGGTTTTTGGTAGGCCATAGTTTATACATGCATTTTTCAATTTGTGTGTAGCCTTCTGAATGCTTTATCAGTATCAGCCGTAAGGCCTGGCCTGGGAATTGATGTGCCTTCTCTGCTGCCTGGGGTGGAGATCTGGAAGAAAAATGAGCTGGTACTACAGCTTCCTTATGCAGCCTGTCTGACCTTCCTTTCCTCTTACCCTTTCTACCCTGGCAAGGTCCTCTGAGCCCCAAGCATCACTTGTTTTTCTGTTCATGGACATTTTATTCCACTTCCATTTTGAATCATCTTGTTTCTGAGACTTGGACACCTGGGAAAGTCCTTGCGGGGGAAGATTTCTCTAAGGAACAGGACAGCATAAGAGGGGAGCATGTGCTTGAGGGTTTGAAGCCATCCTGTTGGCTTCTGTGTTCTTTCTTGGCAGTAAGTGGCACATTTTGGAGAGCACTACACTGCTGTGGGGCAAGAAAGGCTTTGCTGGTGCAATGCCAGCCTTGGAGCTCTTCCTCAGCCCAACTTGAGTCTGTTGCATTCTGAATTTAAGTTTCAGGGTTTGACCTGCTCTCACAGTAGTGAATTATGTGACTGTTTCTCAGACGCAGGCAGGCTGCAGTGTGCTGCTGAATGAGACAAGCGTAACCTAGACCAGGACTCAGTGTGAGCTCCCAAAGTGCCTGTGCCAGGCTCTGCGGTACAGCACCCCTCACAAACACGCTTGTAGCATCTCACTTGTGCAAGGCTCTGCCTGTCTTTCCCAGCATCTGTGTTTTGTACTAGCTGACCCTGAAGATCTTGCTGCTTTTCTCCTGATACCCATTCCCCTACCAGCCCCGGGGACCCCTTTGCACAGAGGCGTCCCAGGGAGGACTGCCCAGCCCAGGGGTGCTTGCTTGCAAAAGGGAGCTGTTTTTAAAGCAGCTGGGCAGCAAGTGGGTTGTTCCCTGGCTCAGCAGCACTTGCTGGGACATGTTGGGCACTGTGGTGGGGATCTCCCAGTCGCAGCTGCTCCCCAGCCTGGGTTCTCAGTGGTGGCGGGGAGGGTCCCAGCAGGATGGCTGGCCCAGGGTGGCTGTGTTTTCCCCCCTCCCCGGTCAAGGACTTTTCCCTGCTAAAAGCTTTAGAAGAGGAGGAGGGAAGGAAGCTGTGTGTGAAACCCATTTCTGTTGCGCGTCAGGAGCTGCAGCCCATCCAAGACCCAGAGCTGTGCGAGAGGGGCAGCTGCCTCCCCCCAGCAGCCCCTCTCCAAAAGAAAGGGCTTCCTTGCCTTGGCCGTGAGGCAGGGCTGGATCAGGGCTTGTTCGTCGGCTGCTGCTGTCCTGCCCGTCTCCTGCTGCACTGAATCAGAGTGTTCTTCCTGGGTAAAATAACCCCGGCTGGCTTGGCCACGGTGGCGTGGGATGCCTCTGTGTGACTACACGGGCAAATAGGTCTCTCTCTGGGCTGCCAGGAAGGACCTACAGCAGGTCCCCATGGTTCATGTTTGCCCCGTGACCTGGAGATCAATGGTCAGGTGCCGAATACAGCAAAGGCTTAGAAAGGCTCTCCTTGCCTGGCGCGAAAAAATGGGGGCTGGGGTAGGCTGAGGTCCCAGAGCCCCTCCGGAGGCGGTGCAGTCCCCGCTTGCTCTCGGCACCCAGCTCAAACGCAGCCCGCGTAGGGCAGCTGTCTGTGCAGGGCTGTGGGAGCCAGGTCTGGGCAGCACTGGGCAGGCAGCGCGCTGTGCGGCCCGGCGCTGGCTTCTCCTGCCATCCGAGCAGGCAGCTCTGCTCCGGATTTTCCCTCTCTCTGCTCATATCGCAGCAGTCCTCGGAGTGTGATAGAGTACAGGCTTCCCCAGCTCTCGCACAGCCTCTCGTCTGTGCTCAGATCACGGCACAGCGCTGGTCCCTGCAAAGCCCTCCGTCCCTCCTTCCCTCCGCCTCGGCTGCCCTGCGCTGTGCCACGGGCCGTGGGGCGTCCCTCTGCATCGCCCCACTTCCCCCTCCACCTCAGCGCCTTCTGCATCAGCTCCCGGTCCTCGGAGGATGAAGAAGGTGGAGCAAGGTAAGATGAGCTCCCTCCAGCCTCCGCCGTGCTATAAATAGCTGCATTACCCAAGCATCGTCTGAGAGCGATGTGGCCAAGTTCGGGCTCCTGGAGACCTGCTGCCTCTGTCGCAGACACACCCAGCACTTGGTCAGAAGGGCTGCCGCGGGTCCCGCCAGTGACAGGGAGCGTGTCGTCGCATTAGCGCGCCGCAGGACACCTCTCAGGTTATGCACAGCCTAATTCCATCCGGCAGCCGCTGAGGCTGGCATCCAGCGGCTGGGTCAGCGTGCCCGCACTTGGCTGGCAGCGGCAGCCAGACAGCTTGCACCAGGGAGCCTTTCCCCTGCAGTAAAAATTTAGCAAGCTGCCTTCAGCTCTTGCCAAGCTGTGCTGGAGTGCAGGTGGCGTGGATGGGCCAGGGCAAGGGGCTGTCTTTGGTACGTGTGTCAGGTCTCTGGCCAGACCTCTGGGAGGGAAGGGGAAGGCAGCTCTTCTGTAGGGAATAACCAGATCAGGGAGGGAGAAGTGGGTTTTGTGGTGCTGTACAGTGCTGTGTGGTCCCTGAATGCTTCTTCACTCTATCATTCCAGGCTGGGCTGGAGGCTGGGGTTGATAAGGAAAACCTTGGTCCTAGCTGTCTGTCCAGACTGTCACCAGATTCAGTTCTTGGGGCAGGCTGTGCCTTTGGAGGGGGTTTTGCTGGCAGCACTAATAATCCCCCACCTCTTGACCATCAACGAGCATGGGAACCAAGCAGTATAGCAGCTTACATGTGCATGGGCACACAGGGAGAAACACAGCCATCTTCTCAGCAAGGAAGCCCTCCTTCATCTGGCAGCAGAGGCTAAGGCACGAAGCTGGATGATCCCCAGTTCAGAGCCTTTTAGTCAGTGAGCAAAACCATCCCTTCAAACACCCAGATGCTACTTGAGAGGCCTTGCGCTGTTGCCCCACCATCTGGCCCAGCTGCCCCCTTGGCAGTGGAGTGGGTTGAACCTGATCCTTCGCTTCTGGGACAGGAGGTGCCTGGCAGTGCTGCCCTGGGTGAGCGGGCCAGGGAGGGCTGAGGGACTGAGCGCGGACATTCTCCCCTCCCTTTCTTTTGAAAAAAGAAAAGTCACTGCCTGCATGGTGAGTTATGTGGTGATGACGGCTCATGATGGGTTACATATAAAATCCCTCGCATCCCTGAGGATGCTACCAGTTGAAAGCTTTTATGGCGTTTTAAAAATAGCCACAGAGGGGGAGAGAATGAGAAGATGGATAGGTAGGTGGATCCCTAATAAGGAGAGAAGAGGAAACAGCTAGAGAGGGAATGGAAAGACTTTAGTGAACGGCATGTGAGTGATTACTGAGGGAGGGGGTGGTGTGGTCATGCTGAGCTGCATGCCCAGCGGGAAGGGGAAACCCTATAAAAAGCCTGGCTGTGAGATGTTTCTTGCACGTGCTGGTGAGAGGGATGGGGTGAGCATCAGCTCAGGCTGTCTCTCCTATGGGTGCTCACTGCATTCTACAAGTAGCCATTAAAAATAATCCGTGACTCTTGGACGGCTGGCTTGGGCTGGCTGCTGCTGCTCTTGCGTGATTCCTCAAACAGCTTCAGGCTCATCTGTGCTCCTTTCCTGCCTCGAGGCTCAGGCTGACAGCCTTGCCTGGAAGCTGATGGATGAGGCTGGTCCTGGCCCTGGCTTTCCCCAAGGTGGCCTTTTCCACCTGGGCTGTGCTCCAAGAAAGATGTGGAGAGCTGCCTCTCTGCTCTGTCTTCTGGCTTTCTGCTGCCTGACAGCTTGCAGCACCCGGAGGCAAGATCTGGTGGTGGTGGGTCTGGAGCTGTGGCTGGGTGAGGGTGCAGTTCCCCAGCGCCTGGCTGGAGCAGCGGTTCTGGAGCTGCTGGCAGGAGGTTCCTTCAGTGGGACAGCCCTGCTCTGCCTTGCGTCACTGCCAGCACAGCATCTCCCCGGTCCCGGGAAGCAGCTCCAGGCCCTTCCCTGTGCTTGCGGCAGCTCTCCCCACCACTCAGGGAAGATTACACAGAGCATCTCCAAGAAATGCTAATTGCTTTGGCTTGTGCTTGGTACAGCAGAGCCACTGGGCACTCAGAGCTCTTAGTCAGCTTAGAGATCTGCCAGGTCCTTCCTCTCCTTCCCCTGGAGAGTCAGCGGAGGTCTGCTGTGGCTGTTGCTGATCCCCACATCCCTGGGCCCCAGCTGAGCTGCAGGCTTGCACCCAAGCTGACCCAGACCTGTGGTCCCAAATACCCAGGGGCACAAGGCACGGTGTGCTCTCATTGGGGTGTTACAGCCTTGGGGTGAAACACCCCAAGCCCAGCCCTTGGCAGGCACAGCGTGGGGTCAGATGCACCTCTCATGCTGGAGGAAGGGTGGCTGGAGAGACAACATGACTTCCCATCCTGGGGGATGAGGATGGAGCTTATGCTGTGGCAGAAGCTGTCAGCACTGTTCTGCTGCCTGTCATCCTGGACCCCTCAGCTGCTGCTGCCCACCCCTGCTTTGCCACTGGCAATTAAAGCTCTGTGCAGCCAGGCTCGTTTGGTGCAGGCCGTTGGGAAGCATTCCTTGGCTTTGCCCCTGCTCAAACTGCAGGGAAAAAACATTGCTAACAAGACTGCCCTGTCAAACTTGCCAGCCTGTCACGTCCAGGCTGTCTCCCTCTTGCTTACTTTCTTGTCTCTTTTTTTTTTTCTTCCTCATCAGCTAGGCAAATACCCCGGGAAGCAGAGGCTGGTGATGGGTTAGCCCTGCCCGGCTCCAGGCTGGGGAATGGCAAAGCCAGGGAGTGCGTGCCGCCTGGTCCTTGCATTGGCCTCTTGCAAAGGGTTGCCACTCATCTGTGCGCTGATCTCGCTGTATTTCTCAAGGCCACAGCTTTTTTTAATGCTGTAGCATGGGATTTGAAGTCCAAGACCAGCCACCCTCTGTGGGTGCTGAGGTCTCTACCCTTCCTCCTTTGCGAAATACCAGGGCAGCCCCTAGCCTGTGGAGGATGAAGAGGTGCCTCCTGCCCTGGCTGGCTTCTGCTGACTCTGAAGAGCTTCTCAGCTGGTCTGAAATAATTCCTGGAGGAGCAGCAGGTGGTTCTGAGCCAGCAGCACAGTCCTTGCTGGTGAGTGCCTGTTACCCTCCCCAAGGCAGGGGGGTACCCCCAGTCCCTGCTCCCACCTTGCCTGAGAGCATCCTGCAGGCACGTGGCAGAGCAAGGGCTTGCCAAGAGGTCATCTGCGGCTGCCCCAGCCCTCGCTCCCCGCTTGGCTGGTCAGGTGGCATAAAGGGTCCGGTTTGGGAAATAATGCTGTTCCTTGGCAGGCAGTTTTTGGCTCATTTAAGCCAAAAGCGTGCACAACAAAGCACACGTTCATTTTCCCCTGTTGAAAGGGGACTTGTTCCCTGGAAAGTGCCAGCTCTGCTGGGCCTCTTGATTGCCTGTTAATTGTCACTAATGAGGAGCTGGGAGATGTGGCTTCCAGAGGCTGTTGGGGACAGACACTGCTTCAGCTTGGGAGGGACATCTCAGCGGGGAAGGGAGCTGTGACCTCGGCGTGGGTGAGTTGAGCTGCATGAGCATGTTTGTTACCAGAGAGTGCCCCAATTCCTGTGCCTATGGCACGGGTGGCAGTGCTTAGCCCAGACTCTGGAGTGGGGAGTGTGGAGGGTTAAGCGGATCTCTGGTGCTTACTGTACACAGATGGATTTATTTACATATATGTAGCAGGGAGGTGGGATGGGGAAGGCTAAACCCACCCTGTCCAGGAGGGACATTAAAAATGAATCTGGCGACAGCCTGGCCCATGTTGGGAGCACAGGGCTGCTGGGCAGCAGGACCTGATGCCTGGGCTTGGCCATTTGCCTGCAGCTTGACAGTTGAAGGCTGTTTTTTCCCCTGGCCCTGATGAAAGGCACCAAAGGCTTTTAGCAGGAGACAGCCACGTCTGCCTGCTGCTTCCCGTGCTGGCAGCCCCCCTTCCTTTTGAAGTCAGGTTTCTGGGCGTACACAGGAGCCGAGGAGAGCACGAGTGCGGGAAGGAGGAGGGGAGAGGATTACGTCTGTGCTGAAACCCCTCATATGCTCATGGGAGTTTATTGTTCTAGATGAACCTTGTCCTGCCACGTCCCCCACCATCCCCAGCCCAGTTTGTCCTTGCCCAGCACCGAGCCCTGCTTGGCACCTCTTGGCCCATTGCTGGGCCACCCCATGTCCTATCAGCGGAGGCTCAGGATGTGGCTAGGGGGGATATTAAGCCCTCTTAGTGTTGTGCTGTCTGAGCACCGGTGCTTTTACCTGCTGAGACAGCCCCATGCCACAGCAAGGATGAGTTCTTTTCTCCCACAGCACCAGCTTTCCAGGTGCCCATTGCCTGCTGCCCTGCTCCAGCTGCTCCTGTAGCATCTGTGCTAATGACTTCAGTGGTTTCTTTCATCTTCTCTTTGCTAAAATGCCTGAGCTGTTTCACACAGTGTTTTTCCTGGGAGTTTTCTCAGTTTTTCTCCTATTCCTGCCAGGCTTTCATGTACAGCCAGCCCCACTGACCACCTCCCACTCCCTGGACACCTGCTCTCGTCCCCATGATCGGTGGGCTCAGGCACCACCCCAGCACTTGCTGTCTGCCTGCGAGAGGCTGATTCTGTGTTTACCGTTCAGCTATCATGAGGGCGGCTCAGCAAAGGGGGAGCTTCCCTTTGGGATTTATTTCATTAGAATAAACAGCCAAATGGGATGTTGTTTACCATTCCAGCTGAGAGAGGTTGTAGTTGCTGCTTTCTGACCCAAACCCTGATGTCTGTTTTTTAATTCTCTGCCTTTAATGAAGTGGGACGGAGAAATGAGAGCAGAGCATGTTTTGGCAGTGGACGCAGCTTGCGTTCTTGCAGTATGAAGGCTTATGTCAATGTATTTGTGGTTGCATCTCTGCCCCCTACCTTGACCTTGGGTTAGGGGTTCAGGTGAGCCCCAAGGCATGTGACAAAGCGTACTTTGTCCTCCGCTGCCTCTGGGATCCTTTCACAACCAGCCACGGAGATGACCCACCGTTGTGGGGTTGGGATTGGCTATTGCTCTGAAAGGTTCTGTGCTCCATTTGAGGGTCTTGGTAGTCTGACCTCCAAAATGCCTTCCTGGGGGCTCAGGGGACACAGGCAGCCCACCTCTGTTTGAAAAGTAGGAGGACAAAGAGCTGGCACAGCTGGGCTGAGAAAAGGGCCTGGACCCCAAAACTGGAGTGCAGTGGGGAGTGTGGGCAGCCCTGAGCTAGCATGCTGCGTGTGGCGTGCTGTGACCCAAAAACTAGGTCAATCCGTCTGTGCTAGTGGAAGAAGAAAGGTGCCGAATAACCTGGCCCCAGACACCCATCTATCCACCACCTTAAGGGTTTCTTCAGTTTGGGGTTTGAGAGCTGCCTCGGGGTGTGGGAAGGACCCCTTGCAGCCTCCTGGGTCTCTAGCAAGGTGCTGCCCGCCTGTGCTGCAGCGGGACGTCCCGCAGCGCAGCCTCGGGCTGCCAGCCTGGGAATTGCCAGTGGAGACGTGTTGTGTCCTGGAGGGACCCTTTGCTGGGATGGTCTCAGTGGGGCCAACAGACAACATCTGGGTGGCGCGTTCAGTGTGCACCCTGGGTTGCCTTGCTGAAGGTCATCCCAAGGTGAGCAGCCTAAAGGCAGCTCTCTTCCTCTTCCATGACACCTGTGCTTCCCCCCCGCCATTGCTCCCTCCTGCCTTAGCCTCTTCTCCATGACTTTAGGCTGTTTCCCTTTCCTTATTTTTTTTTTTTTTTTTTTTTGCTCCCCCCTTCCCTTCTCTTTCCTTTTTCTCTGTTTCTCTCCTGTCAGCTTTGTTCGCCCTGGCTGTGTACTGGGGTTGCCATGGTGACTGCCAGAGCATCTCTGCGTCCTGGAGTAGTGGTCCTGTGCTTGCCCTGGCCATGGGGAGTGGCAGGGCACCCTCCTGCCCCTCAGAGGGGCCAACTGCTGCCTCCTCCCAGGGATGGAGGTCCCTGGGGACATCCCTGTGATGCATCCTGGTGTCTGGGGAGAGGACAGGTCAGGGCATGGGGTGGCCCTCACCAGCTCAGGATGGGGCTGTTGCGTCACTTTGTGCAGGGGGCTGGGGGAGGAACTGGCAGGGCTGGCTGCATAGCACAGCTTTATTTGCCTCTTGCTGCCAGAACTGTTAATCTTCAATAAATATATTTTTAATAAGCGAGTGCTACTTAAGGAAAACAGAGGAGCTGCTGCAGCAGCACAGGCTGTCCCTTTAGGTTTAATGGGGCGACGAGGCACCACCACCTGCCAGCAGAGAGGAGTATAAAACCGTATAAATTCAGAGCTGTCCCCCATTGCAGGACACATGCACCTTTCCTCTTGATTTTGGGAATAAGCTTCCTTTTCCTGTCGTAGGAGCCATGCTATTTCTTCTCTTGACATCATCACCTGTCGCCATGCAAGTGACTGCAGTGACTTGACCTTGCCTTGGTCAGGTTCAGGGCCCCGGGCTGCAAACCTCCTCGTGTCTTTGGGCAAAGTGTCGTCTGGATCCTAGATCTAGTCTTTGCCTGTGACGTGTGGAGGACTAAGGCTGGCAGCGGGGACTTGGATGCATCCCCTGGCCATGGTCTGGTGTTGGAGGACACAAGTGGAGCCATGGTTTGGAGGCAGAGTGTGCCTTGTGGCCTTCTGGTGCTGATTTGCAGACAACAATATATCTTTTCAGTATTTGTCAGAGCTTCTGTGCCCCTTTCATGAGATAATTAGGATGACGTGTTATTAGCTGATTACTGGGGAAGCATATATTTAGTGAGGATTTATTCTGGAAACAACATTAATCTCCTGTATAGTTGCTAAACCCCCATAAATAATCTGATTTTGATAATCAATTGCTATTGCAACCCCCCCATAAATCTCAATTAAATGCACATTTAATTCACATAAAGTTGCCAAATTTGCTTGTACATTTCTGTCCTGCTGTTTGCCTCAGGCAGATGTCTGTGTATGTGCAAGCTGAAGTCTGTTTATCAGACAGCCTGAAACCAGAATAGGGTTTGCCAAGGCGGAGCAGTTACAGTAACAGCAACACTCCTTTCCCGTGGTCCCACATGGAGAACCCAGCATATCCCGGCGTCCTGCTGCCAGAGCTGCTCAAACACAAGTGCTTTGCAAACATCACAGCGCACAGCCCTTCCCTGGCTGTTGTCTTTGTGCTGGGGTTTGCAGTGAGGGCAGCAGGAGCAACTGTAGGAGACTGCACCTGGAGCAACCCGGGCTTGCCCAGGGCGCAGGGGTGTGGGTGTGCTCGGGGAGGGGCAGGGAGGGGAGGGGTGCAGTTGCCCGAAACCCATGCAGAAGCTTTCAACAGCACTAGCCTGGAATTGGAAACTGAGGTCTTGTTGGGCTTGGTTGAGTCCTGACCACCTTGGAGGCAGCCACAGTGACTTTTCAAGCCCTAGTGCTGGCAGATGGGTCAGAGTGGGAAGAAGCAGGGGCACGCTTGCAGGGAGGAGGTGGCTGGCCCTGGACTGGCAGGACGTGGTGCTGCCAGCTTCCTTCGGAGCTGGAGGGAGATTCCAGGCCTCAGCTGGGCTCCGTTTGTTGTTGGGACCACACTGATTTATTTTATCTTCTTGTTTTTGCAAGTAGTACACAGCTAGCTGCAGCAGTGCATACCCTGGAGAGGGCAGAGAGTGCTGGGCTCGTGTGGCAGAGCTTTGGAGGTGCTGGTGACATGGGTCCATGCTGGGGGACCTGGCAGGAGCACGGCAAATCTCCCACTGCCTTTCATGGCGTGGGGTTTTGGCCCTCACCTGCACTGCTTGGGTGCTGGCCCCTGCAGCTGCAGGGGCTGATGCTTTTTGGAGCACAGCCTCTCCGTCCCTGCTGCCTCTGCCAGGGCACTGGGGGTGACAGCTTGGGCTGTGATGATCTCTGTGATAGGGACCACACTAGGGGAGCCATAAAAAACCTGATGAAGCTGTTCAAATTGCTGGGAAGACATCTACTAAGATCTCCTCCTGAGCCTGGCTGGAGCCCAGCCTGCTAATTATGGTGATAGGGGAAATACACAAACATACAGATGGCAAGAAGAACAAAAACTGCTGTCTTAATATTGAAAGCTCAGTTTCTGGCCAACTGAAACCAACACAGAAGCTAAATGCTAACAGCTTTGGGTGAGACCGGAGTGCCTCACCAGCCCTTGTGCAGGAGCTCTTGGAGGCCTTGCAGAGCCCAGAGCGGGATCTGCCTCTCCTGCGGCCGTGGGATGGACCCCAGCCTGCAGCAGCCGCTGGCGGAGGAGCGGGGAGGCCAGGCTGTGGTGGTGGCTGGCCATGCATGCCTGCGTGAGTGCATGCCTAGGTGTGCTAGGAGACAGCCGCGGGCAGGGCTTGCAGCTGCAGGCTGCAAGGCTCTTGCTGCAGGGCTCTTGCCCTCTGTTGGCTCTGCACCGGGGTGGCCCATGACTGCTGCAGCCTGCTCTGTCCCGGAGACTCCTTAGTGCATCCCTGCATTGCAGGGAGGGATTTTTCTCCCTCTGAACCCACCTTTCACCTCTGCTAGGTGGGTTGGGGCAGTGGCTTGCAGAGGGGCCTCAGATGCTGCCATCGGGCACTGGTCACCACTGTCAGCCAGGCCCTCACCACTGTGCTCAGGGGTGCTGCTGGTGGGGGAGCATCCCCTCCAGGGTGTCTTTGTGTTGACCCTTGCAGTGCCAAGGGGCTGTGCTCTTCAAAACTTGTAAAAGATGCTCTGTCCCACAGGGTTTTACCCTAACCACAGGCACTAAGGGTGGGGTGGGCAAGTTGGACATCAGGCAGCAAGGGGCTGGTGATATGATATTTTTCTAGCACTGTCCTGAGGAACCTGTAGGTCAGTGTGCCTGTCTGATGCCTTGTGCCACCCTGCGATGCTTGTGGTGCCTGAAACCTGTTGGTGGCCATGGGGCTGTCTCTGACGTGGTGCTGTCCCCCACTGCACCCCACCACCCGCACAGCCCCGGTGCCTGCTGCGCTCCCCTCTCTGCCACCCATATGCACGGCCAGGTGTCTCAAATAAGCTCCACGGGGGGTGGGTACAATCTTTTTATGACCACTTAAAGGCTCCGTTTGCTACCTTTAACAGAATTAGAGCTGGGATCACAGTAGATTAAGAAAAGCAGTAAACACCCTCTGTGCTGCATGGGTCTCAGCTGCAGGGACCCCACTGGGGCCAGGAGGGCTGGGGCTCTGCCGAGCCCTTCTCTGAAAGAGGGTTTGCATGGGTTTTGTGGGATGGTCTGTATTAATTGACTGCTGGTCTATGTTTTGCCTCTTCCAGCCCCACTGTTTGCAGGCAGTTTGATGGTTCAGCAGGGCTCCAAGGCGATGTGGCAGTGCCCTTTGCACTGCAGCCCTGGGCTGTGTTGCCCCCCTCCCAGGACCACAGCTGATGAGATCCCAGTTGTTTTAGAAAGCACCTTCCCAGGATGTAACAGTGGATAAAGGAATTTGGAGCCTGCTGGGGAAGCTCCTGATGGTGTTTTGCTGCCAGCCCTGAGCCATAATTCATCCCCTGGAATGGGACTGGCTGGGGGGCGGCTGATCTTGAACCTCCTGTCCCTCTGAGCACACACTAATGGCATTGAGATTGCTCTGTAACATATACTCCTACCGTGCATCCTATTTATGGGGAGATTGTCCCCTCTGTGACGCCAGGGCTTGCTTTGCCAGCTGTCACCTCCAGTCCAAATTCCCATTTCATTGCACTAATATCTATGCAGTGTCTCTGGATAGAGATTTGATTTCAGTTCCCTCCCTGGAGTAGAATGAGTTAAAAATAGCAAATCCAACACCCCTCATTCCCTGGCTATGATGCAGTCTCCTAGGTTGGAGTTAAAATGCCAGTGTGAATATGGTTTAAAATAAAACAAATGAGTGTACTGCACTCTGCAGAATAGGAGAGCAAGCTCCAGGCTGGAGAAATGACATGGAGGAGTCTCTGGTCTTCTAACCTGTGCTTGCAAAAGGCAAGAATTTCTTGTCCTTGCAGTGCTTGTATTGGCCAGATAAATGATGCTATGCACAGAGCGGTTAGTGGAGTAATACAGGAGGTATTCAGCCCATCAGGGAATCAACTGATGGCAGAAGAAACCAGGAAGAAAGTAGCTCAGTGGATTATGGTTTGGGGCTGTCTTTCTAGAGGGTCACGTGCAGACCACCTTGCCAAGTATCAGCTGGACGCTAGACTGAGTGATGAGGGCGGAGAGGTGCTGGACTCAGCAGCGCTGTGGCCCCTCTGAAATAGCAGGGTGCAGGCGTGCGGGCTAACCAGGTGGATCCTCTCCCAGAAGTGGGTACCAGACTATGTAGGCAACAGTCTGCAAGGTGGCGGGTTGCCAACCTGGCTCTGTCTTGTCCAACGGGGCAGTTTCTCTGATCTGGTATAGAAAATAATAAATTCCCTAATTTTTGACTCTCAGATACTGCCCTAGTTTAAAAATGCTGGCTCCTGGCTTGCTTTGTAATATTTTAAATATAGCGTCCTTTATGTTTTTGATGTACGCACCATATGTTTTGAAAACTGCAACAAAATCCATTGGGCTTGTGGGTGGAGGTTAAAGGGAAAAAGCGTTTCCATACGGGAAGCCACAAATACAAAACACAGCAGCAAACAGAAAATCCCTCCATGCATCAGCCAGAAATAAGCTCCTTTCTGTCCTGGCTGTCTCCGGCGCATTCGTGTGCGTGCGAGGAACCAGCCTGAATGTTTCCATTGTGTCAGCTCCTGTCCTGGACACCCTGGCACTGACTCCACAGCCCCCTCCAAGGCCCAGCGGGAGATGCCACTGTGTCAGAGACCATCTGACAGCTCCTTTGCCCTTTCCCTTCCTGAGAAAGCCCTTCTACCACTTTCTGTTTTGGGTTTGGTTTTGTTTTGGTTTTTTTTTTTTTCTTTTTTTGGCTGGGATGGATCCCTCCTGCTAAAGCTCGCCCAGGCTGCTGCCTCCCTGGCTGGTGGTGGCGGGTGGGCTTTGGCAGCGGCGGGGAGAGTTCCCCTGGGCTCCCTGCACTCCCACGCAGCACGGACTGCCTCCCAGCATTGAACATAGACTCTATTTAGCAGGAAATTTGGACTTGGCAAAATGACGAGCTAACGGTTTTCATCTTTTGGCCAGGACCTCAAGTTTAGTCTCTTCTACCGCGCACATCTGGCACTCTTTGACTCTAGAACCCAAGGGCATCCTCTCCCATGGACCCTCCCCAAACCTGTCCAGCTGGGTTAGAGCAGAAAATAGCATCACGTGGGCTGGGGCTGGGTCCGTCCCCCAGCGGAGGCATGGCATGTTCTTCCTCTGTTCTCGCTGTCTGAGGCTGCTGGGCGAGCTGTTTGGCTGGCTGTAGCTCACCCACTTGTCATGCCTCATGAATAAAGTCGGGGGGGAAGCGATGGGCTCTGGCCGGTGCCTGGCTGCCAAGCAGGCTGCCTCCCTTGAGACCACCCTGCCGGGTCCCCTCCCCAGCCAGCATCACCCCAGGTGAGCAGGAGAGAGGCTGGGGTGGCCAAGGGCAGTGGTGGGGCTGGTGGAACCCATGGGTGTCCCAAAGCTCCTGCTGGGGGTAGGAGCTCTGGTTTGGGCCCGCACTCGGAGGATGGGTGGGATGCAGTGGCCAAGTGTATTGAGGGAGGGGAGTGTCACAGGGTGGCCACAGTGGAGGAGGGGACATGGCGAAGGCTTTCCTATTTTCTCTTGCTCTGCAGCATGCTATTGCACTGGAGATTTGGGGCTGGGACTGTGTGTCATCCGATCATGGGGCATGCATGCCCTGGGGACAGCAGGGTCCAGCGGCAGGGCAGAGGAAGGCTGCTGCCAAGGATTTGGCTGTACGCTGCAGCATGGTGTCCTCCAGAGAAAGTGGCCTCAGGCGGTCCTCCTGCACCTGGGGTCCACAGAGGCCCACCAAGAGCAGCCATGTCTCTCTGTGACCGCTCAGGTGGGTTTGTGCTCACCCAGATCCCTGTCCCAGGCTAGTCCCCACCCCAGCCGTGCCTTGGGACCCAGGCAGAGCTCACGCCGCGGATGTGCGATGTGTCTCTGTGCAGGATGCACTCATCCGCCTCACGCCCCCTCGCTCATACACAATTTATTTGCATCTATAGCAGCTCGGGCAAGATTTTTTAAGCTGAAGCAGATGTAAGGATGAAATCCCATCTTCAGCCTCTCAGCAGGGATCCCTCCTCGCCTGCCTCAAATAAACCTTTCTGCAGCCCAAAATGCTGATCTCAGAGGGTGCCGCACATCTGCCGGGGAGGCGGCGGCCGGTGGGAGCGGCAGCAAATGCCAGCAGCAGGAGCGGCCGCAGCACGTTGCCCCGGCTGCGTGTGGCAGGCAGGGGATGCCTCTGGCTGCGGGTCGGGGCTGGGACGCTGCAGAGAGATGTGCGTGGGGGCAAGAGGGTGGGAGGGTGTTTCTCGGCTCTCGCTGTGTCCCTGGCCAGGTTGTTGCTGGTTTTGTGCGTAAAAGGGTGGGTTTTGTGCAGCGCTGTAGGAGCCTGGTCTCGCCTCTCCTGGCAGGTGCTGCGGGGGCTCTGGACCCAGAGGGCTGTGACCCCCCCCCCCCCCCCCGGGCGGGGGGCG
>JAVKLA010000042.1:9470168-9506443 GCA_034782735.1 Sagittarius serpentarius | reverse complement strand
GGGCTCCGCCCCCAGAGGGCGGGGCCCCCCCCCCCCCCCCCCCGGTGCGGGGCTCGGATGCACAGCCCGAGGCTGGGGGCTCTCGGCAGCTCCCCGCTGGCTCCTGTATCTTTGTGTCACCCTGGGCTTCACTGCTGCTGCTTATTGCTTCATCAGACCTCCTAAATTGCAACTGACCCTCTGAATCGAGAGGCAATCCCTCAAGAGGGACCTGTTCTGGCTTTCTGGGCCCAGATCCAGCATCTTAGCAGCCTCCTAAGTGAAGAGCTCATGTGCTTGCGTGCAGGCATCTGCTTGGGGTATCTGAGTGCGTGTGTCCCCCGTGGTGCAGGGGCACCTCTGGGCGCAGAGAAGAGCTCTGGGCAGTGCATGTGCTCTGGATTCAGCCCCTGGGGATGCCTGTTTGCTGTCTGCATCCTCCATCTCTCCTTCAGCTCACGCACGCATGCCTCTCACCCTCTCTCCCCCATGGCTTCACTGCTATGTTTTTCTTGAAAGCAAAGCAAATCAATAGTTGCCTGCACTCCTGGGAGGCCCCACACGGCTTCCCAGCCCTATGCCTGCCTGTGCCGTGCAGCCCGGTGTGCTGCCACGGTGCCCTGCCCGGCTGCCGCCTCTGCACCGGCTCGGTGGCAGTCCCTGCACGGCTTGGCCGGCTCCCAGACCGTGGGTGGCCCTCGGGCTCCTGACCCCGGCTGTGGGAGCTGCGGGGTGCTTCAGGGTGTCTGAATCAAGCCCTTCGCAGCCCTGCACACCCTGTGAGGAGTGGCTTGTGGCACCAAAGCTTAGGGTGGAAATGCCTTGTGCAGGGATCTCTGTGTGGCTTTGGGGAGCCCAGTGGAACTGGGCTCTGGTTCAGCTGTGCTGTAGTGATGCCCTGGGGTCCTGGAGGCTTGCTCATGGGGCCAAAGCAGCTCTGATCTGGTCCCCTCCAGCCCTGCTGCACCTGGTACCTGTGCAAGCCAGGGTGCTTTCCTGGCCAGGCTGCTCTTGCAGGGGGTGGGGGACCTGGCAGAGCTGGCAGCACAAGTCACCTTGTAGCCATCAGGGGATGGAAACTCGTATCCCACGTGCGGGGGGAAGCATCTCACTTCCCAGCACTGCTAGTCCCAAGTTGCTGGTGGGGGCTTCATACCACGGTAGTGGATCTGGACGGCAATTGGATAGCCAAATGCTGGGGAGCTGCACCAGCAAGGAGCAGTCGGGCTCACCCCAAAAGCGTGCTTGGGACTGCCACAGTCCTCGCTAGTGCCCCAGTGAGCCCAGGCTGTGGCAACCAAGAGCCTCAGCCACCTCCGGGCGCTGCAGCCGGGGCTGGCCATGCGGACGGCTGCCACTCCCCAGCTTCACCATCGGGGCAGCTCCCCCTTCACTGGGCTATTTTCTGCCTTGGTGAGTCTGACCTCATGTCAGAGTGGGGTGTGAGCTTCTCGGCTGTGCCTAGCTAATGTCCTCGCAAAGATTTTAAGAGGAAGAAGGACAGTAGCTGCCGGGCTTGCAGAGGTGCGGAGCATCCTTGCTCCTGCCTGGGAATGGGGCAGAAAGGGCTGCTCACAGCTGTCCTGCCGGAGCCATCCCGGCGCAGGACCCAGCACCAGCCCTCTGGTGCCTGGGGACCGCCATGCCGTCCCCTCCTGTTTGGCATAACTCCCCGCTCTGGGCTCACCACGGCTCCTGCCCTGGGCAGCCATGCATTTCAGCCATTATTAATTAAAACGCAATCTATCCTTTTTCTTCCTCTCCCTAAGACGCCAAGAACTGCTAAAATATTCTCAGGGACAATAGGGAGGGGAATTAAGTAGTTACTGTGAAATTCGAGCTGTGCCTTTTGGAGATTTATTGCCATTCCTAGAGCCTGTGATTCCCCATTGAGTACTACGTCTCCAGCCCCGCGCTCAGTGGAAATACCGTGCCTGCCTGGGAGACTGGGCATGCCGTGTAAGGTACGCAGGCAGCTGCAGCGCGTTCAGCCGGCATGCGGATACGGTACACCAGGTGCTGAGGGATCTCTTTTCCGCGAGCTGTCAGAGGGGCTGAACTCCTCATTTCTGACCTGTGTGGTTATCTGCAGCACTCGGTGTCAGTTCTGGGGTGCAGCCTGGGGGCTCGATGGGACAGGCAGTCTGGGTGTGATACCGCATGTTAGGATGAGAACACTATTGCTTGTGGAGAGTGACTCCTGGAGCTAGCGTGGTGCTGGGAGCAGAGGCGGGCAGCAGCCAAGAGGATTTTGCCTGCAGCTCTGAGCACCGTGCCCAGGAGGGTGAACGTGGGAGGAGCAGCCCCAGCCCCTGCCCTGCCTGCGAGGAGGGGGCTGCTGGATGCACAGCCTTCCTTCTCCCACATCGGCCCAGTTCTTCGTTCCTCCTGCAAACCGCTGCTGGGGGTGGGCGTGCGCAAGGTGGGGAGCAGCTGGTCCAGTGCAGGGGGCTGAGCATCCCGCTTCTTGGAGGGGATGAAATGGGAGAAACTGCCTGGTGCTGTCTGTTAGTCGTTGCAAAAAATCCCCAGATCCCTGTTGCATCCCGGTGGGGGGGGCAGCTTGGGTCTGGTGCGGGGAGGCAGGCTGCCACCTTCCCTTGAGGGTCCCACTTGCACCCAGTTTGGGGATCTGCGGAGCCCAGAGCTCTGCTGGAAGGGGCTTCCGTGATGTCTGCAGACAGGCAAACGTGCTAGCACCAGGCGTCCCGGCTGCAATTGCAGTTCAAGGAGATCTTGTTGCCATGACAAGCTGTACAAGTATTATCTGGGAAAAAAAGACCTCGGCAGCGCTTGTTGGAGATGGGAGAAAAGCAGCCAGCGCGGAGGGCACGTACGTACCATGCAAGCTATGCACTAATGTGGCTGCAAGCACGTGTGTTCAAATGCACACGTTAAACTCCTTCTAGCACATGTTATCTTCCAGTGTTACACCCCCAAGACCTCCTGCCTTGCTCCAGCCCCCTCCCGAGCTCCGTGCCCCACCAAGCTCCCGCGCACGGGGGAGCACGGCCACGCTCCCGGCCCCTCACCCTCCTCCAGTCCCCGCGCAGCCATCCCAGCAGGACCCTTGCAGGAAAGGGAAGGTGTTAGCAAAGCTCTCGAGAGACACCAGCCCCGTGCCGCAGCACTTGCCGGGCAGTGGAGGCTTGCACCCACCAAGCTCTCCGCTTCTTCACTTACTTAGTAGCAAGGGCTGGCGCGTGATGATTAAACTTTAAAGGGCGGTTCTGTGCTGGGAAGCCAATGTTGCTTAAAAACCCTGGTGCCTCTGAGCAGGTGCTGCTGCTGGGATGAGAGCATCAGTAGCAAGGGGTGCAGCCCAGCTCCGGGCACCCACCCCATGGCACAGATCGGCGTGGGGCTGGGGCTGCTGTTTAGCCTGTGGCAGGGTGCTCGTCCTCCTCCTTCGCCTGGTGAGTGGCGGAAGGACCTCTTTCCCTGGGCGATGACTCTTGCCGCAGTGGTGCTCTGGGTGTGACTGTCGCCTCAGCCCTGCGAGTGAGGATGCCGCGCACAGGCTTGTTCCCCTGTGGTGCTCCCTGGCCGCTGCCGGGCTGGGTGGTTGGGGGTTGCTGGGACAGCACGCTCCCTGGCTTGCCGGCTCTGGGCAGCCCGGGGAATAGCTGTCAGGTTGGGGAACCTTGTGAGCGCTACGCGAGGCTTTCTGTTGTCATGCTCCTCTGCACCGAGGTCTTCAAATTTCCCTGCAGCTGCGAAAACTAGAAGAGCAATTTTTTCCTCTTTTTCTTGAGAATCTGGAAAAATCACGATTGCAGCAGTCAGTGGTTTCAGCAAACCAGGGACATCCTGGGGCCCCTCCTCTGGCACACCCCATGGCCCTGCTGGCAGTGGGGCTGGGGGTGGGAGGTGGCGGGGGTGGTGTTCCCCAGGGGGTAGCAGGTAAGGAGGGGGTAGCAGGGGAGGAGGTAAAACCTGCTGCAGCCTCAGCTGGCTGTGGGATCTTTTGGTTTTCCTGGCACCTTACAGCCCTGCCTGGGCTGCCTGCGCTGGGGAAGTAAACATCCTGCAGGCAGGCACGGGCAGCTGCCGGCGGCCGGGTCAGTGCGGGGAGATAATCGCCGGCTTCCTCAGCACTCGCATTTGGAGAATAATTTCCATGTATGCAGCCAGAAACAAACTTTGCTGTGCGGGCAGGCCCCTCGCTGTTCACTGCTCCATCTTTTCTTCCTTTTTCCTTCTATCCTCTTTCTTTTTCTCCTTTTCTCCTTCCCTCTTTTTCTTTACCCTTCTCCTTTGTCTCCTCTGACTGTGTTTTTGACCTCCCTCCTCTCTCTTTTCGGAGTGGTAGCAGTGTGTCCCCCCCCACAGACCAGCTCCCACCCCAGCACGTAGTCCTGCCATGCCCTTGCTGTTAGCATGAGGCTTTGGCACCCATTTGGGCACCTTCCCGTGTCACTGGCCAGCCACAGCGGCTGCCACCACTTGAGTCTGTGTGACAGTGACAGTTTGCTGCCTCCTTCCAGTTTCAGCTTGACATGAGCTCTGGGGAACACCCCCAGCACTGGCTGCTTTGCTTCCCAGCATGGTGCTGGGAGCTTGGGGAACAGAGCAAGAGGAGAGGCTGGTTCTGCCCGCTCCACCCCTCTGTGCGGGCAGCACGGGCCGTGCGGTGCAAAGCACGGTGCTGCCGGCTCTCTGGGCTGTGCCCACGCCCCCAGCCCCCATCCTTCCCGCTTGCCATCCTGCCAAGGCAGGGTGTGAGCCTTTGAGCATCCCGAGGTTCAAAGCCGCAGTGAGCCCCAGGGTCGAGGGCTGGAGCGGGGCCGGAGCATGCATTTGAGCTCATTAGGAGCCTGTTGCAGTGGTTTCACCCGGCTGCCAGCCCTCCCAGGAGAGGTGCAGACAGGCCAGGCGGGGGGCACATGGGGAGCAGCGAGGGTGCTGCGGGGTGGGAGCATGGGGCTGGCACCTCTGCCCTGCATCCTTGACCTACCTCTGCAAAGAAAGGACTTGCACAGAGCTCAGCTGACGTTATCCTCTGTGATATCCAGCCACGCTCATTCAGGTCCTCCCCGCGATACCCAGCTAAAGAGGATTCCCTCCCCCGTGCAATGCCAGTGCCGGCCCAGCGTCCCCGTCCCAGCCCCATCCTGCTGCCGGCAGCCACATGCCCTCGCCCACGCTGGCATCTGCCACTCCGGCTCCGCTGGCTGCCATCCTTGCAGCACCCACGTCTTGTGTCCTGTGTTGTGCCGAGGAAGGTGGCGTGGTGCGGGAGTGACAGCAGTGTGGGGCAAGGGGACAGCGTGAGGCAGGTGGAAGTAATAATTGGTCATGATCTAATTAGGGAAGCCTAGGGCTAGATTAGGAGCTGTGGCATGGTTTGTAGCTGTAAGCTGCAGATGGCTCTGCCTGCGAGCTGGGAGAGAAGAGGAGAGGAGAGGCTGTCGTGGACTTGCTGGGGGTTCGTAATCCTGCCTGCACGATGCTCTGTGCCGACTAATGCGACTGTTTTCTGATGGCTTGGAAATACCTCAGTGCCTGGTCCATGTAAGCCGGGTGGTCCCCATTGCTCCTAGCCCACGCTCCCCGCGCTGCCCCACTCCGTGCCCGCCCTCCCTGCCGGTGCCTGTCACAGCCCACTCCTGCACTGCACACGTGGGTCAGCAACAGATGCAATGCAAACATTGGGAGAAGCAGCCAGAGCTGCTCCAGGTTTAAACTATCCCACAGCAGGTCCATGGTACCTGCCCTCGCCCCATGCCTTTACCTGGAGCACCCGGCCTGCCCCAGCTTAAAAATGTAAATACTAAGTAAGGAATCATGTGACACTTCTGGATCTGGAAAGATCAGAAGAGAAAATATTTTGGCCAAAGCTAAATATATAATTTTCTCCTTGATCGTAATGACTTTGATCTGCGGAAGCCTGATGGAAAGCAGTGGCCAGCTGCCTGAGCACCGAGACGGCCATGCAGAAGTCACGGCAGGTGTCAGATTCACCACTGGAGCTGAACATCCCGACTGTTGGCCCCTTCCTTTATTTCAGGCGTAATTTGGCTGATCTTTCAACTGGGCCACCAGCACGAGCATGGCAGGGTGCACACGCCCACATTGTGCCCCTTACCCAGCTCTCCGCTGCCAACAGCCCCCAGCACCTTTCCCCACTGTCACCTTCTCAGCAGGGAGCTGGGGCGGGCAAGCAGCCGGGGTGGCCGGAGCAGGGTCATTCCCGCATGCCGGGGTCGGAGGCAGCCCCACAGGACAGCTGGCTGCAGCTCTCCCCGTGACACCCCCCCGTCCCCCCGCAGCACCAGCATCATTTGGCTCCAAGCTCATCTTTCCCTTGCTCCCCAAGGCGTTTTTGTGGCTGCGGCCGAGCTCTTTGGCCGCTGCAGGACAGCAGGCAGGAGCCCTCAGCCCTGCTGCTGATGAGAAACTCATATCCCGCAGCTGCTGGAGCTCCCACCCTTCCTCTCCGGCCGCCCTTCGGGCGCAGTGCAGCTCCTGCCTGGAGGGGAAATCCTCCCCCTCCCCGTCACCTCCCGCGGGGCTTGGAGCCGGCCAGGCCACCCTGCATCCCTGCTGCGGCAAGAGGATTTTGGGGTGCAGACTCCCAGAGCACCACCTCCTTCTTCCTGCGTCCCAGTGAGGGTTTCTTTTGCGCCCCCTCACTCTCTGTCCCCAGCCCGGCACATTGCGTCCCATCACCAGTGCTTCACCCTAGCCTCTCCCTCAGCCTCCAGTGCTTCCAGCAAAATTCCTTTCTGGCCAGTCATTGCCGCCCCTCGGCCTCGACGCCTCCGGGCCCGGTGTGCTGGCAGGGCTGGGCTTCCTCTTCCTGAGCCGCCCAAGCCTCCGCCATGCTCCCAGCCCCCTCCTCGCCTTCGCCCAGTGCCATGGCATCGGCCCTTCCCTAGGGACACAAGGGTGCGGGGTCTGCCAGCCGAGCCCACCTCAGGGTTCGGGTGCCCAGCGGGGATGCCCAGTTTCCCGCACCCTCCCCAGGGGAGCCGCATCCCACACACCCCCCGTGCCATGCTGGTCCCACCACCCCCATAGGGTTTTTTGCGAGAGGATGATTTACAGCCCCAGTTAGTGCAAGGAGCGTGCAGAGGATGACTGCGGTGGATCGCTCATCGTGAGCCAGCGGGGAGGAGTGGGAGGCGGCGGCTGCTGGAAGGGAGCTCAGCCCCACGGAGGTGTGCGGACTCCTGACAGCATTGTCCGCCCTGACACACTGCTGCAGCTCCCCCTCGCCTCCCGGCATCCACCCCAACTTGTGTCTCACCCCAGGACACACCCAGCACCCCCTGGACCTGGACCCCCCTGCCGACACCCACAGCACCCAGCGGGAACGTTTCCCCTACACGTAGCCAGCACCAGCTTGCTCACACCTCGCTGCACGTGCTGGTGCTCAGCCCCAGCAGCACCCCTTGGCACCCACCCACCTCAGCTTCCCCCCGTGGCACCACCTCTCGTTATTAATTAAAGGGTGAATGCTTTGCTTTTCCACAGTCCCCTTCACCTGTGGCTCTCTGAGCATTATGCAAATATTAATTACTGGTAATTAATTAAATCAGGCCTCCCCATCCCCCTGCGGAGATGCTGTCTCATAAACATGCCGATAGCAAACACGGTGTCAGAGGAGGCTCTCCGAGCTGGGTGGGAGCTTCCAATTACCTGTTGCTAATGATGGAAACCCAACCTGCAGCAGTTTCTGCCTAATTGACCTTCCTGGAGGGCTGGTGGGCTGGGAGAGGGAGATAGGTGGGAAACCAGCAGGACCTGGTCTGATCCCAGTCAGGGGTGATGGATGGAGCTTTATAAATGTCCCTGAGCGTCCTGTTTCTTGCAGCTTGTGCTCCTGGACACTTGGTCTTGGTTTGTTACTGGGGGGGGGCGTGGGGCTGCCTGGTTAGGAGATGGGGGGGGGCCCAAGCACCTGGTGGAGTGTGATTTGTGTCAGCCTTTAAGCCCCGAGCCGCCCTGGGGGGCTGCGCCCTGTTACTTGCATTGGTGTTGAGCTGCCATCCCTCCGAGGTAGAGGGGGATCATCTCCTATCAGCGCGTGCTGCCTGAAGGGCTCAAAGTGTTTTGGAGGCCGTGTAAGGGTTCAGCATTCCCCTGTCCTGCTGCTCCTCAGTGGAAGGCTGGGGTGCTGGGCAGGAAGAGGACAGGAAGGCAAACAAGATCGTTGACCCTCCTGAAGCGGAAGGCGAGTTCTCTGGGAACGAAGGAGGGGGATTGCCCAGGCCTGCACAGCAGGAACCTGCAGATTGCTCACTGCAGCACGGCTTGGAGGACCTCTTGGGCAAGGTCCCACCACCCTCCTGGGGGACGAAGCTCCTCTACGCAGCCTTGGGTGTTGTTTGGGGGCACTGTCTCTCCCCCGACCGAGGTCACAAGCTCCATTGCTTCCATATAGCTGCCGCTGTCTGTCCCTAAGACTGTGCCGGGCACTGATCCCTGACCGGAGGTGCCACCTTAATCCGGATAAGTGGGAAACCTGTTGCGTGCCCGCGCAGCAGCTCGCTGCCTGGCTGTGCCCGCGGCAGATCCTCGGACTCTGCAGATCAAGTGCCAGCCGGGACATGGGGGCAGCCCCGCAGGAGCCCGGCCCTGGGCGGCCTGTTGTCCTGCATTGTGGAGCACAAATGTGTTAGTCGCTGGACGAAGCCAGCTTAATTTCCCACTCTACAAGCACAAGCAGGAGCAAACTGGGGTGAGATTAAGGCATTCCTTGGGCAGCTCCCACCCCCTCACCCCGGCTGCTGTATCTCAGCCTGTGAGGCCACTAATGCTACTTATATTATTACTGGATTATTTTGGTGTAATGAGCTTTGCCCATTTGCTCAGCTGTCCCTCTGCTCAGGGGTGTTGTGATGTGTAATACTTCCTGCGTGAGGCCATGGGGCGGGCAGCTGCCTGCTCAAAAACAAGCAGAGGCCCAGCAAAACAATGCATTAATGTTCCCGGAGCAAAATTCCAGCATGGGCCGGAGGTTAATCACAAATCAGGGAGCTTTTGGCTTAGTCCTGAACAAAGCCAGCAGGCGGGAGGGCAGTGGTGCCCTAAGCCTGGTCCTGACCCATCTCCATGGGTACAAATAGGAGTGGCCGTATCGGTTTCATCTCTGCCGGCGGTGTAACGCAGCTATAAGCATCTCTTCCATCATGGGCTCCTTTTCCTCTGCCTTCCCTCCCATCAGATCTGCCGGGGCTTGGTGATGTGTTGCTATGGACACCAAGAAGTTTCCCCTAGAGACCAGAAGCCCGGAATAAGTGATGCCTGCATTTTCTGACATTGATTATTTTTTTCTTCTTACCCTTTTTTTATTTATTAATGTTCGCTTAAGTGTTGATTAATTCCTAGCCTTTCACCCCACCTCCCTCCTGCTTTTCTCTCCGAGCCTTGTGGACTGCCGCGGCTGTGTCCCAGGGCTTGGCTTCTGCTTCGTTCTCAGCGAGGTTGTGAGCACAGGGTGCGTGGGAGGAAGTTTCAGGGCTGTAACTCTTGCTCTGCTGGAGACCCCTACAGAAGAAATCCCCTCGCTTGTTCCAGCCTTGGGAGATCCTGTTGGGGTCAGGCCTGGGTCCCCCCAGGCTGCTGCAGAGTTCAGGCGTGCCCACCAGCAGCAGCTGCTGCAGGAGGTCCTGGGCCCCTCTTCCCAGGGCTCGCGCCTCCCTGCAAAACATGCCTGCAAGAGAATGGGTGGGGGTACCCTGCTCCCTTCACAGGTGTCCCTCATCGTATCTGGGACCTCAAAGTGATTTAGGTCTAGACTAATTAGTGTCTCTGCTGGTCTGAGCTCCAGCCCTGACTTCTGTTTTGTAGCTCCTCTGTTGGCACTGCACTGCCCTTTAGTACCTCAGGTACCTCTGTTGACCTCTGAGAGCTCTTGGCCTGCAAGAGCACGATCAGGAGGGAAGTCCCAGCAATTCTTGGAAGTTCATGCGAGGGCTGGAGCCTGAGCTTTGCAGGGGGTCTGGGGGACACTTATAGGACAGCACCTCGGCTTTCCTTGCAGCCCTCAGGTCGGACTTGGGAGGCAGCCAGTCCCCAGCAGCCCCATAGCCCCAGGGGTTGGAGCAGCGGTCAGGGAGGGTCAGCCTGTTTTCCCAGTGGTGAGCGGTGCTGCATGTCTCTGCGCGCTTGGTGTACGGGATGGGATTTTACTGTGAGACAGTCTCAGTGTCACTTTGACTTCTCTTTCTTTTGCTTTTAAAGCCAGTAATGGGCTGGTTTGGTTCCCTGTCACATGATCTGCCCCACGGTGAACAAGGAGCCTCTCTGATGAGTGATCTCCTCTGTCCTGTGCCCCTTCCTCCCTGCTCTGGAGGGAGTTCACATACCAGGTTTCAATCAGCTGCTTCTCTTGTTCCTGGGAATGCAGTTCAGCACTAGGTTAGAAAGTCTCTGGTCCCTTGAAATCCTGCCCTTCACTGCTCGAGTTGCCCAAATTGCAACTCCCTCTCTGAAATCTTAAAGCAAACAAGTCCTTTGCTGCTTGGCCCCTGCCTGCAGCAGTTAGCGTGGTGCCAGCCAGCCTGGAGCTCCTGCGAGCAGCCCATGCACTTGCAGGTGGGGCAGGGAAAGCAGGAGCTGCTCTTTAGAATGTTTTCTCCATGTGTTTGGGGATTGTGCTGCGACAGCAGAAAGACCCCCTGCCCCATTCGGTTCCTCCCCTGGAGCATGGGGTGAGGCTGCAGAGCTGCTAGAAGGGGATGAGGAGTGGAGGTTAGTCCCAGGACCACCTGCAGCGAGAGAAGGTCGGCTCTTGCCCGTAGCTCCGGGGGAGCCATGCTGCCCTCCCCTCCCCTGCAGCCCCCGGCTCAGCGCAGAGCCTGCACGCGCCGCGGTGCCGCTCCGGAAGGAGCAGCGGGGCCGGGATGCCGCTCCTCGCTGAGGAGGTGAGAGGCCCACCAGGGCCGAACGCCCAATTGCTGTGATGTTTGAAAGCTCCTTGAAAAATGACTTCTTCATCCAGTTCCTAACCAAACAAGTGGAAGCTCCAAAAAACAACAGTTCCTTCCCGTGCTGCTGCCAAATCGGTGCTCGCTGGCGTGTCTCTGAGCAGGTCAGCAGCAAGGCAGGACTGCCCGAGGGCTGTGCGGAGCAGAGCCGAGCCGAGCCGGTGGGTAGCTGGTCCCTGCATTTCCTTCTGCACCTGCTTAGGAGATAGGAGAGCATCTGGGGAGCTCTGCATGGCTTTGGGGTGATGGTGCCGGTGACCTGGTTATCCATGCAGGGACAGGGAGCAGTGCCCAGGCACTCGCACTGCACAGCACTTAGGACTGCAGACCTGTGAGCCAAACATGGGTAGTGGCTCTTTTGTGGGGACAGGAGAATCCCAGATCCAGACAGGGATATGCACCTAGCTCAGAGTCACTGGGCGCTGGCACGGTCTCGGCTGTCCCTTGCCCTTAACAATGGCCTGACGTCCGGCTGCTGTGCCGCAGTTGCTGGAGGGCTCTTCTGCAGCTGCCCAGCGGAGGTCAGTGCCGTGACACCCGTCTGTGTCGTGAATGTTAACGGACCCTTCCCCTCTCTCACTTTTCCCTCCCTCCTTTCTGCCAGCAGTTCCCTATCAGCAAAACCCTTACACCCCCGGGAGCGGATCCACCATCATCCAGTGCTACCGCTGCGGGGACACCTGCAAGGGCGAGGTGGTGCGCGTCCAGAGCAATCACTTCCACATCCGCTGCTTCACCTGCCAAGGTAGGATGGTGCTGCCTGAAGAGCTGGTGGTCAGGTTACCCTACGGCCCTGGGTGCAGCCTGGAAAGCAAAAGGCTGGGGACAGACTTACCTGGCCCACTGAGATGTCGTCACATGCCCAGGGGTGGCCGAGACCTGGGTACCGTCACTACCCTCGAGCTGCCTGAATCTTAACAGCCCGCCCTGCGCCAGTCCCAAACACACCCACGGCCCGTTTGGGGGTGGCCACCGTGTCCTTCAGCCGCCTGTCTGCCCCCAAATTGGGAGGAGGAGGAGGAGGAGCAGAGGAGGAGGAGGTGTCGCCAGCCTGGCTGGGAGGTGGCGAGGCAGGAGAGATGCCCAGAGTGGCTCCTGACAGAGCTGGGGGCAGGTGGCGGATCACTGCCACCCATGCATGGGATGCGACCGAGATGCCGTGGGATGCTGTGTGCTGCAGCTGGGGCTCAGTGGCCCCTGGGGGCTGGCAGAAATAGAGGAGGGAGGTTGCTTGAATCTTCCCTGAGCACAAGAGGAGAGCTGCGGAGCTGTAAAAGCTAACGGCCCAGAGCCAGCGCTGAAGGGCTCCTTAGTGCATTTATTAAAGCAGCTGCTCTCAACCAGGCCAGTGGCTGCTTCTGTAGGTTGTAAAGCATCCCATTACCCGGGCTTTTTAAAGGTCTCTGGTCTTCCAAGCTCCCAGCACCTTGTGCTAAGCAGGACATAAATCCCTGTCCCCTTGGTCATGCTTTGCTGCTCCTCCCTGGGGAGCAGAGGGTTTGGCTGGAGGGGACTCTTCCGCTGGGCTGTCACCACCCCTACTGCAGCCCTGTCCCCCATAGCGCAGGCAGCCCCAGATCTCTGGGAGGGGGTGTGGGCCCCAGGTTGCCCTCAGGGCTGACCTACACGTGCGGGGTGCCACGCTGAGCCTCCTGCCCCTTCCCAGTCGCATGTGCTGGATCGAGCTGGAGCTGCGCATCCAGACAGAGCTCGGACAGCCACCGGCTTCAAAGGGTCCAGGAGCCAGCAGGGAGAGCTTGGCAGTGCTCGCTGCCTGATTTCTAAGTGAAAGGGAATAAGTAACGAGAGGAAATCCTCCTGTCTCACCTTCCCTCACAGCTCTTACCCTCTGCCACCTCCGGCTGGCTGCCACCGTCTTCCATGCCAGCCCCATGGCTTGTCCCTGACATGTCCCCAGGAACCTGGCACGGCTGGTGCAGCCCCTGGGGACGTGCTATGGGTCCCACAGCAAACAGGGCCCAGACCTGCCTTGTTTTTTCTTGCTTCTGCTTCCTGATGCTGTCCCAGAGCTGGTGGCCTGTCTCTCCTTGCTGCTCCAGGGAGCAGCTTTGCCAGGGGATGCTCTGCAGGAGAGGAGCTGCATCTCTGCCCCTGTGGGCCCTGCAGCCAGTGGGTCCAGCCTTGCCCTGGGGAGGGTGGCTGCTGTGCGGGCTGGCCCATGGGTGCAGGTGAGGTGTGCGAGGTCAGGACAGAGGGGTGCTTGGGGGTGAAGGGTAAAGCAGAGACCAAGATGGGCTGTGCCAGCGGGTACTCAGTTGCTGTGTAGTTCCCCCCTGCACCCCGTCACCTTGCAGGATGGGTGATGGGCATCGTGCAAAGGCCCCAGGACCTGGTCCCTGTGCCACTCCTGAGCTGCCTTCCAGGGTCTGATGCTCTCGAGGTCTCTCTGTGGATGGAGAAGGCATAGGAGGGAAATGACACTAAGGGCCAGGGCTTGCCACATCTCCTTGGATTACTCTGGTGGACTGCGCACCACCCACGGTTCCCACAGCAGGGAAGGAAGCAACGTTGGGCTGGACACCTATGGAAAAACAAGCAGTGAGAGCACCAACCCCAGTGTGTCCCAGGACCTGTTCCCATTAGGTCACGGCTTCATGTCCAGGCCAGGGAGTGGAGATGGCTCGTGATGGAGAAGGCCGTGCCCCAGGGTGTGGAGGAAACCTCTCCCCAGCTGTCCCTAGGGCATGCCCAACTCTTTGCCAGTCCTGTTCTTGGCTTCCTGGCACCACGAGAGTGTCAAATGGAGGGGCTGAGCCCCATCCAGGTACCCTGGGTCCAGGCGGGGATGCCAGAGGCCCTCCCAGGCTCTTTGTGCATGGTGAATGGGGGCTGCAGGGGTTCCCTTCCCGGCGCTGGAGTTTCCTCTGGGAGCGCCCAGCCCTGGCTGTCTGGGCAGCACCATCCTGCACCCCGCCGCAGCCCAACACTGACATCTTGTGGTGCTGGGGGAAGGCCCCAGCGCATCTGAGGGGAAGGGAAAACCCTCCGAGATAACCTGCAGAAAGGTGTGTCTTCATGGATGCCCTGGGACCACTGCTGGAGAGGCAGCAGAGGTGGGCTCGGAGACCCTGGCCAAGCCCTGGGGCTGGACCTGCCTGCTGCCCCCGTGACGGGTGCGTGTCCTCCCCCTGCAGTGTGCGGCTGTGACCTGGCCCAGTCGGGCTTCTTCTTTAAGAACCAGGAATACATCTGCACCCATGACTACCAGCAGCTCTACGGGACCCGCTGTGACAGCTGTGGGGACTTCATCACTGGAGAGGTCATCTCCGCCCTGGGGAGGACCTACCACCCCAAGTGCTTTGTCTGCAGCACCTGCAGGTGAGCTGAAGCCATCACCGAGGGTGCATGACCCTGCTGCAGAAGCCCTGTGCAGCCCTTGGCAGTGCACCAGGGAGAGGGCTGTTAGTTAGCCTGCAGCCCCTCATTCCCCGCTCAGCACTGCAGCAGGTACCTCCTATCTTAGTGGAAACCCTTGGAGGCAATGAAATGGCTCCAGCCCTTCCCTTTGCAGCCTGGAGACCTGCCTTAATGCCTGCCTCGGTCCTGCCCCAGCACGTGTGCACTTGCTGCCTCCCCTTGTAGCCCTTGCCTGGAGCCCCTCTGCTCCCCAGCACCGTGGGTCCTGCTGGCCACTGGGGAAGGAGCTCAACGGGCAGCCCAAGCACTGCATGGAGGGGAGCGAGCAGCTCACACCTCCCCACTTCTCCTTGGCTGCAGGAAGCCGTTCCCCATCGGAGACAAGGTCACGTTCAGCGGGAAGGACTGCGTCTGCCAAAATTGCTCCCACTCTCTCATCAGCACCAAACCCATCAAGATCCACGGGCCCAGCCGTAAGTTGACTGCTCATGTCACGTGATGGCTGCAAGGAGAGGGACCACGTGCCCCTGGATGGTGCTTGGGGTGGGGGTGACGGGCCAGGCTTTGGGGCCAGCAGGTAGCTCTGCATGGAGCCACAGGCGTTTGCAGAGGTTTCAGAGGAGAAACAGGGTAGTCCCTGCTGGTTTTGGAAACTCCCCTAGTCCGTTTGTGACCTGGGCAGGTGCTGCCACCCCAGCAGGCAGGTTGGGGCAGTGGGGAGGTTTTGGAGCCCGGTTTGCTCTGAGGCAGTGGCCAGATGTTGATTTGTGTCCAGCTGCACCAAGGTCTGTGTCCAAGTGCCAGCCCTGGGACTGCTCGCCCGGCTTTCCCAACCCTGGTGTTACCCGCTGCCTCTGGAAGCACTGAAGGCTTATTAGGCTCATTCCCTTGCACTAATGAACCCAAGCTAAAACTTGGCAAGAGCAATGGACAGGCTGTTTTGGGTGTGTTTGGCCTTGCTTTTGACCCCAGGTTGTTCCTTGGGATACCCTCCCTTCGTGCCATGCTTTGTCCCCCCAGTTTTTCCTTGCTGCTGGCTCTCTGCCGCGGGCTGTTGCGGAGCATCCCGTGGGTGCTGTGCTTGGGGCTGGTAGAGCATCCCTGTGGCATGGAGCTGCTGCACACAGGGCTCACTTCAGCCTGTGTCCAGAGTGAGGGGACTGCAGCGTTAACGTGTGGTCCATGCTTCACTGTGTCCTATATGCTCCATGTTTGCTGTTTTCTAATCCCAGGGGAGCTGTCTCAGTACAGTGCGTGGGCAGGTGGCAGAAGGCGGGGAGAGCCGGGAGCCGTGCCGCACCATGGTGCCCAAACCCTGCCGTGTCAGCTGGCTGAGCTGGGCGGGACCGGGTGGGGGTCCTTGCTGCTGTGGTTCAGCAAGCCCTGAGCATCGGTGCCTGGAGCAGAGTCCTGCAGCCAGGGCCGGGCTCAGGACCGTGGTGTCACCCGTGGTCCTTGTCACCTGGTCACCATGGTGGCACTGGTGGTGGCTGTTTGGGTTGAGTTATGAGTTGGTGCTGATGGGTCCCTGGGATCCCCCCAAAGGTGCCTGCCCCCATCTCTCACCATGGTCTTGATGGAGTTAGGGGGCGTGGCAGGGTTTGCATGAGCCCCAGACAGAGGACAGGGCTTCCCCCGTCTTCCTCCATCGGCACCCTGAGCTGCCCAGAAGCAGCCTGTGGCCAGCCTGCAGCACCCCGCTGTCTCCCATAGCAGGGCCAGGGCAGCGGGCAGGGGAAGGGCAGGCACACACTCTGCCTCTCGCCTGCCTTCCTCTCCCTTCCCGTCCCCTTCCCGCCAGCGCTCCTCCCCAGCCTGCAGCGCAGGGTTACCTGAGGCCACTATGCTTTATTCATAGGCAGCTGCAGGCAGCAGCCAGATGTAGCCTGCTGCCTGCATTTGCCCCTTGCAGGCCAGGTGGCCCTGGCAGTGCCACCCAGAAGGAGTGGCAGGGGTGGTGTGGCTCCTGGAGCCTGCGCTGGTGCACTCTGCAAGGAGGACATCCCTCAAAGAAGGATGCTGAGCCTTTCCCTGCAGCCCCAGCCCTGCGAACAACTCAAAAACCAGCAGGACCTGTGTGAGAGAGGGAATGGATCCTGGCTCAGTCGAGATGGCCAGCCTGCTTTTTGCCAGGGGTCAAAAATCCTCCCCCCTTAGCTTTGTCCAGCAGGCAGGGGCTTGGTGCAGAGCTGCCTGGGCATGGGCTGAGTGGAAAAGCCTGCTTGCTCAGGCTGCCTTTGTGGTGCTGCTGCACCTCCCTGGTGCCACAGCAGGGAGGGAGGTGGCAGGGATGGGGTTAAGGAGAGATCCCATCCTGGCAAACCTGCCGCCCAGGGGGAGAAGAGGACAAGGAGAAGTCAAGGTCAGGGGTCCGAGGCCCATGCGCTTCCTGCTCCCAGCCTTGATGGGAGCCAGGGGAAGCGGGGAAGGAAGGGAGTCTCGTAAATACTGCAGTGGGGCCGGACGCGGCTGCCGGAGAGCACAGCCCTTCCTCTGCTGCGCTCACTGCTGGACGCTTCCCACCGCTCCTGCCCCGGAGGGGAGCCCCCGGGGACCTGCCAGAGCAGCATGGCCCCAACAGCCCCCGCACTCGCCCTGGCTCAAGTTCGCCATCCGGCAGGGAGACCCGGCTCTGTGCTACGGTGGGTGCTTGGCTGGGGTGGCTAGTGCCAGCGGTGCCTTGGAGGTCCCAGCAGGAGGCTTTCCTCCTGCCTCCTTTGCTGGGAACAAGCAGAGGCGGCATATTCCCATAAAGAAATGATTCCCCATAAAGAAGTGATCCTCAAGAGACTGTTCCTGGAGTGGTCTCAGGAACAGGGTGTTTATAACAGCAGCATCCCCTAGAAAAGGGGGTCCTCTGGGGCAGGGCTTTCCTCTGGGTGCGAGGGGTGTGCCAGGTTAAATGGCTGGGGTGCCTCAGCGTGGGCCAGCAGATGTGGGTGTTCCCGCCGTGCTGCTGAGCCCTCCGCTGGGGAGCTGCGGTGGTCCCACGCTCCTCACCCCCCTTCTGTCCCCCCAGATTGCGCAGGCTGCAAGGAGGAGATCAAGCAAGGCCAGTCCCTCCTGGCCCTGGAGAAGCAGTGGCACGTCAGCTGCTTCAAGTGCCAAACGTGCGGGATCATCCTTACCGGCGAGTACATCAGCAAGTGAGTGCCACCACCCTGGCAGCAGGCTTGGCTGTGCTGGCCATTGCCGGGCTGCACCCCCCCGGGGCTGGGGCTGCAGCAAGGCGGGGGTGCCCAGGCCGGCTCGCCCGCAGCTCACCCCCTTCTCCCTCTCCCGAAGGGATGGCATCCCATACTGCGAGTCCGACTACCATGCCCAGTTTGGCATCAAGTGCGAGACCTGTGACCGGTACATCAGCGGCAGGGTCCTGGAGGTGAGTGCTGGGGCTGCAGCCACCCAGTCCCGGCCTGTAGTAGGGACCGCAGGCATCCTGCCCGGAGGCGCATGCCTTGGGGAGGTGTGGGAGTTTCGTCATCCAGTGGCCCGGGTGTGCTGGGACATGTCCCGAGCCCAAGACGTGGGGACACTAGCCTTAACCACCTGCTCCCGTACCCGGCTCTGGAGTGTCCCCGGCCCGCGGCGGGCGTTCGGAGCGCATCCCTGGGCAGGCAGCCGGCCTGTTGCCTTGGAAACACGCCCAGCACAGCTGCCGGCTCCTGCGGCACCCTGCCCGCAGGCAGCTGTCCCCACGGCACACCCCTTTGCAGGGCAGCAGCCGGAGCGGGGGTCCCCTTCCCTGGGCCAGGTCTGGAGGGGGCTTTGCTCGTCGCATCGCTGGCCAGCAGGAGCTGCTCTGGCAGAGCCACTGAGGGATGCAGGGATCCCATGGCGAGCACCGCGGGGCCTGCGGGCACCCCTTGCCTCCCCGCGGCCGGGGCTGAGCCCGTGCTTCCCACCCCCCCTGGGTATGTGCCTACTCACAGTACTGAGTGATCTGTAAAACCAGAGGCTTCAATTGTCTTCTCCGGCAGAGCGTGAAATGGAAAGGATGCCTTTAAATAATTTTAGGCCTTAAGGAGCTTTCTCATGCCATCCCGGCAGCCTCCGGGCTTTCCCAACCCCTCCGAGCTGCACAGCCAGGCTTGGATGATTAATGAGTCTTTAAGGGACCCGAAGTGATAACGAGCAGGTCTCTTCCCTCACAGCCTCTAGCAGCCTTTTACGAGCTGTAGTATTAACCACTATAAAAGGAACAAGGTTTGTGCGTGGTTTGGAGTTGCTCCTCGAGGAGGAGTGGTACATGTTGAGATGCTGGGTGGTTTTTGGAGAAGGTCTGTGTTGAAATGAAAGCTGGAACTCGTACATACTGCTGGGGGAGCAGCCAGCCTCCCTCCACATGCCAATCTGCAAAGCATCCCCTTTTGGCACGGTCTAACCCGTGACAGCAACCCCTATAGTCTAGATAGGAAAAGATGGGTATGTATGGGGTTTTTTTCCTTACTGTCAGCACGTGAAGCCTTTGGGGGTACTAAGAGGGTCCAAGAACACCAAACCCATCCCAGATTCTGTCTCTGCAGCCCTCCCACCAGTGACTTTCCTGCTGTGTTTTCAAGCTTTTGGGTGTGAACTGGGGAAGTTTAGGCTGTGGGCTCACCCAGGCCAGCCCAGGAGTACATTGCACTGCTGCCAGCTGGCACAGGGAGGTGCCTGGGGTGCAGGACTGTCCTCTCCCTGGATTAGGGTGCCCTGCAATGAAAGGAAGAGGGGTCCAAACTCTCCCACTCATCTCCCCTGCCTGCCCTAAAACCTTCCACTCGTTTTTGTCATAAACTGGAGGGGAAAAGCCACTGGCTGCCATCTGCACCCCAAGGACATTGAATTCCAGGTTGATTTTTGGTTTTTTTATGGGCAATCAACTGGGAGATTCTCAGTTATCCTTGCAGCAAATTTTGCTGTTGATCCTCCCTGTTTCAAACCGGCTCCAGCCCCCTCTATCATAACCCCCTTATTTGTCAGCAAGACCCTTGTCTTCCCTCTGCTGCCTTAAAATATCCTTCCTCCTCTCTTGGATTATTATGGGAGTAAAACGTCCTTTGGGGTCAAGCTCTAACAGTGCAGCCCAGATTCTTCCTGCCCTGAGCCAGCTCCTGCCTCCCAACTCCCAGCCCAGAAAATGAGCCTATAATTGAAATGCTAGCAGACACTTTGAGAGGAAACAAGCTACCAATTAAAGCTGTTATCCCTGTTAAAGAGCAAAGGGAGCAGCCCAGCTCCCGCTCAGCTGGGGAACAGCATGTCACTAGCACTGAAGTTTGGGCATGGCTTCACAGGAGAAAAGTTTCTTGAGGAAGAGGGGCTGGCAGTAGTAGCCAGGGAGAGTCTGACAGCAATAGAAAGCCAGTGCTCTGTGAGGTTTATCGTCGGGGCCCTTCTTCTCCCTTTGTTGCTTCCCTGCTGTGACATCCTGGGCCAAATTTGCTCTTTCTTCAAAGCTGTAGAGGGAAGGAGCTGGTGCAAAGCGTGACTGCTTGGCTGGGTGTTACTGCAGAGGGTCTTGGTTATACCCAGAGTGCAAGGACAATTTATTAGGGGTGAGGTTTGTAGGAGTACTTTCCTTGGGGGTTTGGGACCTCCTGGCTCTGCTTTCCTGTGTGTCAGACAGTTCAAGGAGAGCAGAAGGTTCCCAGTCTGACTCGTAGTCCAGCAGGTCAGAAGCATTAGCGACGAAGTTGTCTCTGGTTCTCTCCATGTGTTGTGGCAGTCTCTGAGGCCACCCGGGGCAGTTTTGCCCTATTCACCTTGTCACTGTCGGCAGCAGAGAGTGGTGCCAGGGCCACTTGCCCTCAGGGGAACGAGCAGGTCGCCATGTCCTGCCTTGCTCAGGGGCCTCTCTTCTCTGCTTGCCCATGCAGGCAGGAGGGAAGCACTACCATCCCACCTGTGCCAGATGTGTGCGCTGCCACCAGATGTTCACGGAAGGAGAGGAGATGTACCTCACAGGTAGGGATCCTGCTGCGGTGAGGAGGGAATCCTCTGCCTCCTGTTGGGGCGTGGACCAGCATGTCTGTGGGGAGGTGTGCTGGCTGTGGGGGCTTTTGGGGTTCGGGTCCTTATGGCAATCGGTGCCAAAAGGGGGGTCTCTGTGCAGCAATGCCAGAGACCCTTTCTTCGCTGCTCCCCAGCCCCTGCGCTCTTCCTGGGCTGTGTGGCAATCATTTCTCTCCATGAAACCTTCCCTGCCACTGAGCTGGAGGAGACTTTGTTCCTCAGCAGCAGCTTTTTGCTCCCTGTGAGTCTCTCTGCACAGCCGGGGAGTGCTGCCGGCCATGCCTGGATGTGTCCCTGGCCTGCGCCCAACGAATAGAGGCTGGGATGGGTGCAGGGTGCCTGGCTCCCTGCTCTCCCCAGCCCCAGGGGAGGGTGGTCTAGGACCCCTTCCCTACGGCCTCCAACTCCCCCTGTCTGGGTTACGCTGCGAGCAGCACTGGAGGGGTAAGGCTTTAGCTCGGCAGAGCTGGATGGGTTGGGTTTGGTTTTGGCAGGAGCTCATTGCTGCCTTAGGGGCTATTTCTAGCACAGCAGGAGGGTTTGGTTTCTTTCAGTACCTGTGCTTGCCTGTCACCCTGAATCGCTAATGATCCCATGGGTGGCAAAGGGGGAATTGTGCACTGAGAGAACCAGAGCGGGGGTCTCAGCAAGGTGCTGTCATGGGCAGCAGGCTGGGTGTGCTCAGCATCCATCCCGGGGCACACCTGGGCGAAGCTCGGTGGCTTTGCTGGTTCCAGCCCAGAGGGTGTGAGGGGCTGTGGATGCCCTGGGCTCGGTGTTACCTGGAGCTTAACCAGCAGGAGCTGCCTGGCTGAGCACTGGTTGGGCTGTGCCAAAAACACACCTGGGTTTGCGGCCGCAGTTTAGTAGTGTCAGCCACTACATCTCGGTGCTTGGGAGCCATTTCATTTTTTTAGTACGGACACCCAGTCCCCACTGCCCAATGGGCACATGCCTGCGGCCGTGCTGTAGTGGAAAAGGCACCCGGGAAAGCTGGTGGGACCCAGAAGATGACCCCCCTCTGCATCCTCTGGGCTCACCACCTCCCTCGTGCTCTGCTCCCCATGAAGATGCTCCAGTTCCTATCTCCTGCCCCTGCAGGGCCCCCACAAGATCTGCTCCCCGCTCCCCCCCCGCCTCCCCAGCATGCAGGGCTTGCACTCCTATAATACTGGTTGCTCAGTGCAGCTGCTGCTAGGGAGAGCACTGACACGTCCCCAACCCGGGGCACCGTGGGCGGCAGGTAGGTGCTGGAGGCGGCAGGGACAGGATGGGACTCCCCCATGGCAGGGGGAGCTGGACAATCCCTAGCAGCGGGCCTGAGCTGAAACACTTTCCCTTTGCTGCGTTGCAGGCTCCGAAGTGTGGCACCCCATCTGCAAGCAGGCAGCCAGAGCAGAGAAGAAGCTAAAGGTAGGCAGCAGGGTGAAGGGCATCCCTGAGAGATGGCACGTCCCAGGTGATGTTGCCCCCCAGTCCCTGCTGGAGGTGAACTGTTGTGGCAGTGTCCCAGCCTGGGGTAGCTTCCCGAGGCTGGCACGAGCTCTGTCCCCGCTGCCCAGAGGATGGCGAGTGGCCATGGCCAGGGCTGTTAGTGGGGACCTGCCTCCTGGCTGGCACCAGCCTACATCGCAGCTGGGGAGGGGGCACAGCCGTCCCCTCACCAACGCCCCGCACCTCTCAAGCTGTTGCTCTTTCTCTGCACCCGGCTGGCCGCGGGGACAGCTGCCCGCTGGGTCTTGCCAGGCCACTTGCCTGACTCTGGATCTGGCCCCGAGAGAGGCCAGGGTGCAAAGCTCGACAGCGGGGCAGCCGGCAATGACCATGGGCACTGGCAGCAAGCGGATGAAAGGGCAGAAGAACTGGACCTTGAGTGAAATTCAGCCCCAAAACCAACGATTTGCTTGCTGCACCCAGCACCGTGCCTGCTCAGGGGTCCCTCCTTGCCATGCTCTCACCTGTCCTCTGCTTTTCTGCCTCCACAGCACAGAAGGACGTCAGAAACCTCTATCTCGCCCCCCGGATCCAGCATCGGCTCCCCGAACCGTGTCATCTGCGTAAGTACAGCAGGACAGGTGCTCCGGCCCCAGGGAAGGGCACGGCAGTTCCCAGTGCTGCTCTGCAGGGTGAGGCATCCCCCAGGGACAAGCCCAGCATTTGGGGACGGCACAGACAAACTGTGCCCCCTCGCCCCAGAGGCGTGCTGTGCTGCCAGTGCCATTGGCGCTGACCAGGAGTGCTCAGAGGGGCACAATCCCACCCTCCCAGCTCCTCTGCCCTTTCCCACTGCTGCCTCTCAGGCGTCTCCTCTTGCCTCTTCCTGCCGCTGGGTGACGGTGGGCTCTGTCTGCTCTGTGCTGGCTCCACACTGTGCACTCCAGCCTCCCCTTCCTTCTCTCCTCCCCTTCCTTTCCGTCTCTCTCCCTCTCCCTAGGCTAAAGTGGATAATGAGATTCTTAATTACAAAGACCTGGCAGCTCTTCCCAAGATTAAAGCCATCTATGAAGTGCAGCGTCCTGACCTCATTTCCTACGAGCCCTATCACAGATACACGTCGGATGAGACGCTGGAAAGATATAGCTATGGGGAGGTACTGAGTCTTGATATGCCCAATGCTGGGCTGCGCAGGGAGCTGGGCCCTGATTTGGGGCAATGGGGAAAACTGCATGTGGGTTTGCTCACTCCAATGGGAATACTGCAGGGAGGCAGGAGCGGGAGTAAGACCTCTCGGAGAGGCTCCCGGTCACTGGGAAGAGGGCCTGGGCTGGAAGGGAAATCTTGGTGCTGCTGCTGTAGAGTAAGAAAGAAACCAGTGACTTTATCAGCTGCTGGCAGCGCCCTGCCCACCCTGTGCCGCAGACCCAATGTGCAGGGACAGACAGCGCTGCGTGGGAGGAGATGTCACCCTCGGGAGTGATGTTGCAGGGAGCTCACCCATCGCAGCCCGCAGCTGGAGAGGAGGAGGGCACACAGCACACGTGCATCCCTCCGGGGTGGAGGGACAGAGAGCTAGCGGGCTCAGCCCAAAGCCCTGGCACACAACCCTCCTGGCCGCCCAGCCCCAGCATGGCGTCTCTGGAGCACGGCAGGGCTGCCCCTGTTGGGTGTTGGCCTCGTTGCCAGGGGAGGGGGGCTTGGTCAGTGCGTTTTTGCAAGCGTGTGATGAGATGATGCCCAAGCAGCACGTGGCATGGGGCTGCCCTGCTCCGCTCCCCCAGGCAGGCTGGGGCTGCTGGATGATTTTGGTAAGTCTGTGGAAGAAGAGGGTCTGAGCAGTTCACACAGAGATGGGGGACCTGAGGTGGTCCTGGAAGAGGACTCTGTAATGGCCAGCAGCCACATCTCTTGCATCTCCAGTCCCAAGGCTTGTCACAAGTCCGGTTTCCGCCAGCCCACCCGGTGACGGTGCAGGCAGCGTGGCCGCAGCCTGCGTGGAGCACCGCAGGGCCCGCAGCCCCCTTCCCCCCCCTTGCAGCCACTCCACGGAGGTCTCTGAGAAGGGGGGCAGGCTGCCGATTCAGGAGGTGAGGAGGTGCCATCCTCATGCCAGCTCCCCTCCCGGCCAGGGGCTCCCTGCCGAGGGTCCTGCCGCGGTTGGGCTCTGGCCGTGCCACCAGCCACCCTCGCTGCCTGGCAGCTGTGATGATGCTGTAACACGGGGAAAACGAGCTGCTGTGGGACCTCAGGCTGTCGCTGCTCTCCTTAACTGTGTGCTGTCTGTCTCTCTCCCCCCGCCTCTCTCTCCCCTTTGCCTCCTGCCGCCTCCAGTCCCTGGGGACCCTCTCCCCGTACTCGCAGGTAATGCCCCCTGTGGGCACCGGGGGTCCTGTCACCCACTGCCTCTGCAGGGCCTCCCTCTGCCCAGGGGCTGCTGGAGCTCTGCTGACCATCCCCCTGCCCGGGTGCTGCCCTAAGGTGGGGGGAGACAGGGGGACCCTGTCCAGGAGGGTCTTGACCTTTGGGACCCCAGGGAGAGCAGCATGCAAGCCCTCCCTGGCAGAGTGGACCCAGGATGCAGCTTCTGCCCTGTGGAGGGGGACGCCAGTAATCAGGAACAAGCACAGGGGAAGGGGACTATCTCTAGGCAAGGGGGTGAAAGCCTCTGGCCAGACACTTACCTGGTGCCAAACCCCAGGCTTTGCTGCCTGCACTTTGGCAGCAGGGAGGCAGAGCAGCCTGGGGACCCCTCCAGCTGTGGAGGATGTGCTCGCTGCCTGGCATGTCACACCACAAAGCATGCACCCTCCTGGGCTGCCATGAGCACGGGGACCCCCATCTGTGGGACCCTCCCCCCGCCACAGGGCTGCCGAGGCACTGACCTGCCTCATCCCTCATCCTGCCAGCTCTAACCCCGCTTCTCTCCATGCCTTCCCCATCCCCAGGACATCTACGAGAGCTTTGACACGCGGCAGAGGCGAGCCTCCAGCCCTGGATACATCGACTCCCCCACCTACAGTCGCCAGGGCATGTCCCCCACCATCCCAAGGTCCCCCCACCATTTCTACCGCTCAGGTAAGGATTTCAGCTGCCACCCCATGCTAGGCTAAGTTCAGATCCCCAACTGGAGTGGGGATCACCAAACTGCCTCTGCCCCTCCTAGGGGACCTTGATGGTCCCTCCTCTGGCCAGCAGGCAGGAGGCCTGTAGGTCTGTGGGGGGCGGCCAGCAACAAGAGCTGTGGGGCAGTGACCAGCTCTGCTGTGTGCATCCTCTGGTTCCCCCGACTCTTGTCTTGTGAGCAGAGAGAGGCCGAGGGGGCTTTGTCCTGGCTCAGATCTGAGCTGGGGCTCGTGGAGGATGCGGTGGGGAGGGAGGTGACCCCCAGGTCCAGTGAGGATCCCTCAGCTGGCTTGGTAGCTCTGGGAGGGGTGTGCACAAGAGTGCTTGTGCCCAGCCAGTGTTGTGAAGGGGCTCCTTACACATGCACACACACGCACACGCACGCCCTGGAGCATGTTGGGGGAAGCAGAGTGTCTCCTGTCCTTTGGAGCCAGGGAGGAACGACTGGGAAAATCTGAGGTCAGTAAGCCTGGAGGTCCTGCATTCCCCGAGCTGCACTGCACTGCCAAGGACTCGTCACTGTTTGCCTCTGCAGCACGCTTGGCTTTCCTCTCACCAGTGGTGGGGCAGCCTGCTGCCCTGTAACAGCACCCACACGTGGGGTTTCCTCTGCATCCCGCCTTTCTCCGGAGATGTGGGAAATCTCCCCCTGCTCCATCACGCCCCATCCTGGACTACAGCCAGGCGCACGTCCCCGTCGTCCCCTGCTCTTCTAACACCACTGCATATAACACCCATTTTCTTCTGCTTCTTGTTCTCTCTCTTGGTCACTTATGGCTGCTTCTGCTCGGCACCGCGTAGGCACCGAGAGCGGGCGCAGCTCCCCCTACTATAGCCAGTTAGATGTGAGGTCCTCCACTCCAACCTCATACCAAGCACCCAAGCATTTCCACATCCCAGGTAGGCTCTGGAGTGCCCCGGTCCCCAGGGAAGCACCGTGTCTGTGGCATGCCCGCATGTGCTGTCCCCCCTGTGTCGCATGCGTAGCTCCGTCGCCTGCCTAGAGCCAGCTGGCATCAGGATCTACCCCTGGTAGAGGCCATCCATAAACAGGACCTGCAGCTTGAACCCTCCTCCCTCCCCATCACCACCCGGACATCCCAGAGCTGCCCAGAGTGTGCTTGATCCTTGCAATGTCCCTCTTCTCCCTCTTCCCTGACCTTCCTCCACCCCACACACAAAGACGAGTACCCTGTGGAGAGCCTGCCCCCTCCCCTGCCTCCCCCCCAGGATCACGAGGAGAAGTGTGTCTGCCGGAGGCCTTTCCGCACCCATCTGCTACAGGTGACTATTTTATACTCCCCCTAGGGCCCGCTGCTCCCTCCCCCCAGAGTCTTCTGGGCTTGCCAGATGCCTGCTCCCCTTCTGCAGGGATTGCAGGGGGCCACCAGGTAAGGGCCACCACCCGCTCCCGGCCATGCAGAGCCCACGGGGACGGGGATGGAGTGGGCAGAAAGGGAGAGTGGGGAGGGAAGCAGGCAGAGCTGCCCATCCATCCTTCAGCATGTGCAGGGAGGCCAGAGCCCCAGACCACCCTGCTCAGCTGTAGGCATCTCCCGCTGCCCGTGTCCTCCAAGGCGCGGAACCCTCCACAATGCATAGCTGATGCCCTGGGACAGCACCGTGAGGACACCCAGAGGCTCCCCACGATGCTCCCATCCCATCCCTGACAGGGTTTGGCCCCACTGCCTGCCCTGCCCTGCCCTGCCCTGCCCTGCCCTGCCCTCCCGCTGACGGTCAGTGGTTTATGGATGGCCCCCTCCCTGCTCTGCCAGCTCCACTGCCTGGCCCCTGCGCGGGGGCTGTAGCTCTCGGCACCAGGCTCCAGTTCGCTTTCCCTCCCAGCTCGCTCTTTTCTCTCTCTGCTGTGGAAAGAGGCTTTGGCTGATGTTGTTTCGCCCCAGGTAGCTCGCAGGCGGTTCTTGCAGGCGCTGGCACCCCCGAGAAACTGCACCAGTGTGAGCCGTGGTGCGTTGCTGCCGGCTGGCAGGGGCGGCCGGTGGTTCCTGGCTGTGCCGCTCCCTCCCGGGGCTGGCAGCGCCCGCTGCCCCGCGGTGCATGCTGACGCTGGGGTGCTCACTGCATGTCCTCTGTGCGCACCGCTGCCCGAGGGCAGCCCCGGGACCGCGCTTCTGCTGCCTGTCCCGGTGCCCGCCTGGGCCTGGCCTGGTGCTGTGCTCCCGCGGGACGCGTGGACCCGGAGGCAGTTGTGTGATGGAAACGTGGCGTAGGGGTAGCATCTCCTGCAGGACCTCTGTCCTGTCTGCTCTCAGCACACCCACGCTGACCTGACCTTCCTCCCGTCTTTCCTTCTTTCTTCCCTTTCTTTCTTCTTCCACCAGCTGCTGGTGAGAGTAACATCTACCGGAAACCCCCCATCTATAAGCGACACGGTACGGTCTGCCTGCTGCGCACCAGGCTTTGCTCCGCGGGGGAAATGGGGCAGGGTACCAGCGTGGGGTCTGGCTAAGTCACATTTAGGGGCAGGGTGGGAGATGGGAGCAGGCATCAAGGCGAGATGTTGGGGTGCTGGGCTTCGGTGGGCTGATGCTCCTGCTTCCCCTCTGGGTGGCAGAGTGCAGGGTTCAATGCTAGAAGAAGGCAGCTTTGGACCTCATCCCTCCTGCAAGGGATGGAGGCGAAGGCTGTCAGTGGCGCTGGGGCCAGGGATAGCTGTGGGAAGGGGAGCAATGCCATGGAGGGGTGGCAGAGGGGACAAGGGTGGCTGTTGTTTGCTGATACCAGAAGCCAGAGCCGTCTCGGGAAAGGGATGAAGAAGGTAATTTGCAGTTTCATGTGGAGCCCTGGAGAAAAATCACAGCCCATCCTGGGTGGATGCTCCAGGGTGAAACAGGCTTGAGGGGTGGGGAGGAGGCACGGGGGTGTTTGGTGTCTTAGCGAGGCTGGCTTGCACTGTCCCTGCTTGCTTCTGCGCGCAGAGGGACAGCAGGTCCCCCCGAGCAGTAACTATGTCTCCTCTCTCTCCCTGGGCTCTCCCTCCCCACCTGCCCAACTCCCACTGCCCTGCTGCTGGCTGCACCCGCTGCTGTAAGTAGCCGCCGTTGGCAGGGTCCCCTGTGCCCGCTTGAGGTGGTGGGATGGCTCTACCAGGCAGCCTGTCCTGGGTGCTCCTTCCCCTGCGAGTCTCCCGGCCTCTGGGGGAAAGGAGCAGGGCTCGCCCTTGGGTTTCTCATGCGTGCCACCGAGGCTCAGTCCCCGGCCTGAGCAGAGCCCTGCGTGTGGCCCTGCCATGGGCGGCTGAGCCGCTGCCAGTGCTGCTGGGGTCACTCCTCTGCTCCCCGCTGCTACGCAGCCCGCTGCTGCCTTCCCTGGCAGTAACCCACCGAGAGCCCTTTCCCCACTGGGACTCAGCCTTCCTCCATCCCCTCCTGCCTGTGTGGTTATAGCCCTCCGGGTGATGGGACAGCCTGGGGTACAGGGGCATGGGGAGGCTGGTGGCACTGGTGGTACTGGGGCTGGGGTGAGCGCTATGCAGGAGCCAGAGCTTGTCGTGGTGCTGTGGGCTATGAGCTGTTCGGGTCCCTTCCCAGCCACATCAGCGACAGCCCCTCTGCTTGTCACTGTCGCCACTGTCTGCCTCTGCACCCTTGTCTCCAGGAGGTGTCAGCAGCTTGAAAATGCATTATTCCCAGCTCTGCTCCATGCTGTCCCAGACATAAATTGCTGGTGGCCACTGGGGAGAGGGGAGGGAAGAGGATTTGTCCCGGGGTGGATCTTTGCAAGTCCTGCTGGCAGGACTCAGAGTCCTCGTCACAGCTCTGCCTGCTCCTTTTGCAGACAACCTCCCTGCAGCCACGAAAAGCAAAACCAGTGAAGACATCGCACAGTCATCCAAGTATAGCCCTGTCTACTCCCCGGACCCGTACTACCACTCCGAGTCGGAGTACTGGTCCTTCCAAGGCTCCCCCAAAGGTAACGGCCCCACACTAGGCTGGGGGAAAGGGAAACCCATTCCTGCCCCCAAACCCAGCCATTCCCTGGGATGGAACTGCCCCCCACCCCAGCCCCGAGTTGGGTCTGGACCTGAAGGTGGGCATGGGCTGAGATACCTGCCAATGTGACCCCAAAATCCTAGCAGCCTTTGGGACTCAGCTGTCCCCATGGAGCTGGGGACTGTCTCCTCCCTACTTGTCTCTACCTTCGTCCCCATCTGACACCCCCCCGTCTCCTTGCAGCCCCCCGGGCCCGGAGGTTCTCGTCGGGAGGCGAGGAGGACGGGTACGACCGGGGCATGCACAAGGTGAGTGATCTCCCTGCTTGCAGCCCGGCAGGGGAGCGCCGGCAGCAAGCCGCCCCCATGGCGGCAAGCCGCCCCCATGGCGGTTGGCTCTGGGGAGGAGGCCCAGCCCAGCTCTGCCACCCAAGAAGGGGCCAGCAGCACCCCTGCTGCCCTCTGCCATCTCTGCCACTTTGGTCACCCCCGACTTGGGGTCTGAAGGAGGGGGAGTGCACCCCCTTGCCGAGGCACCCCAGCCCAGTACCTTGTCCCCAGGGATGGGGGAGCAGGTGGGAGGGTGCTGTGCCCTGCTGCGATGTGCCAGTGGTTAGCGGGGGCTGGGCAGGGAAAGGCGGGATGCGAAGCAGCTTTCCCACCCTCCCCCCACAGATCCAGAGCGGCATTGGCAGGCTCATCCTGAGGGAGGAGATGAAGGCTCGGTCCAACTCCTACGCAGACCCCTGGACACCCCCTCGCAGCTCGGCCAGCAGCAGAGAAGCCCTGCACACAGCTGGCTACGAGGGCTCCCTCAATGGTTGTAAGGACAACCCTGTCCATCTGTCCATTCCACCTGGGATGGCCCCAGCCCCTGGGGGAAGTTTGCTGGGGTGGAGAGGGAACAACAGGGGACTGGGAAGGGGTGGTGGGAGAGGTGCTGGGCACGAGAGTTGGACCTGGGAGGCTCTTTTCCTCTCCGGAGGTCTCCATCCGTTCCCTGTGCCCCAGCTGGGATGGAGCATCGCCTGGCGGGTCTTTGCAGTCTGTCCCGACAGCCGGGTGAAGTGCCTCACGGGGTGGCTGAAGAGTCCCTTGGGAATCTCACAGCACAGCCACGCTGAGTTTGCTCTGACCTGTTCTGGGCTCGCTGTGTGTGTACCTCCTCATTAACGGCACATCTGGGACCTCCTGGCACCCCAGGGTTGCCTTCCTTGCTTGCGCTGCTCTCGCTGCACAGCACCCAGGGCACCCAGCCCCTCTCCCTGTGGGGCTGCAGGGGACTGGGGGCATTGGGGAGCCTGGCAGTATAGATGCCCCTGCCTGCTCCATGCCCTCTTTCTTCACGGCACATCTGCCCTTATGGAGCTGGGGCTGTTCAGAGATGCTCAGGGAGCCCCTCAGCCCCACTGGGCTCCCGGGAGCCCCAGGGAGGACCCGCGGGGCTGGCAGCCAGGCAGCTCTGCGCGGCGTGGGGTGCTCGGTCCTCCCTGACGCCCGGCTCTGCTCTCCTTGCAGCTCCCCGGACACACTACCTGGCTGACAGCGGTGAGTGTGTGAGCCTGCAGCCCTCTGCAGCTCGTCCCCCGTGGCTGTGGGGTCCACAGCCTGAGCTGGAGGAGAAGCTGGGACCAGGGAGGGAAGAAGGGGAGAGAAGAAGGAGCCCTTGAAAGGCTGGGCCAGGGTAGAGCTGAACCAGGCCAGAGCTGGTGGCAGCACCGGGAGAGGACGAGTCAGAGAAACTGAGAGACTGTGTTGCACTGAAGGGTGAGGCGGGAGGGCTGCCATGGGAAAGGGATTTTGTGGAGAGGAGTATTAGCATGGGAGAAAGCCAGGCTGGAAATGAGTTGGAGCTGGAAGGAGACAGAGCTGGGTGAATGTGGAGCTGGGTAGCGATGTGGGAGCACAGGGGTAGGGTGGCCAGGGTGTGGGGCTCAACCCTGCATTTTCCCTTATGCACCTTGGTGGCTTCTTTGCAGATCCCCTCATTTCTAAGTCAGCCTCCCTTCCTGCCTACAGGAGGAACGGGCTGCACAGGGTAAGTGCCTCCTGCCTGCATCCTGCCACTGCCAGGCATCTCTGCACCCTTCGTCATTCTCCCCAGGCTCCTCAAAGCCCCTGGTGCTCTCCTTTCATGACTAGGGTGTCCTGCTCCCCCCTTCTCTGCACCCCCGCTGTCACTGCTGGTCTGTGCCAATCCAAAATGACCCTTATTGGGGACCAAAGTTCCCTGTCCAGGCACTGCAGGACAGAGGTGCCTGCCCTGAATGTCCTGCAGGGCATGTTTCAGAGGGATTCTTCCGCGCATAAGAGCTTTGCTGTATACCCTGGGGCAGCAATTGCTGGGGGTCGGGAGACCTGATCCTGTGTCTGTGTGACCTGTACTTGTCAGTTCACCTCCTTGTGCCTCAGTTTCCCCACTGCCAGGTGTGGGGAGTGGGTCTTGCTATGGATGGGTGCCTTTCTCTCTGGGGACATGGGAGGTGCTGTGCTGAGCATCTGGATGGGACCCCCTCTTACTCCCATGTCCCTGTGTCCCTCCTGCAGCCTCCCAGTGCCGAGCTTTTCCACTACGACAGCACAAACGCCGTCAACTGGGGGATGCGAGGTAAGGTGCCACGGGGCTAAGGAGCTGTGTGGGCAGGGGACCCTGTAGGCATGGAGCCAGAGGCTGTGGGGCTGCCTACCCCACCACAGGCAGCTCTGGAAAATGAGATCCAGGTTGGAGGGAGAAGTGGGGAGACAAGCAGGAGGCCCCACAGCCCTGGGGGGGAGGATCCTGGCAGGAGAGGGGTCAGCGTGGCTCATGTCTTTCTTGTCTTTTCTCTCTCCCCACAGAGTACAAGGTAAGATGTTCCTGCTCCAAGGAGCAGCTGCCAGCCAGAGGTGCAAGTACCACCCTGGGGGAGTCCCGTGTCCCCAGGTCCTTCAGGAGAGGAAGCTTTGCCCTCTGCCCACAATCCCCTACCATCATCCCCCTCCATCCCTCACCTGACAGCCCTGTCCTGGGACTGTGGGGCTTGGACCAGAGTCCTTCCCCTCCTGCTGGGGTCCCAAGCACTTGGCCGAGCAGAATTGTCTCCTGGGTGAGGAACAGAGAAGGGTGGTTGTGCTTGTGGTTCCTTACTCACGCTCTTCCCCAGGTCACTTCTGGTATTGCAGAGCAAGCAGGCTATTCCAGAGCCACCAAGGTGTTTCAAGGTGGTTTAGGATCACTCCGAGAGCAAGTCCCCCCTCTGCTTTGTCCCATCCAAGCCCTGGAGGCAGCTGTGCCACCCAAATCCTGCTAAACGTAGCAGGAGGAGGCTGGTGTCCCCATGGCCTCATTCCCAGGTGTGCCCCAACTGTCCTCTTCTGGCTCTGGAGCTACCCCATGGTCTTCCTGTCCCTGTGCAGATATACCCCTACGAGCTGCTCCTGGTGAAGACGAGGGGAAGGAACCAGCTGCCCAAAGATGTGGACAGGACTCGGTTAGAGGTGAGGAGAGCCTTCTCCACGGGGGGTGATCTCCTCAGGGCTCAGAGGGACCCGATCCCACAGGGTCTCCCCTTAGCCCCAGCTGGCAGTGTGGGGCTGCGAGGGGCTCCCCAGGAGCACAGGTGTGCCAGCACACTGTCGCAGCGGTCCTGCTGCTCCGCTGGCTGGGCAGAGCTGTTCCCCATGCCCACAGCGTGAGTTTGGCAAGGGCAGGAGTGAGCCAGGTGCTCCCCCTCTCCCAGGTGAGCACCGCTGGGGGTCGTATCACCCCATTGCACCCAGCAGGGCAGGGGATGCCATCAGAACCCCTTGGGTGCCCTCCCACCCTCGCTTGCAGACACAGGGCCTGGGTGGTGGCCGTTGGCCCCAGGTGGTGGCCACAGTCCCCAGCCCTGGCCCAGCATCCCGTCTCTTCCCAGCGCCACCTCTCCCAGGAGGAGTTCTACCAGATCTTTGGCATGACCATCGCCGAGTTCGACCGCCTGGCCCTGTGGAAGAGGAACGAGCTGAAGAAGCAGGCCCGGCTGTTTTAAATGCAGTGCACTATAAATATATACATACCTATAAATATATACATAGAAAGATCTCTATATTGCAGCTCTGTATGATTCTCGGTGCTGTATGTGGCAGAGGCGCCCTCTGCACCCCTGAGAGTGAATTGGAGTCTCGCAGATCATTTTATGCTCTCTGTTTCCTCTTCTTTTCCAACCCTGTTTCTGTATCGATCCTTGGGTTCTCTTGGGGGCTAAAGCCACGTAGTCCCCAAAGCACTCGGCCTCTGTCCCTGCTGCCCTACAAGGTGGGGAGGATTATCCTGCTGCTGCAGCCACAACACCCAGGGCAGGATGAGAGCAGGGCTCCAGGATGCGGGATTGGGATGGGGGTGTCTATCCCCCTCTGCTCAGCTGGTCTGTGTATTTACTTATGGGTTGGAAAAGGCCCTGGGTAGAATTGCAGGAAAGCAGGATCTCACCCATGGGCTCCTTAATGCCCTCTCTGACTTTAACATGGCCATGCACTTGGGGGTACCTTCAGCCTCACCCTCAGGATCAGAAATACAGAGCTTGGGGCAGGGGCCAAGGAGGACAAGTGGTGGGGACCCCAGGGGGAGCAGGGTGCACCCCCACGGGTCAAGGTGCAAGCCTGAGCCCAATGTGTCCTGAGCTGTTGGCTTTCCCTGCAAAGTGGTATTGCTACAGAGCCAGTTTTTCCACCCAAGGTGCTGGCACGGTGGCTTTCCAAACCATCCCAAAACCAAACCCGTCTTAAATGAAACAGCCAAAGACGCCTCCTCCCTTGTGCAGTTTCTTGCTGCTCTTCAGGTTTGTCCAGGGCCAGCAAGGCCCAAGAGTGGAAAAACTGCGATGCCGCCCAGTCCTGGGCCACTGTGCGTGGGGCCCTACCAGAGGTGGTGGGAGCACCCAGCCCTGCTGCTCCAGGGTCTTGGCACCTGCACGAGCGGTGGGAGCAGTCTGGCTGGGAGCTGGGGGCAAGGACAGAGCTGGGGAGCTGGGGAAGATGGTCCCACTAACTGCTGGACCTTTTTGTGGGGGTTTTCCTGAATTACCCCATCACTGATGCCCAAGTTCCAGATGAATACCTCTGCATGCCTCCGGGAATGAAGGTGGTTACCAGGGCCATTCAGCATTCACTCCACTGCAAACTATTGGGATTTTTTGGTTTTGCTTTTGCTTATTTTTTCTTGAAACTAGTAGGGTTATTTCCACACAAAGACCTTTATTTGTGTCTGTGGTGCTTTGGTTTCCTATTTGCTTGTCTGGCACAATTTTCAGGCGTACCACAGGACTGAGCAGTCCCAAACAGGCCAGCAAGCCACGGGGCACCTCAGCAAGAGCTGGGTCAGCAGGGTTCCTCCAAGGGGACAGTGGGGGTCTCACCTTCCCTGTGCCACAGGCCAGGTCGGCTTCTGCCTGTTCTGTTCCTCTTTGAAACCCTCCTGTCCTGGTGTCTCCCATCAGGTGGATCAAATGCCCTCCCTGCCATCAGCACCACCACCGCTGGGGGCCGAGGCCGCCCAGCTTGTTCCCCAAAAAGCTGTCACCAGGTTCCTATGTGAGGCAGGAGAGATGTGCGGGGCCCCTTGCAGGGATTTGCCAGGGTGCAGGGTGCTTGGGGCAGGATATCTCCCATCAGCAGCAGCCCCAGCTCCGGGAGCTTTACAGCAGCATGGAAGGGGCTGGGGACTGAGGTGGAGATGGCAATATTACACTGGTAATTGCTCTTGTCTGCTTTAGTGCAGCAGTAAATAAACCAATTTTATTTATAATGATGTTACTCATGTAAACTATGGCTCCCTAAATCAAGCTCAACCATTTGTGGCTATAAGAAACTTCCCTCTCCAGCAGCAGTTTCAGTGATAAAGCCTCGAGGATAATATTATTATTATTAATAATAATAGTAGCAACACAACAGCAGGAGTCTTTTCATTTTCAAAGTGTTTTATGGACAGCAACTAACTGTTCCCCACAACTACGTGCATGGCAATGATGGGGAAGCTGAGGCAGGGCTCAGTGCTATCTCTCAGAGCCAAGGAAGCCCCCCTGGCCCATGCCGTTCAGGGGCAGCAGACACCCCGAGGGACCCTCATGGGCTCCCGTTGCCCCGGAGCGTGCAGAGAGCACCCATCTGCACGCAGTGAGCAGCAGCGAGGGGGTTAGCGCCTGCCCTGGAAGCCACCGCTGCCTGAGCCCACGCTCTCCTTTGGCTGCTTCGCAAGTCCCAGCCACAAAGCAGCCGGAGCCTGGCAGGCGACGGCGCTGGCGGCCCTGGCCTGCGAGCGCCCTGTGCCCTGACCACAGCCCCGGAGGTGACCCCGCGTTACGACAGAAAAATGGGGCTCGATCCAGAAGGGAAGGACCGGCAAACACCGGCCTGGCAAGGAGCAGCGTCGGGGCAGGAGCTTCCAGCTGGGCACAGGGGCTGCTGCCTCCGTACCGTCCTGGGCTGAGTGCCCCAAATGGGGAAACCCTCGAGGCCAGTGGCTAGTACACGTCTAATATTTCAGTTATTGCTTTCTCAAGTGATAACTGGGTACGTGTGAAACCAAATCACATTTTTGTCACAGCCTGCTGTCCCCAGAGGGCTCAGCTGCAGTCCTGAGGCTGGAAGAAACTGTCCTGGGGGTGCCAGGAGTCACTGCCCCTGCTGCCATGTGGGGGACACGCCCTCGCACACCCCACAGGTCTCCCAAGCCCAGGTCTCCCCTGAGGTCTTTGTTGGGGAGGGACAGTGACGGTGGCATGAGCACCACGGCCCAGCAGAGGCTGGGCAGATGAGGGACAGCAGGAGGGAGCAGATATGAAGGGGTTTGGGCAGGGGGGGAGCAGGGCCAGCACGGGTGAAGCAGGGAGCGAGGTGGTAGGGGGGTAGCTGTGCTTACTCAGTGGGTGTGCGTTTGGGTGGGGGAATTAGTTCGGGATCTTTGCCCAAACTGAAGTTGCCCAAACCAACAACCCTCCGCGGGCAGGCAGCGGGCAAGTGGAGGTAGCCCGCTCCGGACCGCCACCCTTCACGGGGGGATCTCCGGGTGCTGCCGCTGCTGGGGGATGCTCAATGCCCGGTGTGGGGCAGGTCCTGGGGCAGATGCACGGGGGGGGGGAGAACCCCGCGACACCCTCGGCCGTGCAAGGCGGGGCGGAGGGAGGTGGGTGCTGCGGCGCTGCACATGGTGGTGGGGGGGGTGTGTCACCAGCGATGGGGACAAACTTTCCACCCGTGCTGCCGGCGGGGACACCTCCCGGAGGTCTCCCGGTGCCGTGCCGGGCCGGGCCGGTGCTCGGCGCTGCCGTGCACCGAGGGAGGGGCGGACGAAGCGATTGGCCGCTCCGAAGCCGAGACCCGGCGCCGCCGGGCGGCTGCTCCCGGTGACACTCGCCCGCCCGCGCCTCCCGGGGCGGCCGGTGCTGCCCGCGGCTCCGGGACCATGGACCGTCTCAGCGGTAAGGGAGGGGGACCGGGACGGGACCGGGACGGGCATC
>JAVKLA010000042.1:9445159-9469931 GCA_034782735.1 Sagittarius serpentarius | reverse complement strand
GTAAGCTAGTCTATGGGGTGTAAGCACTTCTTAGGGGAAGTTATGGTCATAGGAAGGGAGGTGACTGGTGTTTCCAGATGGAGCTGATCGGATGCAGAGAGTTTCCCTAGCTGGGGAAGATGCCAGTGGTCTCGTAAAGCCATGGAGGGCCTGATCCCCACCCTGCTAGGAAGCGGCTGCGTTCCCACATGTGTGCGATTCCCTCCTGCAGCTTGTGGCATCGGGCTCACGTAGCTGTTAGGCTTTGATCTGGGATATGAATAAACCTGCCAGGGCTTTGGGCCAACCTTGCAGAGAGGGTCCTGGCTTTCTGCTGGGGCTGGCAAGTCCCTGGCGAGAGCAGAGAGAGGCTTTCAGGGGGTTGCTGCTTGCTGCTGCTGAACAGTGGCCTGGGGCTGCAGAGGAGGAGCAGGTGGTGACATGGCGTAGCACGGGGTTCCTAGCCCTTGACCACTCCTTGGAGGTGCTTACAGAAGCACCGGCCAAAAATGGTAACAGGGGGCCAGGGGCATCGCTTCAGCTCTGTGGGCTGGGACCACGCAGAAGTCCCAGGGCGGTTCAGGCAGTGCTGCGTCTGCAGCTCTGGGTCAGCACCAGAAAGACCCAAGGGTCAAGAGTTCCCCTTCCCGATGTAAAAGGATGGGGTGGCGTTTCCGCAGTGGAAACACAATTATGAGGCGTTTGACTTGTGGGCTGCAGCTCGTGGTGTCGGTGCTCGGAGAGCGGTGTCAGCGCCCAGCAGCCTGGCTGGGGACAGGGACGGTGACAGGGACAGCCTTCCCCCACGGCTGCGCCTCACCCTGCCTGCCAGCCAGACAGGGTGGCTTTGCCAGCTAAGAAAGGAGGTGCTGTTGCGGGAGGGGGAGCGTTGTCATATGACATATGATGCCAGAGCTGTCCTTCAGGGTCCCAGAGGACCTCACTGATGGGGAGAGAGCAGAGGGTCTCAGCTTGCCCATTCTGTTGCTGTGCGAGCTGGTGGGTGGCTACTCTGCATCCCAGCCCACCTCAAAAATCAAACCTGGGACCTCACCACGGAGTAGGGCAGGGGGTGCCCGGCATGCGAGGAAACCGTCCTGGAGCATTGTGGAGAAGGGCCCGGGCATGGTGCAGCCACTCCGCGGGCTTGCCCTGCCAGGGGAGAGCCGCTCTGCTGTTTTATCCCCCTTGCTGGTGCTTGCTATGGTAGCAGTAGCAGTGCCTGGCTGCTCCGCTTTGAGTGCTTGTAATGAATTGCTGTTGGCACCTGGATGGCTCTTTGCTAAGGTAAACCTCCTCCAGACCCTCCTGCTTGTCACCCAGAGGCGCTGGATCCCTCTGGGGGCCGTGGCTCATGGAGGGAAGGTGTGGGGGTCTCGCCAGGCTCCCTTTCCTAGCACAAGGGGTGCTGGGTCTGGTGGTGGGTAGGAGCTCTGTGCCCCATTCACAGCCTCTGCCTGCTCTCTGGCAGCCCCCTTCTTCACCTGCAGCTTCACTCGGGCCCTGTGTGTATCCTGGTTTGCTCTTGCTTTATGGTCTGCCAGGTTCTTCATCTCTTTCCGTGCTCCAGCTGAGGCGCAGGGCTCAGCTCTACACCAGCAGCTAACTGGGGGAATTGGTGCTGTGGGCAGTTTGCAGAGTTGTTTCAGGTTGTGCTGATGGAGAAGTGCATGTGTGCGTGATTTGGGAGATGATCTGTGCCACGAGCCTTTGCTCTAGCAGGGCTGTGCTTGCACGTGACTTCTCCTCATTAGTGACTCTTCCCTAACCTTTTGTGCCACCAGAATTTAGGTCCTGCACCAAACTTATCTGGGGTCTAAATCCAGCAAAGCCGGCGGAGATGTGTCAGGGATAAACTTGGCTCCAGCTTGCCCACAGGAATGGGGAGGCCACGGGGTTGGTGGGAGGGAGCCTGGATCATTCCTGACCTGCCGCCTGCAAGCTGGCAGCAGGAATCCGGCCGCCCTGTGCACGTAGCCCGGTGGAAGGGGGTGCGGAGTGGGTGAGAAACACAGATCGGGCCAGCTGTTAGCACGCCAGGCAAGTGCCGAGCTCTCCCCCTGCATTGCAGCCATTCCTTCCGCTGGAAACTCAGCTGCCCGGGGCCACCGCCTGTTTCTAGCGGGGGAGCATGCGGGGAAGGGGGCTGAGCCCACTGCCCCGGCCAGACTGTGCCAGGCAAAGCACGGCGGGAGGGCGGCCCCAGGGATGCTGATGTGGAGCGGAGCAGGGAGGCACTGGAGTTATTTGCCCCTCTGTATCTTCCGATATTCTTCTGGGTGCAACGCTGCCTTTAACTGCAGGTAACGGGTCTCGCTGTAGGTACTGGATCCCTGTTGAAGCCAGCCTGGCTGCTCCGGAGGGGCGCAGACCTGCCCTGCCCTGCGCGCCTCAGGGGCCTGCAGCAGCGGGGGCTGCTGGAGAGGGGAAGGAGCGGGCTGGTGCCCTTACTGACTGCTGCCGGGGTAGTGTCCTCCAGCCAGGGACCCTGGGGCCTGTCCTATCTGCCCGGGCTGTCTGGAAAACCTGCCTCTTTCCCGCATTTGCTCTTGACCTGGAAGTGCTGTTTTCCGGTGCAAATGTGCTGAGCTGTGGGGCTGACGTGCCCTTTGCTGTGGAGCAGTGCTGAGGCCCGATGTGCCTGAAATCCTCTCGCCTGCAGCCGGCGGGCCGTTCTTATCCCAGGCCAGGAAAACGTTGTTTAAAGTTTCGAAGAAGTTGTCTCATCCCAAACAGTGGGAAGGCTTTTCAGAGGAGGACAGGGAGTGAAAACTGGGCTTGACACGAGATTTGCCTGTTGTTCCGTAGCCAAATAACTTGCTGGGGACAGAAGATAACGATTTAGCAGAGTGGAGGCTTGAAGTGGTTTCTGGCAACCCAGACTCATGTCCTAACCACTTAACCCTTCCCTACACCGGCTACTATTAGTCTGGCACAGCTAAAGCTCTCTGGAGGAACACAACGTCTCCTTCTGCATATAAGGCACTTAAAATTAATGGCACAGCTGTCAGTCCTGCAAAATATACGTTAAATGTCACTCTTCCAGGGCAGCAGCAGGACAATTGGGTTGGAAACCTCCCAAGGAGCTCTGCATTGTCTCTGCCAGCCCTGCCCCACCACCACGCAAACGAGGGGCTGGCACCCCCTGCCAGGGCACCCGTGGGATGAATAGAGCAGGTCCTGTCACCCGCGCGGAGGGCACCCGCGCAGCCACCAACAGCCTGCCTCTCATCACCCTGCGGGGCTAAAAGCGGCGGCATTCTGGGAGACCAGGTCCCTCTGCAGATACTGCGCTGACGATCTGCAGCCTCCGCAGTCGGGAAAGATGAAAATAACTTCTTTGGCCCTCCCTCCCCCAGGCTCCCCCCGCCACGGCACGGCCGCTGCAGCCCCTTCCCTTTTTTCTGCTGATATGCCTCCCATCGCATCAAAGGCAGGCTCTTTGGCAGGCAAGGGAAAACACTGATGTTTCATAACAGTTTGGAAACAAAACAGATCTTTGCTGCAAGGGGTTCTATGCTCAAAATACTTTTTTTTTTTTTTTTTTGAAGTGGGTTTCATGTGCATGTGATCCTGAAGTGACAGGAAGGAGCTCTGGGAGATGGTTGTATGCTCTGATTGCTGGCAATTAGCAGATGTGTAAGGAGCAGCTTGAAGAATGGCTTTGGCTTTCTTCTGGGTTTTTTTTTTTTAATGTTAAAGCCACCCAACTTGGTGATGGGGGAACAGCCCCTTTTTGGCTTCTTGTCCAGTGGGTTCACCCTCCCATTTTATGTGGTCCCAGTGTCTTCTTATGCTTTGGGAAACCAAGGTTGTAAAGCACAGAGCCAGGAATAGAAGTTATGTAGCAACAGGTTTGATAGCTGGCTTTTGTGCCCTGGAGTTAAAAGCAGATACGGTGAACCAGTCCCAGCACTGACGGAGCCATCGGCAATAACCAGAGCAGTCGCATCGTCCCCTATGCTCAAGCGTTTCAGCCTTCCCACCGGGAAAAACTGGCTTTCCTGCCTCTCCACCCCTGTCCCGCAGGGGTTAAGCGGGTAGGAAATGCTGTCGGCCGGTGGCCTTGCTGCTGCACCTGATGCTCCCAGCGGAGCTGGGCAAGGGAAGGAAACGGAAGGGCTGTTCACAGCTGAGAAAATACGCTTATCCTGCCCTCTGAGGGTCCTTCGGGGCAGCTCGGCCCCGGCCCCCAAACACAGAGACCCTCTGCTGTGCCCTGCCTGCCCCAGCCCGGGAACATCCCTTTCCTGCAGGGACAGGGCTGGGGTGGCCACTGAGTGGGTCCCAATCCCCTCGCCAGGCAGGGGGGGACTCGTCTCTGGCACAGTTCCCAAACTCCTGGGCATTGCCGGGGTCAGGACAGGGATGCTAACACAGGAAGCTGGATGCTGGGCGCTTGTCTCCCTCCCCACCCCTGACTCCACGTGGATATTTCCCCCACAGAGGGTCTGTGGTTTCTTCTCCCACAGACTCTGAAAAGAGGAGTCTGCATTGTGCAACGTGGCTGAAAGCATTTGGGAAAGCAGAGCTGGCTGGTGGCTAATCCACCAGCTCCTTCCTGCAAATCCCACACCCTCCCTGCCCACACCCTGCTAGGTGAGGGTCTCGTACCTTCCTCTGCTGCCGAGGGTCCAGGCACAACCTTCTCGTGTGACTCTTCCTCCTAGAAAGATGTGTCAGCCCTGCCAGCCTCCCCACGTCTCGCTCCTGTGGGTCGGGTATTGCATCTGAGATGTTTTGGATCTTGGCTTCGGGGAAGGGGGATGTACAGGACACGGAGAGCAGCCCTTTGGGATACAGAGAGTTTTCTACCCCCACCAGTGGGGCTGGGGTATCCATTTTGGAGATTTGGGGGCTGAAGGACCCACCCAGCCCTGGGTGGTAACGTGGCCGTGCCTGCCTGGGCGCAGGGCATGCCTGCGGGAAAGCCGTCATCAGCACCGGGGTGCTGAGTCAGCCGGTTTCCCACCACGATCTCTGCAATTAGCTGTAATTCCTGCTGTCCTGGAGGCTGAGGTTTGGTGGAGACTAAGGGCTACGGAGAGGTGAGAGCTTCAGGTCCCAGCAGCTCCGAGACAGCAGCAGGCAGGAAAGTGTGACCCAGGGAGGCTTCCCGGTGCTCTGCCTGCCACGGAGGGTGGTCACAGGGGTGGGCAAATGGCTGTGGCACAGGTCACAGGGCCTCTCCCAGTGTCAGAGGGGAGCCCGGGCCAACCTGCCGCTCCCTGTGCTGCAGAGTTTGTTTGGAAAAGACCGACACCAAAATTTTGGTTGGAGAGAACACAGTTTATTCTGGGTTCTGACTAATCCTAACATCTCCCCTGTGCCTGAAGCTTGTTTTTTATACATTACTCAGCAGGTCTTGCCCTTGCCTGACTATTCCTTTAAAGGGTATCTCAAACCTCTCTCTTTCATTCATTATTTAAACACATTCTCCAGCCAGCAGCCTCTGAGCCCTGCTCCTAGGCTGGCCCAGCAGAGCATCCCGCCATGCCAGATTTGAAATGTAGCCTGGAAGTACCGAATCTGGTCCACGCATATTTGCAGAGCTAATTGCATTGACTGGGCTGAGCTGTGGCTGGAAACAACTTGTACCTGGGACTAGAAGCCCCCCAGGACTCAGGGGTCCGGGGCAGAGCAGGCAGAGGGAGGAGGCTGCCTGTGCCCTGCCTGGGAACATGAGCAGGGTCATTCAGCGATATCTCACGTGGGTGCTTTTATTTGCTTGACTTCATGCTGCGCTCGGCAGTAAGAGAGGGTGATCCAGAAACCACCCCCTCCTCCTCTGGAGTAGGGGCAGCTGCAGCCTCTTCGGGTTAGAGGGATAAAGTTTGCTTTTGGTGAGCTAAAGCAAACCACCAGTCTTCTCCTGGAGGCAGAGAAAGGGCTGCTAAGCTGTCAGCACTGGGGGAACAGCCCCAGCAGCCCCTGGAGAAGGAGTCCTGCTGTAGCACGGGGCACTGGAGGGTCGTTATCTGCCTGGGTCACAGGAGATGTTTGTGGATAATTTAATCAGCCTGTTAATTATTACCTGCACCACTTGTAAAGCTGCTGTGTTTTGGTGGGGGAAGGACATACCCTGCAGCCCAACAAGGGCTGCCCCAGCTGTTTCTTCCAGCAGCAATGCCAGTTCAGAGGGCTTCAGCCCCTCTGATGCCCCGTGGCTCTGTTGGGGGCTTCCTGGGGAGGTGACACCCCTCTGTCAGTCGCTGCCCAAGGGGACTGGGGTGCCAAGCAGAGCACGCAGGGTGAGGGTGCTGCAGTCCTGGGCAAAGGCCGCAGCTCTGGGCGTCTGGCAGCTGCTGCTGAGGGGGAGATTTTCCACCCGCAGCCATGCTCGGAGTGTGGGCATCGCCAGGAGAGCCTCGACCCAGCCTGGGGCTCAGCTGCAGAGCAGCACCCCTCCCCTGGGCCATGCCATGAGGGGTGTGCTGCAGGCACGGGGCTGGGTAGGAAGGGAACCACCACGATCCCCTTGTTCTCCCATTTCTCCTTTAATCCAGTTATATAGAGAAGAGGCTTGACTGGCCCCACAGCAGTAAGTGATGGTTTCTACAGTGTGTGAGCTGGCAGGGGCGTGAATGCAGGTGATAATCTTTGCCCTTTGCAAGCTCTGTCAGCCTGTAATTATGCTTCTCTCTATTCAGGACTCGGGTTTTCTAGTTTAAGACTGTGGGGAGGATGTGAAACCGTCTCTCCTCCAGAAAAGAGCGCGCTAGGATGGGGATGTTTGGAGTCTTGCTTCTGCGTCCGATTCCCTTGTGCCTGGCTGGGTGCACTGGGCAGAGCACCAGCCCCAGGCATACGCCACAGCTCCGCTTGCTCATCTCCTTTTCTTGGGCGGTGGTGAGGACTCTGAGAAACCCTTCCCGTGCAGAGGGCCAGGGTGTGAAGCAGGAGGGCTTGGGGAGAGCCTGGCTGAGAGGGCGGCTCTGCCGCTTGGGCCCAGGTTGGACTTGCTGCTTGGCCAGTCTCTGCTGGGGTGGGCGCACGGCTGGGGGCAAGGCTACGTGATAAGGCTTTCTGCAGAGCTATTTATACTGGGGAGAGGAGCCGCTGCTGGCGAAGGCACTGGGCCAAACACAGGACCCTTCACATGAGCACTGCTGAAAGTGGCTGAGCTGGCGCTGCCGCTGGAGCTGTGCTAGGAAAGGAATGCCCTCCCCGAGCTGCTGTCAGCGTTGGGGTCTGTGCCTGCAGCAGATGGGGCCACAGATGAGGGAGGCTTAGCAGGCATAGCCAGGGCAGCCTTCTTGCTATTTAACCTCTCTGGTTGCTAATCTCCCCCTCTCCCCCCCCGGAGCAGGACAGAGGGGCCCTGTGAACCCCGCAAGCTCCTTCGTGTAAGGAGAGAAGGCAGCGGGCGACTGTGTCGGGAGGGAGAGCTGATGAGGGACCTTCTGCCCCCTCGAGCAAGCAGGTTTCACGTTCATTCCCCAGGATTGATTTTCCAGGGTTCTCAGCTAAGGATATTAGTTACTGTAAGGTCACAATGATGAGATTCCCAGGAGATGTGCAACCCTGCCCTGCCTGCTGCAGCCTGGCTTGGCTGGGCACGGGGTGTGCCGTGGGGTGGTGGGGAGGCAGCAAGGAGGTGCCAGGAGTTTGGGGGACAAGTCAAAAGGTTTGAGCTCGCCTTGTGCTCCACAATGCTCAGGGGTGCTGTGGTACCGGAGCTGGGAGCCGCTGGGGGAGCAGGGTCCTGGGCCTAAAGGGGCTAATCACAGCGAGGGGTGGGAAGAGGCACGGGCTGGGGCACTTGGAGAGCAGGGGAGGGTGGGGGGCTCCCAGCCATGCAGGAGCCAGCCCCAAGGGCTCAGGCTCCTGCTGACATTGTTGGATGCCGAGTCAGAGGCGCTCCCCCCATCCGCCCCACTCAAGGGGCCCTTGTTTCCAGGGAGGAGATGATTCATGTGCACCGAGTGGCCCCTTAGCAAATCTTCCACTGTTGTAGGATGTTGTCCGAGCTCAAGTGAGATCATTAATGGTTGGCTTTTCTCTAAAAACCCTCTGGGCTGGAGCACATCAAGTTGCTCTGTAGCTGTACAGACAGCTGCGCTGGGAGGAGGAGGTACTTTCCAGGCTGGCATTCCTGGCCTCACCAGCCAGTCCCAGTCATCCCAGTTTGCCCCACACCCAGCTGGTGATGGCTGGCCGGGAAGCTGAGCCTGACGGGCAGGGATGCCCTACTTGCCCTTGCCACCTCCCAGGGGATGAGCACTGCTCTTCTCCTGCCTGCTTGGCAGGTCGCTCCTCCTGCCTGCACCGGAGGAGCGGTGGCCGCAGGCAGGGTACAGGCAGGGAGCAGTCTGTCCTCCTGTCTTCTGCACAAAGGAACAATTCTGGGAGCGCTGCGCCACCGCCACCAAGGCACTTCCTCACCGGCTGTGCGCCTGCCTCCTCCCCGTCGGAAAGAAACCTCTTCGGGAATGGGAATGGGAACAGGAACTGCCCTGGGAGCTCAGCAGAGTGCTCAGGAGGCCATGGTCTTCCTCGAGGAGCAGCAGCAGGGGAAAGCTGGCCCCGCCGGGGTGGGAAGCAGCACAGTGGGGCTGGAGGGGGCTGTCAACACCCACTTCAGGCATCACCCCCCTGGTGATGCCTGCAGCCCATGCTGGGGCAGGGGGAGACTGAGGGCAGGCAGCGAGGTATGGAGGCGCGTCCAGGCATCTTGCAGGCGGCTCAACATCAGCCTGTGGAGAGGGCAGAGCGGTTTGTGCGCTGCAAGCAACTCCTCCGGCAGTGCTGGGTCTCTTTGTCCCACAGGGCAGGCGACCTCCCTGTAGGGCTTCTCCTTGGGTTGGGCGCCTCCACCGCTGTCACCGGGTGCTGGGGTAGCCCCTGGCTGTGCCCCCTTCCCTGGCCCGCACCCCACCTATTTATGGCATCCCAGGAGCTATAAACGTTTGTTTACTGCCGGTGGCGGCTCTAAGCAGCCCTGCACAGGCAGGCAGGCAGGCAGAGCGTCCCAGGGCCCTGCCCACGCCAACAGGAAGGATTTATTTTTGCTTGGTTTTTATTTTAGCTACAAACAATGGCCGTTACTCCCAACATCCGATTTCCCCCCGGTCCCCCTCACCCCCAGCCTTCACCTGGTGCAGGAGGAAGCGTGGCCGGGGACAGGCGTTGGACGGGAGAGCAGCGGCCGCAGGACAGGGGTCCCTGTTCACCTCCCACTGCAGCAGCCTCACAGCGTTACAGTGCTGTGAAACAGCATCTCCCTTCCCCAGGGCTCTCTTTCAGGCTGCAGACTGGCTTTGCTTGGGGTGACAACTCCACAAGCATTGTCTTATCTTTCCCTCTGCAAAAGCTGAGTCTGTACACCAGGAAAATCCTGCTTTGGCTTGGCTGGGGCCTCTTCCTCCTCCTCCTCTTCCTCCTCTCTGCAGGTTACTGGAGCAAGACCTGTTTTTTGCTCCTGTAATGGAGCAAAGGCTGGGGAGGGGAAGGTGGGCTCTGCAGTTGCAGGCTGCACCCGGACCCTTATCTCCACACTGTGGAAGCAGGTCCCTGAGGTGGGGGAGTGCTCGCGAGGTCTAAAAATAAAGCTGGCCTGGGTGCAGGGTGGAGAGAGGTGGTGGAGTGCTGGAGGGGACACGGCTCCTCTGCCAGCATCGTGTTCGGTGCTGCTTCTAGGGCAGGCTTTAGCAGCAGAGGAAATATTGCTCCTTTGTCCTGAACAGCAGCAGCGTCCTGGTTCTGGTCCCCTGGCTCACCCTGTCCCAGCAAAGCTACCCCAGCCCATCCAGCCCAAGTTAGCTAATGCTAAAGCCATCCGCTGCCATGGCCCCTGGCCTTCCCAGGCTCGGAGACCTCGCTAACATCTCCCCATCCTGCCACAGCAGTGGGACAGGCTGCAAATGTGGAGAGGAGTGAGTTTCTGAGAGGGGAGGCTGATGTCACTCCCTGTCCTGGGGTGTCTGTGTCCAAAGCTTGAGCCCAGCGAAGCGGTGCAATCCCACAGGATTTTGGTTGCAAGAGAAGCCCCAGAAGAAGGCAGCAGATGGGAGCCATTTGTCACCAGCAGAGGCAGGCACGAGGCCGGAGGTGTCCTGCATGCGAGGAGGTGGCTTGCGGGAGGGGGATGCAAGGTCCCTTTTTGGCTGTGTCACCTGCTCAGTGCCTGTGGCCGCTCCGATGTCCTGCCACCTCCCCCCCAGGAGCCCTTTGATGTCCTGCCAACGCCTCTGTCCCCGGGCTCCACGGTTTCACACCATGGTTGCCCGAGCCCCCAAGGGCAGGGCTGTGCGCCAGCACCAGCGCCCATCCCCGGCACGTGAGCCCGGTCCCCTGCCCACCGCAGCGTGGGCACGGACGCAGGCTGGTGCGGGGTCTGTGCTCACTCCCGCCTGCCATTGCAGAAGTGACGTGGCAGTCCTTGCTCGCCAGGTGACCTTGGGTCAGTCACATTGGCCCACCGCTGCCCTCCACACAGCAACCCTGGAGCAATCTCCCCTTGCTTCCTGCAGCCACCCCATTAACCTTATTTAGGCTGGAAGCCTAAGGAGCATAGGAAATTAATTCCTTCCCTTCCTCTGCTCCCCCGGGCAGAGGCTCAGCTCAGCAGGCCGTGTGCCCTCCTGGGATCACAGGCCTCTTTGACTGCCCTCCCCGCCTTGTATTTTGGAGGATGTTTAACAAGGGAGATGGAGGGGACAGCTCAGCTGGGGGGAAACAAAGGCGCCTTCAGTGCTGGCCCCGCGCCGTGCTTCGTGCGCCCCGGCTCAGAGCTGGTGCTCGGGGCGTTGCTGATGAGCTCACCCGCCTGCCACGCCGGGCAAAAAACCTCGCTTATCGGGCACTCGTTTCTTGTGCGCAGCGGGGTCTCCTCGCCCCCCTCACCATGCATGCCGCCTGCTTTGTCACTATTAATAGAAACCTGCTTGCCCTTTTGCCCTCGGCTGGTCCGAAGCCTTGACGCAGGAGCTGGTGGCTGAGAGGGGAGATGTCCTAGACACGGCAGGGGATGGGGATGCTGGTGAGCACCATGGCCTAGGCTTCAGGGTGCTGTCTGAAGCTGATGTAGGGAATGTACATGGCCCCCGAGTCCTCTGTGGGAGCTCATGGCCAGCTGAGAGCCTGCTGAGCTGGGGCGGCAGGAAGATGAGTGTCTCCCTAGATGCTCGCAGGTGCTGGGTGGACGGAGAGGCATCTTGCTTTTTGTCCCAGCTGCTTCCTTGCTAGTCCCCTGCCCCACCAAGCCCTGCAGGGGAGGAGGTGTCACCTGGCCTGAAGACCACCACCGCATCGCTGAGCGGGAGTCTGCTCCCATCCTGTCTGTGCAGCACACTGCAAACATCCCAGGAAGGATCTGCCCATCTTCACTCCCTTCCTGCCTCTGCAGAGCAGCAAGGAGAGGGCCATGGGAGCCAAGCGCTTACCCTCGCTTATTACACAAGTGAGGCTCTCGTGGGGCTGGAGCAGGTTCCCCCCACTCGGAGGCGCGTGCTGGAGGGGGGCAGTGAGCGGAGCATCAGCAGGACCTGGGTCCCGTGCTCAAGGAGCAGGAGTCCTGCTCCCCCTGTGGTTTCCCTCTCCTTCCCCACGGGCTGGGGGATGCTGCCAGCTCCCCAGGCTTGCTTGCTCCTTCTGGAGCTGTGCTGAGGCTTCTACCCCTGCCTGGGGGCTACCTGTCCTGGTTTGGCGTGCTCACGGGAGATGGGCGCTGGCAAAGCTGCTCTCACTGAAAGGGCTGAGGCTGCTGTTTAGCTTGGCACTGAGGGAGGAGGAAGCAGAAGGTCTGTGGAGATAGAAGCCCATCGGCCAGGGCGGCAGGAAGAGACTTGTGAGCCGCATCCTGCCTTGTGTCCTGGGGAGGTGGTGATTTAGGGCCGGGCACACTGTCTCCTTGCCCGGGGGCTCGTCTTGGCCGGGCGCTGATCCACATCAACCCGCTCGTGTTGGGTTCCCCTTCAGCCAAAAACCTTTGAAACAGCAGCTGGTTTTACTGCACTGTCCCTGCTTTGGGCAGCAGTGCCAGCCTGCTTCCCAGTGGTCCTGGGAGACTCACTCCATGCTCCAGACTGTGACTCGCAGGGGTGGAAGGTGGGCACCCAGAATCCTGGGTCAAACCTGTAGAAGCCCAGTTTTTGATGGGTGTTGGGCAGGGTGGATGTGGTGTTTGGACAGGGCCCAGCAGAAGCTCATTAAAGAACATGAGTAATGAGGATCCCGTCAGCTGCAGCAGCACAGCCCTTCCCCTGGGCAATATGCCCCATGCCAGCCCTCACTGCTGCCCAGCTCTGCTCTGCCAGAGCCCTTCCCCGGTAGAGGCCGGAGGGGCAGCAGTGGGCACGGGTACAGCGCAGGCAGAGTGTCCCTGATGCTCCGTGCTGCTGGGGCAGACACTCTCCCATCCTTGAAAACTATGCCCATCAGTCAGCATGTCCGAGCTGCCTCTGTGGTCACCTCTGGCCTCTCCTCCTGTCCCTGGAGACCCTAAGCCAGCTGCATGCCGCCCCAGCTGTGTTGTGATGACTTTTGCTTGCTGCCAAGAGAAGGGATCCTGCTCATGCTTGCGCTGGAAGAAACAGCAGCTTCTTTTTTTGTTCCACCCTCTGTAGCCTGCAGAGCTGCAGATCTGCTGGTGTCCCTGAGCTTGGCCTCTCCAGTGCAGGCTGTCTCCCACAGGCACTGGACCCTGCAGGAGCTACCCTGGATGCCTGGGTGGGTGTGTGGTCCTGGGTAAAAATGGAGCTTGGCTTTGGATCCAGCTCAGTTTTGTCTTATCCTGCTCGGAGGAGTCAAGGTACAGGAAGAGACCTGGGATGAGGATGTTGGTCCACGTGCAGAACTGGGGGTGTGGGAGCTCATGAGAGATTTGGAGTCCAGAGCTCACCTTGTTCAGGTCCTGCCCATCCCTGGCCAACACATTTTCCCAAAGCTGTCGGTCATCTGCTGCCAGCACTGTACATACTGCTTTCAGTGATGCATTTTTTTTGTAGCCCTGCTCTGATATGCAAACACCCAAGTGTTTTCTGGAGAACCCCACAGCTGCAGTGTGCTTTTGCTTCATAAAAACTAGCCCATGAATCACCACATCAAAGAGAAGACCCACAATTTTATGTGTCGTGCCTGTGATGGTGATTTGCGGCGAATTCTCTTTTCCTGCTTTTTGCTGTGGTCTCCATATCTCCCCTGCGTGGTTCTGTCTGCCGGGCTGATGCTGCAGGTGCCGCAGCAGCCCAGGAGCTGGCGGTACTGGGATCCCACACACTGGAAAGCAGACAAGCGGTGGCTTCTGGTGTGGTTCCCCTTCGCCAAGATTTCAGCTGCTCTGACCCCCTTGGCCGCCTCTGGGGCTGTGTGTGTTGCACCGAGGCTCAGCTAACACCGAGCTGGGTGGGGAGAGCCCCTCCTGTGCTGCAGTCCCCGTCCCCTCCCTGGGCACCGTGGGGCAGGGACTGTCCCTTGGGGCAGTGACTCCATGCCTGGAGGGACGAGTGGGGTGGCCTTGGAGCAGTGTGGGTGAGCTGGGATGATTCAGGGGAGGAGTGACAGCAGGGCAGAGGAGCTGCTGTTGGTGAGCGTAGAGAGGAGGGCTCTAGTCTGTGTATGCAGACCCTGTGGAGGTGGCATTGGGCTGGGAGGTCACGGGTGGTCTGAGCACAGCAGGGGAATATGAATGTCCCCCCAGAGGCAAGGGGTGACAGGATGTCTCCCTGGGCAGCATTGCCAGGTGGCTCTGGAAATGGCATTTGGGTTTCCTTTCCCTCCCTCCTCTCCGCCACCACCCAGCGCCCATCACAGCGAGGGGGCACCAGCAGCAATGATATGCTGTCGGGCAGACAGAGGTATAGTTTTATCTGTGTGGAAAAATACGTGTGCTGAGCCCTCTGATAGCGGTTCAGTAGCCCTGCAGAGCTCAGCAGGCTCCATCCCGGCATCTGCGTGCAGGTGGAAGAGCTTGTACGTGGAAGGAGCGCGTGTGTGCTTAGCAAACGCCACCTGAGCTGTGCTGGGCCAGCTGGGAAAGACCCCCATCCTGGGGTCTTCCACCCATTCCAGCCCTTTCTGCCTTGCCTTAACCCCAGCGCCCCGACACCACCCTGGCTGATGGGCTTTTTCCTGCTCCCCCCAGTGCTGGACCAGCTCTTGCCGGAGCTCAGCATCTTGCTCAAACTGCTGGACCATGAGTACCTGAGTGCCACCACGCAGGAGAAGAAACTGGCTGTCTCCACCATCCTGCAGAAGCTGCAGCCGTCCGCAGGTCTGTGTCCCTGTGTTCCTGCGGTGCCCGGTGGCTGTCCCCAGGGGCAGTGGGTGTCCCCAGCAGCTGGCCTGGGCCAAAACCCCAGTTGGGTAGGGAAAACCATCTGCAGGGCAGGGATGAGCTGCTTCTGTGCTCAGTGCCCAGCACCTGCTCAGCCCTCTCGGGGCACTTTGCTCCCCACTCTTGCTTCCTGGCTTCTCCCCACCCCAGGCGTGGGGGCTGGCGTCAGTCCTGCCGTGGCTGCGGGGGGGCTGCTCCCTGCGGAAACACCGCTTCGCAGAGGTCTTCCTGCCACCGGTTTCTGCTGAGCGCAGGGGTTTCCGTGGGAAGGTCAGGAGGGCTGTGCACCTGGGGCTTCACAGCCTTCCCACCTTCCTGCCCTCCTGCAGGGGGGGGACAGCAGCATCCCTGGGGGCTCCTCTGCTCCCTGGGCCCCTGCTCTGGAGCAGTGCCCTGTGGCATAGTGGGGTGAGCTGGTCGGTGTCCTTGGGTTGCTGTTTGCGGGGAGGAGGGGTGCTGGTGCTCGCCCCAGCCACCCTGCCCAGCCCCAGGCTGAGAGCATCTCCCTCGCTCCCAGGGAAGGACGTGGACTACATGTACGTCAACACAGCGTCCCTGAGCAATGGCACCAGCTTTGTGGAGTCTCTCTTTGAGGAGTTTGGTACGTGCGGCAGACTCGGAGGAAGGCCCTGGGGATCACGCTGGGTGGGTGCAGCGCTGGCCCTGGGGTTCCCGCTGACAGCAGCGGCTCTTGGGGCACCCTGGGAAAGGAGGGTGAAAGCTGTATCCTTGTGTCCAGGGTGGGCATCGTCACCCCGGGTGCTTGTTCCTGCTCTCCTGTAGCTGTTTGGGGGCTGGCCGTGGGGGTCCATGCACCAGCTGTGTTTACTAGTGATGCCCATCTCCCAGCACCTTCCCAGTGAAGGGCCATGTGTGCTTGCCTTGGGGGTCCCTGGAGGGCATGGCTGGGGAGGCCAGCTCTGTGGTTTCCTGCTCCCTTCACCCTCTCCGCTCACCCTTGGGCAGACTGTGACCTGCGGGATCTCCAGGAAATGCAGGAGGAGGAGGGGGACACCAGCAATGGCATTGGCTTGGAGCTGGCGAGGAGCCAGACGGCAAAAACTGTAAGTCCCTGAATGCCCACCAGCGAGGTCTGCTCTGCTCTCGCACGGCAGGGGTGATAGCCGGGGCTGGGACCCCTTCCAGTCCCTTGCCACCACAGTAGCTGCTGGGACTCATGACTCTGCTGCCTGGCTAATGCCGGTGGTGTTTCTGCTGTAGGTTCCTGTGGACCCTGCTCCGCCACTGCCCACTACTCCTCCGCCTGAGGATTACTACGAGGAAGCCCTGCCCCTGGGCCCCGGCAAGGCCCCCGAGTACATCACCTCCCGCAGTGAGTCCTGCTCCGCGCCAGGGTGGCAGGAGGGTGGGGGGAGCCCCCAAGCTGCTTGCTGCATCCCCCCACCTGCCTGCCTGCCTGGCAAAGTAGGCAGCCCTTGGCGGGCGTGACAGCTCATCCTGGGGAAGGAAATGTCACTGGTCCCACCAGCATCACTCCTGTCCCGCTCCCTTCCCATCCCGCTGCGCTGTTATTGCAGGGAGTTGTTTGCTCCAGCTCGACTGGAAGGGGTTGATGGGAAGAGGTCAGGGCTGTCGGGGGACCAATGCTAAGATGCCGTGGGACGGTGTGCTTTGCTCTGCCTGGCTTGCATGCTTGCTGCTCGGAGCATCCCTGGGGGGGAAACCAGGTGTAACAGCCCCAGCTGCCCTCTGCTTCCTCCACAGACAGCTCCAGCCCCCCCAACTCCATCGAGGATGGCTATTATGAGGATGCAGACAGCAACTACCCTGTCACCAGGATGAACGGGGAGCAAAAAAACTCCTGTATGTATCTGGGTGTGCTCGCTGGGGAGGGGAGAGCTTCGGCAAAGTCCAGCCTTGAGATGGGGGCTTGAGCGCTGGGCTGGGGGCTGGTGGGGTTGAGGCTGGAGGACCTCTCGTGTGTCAGAGGCTGCTGGGCAAAAAGCAAGAAGCATGGAGTGCTGTTTGTCCCGTAAGCCAGAGCTCTCGTGCTGCAGAAGGGATGTAATTGGTGCCGTGTCTGTCACCAGCATGGGGAAGGGGTGTCCCTGCCCACGCAGCTCTCGGGCCTTGTGTGAGCTGCCTCTGCTATGGTGGAGGAGGGCTGGGGCAGGGACACCACTGCAGAGCCCTGCTCCTCCGTGCCCTGCGCGGGAGGTGTGGGGCAGAGGGCCAGCACGTGATCCTCTGTTGCAGGCAGAAGGTTTAACCCAGGCTTTCAAAGTTTGAGCCTTGCAAAGAAATAAGCCAGCCCAGGGTCTGGATAGATGCACCTGGGACTGGCGTTTGGCCCATGAGCATCCTGCCTGGTTTGGAAGGGAAATGGAGACGGCTGGGGTCAAAACACTGCTGTTTTCAGAGGATGACATGGAGTCCATCTATCCCAGCACCCAGCCCAGCCTCTGTGCTGGAGCCCTCCAGGCGTGGAGGTGCCCCGGGGTGCCATTCGGGGTGACTTGCCTGCTTCCTTCCAGACAATGACTCGGATGCGATGAGCAGCTCTTATGAGTCCTATGACGAGGAGGAGGAGGAGGGGAAAGGCCAGCAGCTGACACATCAGTGGCCGTCGGAGGAAGCCTCCATGAACCTGGTGAAGGACTGCAGGATTTGTGCTTTCCTGTTGCGCAAGAAGCGGTTCGGACAGTGGGCCAAGCAGCTCACCATCATACGGGACAGCAAACTGCTGGTGAGCCCAGAGCTAGTGGGGGACAGAAGCTTGTTGGTGGGTTATGAGGGTGGTTGGGTCCAAGCTGAAGAAAAATAGCACTATCCAAGCCAAGACCCTGCCCCAAGGCTGCCACTGCCCTGCAGCACATGCAGAGGCTGCCTTCGCTTCCCTTGCAAGTGAACAGAGGGCTCCCCTTTTTTGGGACCCTATGGCGTAAGAGGGCACCCTGCAGCCCTCTGCCACCAAGGCTGTTGCAGAGACTGAGCCACCTCCGTCTGTGCCACAGACGAGGGACCCTGGGAAGGACCCCAGCTCTGCCCGGCACAGCAGCAGGACAGGTAGGTTTTGGCTGAGCCCCGAGCAGTTCCCTTTGCTTCCCCTAGTGCTACAAAAGCTCCAAGGACCGGCAGCCACATGTGGAGGTGCCCCTGGGCACCTGCAACGTCATCTACGTCCCCAAGGATGGGCGCCGCAAGAAGCATGAGCTGCGGTTCTCGCTGCCCGGGGCTGAGGCGCTGGTGCTGGCCGTGCAGAGCAAGGAGCAGGCTGAGGAGTGGCTGAAGGTACCGTGGCTGCCCCCAGCTTCGACCAGGGGGCCGCAGACTCTCCTTGGCATCCTCCCTGGCTGAGGCAGGGAGGGGGCTGCCCTGAAAAAGATCTTGCCCCCCTGGAAGGGGAAGGGGTCTTTGCTCCTCTCTCATATCAGCTGGGGGGGCTGGCCAGCCACTTCCCAGGGCCTGGGCGTCTCCGGCACTGATAGCCCTCGCAGGGTGGGAATGTTTGCTCTCCCCCTCCTCTTCCCCGTGGCCCTTTCCTGCCTTTGTTCAGGGGCAGGAGATGGGGGCCACGGGGAAGGGGCCATGGGTGGGAAAGGAGCCTCTGCACACATCACAAACCCAGCTGTTACCCCAAATGTGGGAGAGCAGGGTTATTTTACATGGCCGAGGCAAGCCACACTGCGCCTGCCTGTAAAACAGGGGTTCATGAGGTGTCCTGTGCCGGCAGGATGACTGTGCAGCTTGGCACCCAAGTCCCTCACCTCTGAGATTTCCAAAATCTGACAAAATCTGCAAAACTAGTTGCAGTTTTGAAGGGGCCAAGGTGTGTGCAATCCTACAGGCAAGCCGGGCTTGTGCCCTGAGCAGGGCTCACTGTCCCGTCCTGCAGAGACCAGCACCTCTCTTCTTGTGGTTCAGCCCAGCTCTGGCAGTGAGGTGGGAGCATGCTGAACCAGGTAAAGTAGCCCTGGCCCTCGGGTCCATTTTGAGTGGTTTCTGGGGGCTGTCTCCGCAGGTGATAAAGGAAGCCAGCAGTCCAGCAGCGGGCGGGATGGAAGCTCCCACGTCCCCAGTGATGCCGTGCAAGATGGACCTGGATAAGGTGATGTTTTCTAACTAACTGCCCTGCCGAGGTGCTGCGTGGGGCTGCTGCAGCCGAGCCTGGGGACCACGGGGCCAGGAGAGCACTGAGTTCCTGGTGCTGCGTGAGGAGTCCTTCCCATCCTCGCAGCACCTCTGTGGGGCTTACAAGGCTCCCCACCATGGGGGAAGGGGAATGGGGCTCCCCTAGCGCGGGGGACGTCCCAGCCCTGCGCAGGAGGGACAAAGGGCCAGTGGTGGCTGTTGCTGGGGGCTGTGCAGGGGGATGCTGCTGACAGCATGCCTGCTCCGCTCCCCCCGCAGCGGCTGTCGCAGGAGAAGCACACCTCCGACTCCGACAGCGTGGCGACGGGCGAGACCGGCTCCCCGGCAGCCCGCAGAGAGCCCGGCGAGCACGGTACAGCCCCTGCCCCCAGCCAGGCAGGCTGTCCCCCCACCCAGAGGGGCCAGCTGTGTGCACCACAGCTGGGGAGCATCCTCTCCCAGCAAAGGGGGATGCTGTGACATGCGCTGGGGACACACAGCTACCCTATCCTCCTTCCAGGGAAAGGCAAAAAGAGTGGCTTGGCTGACCTGAAGGGTTCGATGAGCCGGGCAGCAGGGAAGAAGATCACCAGGATTATCAGCTTCTCCAAGAAGAAGCCTTCTCCTGAGGACACACAGACCTCCTCCACAGAGGAGGACATCCCCTGCTGCGGTTCGTTTGGGCCAGGGGCAGAGATGGGGCTTGGCTCACGCAGGGCTGGGAGCGGTGGGGAGCTGGCGTCCTTCCCCCCAGCCTGGCCGTATGGGGGGCAGGCGGGGTGTAAGGGGGTGGTGGGGTGGGGGCAAGCTCACCAAGCTGCTGGAGGGCTGTGACACTGCCGCAGGCTACAAAATGGTGCCCAGTCCTGGCTCTGCAAATTCCCATGGTGCATGGGGAAGGGGCTGAGGGGTCACCTGTGTCCCAGAAAACAGGCTCGGGTAAATGTGTAGCACTGAGCTGGCACCTCACCTGGGCCCAGGGTGTCCCAGCTGGCTCTCTGTGGGGAAACTGAGGCACAGAAGGACCAAACGAGTAGAGGGCCATGCTGTAATCCCTGGGCAGCCATGTCTCGTCAAAGCCTGTCTGAGGTCTGGCCGAACAGGCGCTGAGACCCTTCCCTCGGCCCTGCCACCCCCCAGGCTACCTCAGCGTCCTGGTTAACCAGTGCTGGAAGGAGCGCTGGTGTCGCCTGAAGGGCAACACCCTCTACTTCCACAAGGACCGCACTGACCTGCGGACCCACGTGAATGCCATCGTCCTCCGGGGCTGCGAGCTGGTCCCGGGACTGGGCCCCAAACACCCCTTCGCCTTCCGCATCCTTCGCAATGGGCAGGAGGTGGCTGCGCTGGAGGTGAGCAGGCAGCGGGGTGGGCAGGGTGTGCTGGTCCTGTGAGGCAGGGGTTGCCAAGCTGGGGGAGCATCTCCTGTGATGATCAACACTTGCTTGCAAGCAGTGCCTTGTTTTCCCCTCCCCTGCACGTTAAGGAAGCCCAGGGCATCATTTGAGTGAGCCAGGGGAAGCCGCGCAGTTATTTGCAGGCTGGAAGCAGGGAGGAGGCTGGCAGGGCTGAAGCAGGCAGGTTGCAGGGGGTGGGTGGGGGTTTGGGACTGGGACTTCCTGCACGAACCTGTGCGCTTTCTCTTGAACCCTCCTAAGTCTTGCACACACGCTTCATGTCGGAGGGCCCTTCTCCACAGCGGGACTTTGTGTCAGGAGGCAGGAGCGAGGGGCCAGGAGCTGGGCATGCACCCGACACTTTCTCTCTCCTGCAGGCAAGCTGCTCTGAAGACCTGGGCCGCTGGCTGGGTCTCCTCTTGGTGGAGACGGGCTCACAGACGGCACCAGAGGCATTGCACTACGACTACGTAGACGTGGAGACGATTGCCAACATAGTGACGGCTGTGAGGCACTCCTACCTGTAAGGCTGTTCCCCTGCTGTGCCACAGGCTGGGAAGGGGCTGTGCCAGGGACAGAGTGTTGGGCTGGGGATGGCAATCCTCAGCCCTGTGTGCTCCCTAGAAAAGTCACAGGCTGGGACACAGTTTGTGCTGTGATCTTGGGGACAGCCAGTGTTCCAGGGGTTGGTGGTTCCCGAAGCAGGGCAGTTTCCATTGGGCAGGATGGAAAGCAGAAGGTGTTTCATTGATGCTGATGAAGGACTTAAGGGATACAAATGGTAGAGTAGGGTAGGGTAGAGTGCTCAGGAGTGAAGCTGGGAGAGCAATGCAGGAAGCCCTCTGAGTTGGAAGGGCTCACTGAGGGGCTGGCAAGGATGTCCTGGAAGGGAAGACCCCATCCTTCCTCCTGCAGGTGGGCCAGCTCCTCCCAGGATCACCGGCCAGACTCCTCCCGTGTGGTGTACGATGACGTCCCCTATGAGAAGGTTCAGGTGAGCGTAGCTCCATGGCTTGCCCTCTCCCACCACTGTGGCCGGGCTACAGAAGGTGCCCCAGGGAGCCTTGGCCAGGCCGCAATGGCATGTGTTAAGCATGCTTTTCCTCCTGTCCCTGCCGCAGGCTGAGGAGGAGCCGGGGCGGCCGGCAGGAGCCCAGGTGAAGCGCCATGCTTCGTCCTGCAGCGAGAAGTCACGGCGGGTGGACCCGCAAGTGAAAGTGAAGAGGCACGCGTCAAGTGAGTGGGGGCCCTCGGCTGCAAACCTCTGCAGGGGGACCCTGGCCAGTGCGGGAGGGTCTGCAGCCAGGCTGGGGCTGGCCTGCTCCGGCACACGGGTGACCCGTTGTGCTACGCCAGCTCAGCTGGACCGCGGGTGGCATTGGTGCAGCCGGGGCCAGAGCCTTCATGAGGGGCTCTCCTTGTGTGTGCAGATGCCAACCAGTACAGGTACGGTAAGAACCGGGCCGAGGAGGACGCCAGGCGATTTCTGACGGAGAAGGAGAAGCTGGAGAAGGAGAAAGCATCAATCCGCAGCGAGCTGGTGTTGCTGCGGAAAGAGAAGCGAGAGCTGCGGGAAGCCATAAAGGGCAGCACGGGTAGGTTGGTGCCGTCGGAGTGCTGTGGCTGCTGGAAGGCACTCAGGTACAGGGGGAAGGCTGCAGAGCCGGGGTGGGATGGGGATGCTGGGCTGGTGGTGGCATTGTGGCAGTGAGCTGGGCTGGCTGCAGCACGCTGCCGGGCTGGCAGCCCCATCTAGCGTCCCTGTCCAGGAGGATGGGTGGCTTCTCCGTCCTTTCGGCCTCATCCCCGGGCAAAGGCGCTGAGCTGGGTGCACTTGTGCAAGCAGGGACGAAGCTACAGGACCTGGAGCAGCGGGTGGCGGTGCTGGAGGAGCAGTGCCGGCAGAAGGAAGAGCGCCGCGTGGACCTGGAGCTCAAGCTGACTGAAGTGAAGGAGCAGCTGAAGCAGTCGCTGGCGGGAGGGCCGGCCCTGGGGCTGGCTGTGACCAGCAAGGCTGAGAATGGGGTACGCATCCCTTCTTCCTTGCTCTCATGGCTTCGGCTTCCCCCAGCAACGGTGCTTGGGGTGGTGGGGGGAGCAGAACGTGGGGAAGAAGGGACATCCCTGCTGCTTTGTCCCATGTGGACAAAGGTGGGAAGCAAAGCGTCAGTTAGGTTTGGCCACATCAGTTTGGACCTCATGACAGTTTGTGCTTTCTTTTTTTTTCCCTGGTTGTTCTTGCTCCCTGAGTCTCCTAAATCCTCTTCCTTCTTTCTCACCCTTTTCCACAGGAAGCTACAAACAAGCCAAATGGGAGCCCACCTGAGCACTTGGTCCCCGTTAACTGTGCAGCCGAACTGAGGAAAAGAAGTCCCTCCATCCTGCCTGCCAACAAGGGAAACGTGCTGCGAAAGGCCAAGGTCCTGCTTCACTTCCCCTCTCCTCCCCGGCCCCATGGGAAATCTCATCCTTTGTCCTGTCCCCTTTCCTTGACCATAAAGTTTGGGGATGGGGGATGCTCCCTACCCCAAGAGCAGAGGGTACTGCCAGGGTCCCCTGCAGCCAGGCTGGCCCAGCTTAGCGGCACTCACTGCTTGCATGAACCCAGCTTGCAGGGAGATTTGGAAGGTGCAAGGCTGGGTGGCCAGCGGGGAGAGCATCGCCTCTGCGATGACCGGGACAGCAGTGACCCCAGGTTTTGAAGATGCTGGGGCAGTCCAAAGCCCCCAGTAGGGAGGGATGCCCTCGAAGGGCTCAGCACTCACTTCTCCAGCAACGTCTCCTCATCCCCTGCTTTTTTTCCTTTTTGTGCAGGAGTGGGAAAAGAAGCAGAGTTAAGCTGTGCTGCAGGAACACCTGCTGAGCCCCTGCCGGACACTGGGGCTCATGGAGGATCTACAAGCCCCCTTTCTCCGAGGCACCGGGAGGGTGCTGGGAAGGCATGCAGGCAGTGATGCCCTCCCATGCCCCACCACTGCATCACCATCTGCCTCGTGGGCAACACTATAAACCATGGGGAAGGGGGTGGGAGGGGGATTTGGGAGGCGGGTGGGGAAAGGGAGTCCTTCATGGGTCAGGGTCACATACTACTGGGAAACCCATCTCTGGCAGGAGCCTCCCATGGGGCCAGGAGTTCGATGCAAGGGGTGTGTGTGTGCCTGTGGTGGTGCATAAGGAAGGGGGAGAGCCCGGGGGCTGGCAGTCGGTGCTGCCCAGCAGGCGCTCTGATTTATCAGGATCAGTGTGTGCCACCCTGGGGACGCTGGAGACCAGGCTAACACTTTCCAAAGCGACCACGGACTTGCTGGGGTTTTTTGGCCCCCTCGGTGTTGGAGTTCATGAGCTGCTCAGGACCGGACACTTCAGAGACGCCGATCATTCACCCTGCTCACTGCTCCCAGCTCTGCAGGCTCTCATCTCAGGGTTCCTCATGTCTCAAGCTCACTGTGCCTCAACCAAGTGCCCTTGTCCAGTATTTCCTTCTTGTCCTCCAGGGAGTAAGGGTGAGGGCACGCTGGCTTCCCTTGGGAATGAAGAAAGCTCAAGTGTCAGCATTTGAAAGCAAATTAACAGCAGATACCTTTCAACCTTGCTAAACAGCTTAGAAGTGCTGCAGAGGGCTGAGGCTGGAGGCAGCCCAGCTCTCTGCCCTAGCCCCATGCCAGCTTTCAGGGGAGCAGGGAAAGGGACAGGGTTGTCTCCGGGCCAACAGCACATTCACGCTACTGCTGCTGCAGTCGGACATGGTTTGCCAAGGCATGTGGTCAAAATGGAGCAGAGGGAAGTTTAAAAATTGAAAAAACAAAAAAGGTGCTTTCAAATGAGGGGACTGGAACAGAAAAGAGAAATAGAGGAAGGTCACTTAGCACAGGCAGAAACAAGGGACAGGAATAAAAAGAAAAGGCCTAGGCTATTGTGCTAGGAACAAGGGAGCAGGCCTGTCGCCCACTCCTGCTAACAACTGCCACAATTAACCTTTGGAGCTCGCTCTTTCAAAGCCCTCTTGTTAGTAACTAGGTAAGCAGCTTTTAATAAAAACGCTGGCATTGGCATGCCCCTTCCCCTGGCTGTAGGGAGCATGGTGCGTAAACAAACTACTCCCGCTCACAGTGAAATGGGCCAGGGTGGGTCTGGGGAGGGCTCGGCACCCCCGTGACAGCAGCTGCTGGGGCAGGCAGGCTGGCTGAATCTCCTGCACCAGGTTAGCGACTGCAGTTAGCTCAGAGCCACGAGCTTAGCTGCCTGCTGCCCGGGCTGGAGGTGCTCCCAGGGATAAGGTGCAGGAAAGCTCCATTCCCGACGGTGCTCATCCTTTTCTCGGCAGCAGTTTCCCTGTGCCATTGTCACTGCCCCTGTCCCCTCTGGGACCTGGAGCTGCACCATCCCATTTTGCTTCGGAAAAGGGTAAAAACCCTCTCCTCAAAGCATTGCCTCTCCCCCTAAAGAGATGAGGAGCCTCTGGCCACAGTGGGGAGAAATGGAGCTGGAGCACCACAGCCTGTGAAAGCATGTCATAAAACCATAGAATGGTTTGGGTTGGAAGGGACCCTAAAGACTGTCTAGTTCCAGCCCCACTGCCATGGCGAGGGACGCTTTCTGCCAGCCCAGGTTGCTCAAAGCCCCATCCAGCCTGGCCTTGAACACTGCCAGGGACAGGGCATCCACAGCTTCTCTGGGCAAACCTGTTCCAGCGCCTCACCACCCTCACAGTGAAGAATTCTTTCCTAATACCTAATCTCTGCCTACCCTCTTTCAGTTTAAAACCTTTGCCCCTCATCCTATCACTACACTCCCCGATAACGAGACCCTCCCCATCTTTCCTGTAAGCATCCCCGTGGAGGTAGTCCTCAGTTAAAAGGCACACTTGGCCAAGGTTTTGGGGGTTTTTAATGTTTATTCCCCATGAGGTAAGAAACACTTTCTTCCACCTCAGGTCAGCCTGCTGGCTCACGCCTCTTTCAGTTTAAAACCTTTGCCCCTCATCCTATCACTACACTCCCCGATAACGAGACCCTCCCCATCTTTCCTG
>JAVKLA010000042.1:9429430-9444370 GCA_034782735.1 Sagittarius serpentarius | reverse complement strand
CGCCCCCGGAGGTCTCCGCTTTACCCCTCATGAGGGACTGAACCGTTGATTCATATGTTTAACGTGCTCCTCAGTTTTTATTTTTTTTTGGTAGCGATGCAGCACTTGTGCTTTCAGCGTGCTTTGGATGGTCGAGGGAAGAGGGCTTGTTTAATTGTGTCAGTATTTCGACAGAAAAACAGCATCCAGTCGTATTTTTGGACGTTGTGGAGTATGGCTTATAAAGGGGATATCTGTAACAGGTGCTTTGGTTATTTGAGTGAAATGTGGGCAGGTGAAAAGAAAAAAAGTCAAAATGCATGTTGGTTTATCCCAGAGTTTTTTCTCTGGGGGAAAAAACCAAACAACTAAAAAACCAAAAGACCATTTAAATGCAATAAAATAATTCTGCAGCACATAACAGAAGCATCTGTGTTTGGGACTAAATGTAAGGATGTATGCCTGAAAGTCCTTCCTCTTTCCTATGCTCTTATATGTGTGAAAACTGCTTTGCCCCTCCCAACGTCTGCACCAAGTTTGAAATAGGTGACTGATGGAAGCTGAGCAGGTGTCCTTCATGGAGAATCGCCAGAACCTGCCGTCCGTGTGAAACTCCTCTTTGTGCACAAGTTCTCTGTGGCCGTGCCTGCGTCGCAGTCAACTGGAGTGGCTCTGTACAGCAAAGCGGTGGGTGGTGGGGCCCAGATACCCATGCTGTCCATGTCTCGGGGACTTCTTAGCCTGGACTCGCTGTAGTCTGGGAGCCTACTGCCCAGTTTACAGTCATCCTGTGTTAAGGTGCGCTGCGCAAGCTTGTTCTCCAGTTTCATTGAAGAGGAATCCACATGGTATTAATCTCTAGTATCACTCCCTGATGAAACAGAGCACAGTAATTGGGGGTAATTAGAAGATTTCCTTACAAAGCACACTCATCAGAGCTAAAACACCAATGCAGATATTTCTGTGTGCCTCAGCACTTGTGTGCTTTGTCATGCTGATCTGGAAGGAGAAGGGAGTGTTTAAAGAGAGATGGGGTAGGACCCTTGTGTTCAGAGGAACATGAGAAGTCAGTTTGGGATGTTGGGGTATCATGCCTGTGCTCCAGAAAGAGGTGATGCTATTGTTCTGACCACAGAGACCTGTTCTCATCGTTTCAGTTGTCCTTAAAGGTTAGAATTTCCTTAAACCATATGGTTACAATCAGCTTCTCTGCTACATCTATCTATTTGGCTTTCTGTGACATCAGTTTGTAAATCTTTTTGTATCGCCAGCTTACTTGTATAATCCCTTCACACGCTCTGGGACTTCCACGTGTTTGTCACTTCAGGATGTGTCAACTTCCTCCAGTGGGATTTCTGCCTATTTTTAGGGCAGCTGTGATCAAGACTGTGTTCAGCAGATGGAGCACAGTGCAGTGGACAGACTGTAAATAGCACTTGCCTTTTTTAGTGGAGTGTTTCTTTCATCCTGAAGGAAGAAGTCAATTGAGCGGCATTTTCAATTCTGCATAATTGTCCTTCTTACAAATTCCCTTTGGAGTCTTGTTTCTTGCCTACAACTTTTAAGGCAGGCTTGTCTGAACAGCACGTGATACCCAGGGCATTTCACTGCGTGGGGGGAGTGTTCTGTGACTTGGTTTCACAAGCTGGAAAAAGGAGTCCATGCAGGCAGCTCTCTGCTTCACGTAGGCAGGTCCCTGTAGCTGAGGCACCAGCTCATTCATGCCCCTCTCCTCCTACACACCGAAACACACCCATTCGTGTAGTGTAAATCACTTGCAGAGGGAAATGACTCACCTTTGCTTCTTGGATGCAAAAGAGTTAACTAATTTGTATAGCTTTTTTAAGACAGGAGTCTAACCTGTGAAGCACCTAGCAAGGCTGCTTTATCAGTTGCATTTCAAGTTCTTTGGTTCATCTGTAGCATGGCTAATTTCCATCCCTGCAGCTCTTTAAATGAAATGTGAGATGATAAAGGCCAAAGCTTGTAGTTGGTTCTTACCACGGACACACCTTTTATTGACAAAGAAAGCTTTGCAGTTGCTTAAAGCTTCACGGATTGATTTTGAAGGCTTGATGAAGGGGGTCGTTCTCTGTCCTCACCTAGTTTGGTCTACTTTCTGTAACTTTGAAAAAGTGCTATGTTAACCAGTCAACAAAATGATTGTGACAAGCATCTTTAAAAATCATTCAAGATGGGGGTCTTCTGCCCCAAACAGGTCTCTCTGCAGCCAGGGATCAAACGCAGGGTTTTCTTCCGTCTTGGCATTCCTGGAACCCAGAACTGCAGTGGCTGGGCAGCTTTTTGAAAAGACCCTAGTGACAGCCCCTCACCTGGTTCTTTAGAGATTAGTGCGAGGAACGTCCTGATCTAGAGCAAGTGTATGTAGCAGAAGCACTTTCAGACTTGCATTTGGTGTGCAGTATGTTGAAAATGAGTGTTTTGGCATAGAGATTGTGTTTTAAGTACCCACTTAATAAAAAAATTGCATATGCAAATATCTTCAGGTGGGAAAAGAAAGTTTGTCACTAGTGTTGTGGGACATTTAGCAACCTTGTATTAAAGATAAAATGAGGGAATATCTGAGCTGCTAAGTAGGGAGTGGTAGGAGATGCTTCGTGGTCTTTGGGCAGATATAAATCTCTTAAACTGTGCTTTGGTCATAGAGCTGAGTCAGTCTAAGCCCTGGCTGCCACCCAAAGGGGGACCCCTCTTCCCTTCCTGATATTCTCCCTCCCACATCTCACCAGGCTTCACATGTTTGTCTTCTCTTTTGTCCTGGCACTTGCACTCATCTCATCTGTCAGCAAACCTATTCAAGGACACAGTCAGAAAAGTTTGGGGTTTTTTTTTTGGTCTTTTTTTGGTAGGGTTAATTTTCAGCTGGTTTAACTCCCTGAACCTTAATTCTGCACAGCTCCAGTACTGGAATAAGGGGAGCAAACATGTCCCTTCCAGTTGCTGCTGTAAACTCAAATTAGCTGGATTGCTGAACAACTCTTAGGACTCAGGACTGATTTGATAGACCCAGAAACAAAAGCTGTGTACTTCTGTGACATTGTACCTGAGCAATATAGTCTTGCTGAAAAGTAATAAAGCTTAATGGTGCAGGCCTGGTAACATGAACTCGGCTATATCGATTCTGGGGCCTCAATTAGCATCTCTGTGCAGTGTTGGATTGTGCTATATAAACACAGTAGTTTGAGTTGGTGCCGGTGCAGCGATTTCTATGCCATGCTGCCTTTCACTAGGTAGATGTGCACTTAGTATATGCAAAACCCCTCTATTAGAGGGGATGTTGAAAGCCCTGCTCAGAGGAAGAGCCCAGATGTTCCCAAAAAAGGAGACACTCTTCCTTGTTAAGCGTATACTAAAATGTTTCCTGAATGGAGCTGGTTTGGAAGTGAATTGAACTTTCTTCTGCAGACTCTCTCCCGGGTGTAAGGCATGAGAGGGAGGTGCACTGAGGCTTTGGCCTCATGCTAACAGGAATGGGTCCTGTCTAGTTTGGTTTGTAAAAGCAAGTGCTGTAGGGAGGGGGAATGAAAACTCTTGGTTTCGCTCTTGGAGTGACAGCATTGTTACTGCAGTTGAAGGGCTTTCTGGAAAAGAACAGAACGAAGTGAAAAATATTTTCTTTGTTTTTCAAACTATCTAGCATGCTAGCCTTTGATCATCTTCTGACAAAACTGTTTTCAGCCAGACTTCTATTATCTAGTTTTTAGGAAACCTCTGAGATTGTTACAGTATCGAATAGGCTGCTAAGCACCTAGGTGGTGTTTATACAGCTCAATCCAATTATCTGACTCTTTGGCTGTTTCATCATTTCATCTGCAAGTTGTGGAGTTGGCCTCCTGGGTGAGCTCCACCTGCTGTACCAACACGAACCACTGACAAGTGTGCTTTTTAGTTGAAAAGCATACTTGGGATGAAAAAGTCATTGGAAATAAGGTAGGCTTCAGCACCTGAGGCTTGGGCTTGTTTTGGGTTTTTTTGCCTGTGGGACTCTTTCATTGCCAGTAGAGACAAAAACATTTCAAATGCTTAGAACTGTTGGAGAATATTAGGGCCAATTTTCAGTTGGCATGTTCAGTCTCTTTTCCAAACACAGCTAATGGAGCTGTGAAGGTCGTGGCCAAAGGCTTCAGAATATTTGGGATGCACACAACTTGGTCATGTCTCTGACAGTTCTCTTTGGTTTCTTAACTGTTCTTTGTGCACTGGACATGAAAGCTGGGTGCCGTCTAGCAATTGCTACTTTGTAAGAACTGATTGGCAAAAGGTTCAAACTCTCCTCTTCACTCAATAGGAGGAAAACTGAATACACCAAATAACTATGTCTGTTTGCAACCAGGAGACCAACCAGGTCAGTGCATCTGAGAACTGGATCCTCCGTTAGCCAGCAGTTTGAGATGTGTATGTCTTTCCTTGCTTGTGGAATTGCTCCACAAAAATCCACAGCCATTTGCTGGTGTGACTTGCCCTTTTGCGGTCACTGTACCATCTTAGGTAGCAGGCTAGGCTCTGCCTGCCTATCTTAAGTGCCGTGGATTTGCAGATCTTGCTGAATTTTGCTCAAAAGATTAGGGTTTTTTTAAATAACTGTAAAAAGCTTTATACTACCTTTGTCCTTTTCAAGACTACCTTGCAAAAATTTTTCTGAAGTTTGTCATTCAGTATTGACCACCTGTACTGGGAAGTCATCAAAAATGCAACCCACAACTTGTTTTCCTGTGAAAATCTGACTCTTTTCAAGGTGCATCAGAGAAGTGATGTACAGGCTCTGTAGTGACATGCGAGTCTAAAATAAAAGAATTTTTCAGAACATCTGTGTCTCTGTGTTTCTGTGCTAGTTGTCCATATTTTCTGAAAAGAGCTGAAATTTCATATGGAATCCTATGTACCTTTTTTAAGAGAGCCTACTTTTAGTAATGACACTAAACTAGAATTCTTGTTGAGCCTGTTGTTACTTAACTTCCCTTCTTTGTCTGTAGTCTGTATTTCAGGGGGTCCCCCTGCGTTTTCAGCACTGCAGCTCAGCAGAGAAGTACAGGAGACGAGTGTGGTCCAGAAGATCCCCATGATGAGCCCAAGCATCCGCTGTCTGACTGTGCCTTAGAGCACAAAGCCATCAAATTGGAAGAACAAGTCCGGGATTTAACTGTGAGTATGCTGCTGGTGGCATCATGATGGCTTTCGTTCAGTCCTCTTGACTGGGTCTGTCTTTCAGCCCTGGCTTTTTCTGTAAGCCCTATAACACACACGCACCCACCGCCGCTGTGCTGTGGCAGCCTTCAAAGCAGCTGTGCTCTAAGTGTGAGAGAGGGTGCACTGTGAAAGTACAGTCTGCCTTCCCCAGAAACACCGTCTGTCAGTAGCACCTAGGAGCAGGACACTGATAGTGTGATCCTGGCAGGCAAAACTGTATGTTGGAGGTGGTCTGGTCAGTTCTTTCCGTGTTGTACAGAGGGGATGGCAGTAGCTTCGTACTGATTAGCATCACATATTGTGTCACACCGGATCCAGATTGTCTGAGAGGGAGAGTCCTCTTCAGTGACAGTGGTGTGGTGGAAATGGTGGGGATCATTTTACAGGGACTTTGAAGAAGAGATGTGACTAAGGAGAGGATTAAATACCACAGCACTGGGCAGTTCTGGAGATAATTGCTCTGAGAATACTACTGCACCAAGCGATACATCGGCCAGTTGCAGATCTGTTGCTGAGACTGCCAACTTGCCTGCTAGAGAAAGGAATGTCTCAATAGCCACAGTGAGTCATGCAAAAAGCAGCAGCCTGACAATGCGGTGTGGTGTTCAACTGAGCTGCACCCTGAATGCTTCTGGCCTTCATTTGGGTCTTATGAGGGAGTTGCAGCTGTGCTGATTAATCAGTAAGAGAGAGACTTAGGTTTGTGTGTAGTGAAAACGCAAGAGCCCAGCACAACTTTCTGACATGAAGTGGGCTGTTTTTAAAGTGTTTCTAAGGGATTGCCAGCTGTCAGGAAATGGGTTTTACCTCCTTGTTTGATGCGTCCCCTTGCTATTGTGGTTACAGGAGCGATACCGGAAAGCCTTGGCAGATTCTGAGAATGTCCGGAGGAGAACGCAGAAGTTTGTGGAAGATGCCAAGCTCTTTGGTAAGCAAAGTGAGGCAGAGCTCTGTTTACTGTGGTGGCCTGCCTGTCTGAGCATAAAATGCTGATCAGCAGCTTTTCTCTCCCTTGGTCCTGCCCTCATTCATTGTAAAGTCTAACATGACGTTTGGCCTGGACTTTTGGTGTCTGGGCTTACTTGCTATTTTTTCTGTATGTCCAGCTGTGTCCTATCAGGTTTATCTCAGTGACTGTTCTTTGATTTTTTTACATATATATTTTTTTTAATAAAATAGGCCCAGTGCAGTTGAGTGTAGTTCTACTGACTTGGTTGAAACTACAGGCATTTCTGTATGCTGAGAATTGGCTCTGGCAGGGTGTATTTCATACTTTCAGCTGTGTCATCAGGTTGTGATCTCCTTTACTATATTAACGACCTCTTCTCTTCTGCTGTAGCTTTTAGGAGGTAGATCCTGCCTGGGACAAAGGTTGTCAGTTCTTATATCAGATGTTCTTTAAAACTTCTATAAGAAATATTTTACCATCAGTGAAGCAAGCTGAATTTGTAGCTTTGGCAACAGGGGAAGGTGAAGGGGGAAGAAACTGGTGTTTAATCATTGCACTCTGTCAGCACCATCTCTCGGAATGAGAAACTGTTACTCTCCACAATGCTTGAATTTCAGGAGGTTTTTTGTTAGTTAATTCTAGTAGCTTTGAAATTAGACCTGCTGTCTTTTTCTTACCGTTCTACCCGTTGTGCTATAAAATGGCTGTCAAGTTCTGGGGTAATCAGCACCGTTGGTTTTGAGACGGATTTTTTGAGCTCTTTGAGTTTTATATGTAATATGTTTCAGATTTGAAGAAAAATTAGGTTCTTTATTAGAAGTTGCTCACAGAGTGAAGCATGGGGGTCTGTAGAGCATTAAAAGAGACTGTGGTGCAAGACGAAAAACTGAAAGGAGGTTGTAGCAAGGTGGGTGTTGGTCTCTTTTTCCCAGTTAACAAGTGATAGGATGAGGGGAAACAGCCTCAAGTTGCACCAGGGGAGGTTTAGATTGGAGATTAGGGAATATTTCTTCACAGAAGGGCTGTCAAGCATTGGAACAGGCTGCCCAGGGAAGTGGTTGAGTCACCATCCCTGGAGGTACTTAAAGGAGGCATAGATGTGGCACTTAGGGACATGGTTTCATGGTGGACTTGGCAGTGCTAGGTTAGCAACGGTTGGACTCGGTGATCTTAAAGGTCTTTGCCAACCTAAATGGTCCTGTGATTCTATGAAATGGATGGTGATTAGTCTGCTTCTGTCTGCTCCTTTGTTGCTTCTCCTTCATGCTTCTTCGTTCTGTGCGTGTTTAAACATGTATGTACAACCATAGACAGCACCTAACTATTGTTTCTCTTTCTTTGTTTTCCTAATGAGTCTTTCCAGTAAGTTAGGTACAGCATCTCTATAACTGAGGGAGGCTGGTTTTCCTGAAATTTCTGCACTGTGCAGTACACCACTTCTGGAAATGTACACAATCTAAACCCATTTTTCTCACGAAAAAGACTACGTGACTTTTCATGACCAACCCAAGGACCATCTTTTCAGTCCTTCCACAGTAGTTTTAACTTATGAATAAAACTGTGGATGTACTTTTGAATAGTCGTGTACTGTTTTTACTTCTCCCCATTTTATTTGTCCCTATGTGCATGGGCATGTGTGTGAGTTGCTTGGCAAAACATTTATGGCTGTGGGACTGTATGAGACGTTGTGGAACAGTATCCTAAATGACAAGTCTTAGTTGCAAGAACTTGTTGGAGTGAAATACTAATGCTCTGCTTTGTCAGGTATAATTTTTATATATATATATGTTGATGTGTATAGATGTACCTGTCCTGCATATACCTTGACTTGGGGAGTATTTAGATTACTACCCATGTAATGATAAAGCTTTGGCTACAGGATACAGAAGACACTGTCTGCTCTCGCTAAAGTAATGGTTCAAATCAATTAGCAGCTTTAAAGGTGCTTTCAAACTGCTGTGACTCTGTGCCTGTCATTGGTACTGTAGCTCTGTATGTTCTGTAAATTGCCCTTCATTTACTTCTTGCTTCTTTGCGCATGTAGGGATCCAGAGTTTCTGCAGGGACCTTGTGGAGGTAGCAGATATCTTGGAGAAGACTGCTGAGAGTGCCGCAGAAGAAGCGGAGCCTAGTAATCCAAATCCAACCCTGAAGAAAATCTATGAAGGCCTCTTTCTCATAGAGGCTAAATTGCAAAGTGTATTTGCCAAACATGGCCTTCAGAAAATGAACCCTGTTGGTGGCAAATATGATCCATATGACCATGAAATAGTCTGCCATGTACCAGCCGAGGGAATGCAGCCGGGCACGATAGCACTGGTTACTCAGGATGGCTATAAACTCCATGGTCGCACTATCAGACACGCACTCGTCGGCGTGGCAGTAGAGTCACAGGAATGACGTGGGCTTACCCACTGGCATCTGGGACCTTACTGAGCTGAGGACCCCTCAGGACTCAGTCACAACTGCAGCTGCATGTCTTTACTTATTTATTAAGCTAGGTTTGTATTGTATGTTGGCTTCTTTATAATGTGTGCAGTCATTTTGCCATTAATTCTAAGGTACTTGTATATTTAATAATCCTTTTTGGAGTGTGTGGAGTAGTACTAGGAGTCCTGCTATTTGTCAGAAACATGGCACTGTAGCCTCTTTCTCCGTTGCTCATTTCTCCATTAAGACTTATATGGGGAAGAGAGGAGATACGGGAGAGAAAGGGAAATTCTCTGAGAGCCAAGGAATCTTGTCTCCCGGTTCCATCTCTGAGACAGACTCCTGCAGTAGCCTTCAGGAAAGTAACTTCTCTGCCTCAGTTCCCATATCTGTATTAAGGGACTATAATAATACTTACTGACCTACCTCACAGGGATGTGGTGAGGCTTTTTCTTTGCAAAGCACTCGGGAGAGGAAAAGCCCAAAGGCTGAGTATTATTATCAGGCTGGTTTTGATGTCTTCCCTTGTCCCCAGACCCCTCAGGTGGGGATGAAGATGATCACTTGAAATGACATTTAGGGGCAGCTTTTTCTTATGTTACGTCAGGAAAACAGTCCTGAATTAATGAAATCTCTGTCGTACTACAGTTGAATGCGGATGAAATTTTAAAGAGAATTCAGTTGTTAGGTCAGACTAACACGTTAATATTTCCTCTCCAGGTAAAATTTCAGCTTGCCTCCCTGTTCCAAAAGATAAAACAGGGAGAAGTAGTTCTTGGCAGAGCCAGAAAACTGTTCTCAAAGTCTTTTTCTCCAACAAAAAAGTATATTTTAGAGGAGAGTAATTTCTCTTCCCTGATGGGTATTTGTGCAGCTTTCAAGCATGATAAACTATATGCTTTTTGTTGCAGCTGCTGGCAAAATGAAGACGTGCCCTTAAGCAAGAAATCTGGACTATTTTATTTTCTCAGTTCTCCAGTAATGGTACTCAGATAATGCTAGCTTCCAATTCTCATTTAGATTCTACTTTTGCGTGGTCATAGTAAATATTAAACCTTTTGGGTTTTGATGGAAGGAGAAAAATCTTTTCTACTAGAAGTCTCAAGTGCCCTTGAACCAATTTTAGCAGCAGTGACAAGAAAGCAAGAGAAGCGGAAGGCTGAGGAAGCAAAAGCTGACCTCAAGCCATCCTCTTAGTTGGAGACATGTTGTGACAGCATGGCATATGTGTTTCCCAGTGGTCCTTTTGCCTGGGAGTCCCTTTATCTCAGCTGAAAGGATACAGTCACTGAGTAAGATCAGAATTTAACCCTTTACATAGCAGCAAGCAGTATAATGACAGAAGAGTTATATAAACCAGCCTATGGTCTGTATTACACAAAACCAAGGCAGGAGTGGATGTTTTCAGGTTGTTTCTTACTGATTCGTTAATTCCTGCCTTTTTACTTTCTGGAATTGGATCCATGGCCTGACAGTTATTTGAGATCCACTTCCAAAACCTCTTTACTTATGGTGGATGCCATCACTTGTTTTGGAAGAAAGCTTATTCTTCTCCCGATCCTTTGCAGGCTTCAGTTGCATTATCCTTTTGTGGTAGACTTCAAGATTACCACAGCCTTCAATTAGCAGCTATCGACAGTCTTTCATATGGGGAGACTATGTGCAGCTAGTTGATTGTCATTCTGGAAATTTAACGAAGATGCACATTTCTAAAATGCAGGCTGCTTTAGTGACATCTGTATGTGGGTGACTTGGTAGTGGATACTTTTTGAAGTGCAGTTTTCTGCCTCTGCATAGTTAGGTTTTCAGGTGGGTACTTGAGATTTGAACCCCTGAAACAGCGCTTCAAGGCAGCATTAGATCACTTTGGACAAACCTCTTGTTCAGTGCTCTTGTTTTATCATGTTGTTGGAAATTTCAGAGATACACAGGACTTCCTGTTCATTGTTTTGCTGGTCTACTTGCTGACTGGATCACCAGATTATGCTGTTACTCAAGACAAAGAACGGGTAAAATATGAAATGTGGCAATGCAAGTCTTGCTGTTCTGCCTCAAGACTGTCTGCAGCCTGTTCTGAGAAAACCATGTCTTCAGCTGGAAGGAGGGGTTGGGTTCTGTGCTGCTTCTTCAGACCCTGCTGTATCAGCTGAGTCTTTTTGCAATATGAGGGGAGAGCTGGTTATAGAAACTAACTTTGAATGTGAAACTTTTTTTATAAGGAACTAAACAAAAGCAAAGGCATTTTATGCAACAGGTAGTTTTCTGTCATAGAAAGGCTACAGCTTACCTGAGCCGGATTTAAAAGTAGTGTGTGACCAGAAGTGATAAGGATCCAAATCCTCTTTAAACTGACCCACGGAGCCACTTGACTGTGAAAGTATACTACACCTACTTGGTCCACCTTCGGACTGTTTGCCAAGCCTGCCTGTGTCCTCAGCCAGTATTCACCCATTTTTGCCTTAAAGAAATACCCTAAAATGCACTCCAGACCTTCTGTCTGTACTAAGAGGTTATTGATTCAGCTTGTATAGCTGGGATCTGCTTTCACTGAGGCACTGTTGTGCGGCTAGAGCAGGAATCTGAGGGATCCAGTTCCTGTGCAGTCTTTCTCACCCTTCCAAAGGCCCTGTTTAATTTTGGGCAAGCTGTCTTCCCAGTTTATGCCCCAGTGTTTTTCAATCTATGAAACTTCTACAGGATCTTACCGGGCTTTTATGACTATTACTGTAAGATGTACCCATTGCTTAGAGACTCTTCTATGGAAGTTACCAAAGAGATAAATACTGTAGCTGTTGTTTGTCCTAGTTTCTGCTTCCTTTGAATGGTGAAGTGAAAATGAAATAACCAAACCTGGATTCCATCACAGAATCCAGATTTCCTGGGCAAAATTTGATTCTCTTGCTTCTCTTGCCTTTCAAGCACACTTAATGATCTCTTTTATCATGGGTGAGATTGTGCAAGGGTGGATTGAATTTCTCCTTTGTAGGTTCTTGCTCCCTTGTCTGCCCTGTTTGTGTAAAGCTTGCACACTCAGCACGGTGGGGCGGAGTCCCCATTGGTGCGGTTCCATTGCACTCTGCAGAGTTAGACCAGAGAGGAGACCGACCCATGAGCTTTTTCTCTCGAGTCACTTTATTCAATGACTATTTAATAAAACACAGGAGTACATTAGCAGGGACGAAATACCAGAGGAGAGGAAGTGTCATGTACCTCTTAAGTCACTTCCACTCTGTTTGCCGAGCCATGAACTGAAGGGCTCGAGCTGGTAATGCAGACAACTAGGTAAGAGGTGCATGAGATGGTGATGTGTGGACCTGCATTTGTGCTCTCGGGAAGTGGGCAGCCCCACTGAATGTGGGCGTTTGCCTTGTTCTGTGACCTTTTCATACCCCTCAGTGGGACCTGTTTGAGTTGAACTCCTGGACAAGTCTCCAGTCGCAGCGTCTTAACTCTGACCAGGAGCAGTGCAGAATGTGAATGTTGCTTTGTGAACCTTAAATTCTCAGTGCTTCATCGGCAGAGCTTCTGTTGAAAGAGACGGCTGTGATAAATCAGTAGCTATTAGCAGTCCTTTAATTTAAAAAAAAAAATGTATTTAAGTTTTATATTGTGAATATTGTAGTATTTTTTTATTTTAAAACTTGAGATGTTTTGATATTACTTGCAAAGTCAAATGAACAAAGCATTGCTAATCTCCAAAAATCTAAGTCCATTTAGTTGGTGGGAAACTTGTATATACTGTATTTCTCTGTGTTTCTGTGCTCTTTGTTTACCCAAAGGTTCTGGTTGTATAAAAGACAAAGACTGAAGTGTGGGAGTGGTGCAAGTAATTGACAAAGACGTTTGAGTTAATGTTGGAAAGGGCTGATTTCCTTTAGATGTCCAGATAATGTCCATTTGCTAATAATAAAAAAAAGAATTGTGGTTGCTTCTTTTTCTTTTCTTCCCTGCCCCAAACTGCTGCTCATTCTGATTGCTGCTCTGATCAGGCGGGACTGTGGACTGAAAGGTTTGTTGCTGTTCCTGGTCCAGTTGTCCAAAATAAGGGCTATAGTCCATGGCAGTACATGTTGAACATTTTATTAATGGTGCTTTAGGTGGACTCCCAGAAATGCACACACGTGTGTGCGTGTCATTTTTCCTCACGCAGGTGAGTTGTTGGGGATTTCTGCACTGATAAACGGCCCAGGTGTGTTGTTCTCTGGTACTTCCATGCCTGCTTCTGTGTCTGTTCCTAGGAAGTCTGCTCCTGGACCATCATGTAGAGAAATGCTCTCTGCCAGCCTTTGGTGGTGGTTCATTCTGCAGAACTCTGCTAACAGTTGAAATCTCAGTATCTGGTTTTATTTTTGCCATTCTATCACAGCTTCACTTTGCTGCATTTTTGCCCTTTCGTGTGTGGTGTATTGTAGCGGGTGTACTGCGTGGCAGCTCAATTAAGGATGGCTTAATATACAGTGTGTATTAACGCTTGTATCTGCAGGCGGGCTATGATTTCAGGGATTTGTTGGAGAAAAGAACAGGCTTTCTCTGTAGGGGTGTGATTGTAACAGATCTCCTTCTCCCTTCCTGCATCCTCTACAAAAACAGCCAGGCCTCCATTCCTGATTTTGCCTTAGTCTCGCAACAGTTGGTGTCACATCGGTGGGCCTTGCTTGCCTTGTTCTCCTGAAGCTCTGAATGCCCCTCGGCACTTCCCACTAGAAAAAACTTTTGCAAAAGACCATTTACAAATAAGCTTTCTGGGGTGAGATTTAAAATGTTGTGCTGAAGATCTGGCAGCAAAGTCCCCTTGTGATTGTGGACTCCTTCTTCTGCCTAAAAGCAGCTGCGATGGCATTGCTCAGTGTTTGCTAACCAGACTAGACCAGGAAAGCCTGCTGCCTGCTGCTGTGTTAGTAATTTCTGGCTCTGCTGGTTTTTCTCTGCAGCAACAGTGAGAGTTGGGAGTTTTCAAACCGCAGCCACTGCCATCTGCAGAAAAGCATTGGAGCTTGTGAGTGAGGGGAAGAGCATTTTGCTTATGGCATGGTCTTGCAGGACACCTGCAAGCAGGGCATGGTCTGCCGTGAGAGGGAGGCGATCAGGAGCAGTGCTGACCTGGACTCCTAGGAGCCTTGCTGCGTCTACAGCCAGATTTCTTGTCGCCCACAGCCATGGGAGAATCAGGCCAGTTAAGAGCTTGTTAAAACCTGAGGCGTGCTGCAAAGGTATTAGTGTGCTGTGTTTCAAGTGCCTTTGGGAATGTCGTCTCCTCATCCTGGTGGGTCGATACTGCCCATTGTAAGGACTTGGCTGAGCTGAGCAAGGGTAGTTTTTTGTCTGTGGTCCCCCCCTCTCCCCCCCCCAAAAAAAGAAATGTTCACGCCTGAGTTTCTGGGTTGTGCGTGCTCCCTCATGCAGGAACTCTGAAGCGGTTGCTGGCTGGGGGAAAGGATGAGGCCTGTGCTTGCATTGCGTTTCTCCCGAGACATAGTTCAGATGACGGATTCTCTGACTAAATTTTGTCACTTGGTAGAGAGCCAGCCCTGGGCTACAGCAGGCTCTGGGTCTGTCGTTACAGGTCCTACCTGTTCCAGAGTTTTTGCTCAGCCTTTGTAATCTGAGTAGCAGCAGGCTCCCAGATGGGATCCCCATGGCACAAACTGCTTGCTGTCGGGCTCCTTGTTTTGCCCAGGGCAGAAAAGTGCAAGCAAAAGCTTGAAATGCCCTTGCTTGGTGCACGAACCACCGCAGGATGCAGCCTGCTCTCCTCAGCCAGGTACTGAGCACCACGTGTTCCTGCCCATGCGCAGACCGAGCACATGGAAAACGTGCTCCCACAGCAGCTTGGCCGGAGCAGTGCCTTGCGGCAGAGCGCCCCGGGCCCTTGCAGCGGGAGAGGGGTGGTGCCGGGGGGAGCTCCTGGTTTTGGGCCCTTGGCTCACCATTGGGTTGATAGCGAGTGGGATGCTGCTGAGCGTCCTGGTGGGTGTGCAGCCGGTGTGTGAGGAACAGAGGGCCCTGAGGATCCTCGCTGTGACCGTGCCGAGGGTTGCTCACGTGCCACACCCAGCACCTCTGGATGTTGAGGGTCTCCCCTGACCCTCAGTGTCATTCCCTGAGGCTGAGTGCTGGGAGGTAAGTTATCACAAGGCCTGCTTGTACGCTGCTGCAGCTGCTGCTGCTGTGTCTCCGGTGAGGCTGGTGGCGCCCCTGTACCGCTTCCCTGAGGCCGGGGAGCAGTGCAAGGCTCCCTGCAAGCCGGGGAGCGGTGCATCCCCCCGGCTCTGCGGGAACAAAGCCCGCTCCCCCTCCCCGTGCTCGCCCTGCTCCTCCCCGCCCTGCCGCCGGCAGACGCGCTGGCTCAGGGCTGCCGGCGCCGGGGCAGGCCT
>JAVKLA010000042.1:9331493-9421929 GCA_034782735.1 Sagittarius serpentarius | reverse complement strand
CCCCCCCCCCCCCCCCCCCCCTCCCTCCCTCCTCCCTTCCCTCCCTCCCTCCCGCCCTCCTCCCCTGCCAGCCCCAGCCGGCCGTGGCAGGCCGGGGTGCTCGGGGCTGCTCCCCACGCTCACGGACTGCAGGGTCTGCCCTGCTCCTTTGGAGAGGCCCTTTACATCGTTAGGGCCGCTGTCCCCAAAAGCCGGGTGGTGCTGGGGGGCTGCTCCACTTCTCTTCGGTGTTTTCTGCCTCCCCTTTCCTCCCTCCCCAGCACCGCCAGCTTTTGTGGCAGCACTAGATGTTGAGTTTCCCTCTGCCTCCCCACTTACTGTACATCCCCAGGGGTTCGAAGGCCCTTGTGCTTTGTAGGGCGGCGGGAAATTTCCACATCCTTTTCCCACTCCATGAAATGGGCCTCTAGAAAACCCCACAAATAGGGTAAAACTCACTGCACCCCCAACTCACACTGCCCCTCTCCTCCTCCCAACCCCACCATCCCCGGGATGCATCAGGGAACGCAGCCCAGCTGCTCCCACCCGCCGGGGAACCCCAGCCCATGTTAGTGTCCCCGAGGACACTCCCAGCACAGCATTTCAGGGGCTTTGCCATCCCCCCGGATGAGGTCTGACACTGTGCACAGCATGTCCCTTTTGTCACCTCAGGGACCTGGCAGAGGGGACCTGGCCATAGCAGGGGTCTTGCAGCTGCCTTTGCCGCATCGGGTGGTACGGCAGCGCCTGGCCCTCCACCAACCAGCCTTTTCTGGGGTGCTGAGCCAGCCCCTGCCTGCACCCCAGCCATTTCACGCCCTATTCCATGATCCCCCAAGAAGGGCCAGTGAGCAGCCCTGGGCCCGGGGAGCCTGGAGGGTGCCGGCCGCCTGCTTGTGCCGCAGCCGCCTGCGTTGTGTCAGCGCTCGGCAATGCTGTTTACACATGAGAGAGGCTCAGAGGCATCTGCGCCGGCAGCCAATTACCCAGTTTTGATCTTTTTTGGTGAAAAGGAAACCAGGGCTTTTCAGACATGGCCAAATTTGATAAGCTGGGGGAGGCGGGGGCGGGCACGGGTGGCTTTTCCCCACTGGCCTTGCGCGAGAGAAGGGGCCTGGGTGGCTGGGTCATGGCCAGCCCCTGCCTCGGGGCTGGGACGGGGCAGCCGGCGGGCTCCGTGTGCCCGTGCCGGCCGCGGTGCTGCCCCTGTGGGAGTAAGGGTTCTCTGGGGTCAGATCCGTGGCAGGAGGCGAGGGAGCGGGTGGCCGGGAAGGGCTGGAATCCCCTGCACGGCTCCTCTTGGAGTGGGGTACCCAGAGGGGAGAGGGGATGTGCTTTCAGGTTTTGTTGTACGCACTCATCCTTTTTACCTCCCCACCACATTGCCCCACTGCCACAGGACACTTGGGTGGAAAGCAGAACCTGGAGAGTGGAAACAGGCCCCCAAACAGGACAGGAGAGGCTGTGAAGATAGGCTCTACCTGCCCCGAGTAAACCCAAGTACATCTTTCCCATCACGGAACCCACTGCCGTGCCCCCAGCTGAGCCCGAGCTCCCTGGGTCGAGGGATGCAGGGCAGTGAGCCATGCCATGCTGTGCTTGGCGGGAGGGATGTGCTGGCCAGGGAGCATGTGGCAGAGCACACGATGGGGGCCATAGTTAGAGGAATGAGGGGGATCAGACCACAGTTCCCACGCTGGCAGAAAATAGCTTTTTGCCTCCTTTCACAAGCAGGTATGGGCCTGCCAGGACTGGAGCTGCTGGTGGGGGGTCTGCCGTCCCCTCCACCTGCGGCAGGCGGTGGGCAGCATCCCTGCTGGTGCAGCGCTGCAGGGCATGGCTGCTTCTCCAGGCACCAGGCTGCCCCCGAGCCTGGATCCTCTGTGCTGGGATCAGGCCCCAGCATACCTGAGCATGCACCCACCCATGAGCCCCGTGGCCAGGGCCGGCGGGAGCCACCGGCACAGCCACGGCACCTCCTGTCTCTGCGTGAGCAACATTTTCCACTCATCAAACATAAGCGTGCTCCGGCGAGCCGGCCTCGCCAGAGCCAGCCTCACGCCACAGCAGGGAGGAGGGCTGGGGCCAGGGGCCTCTCGTGTCCCCCCGCCGCCCCCAGGCAGGTAGTGCCCGGCCGAGCCGGCAGCGCGGCACTCACATCCATATTTGCACAAAGGCCCGCTCAGCGCGTGAGTGGCTCCACAGATGCCTGGGCCAAAAAGGCTTATTTTAAGCTTGCTGGAAAAAGAACATTGTTTGGTGGGAATTAAAACTCCTCGTTCTCAAAAAAGGGAAAAACAAAAAGTGCTTAATTCTGCCGGCTCCTGCCATTGCATAAACACAGAGCCACGGCCCGGCTGGCGAGGGCAGCCAGGAATTCATTGCTGGCATCGAGCGGGGTGGGTGCCTTCCCCCAGGCAGCTGTCATGGGACACGGACCCGTCCCCTCCTGTGCCCCTGTGTTGCCGGCGCTGCCCCACTGTGCCCACCCTGGGAGGAAGTGTTTTCCCGTGGCAGGGAAGAGGCATCCCCCAGTGTGGGTGCTGCGGCCGCAGAGCCACCCTGAGGTGCCGGGGTGCCGCTGGCTGGAGGGGTGACCGTGGCGGCCGCACGAGGGGCTGGACGAGCTCTTGGCAGCCTTGGGTCTTGCTGCGCCTGGGTTCTGCATCGAAGGCCAGTATTATTTATATAGCCCTAATCCAGCTGTCTCGGCCGCCCTTCTGCCTCATCGGACGGGGAGCTGGGCAATGCTCCGGGCTGTCTGTAAATCACGCCCTTTGGATCACACGTGTGAGATAACAGCCAGGCTTTGGCGTCAGGAGACAGAGCTGTGCAGGGTTGTCCTTTGGGGCTGGGGGCCGGGGGGGCCAGCAGCACCCCAGCCTGCCCGCCCCCAGGCAGGAGGCTCATGGGGGGCCAGAGGCGTCAGGAGAACAGCTGCCGGCAGCGCCAGGACGGCGAGGCGGGAGGGAGGGTGCACGTCCGGCACATCCTGCTGCGGCCCCGCCGGCACATCCATCAGCCGCCCAGCGTTTACAGCACGTTGCTGGTTACACGATCCAGACGCACAGGTTCCTCCTGCCCCGCTCCTCTCCTGCGTTTTGTTTTCTTTTGCTTTCTGCTCCTGGAGACAGAGCACCTGACGGAAAAAGCCTGCTCTCCCACTCCCCGTGCTGGGAACACCCGCTTCCTTCCGCCGCTGCCCGGCACAGCGCCCGGTGCAGTGCGGACAGCTGCCCCGGCGGCTCCCTGCTCCTGCTGCCCCACATCTGGCTCACCCTATGGCAGCAGTGGTGGGGACGGGAGGGCCCGATGTGAGGGCACAGCAGGGACAGACCCTGGTCCCAGCGGGACCCCTCTGGGTGCTCTGCGTGGGGCAGCCCCAGCTCCCCATAGGGTGGAGCAGGGCAGAGCCACGGTCTCCTCCAGGCAGGGAGGCTGCAGGAACTGCTGAGGCACTACCCGGGCATGGATCCCGTCAGCCTGCCAAGCCCGATGGGCACCTGGCCCAATGCCCTGCTCCCTCCATGTCCCCAAGCTTGCTCCCCCGCCTTCCCCAGCCCTTTGGGCTCCTGGCCTCAGCCTGTGCTGGCTGTGCCCCACTGCCCACCAGCGCACCGCACAGGCGGGCAGTGCCGGGTTTCCAAATAACTGGGTTTTGCTTCCCCCTGCAGACTAAGGCAACCAATGTGGTGGTCGGACACCAATCCCTGACCGCTTTGGAGGGGTGGCTGCATTTTGTGCTGGATTGCGAAGGCGAGACGCAGTCCCGCCAGGACGCCGTCTACGTCCCTACTCCTGGCCATGGGAAGGGCTGGCCCTCCAGCCCCATGCAGGGCACGCAGAGCAGCCTGGAGCTATCCCCGCTGCCCTCCCTGCAAGGCCACAGGGCTGGAGGGAGCTCCCAGGGATGTGCTTCCAGGGCAGCAATGCCCTTCAGGTCTGCAAGGAGAAAGCCTCTTATTTTTAGGGCTTTGGTGGCTTCTGCTTGTGGGCAGGCACCCAAGTTCCCAGTTTCTCAGGGCAAGGCAGAAGGCAGAGGTAAATGGAAAGCTTGACAGTGGCTCGAAAGGTGACCCTGGCAGGTCGTGCTCAAGTCAAACCTCTCCTCCCCGCAGCCCTGAGCACAGGGCCACTGCAGCACATGTGGGGACCCCCGAGTTCCTGGGGAGTCACCACCAGGGAGGAACTGGTAGTTTGAAGTCAGGGCAGCAAGTCTCCGGCCCTGGTCCCCACCCCCTGCTCCTACGCGCTGCTGTTTTAGCAGTCTGTGGAGGGAAGGGCTTTACAAAACAGCACAGGCCAGTCCTGGAGGTCACCTTCAGAGCTGCTCCAGCCCAGCTTGCCCATTAATCACGCCGTCCTGCCTCTGCAATGGAAACAGTGCATGCATGGGGGCAAGAGAGGCAGGGGCTGCCTGCTCTTGGGTGTAGTAACATACGGGCTGAGAAACGCCCGCCGGCCCTCCTGCAGCCCCCTCTGATGTCAGGCAGCAGATGAAAACGCTGTAAATTCGGTGTGTTTGCATGTTAGTAGGGCTCATGGGAGAGGGGTTTCTCTTATCGCTCCCTGGGCTCTGGGGAAGGTGGGAGCCTGCCCGGGGGCTCCCTCTCCATCGCTGCCCCGTGGCATTGCCCTGTGCGTGGCTGGCAGCCAGTGGTCCCCTCGCCGCCTGCCTGGGACGGGAGCAGGGCTGTCCCGGCTGCCCGGGACCACCCGAGCTCTCACACCCCACCAAGGGGGCTGGAGGTTGGCGGGGGGTTGGGAAAAAAAAAAGTTACTTTTGTGGAGATACTGAAACCGAATCTGCCATGAGGAGGGATCGCTGGGCAGCATCTTAGAGAAGGAGTAACAAAAACAAGACCGCGCCAAGGAATCCTGCTTTGCCCCAAATGTTTTTCTTATGGAGTTGTAATAAGACAAGAGTTGTAAAGATAGTAACCTCCTAAACATTACCTTATTAAGGCTTCTCAGAAACCACAGGGCACGACCCCTCTGGGTCATGGAACAAGAGAGCAGCATCCAGCGAACAAACAGAGGCTAACGTTACATTTTTCACTTCATTTAGGAAACCTGGTTTCTAATTATAGGGTTTGTTTAATGGCAGCAGTTAGTTGTGCTTCACTCAAAGCCAGCCCACCAAGAACAGGGGCTGCGTGGCCATGCGGAGAGGGGACGGAGGGTGGCAGGGGCCGGGAGTTGCCAGCTCCGTGCTGGCTCCTGGTGAGGCTGCTGGGCTCCCAGGGCACGGGATGGGGATGACCTCGGTACCCGTGAGCATGGGGTGCCTGACACAGCGAGGGGTACCGGGGTCGGATGCAGAGTGGGAGGGCTCTGTGCCCAGGGAGGAGCCCCAGCATGTCCCGAGGACGTGCCACACGTGCTGTCCTAGCTCTGTGCCATGCACCAAGGCTTATCGGCAGCCGAGGGAGGGGGATGACCCTGCTGCGGGGCAGCACACGGCAGGGCTGTGCCCTGTGCAGTTCCTTCTGCGTGTCCAGCCTAGCCTGGGCTTGGCCCTGCACCCCAGTGACTGCAGGCAGACCTGCTGGGAGCTGGCCACTCCCATGCCGTGGCAAAATCAAGGCTTGTCCTGCTACGGGGTCGCTGGATCTGTGTGTGCGCAGGGAGCGAAAGAAGCAGGGCTTTTTTTACCTGTCTGCTGCCAGCAGCCCCAGGGAAGTCCTTCATATCCTGGCCAGGTACCTTGATGATGGCTCTGGCTCCTTGGAGGACACCAGCTGCCTCTCTCCCCTGGATCTGGGCACGCTGCCGGCGGGTTCAGGCGCTGCCACTCCAGTCCCTGCTCTCCTGGCAGATGTTGAGCATCCTCGGGGCTATGCTAGCATTTGCTTCCCCGTGTCTTGTTCTCACCCCCACCGGGTAGTGCTGGCCTGCCAGCCTCATGGACCCCACTGCAGGGTAGGGAGCAGGGCTGAGCGCACGGTGGTTCGTACATTTGCCTGTTTTGTGATGGCCGGGCCACGGTGTTCATTGCTGCAGGGTGCCTGGAGTGGAGGAAGATGTGAGTGTGTGTAGCGGTGCAAAAAAACGCAGTTTGGTTCCCTGCTTCTCCTTTACTGCAGCTGGCAGGGCAGCAACCTCCCGGACGACTCACCCCCTCCATCGGCTGAACCCTGTTGCTGGTACAACTCCTCTGCACTGGTTTTGCTCCCCACTGTCACCCTGCTCGCATCTCAGGGCACCAGAGCCAGCTGGCACGGCTGGGTGCTCCGCAGCGGCCTGGCCAGCCGCTGCCTCTCCTCCTTGCCACTCCCAAAGTGACTTGCCCACGCTCCCTCTTTCCAGCGGTGGGTGTTTCTCCAGCAGCTGAGCAACCCCAGGCCAGCCGGTTCAGAGCTGGCTTTGCCAGCTTGCTTTCTTTCACCTTCCCCAGGTGAGCTGGATGACTCTGAGCACCCATCTCCCTGCCAGCCAGCGGCAGCAGGGCTTTGTTTCCAGCCCTGACCTTCCAGAGATGCCTGCAGCTGTCCAGGGCTGTGCTGGGCGAGTAGCCATCTGGTTTGCAAGGGTGTGAGGCCAGCGGGGGGAGGGAGCTGGTGGCCAGCCATGGCCTCAGCATGGGAGGGATGACTCGGGAGTGGAGACAGAGGTGCTGCAGGGATGTTCAGCTCCTGTAGCAGGGGCTTCAGTGCAGAGGTGGTGCCTAAGCCTGGGGGGAGCCGGAGGGATGCCAAGCACTCCACACCGTCTCTGTACAAAGCCTGGCATGATGGCAGAGGGGCCCTGGTCCTGGCTTTGGGGCTGTCCTCAGTTCCCAGGCTTGGGAGTCCGGGGATGGTAGGACCCCCTCTCCTTTTCTGGCCCCTCCAGGATGTGTTGCTGGTGGAAGTCCTGCCCCGCCAAACTCTTACTCCACATTTGTCCCCCCTGAGACTTGGGCAGTGCATGAACGTCCTCAGGCACCAGGAGCGCTCAACAGCCGCCGCTGCCGCTGTGCCTGTGCGTGGCTCAGGGGTGAGCTCCTTCCCACGAGCCAGGGGACCTCTCAGGGCCTGAGACCCCAGAGACCAGCTCTTTGCTCCCCCCAGGGAGTGACACCACCTTGGAAAACCCAGAGGAGAAGCTGTTGGTGCCTCCCCCTTGCTCCCCAGCTCTCCCTCGGTTATAGCTTGCTGCAGAGGACCCCGCAGCGGCTGCTTCCTCCTCCTTCGGAGCTGCGCTCCGCTGCTGGCTTCGCTGCCTGCGGGGGAGCCCAGCACAGCCCTGCAATCAGCCCTATCACCCCGAGGGGCCCGGGGCAAGGCAGCAGTGTCCAGAGCAGAGGCGACCCCCTTCCTTGCCGTGCTGGGGGCTGGTGGCCGGTGCAGGAGAATGAAGGCGTTTCGGTGCCAGGTGTTTCCCTCCAGAGCTGCCAATTGGCTGCTCATTAACGGGGCCCCAGTGCCGGCTGGAGGCCACACATGGACTCATGGTCCATGCGGGGCCAGGAGGGGCTGGGGCCGACGCAGCCCCACAGTGGTGGAGCTCCCACGCCGCCTCCCTGTGCCGCTAAAACCCAGGGAAAGGTGCAATGTGCATCCAGCCCTGCAGCCCCGCCCTTGCCACCACCGTCCCATGGGGGTCCCAGCCCCACTGGCACCCAGGAACCTCACCATGCACACACAGGCAGCGTGGCGAGAGCCGAAATGCTGCCGAAATGCCTTTTTTCCCAGGCCAGATGGAGCTTTTCAAAGTAATGGGAATCACGAGCCACCTCCAGCTGGGCCAGGGAGCATCTCCGCTTCCTTCCCCTGGCTGGTGGGACAGACGCCAGCACCGCCCCAGCTCCCCGGCCCCGCGGCCAGCCTGCCCCGCCGGACCCCCGCCCCACCGGCGATGGGATGCGCATCCCCCCCGCCGTGCACGGTCCCGGGGACGGGAGGAAGTCAGTTATTGCAAACAACTTTCTCCAGGCGGGATGGCCTGGGTTCCCAGGCGCGTCGCTGGCAGCCGGCACAGCCCTGGCCGCTCTCCTCCCCCCCGCTCCCCCCCAGCCCTCCTTCCCTCGCTCCCCCTCTCCGACTTAATGACTTCCACATGGGCCTCTGGCATCCCAAGCCAAGCCTCCCAGCATTGTCTGAAATCTCCAAATTTAGAAGAAATATGAAAATTGTCAAGCAGCCCTTCCTTAGGGGGTAAAAGCAACACTCGGCTGCGCGGCGGCGGGTCGCAGCAGCGGGGCCACGTGACGGCACCCCAGCCAATGGATCCCCTCGGCGCCCCTGACAGCGGTGCCCGTCGGCAGCCTGGCCTCCTCCTGCAGCTCATATAAGGTAAAAAGAAAAAGGTTTTCCAGCTTCTGAGCAGCCTGGAAGGAGTTTTTTGCTGAGGGCTCCCATGCCAGCCACTTAAAAATCCCCGGTGGGCAGTGCCGGGGTCCCAGTGGCGGGTTATAATGCGCCGGGAGGAGGTGGCGGGTGTGTGCCCCCGTCCCCACAGTGCCCCGCCGCAGGTGTGGGGTGGCAGGTAGGTGCCCGTGGATGGAGGGAGCGGGTGGGCGCACGGGCGGGCGCGCTGGTGCATGGGGCAGCTGGCTGCGTGGGGCGGCGGGGACAGGGGGAGGTTGGTTGGTGCTGAGACTCCCTGGCAGTGTGGGTGCTCCTGCTCTGCTCAGTGCCTGCCCGGGCGTGGGCAGGGACAGGCAGGCAGGAGGCAGGGGAAAGCACGGCTCCTTCAGCATCCCCCTCTGCCAGCCGTGGGATGCTCAGCCCAGCCGGCTGCGGGGAGGTGGGCAGGGGTCCCCCCACCCCAGATGCATGGATGCTGTGCCTGAGGAGGGAGGGAGGCGAGCGGAGCACGGCCATGGGGTGCCAGTGGGGAAACCCGCTGGGCACGGAGTTGGCGAGGAGTGGCCGGAGCTGGCAAGGAGTGGCCAGATCCACCTCGGGGCCAGGAGGTCCTGAGCAAAGAGGTTCCCCAAAATCTGTCCCTACAGCTCCATCCTGGCTGTGGGAGAGGGGCTTGGTGGGGCTCACCAGCATTTTGGAGGCAGGGAAGGGCCGTCCCAGGGCTGGGGGAGGAATTGCTTTCTGCTCCGTGTACGTCTAGTATGGAAAAAACGGGAAGCCGGAGGCAAGTCTGGGCAGGCTCCCCGGGCAGCAGGGGCCATGGGCCGCTTGCTCGGCTCCTCTGGCCAGCCATGCTGCTGCCGCTTTTTGGGGAAAACAGGCTGGGGCTCACTGCTGGAGACTTGCAGGGTGCTGAAGTCACCTTACTGAGCGCACTCGCGCTGACCAAGAGTAGCCCACAGCCCGCAGCTCTTGGGACCCCAACACCGGCCCAACCTGTGCCGCTGTCTTGCTCTGCCCCGCGGCCGCAGCCCCAAGCTGGCACCGCTGGCATGCTCCCAGCCGCTGGTGTTTCCCCGGCTCTGTCACTCGCTGGGTGAAAGATTGCTGCATCCTCATCCCCCCTGGAGTTGCAGCAGCGGCTGCCGAGCGCGGTCACCCTGTGGGAGCCAGCAGCCGAGCCCCGGCCCGGCCGCAGGGCTGGCGGGGAGGGCACGAGGTGTGCAGCAGGCGATGGCAGGGCTGCCGGCCCCGTATGACGTGAGGGGATGGACACAGCTTGTTCCTAGACAGCCTTGAGCTTAGGCCTTGCAAAGACTCCCCGAGGCTCTCCGGGTCGTGCCTCCTCCCTGCCCATCCCTCGCAGGATGCGGTGCTGCCTTTGCCTGGATTATGGCTGGCTCCGTACCGTCCCTCTGCTGCCAGGGCACCAGCAGTGGCTGTCCCCTCCCAGCAGGTCACCTGGGACACCGTGCCTGGCAGGCAAGTGTCAGCAAGCTCCCACGTCCCTCTGCCTCCTTCCTCTGCAAGGTGTCTCCCACCACTACAGGGACAACCTCCGGCTGTCACTTGGGTCCAGCATGAGGACAGTGGGTCCAGCCAGGGTGCAGCGCCAACCCTGGGGGTGCAAGCTCCCATGTGGGCTGTGTGTCCCTCTGCAAAGGGATGGTGACAGTAACCAGGACACTGTAACCTCTCAGGGCAGCCTTGGCCACCATGGTCCCAGTCTGTCCCCATCCCTCTGTGCCTCAAGGGCTTCCCGCTGTCACTGGCTGCTCCCAGGGAAGCTGCGGCACCTCGGCACTGGGATGATGCACATGGGGTTGGGGAGCCACCAGCGCAACACGGCCTGCATCCGCGTCCCAGCAGCGGTGTCCCCAGCACAGGGCTATCCTGCCTGTGCCTGCCCCAGCTCCCCAGCCTCCGCGCACTGGCCGGGGTGCCCTGCCAAAGGGCAACGCCATTCCCTCCCCACCGCCAGCTGACGGGACAAGAGTTAATTTCCAACAAACATAGGCAGACGCCTCCGCCAAAGATTTCCCAAGCAGTTATCAGCAGGAATTCGGGGAAGGCTGTGTCTAGACAGGCTGCAGCTCTGGGTGGCTGCTGGATAGAGTGGCATTTCCCTCCATGCTTGTCAAGAGGCAGTCTGGAGATGATTAAGGGCTATTTTTTTTTTCTTTTTCTTGGTCTCCTTTTCTATCTGAGAACCAGCCTTGTTCCTGACCAGGCTTTTCCAAGGCTTGTTCCTCGGCGCCCCGAGTGAAGCCTGCCTTTGCTCATCGCCGGCATCCCGCTGCTCCTCCTCTCCTGGGGCTCAGCTGGGGAGAGCCAGTGCCCGGGGCCCGGCGGTGCAGCCTGCCGTGGCTCCTGGCGAACACGGCCACGATGAGCCATACCGTCAGCCTGTGGCATGCTTCGCCTCCTGGCAGGTGAGGGGTCCTGCCAGCAGCGGGCAGGCGTGTGGGCACTGCGCTCAGCCGGTCGCTGCCGTGCCTTGGGGAAGGTGATGGGCAGCGGCATGGCACAGGCATCCTGCCGGCAGGAGCACAGGCAGTCCAGGGGGCTGAGCGCTGGGCTGGGGACCCCAGTGCGCTCCCCAGGGTGGCCCCAGTGCCTTAACCTGAGGGGGCAGAAGCAGCGAAGATTTGTCTTCATGAGCAAGCCAGGGTCAGGCAGCGAACAATGAGGCAAGAGGCTAGAAATCTGAGCGCTGGAGCCATTTCACCATCCTTTGTCCTTGGCCGGGAGCACACAGAGGAGGCAAGCGGAGCAGATCCTGTGCGGGTGGAGGCTCCAGCCAGGGGGGATGAAGCCCAGCACAGGTCCTGTGGCTGCAGGCCAGCAGGTGCTGGGGGAGCACTTGCCGCTCTTGAACCCCAAAACCCTTTGCCTGCCCAGGACCATGTACATTCACAGGGTTCGTCTCAGCCCAGCCTCCGTGCCTGGCTCTGGCCTCCCCCGGGCGGTGGTGATGTGCTGCCTGCTGCACTCTGGGGATGTCCCAGGGAGCCGGGGCAGAGTCTGCCTGCCGGCAGCACCCACCAGCTGGGCTCAAGGAGGGCGCAGGGGAGTGGATCATCCTCCTCCCCTACCAGCCACTAAGGGGGTCACTGGCTGGGAGGTGCCGGTGCTCCCCCAGCCCCTTGAAGTACCCCGTCCCTTTGGCTCAGGGCAAGGACAGCAGGTGTGGGGCCGGGCTCATCTGGCATGGTCACAGAGACAAAGGGCAGAGGCTGGAGACAGACCCCATGTGGAGCCAGGGACACAGTTACCTGGGAGGGGACCGGGCTTCGCTGTCCCACACCCAAGCGACGCCAGCCTGGGCAGGGAAAGGGGCCGGTGGGTACCCTGGGTTGCCCCAGGGATGAACAGGGACCTTTCCCAGCAGCAACAGCCAAACCGCCGCCACACATTCAGCCTGTGCAGCCGGCAGAGCTGAGCATGGAGCTGATGTGGCCATGCAAGGCCGTGCCAGCTCCTTCTTGGCACAGGGAGAAGCAGCATCAGGGCAGAGCTGGCCTCTGCAGAGCAGCATGGTGAGAGCCTATCGCAGTGCTGGTGCATCAGGCCCAGGCTCCAGTGCCTGGGCTGCGGCTGCTGCGAGCGAGCGTCTTCCCACTGCTGGGTGGAGGTGAGGGACAAAACTGCTTTGTGCTGGTGGACAAGCTGGGGACGGTCACACTACCAGTGGGGATGTGGAGGGGGGTTCTGGAGGGCTGGCAAGCCCCTGGGGCCAACCCTGTGCCCACATTAAGTGCACACTCTGTGCGGCTGTCAGCTAGGGAGGTGAATAGACATGCGTGTGGTTGGGCTGAGCAGGAGGCAGCCAGCCTGCCCAGGCTCTGATTGATGTGAGACGTCGAATAGGAGGTGCTGAGCACCAATGTCTTCCCTGTCTCGCTGTCGCTGAAGCAGGGAAGCGCGGTGCCGTGCAGTGCTGGAGCCGCAGGAGGTGGTCAGCGTGCTGGGAGGCAGCGTGCTGGTGGGGCTGCCCGGGGCATGGCCAGCCCTGCAGGGCACTGTCCTTCTCTGGGCAGCGGGCAGCGCCATCTGCCCCGGCAATCAGCCCCCCATGGATCTTGGGGGGCTCAGCCCCAGCTGAGGCTGTGTTGGGATGGGGGTGTGACAGCCCAGTTAAGCTGCAAGGAGGTGGGACGTACTGGTAATGCTGGAGGCTTCCTACCCTGGGGCAGCGGGTGCCAGCCAGCAGCGTGCAGGCAGCCAGGTCTTTGCTGCAAGGCCGCTGGGCGGGAGCGCATCTCCCCCACTCAGCGGGGACATCCTTGTCGTGGTGGGCAACACAGGGCCAGGAGGTGAAGGACGGCACTGCCTCTCCCTGGGCTGAGCTCTGCTGGGACGTGGACGAGCAGCTTCCCTTGGACAAGGGACGGCAGCAGACAGGGCCTGGGGACGGGGCTGTGGGACCCACTGTGTCATGCGTGAGGCAGATGCCCCGTGGTGGCCAGCAGGTCACCCTGGTGCTCGCTGTGGGACTGACCCGCTGGTTGCTGGTACACAGGGCAACATCTCTCTTTTCCAGCCTGGCCTTCTTACCTGGGATCCCTCTCTGCAGATTTGCCCTTCCTTTTTTTCCCCTCCCTTTTCAACCTTATTTTTTAAATTTCATTTTTATTATTCGCCACGAGCCTGCCGCACCTGAGCAGAGGAGCGGCACCGCTCTCCCCACCCGCTGGGCGCTCCCAGCCAGCCCTGCCCGAGGGTCTGCTGGCACGGCGGCGCGGGGGGAGCCCGGCTCCACGGGCCCTGCAGGGAAATGGCGCCTGACTGCCAGCCCTGATGTAACTTTTGTGCTCGATCTTTTTCCACATCTCATCTCCTGCTTGCTGGGAGCTCGACCCATCTAGGGCATTTTCTTTTAGCGTCTTTTACTGCTCGGCTGGGCGGGCAGCAGGCAGGGCTGGGAAAGCTGGGGTCTGGGGGGGAAGTGATTTACTAACTGGGTTCCTCTCATGTCCAGGCGATGCTGCACACACATCCGCACTCCCCCTCTCCCTCGCTGGAGCAGAGATAAGGTGATAAAACCTGGATAAGCAGCCAAGAGCGCTGGCAGCTTAATGAGCTCCAGCCACACCATGGCTGTGCCTCTGCAAGAGGAGAGGGAGCCTCACCGCTCCCTGCCCGCTTCGGCTCCAGGCTCTTTGCTGGCCTCGTGTGAGCTCCTGCATGCCTGCCGTGCTGAGGAGCATCCCCTCCGTCAGCTCCTCCAGCCAGCTCCGGCTGGGAGCCATGCAAGAGTGGGGTGAGGTGCAGAGCCGAGGGGGCAAGGAGGATGCTGGAGCAGCCGCCGCACACCGCTTGGGAACAGTGTCCGTGGGGAGGTCTCCCCGCAGCGCTCTGGGTTCCCACCAGCCCTTCCCAGCGAGGGCTGGAGGCCGGTGACGTGACGACCGGTTCCCACTGGGACTTCACCCCTGCACCACTTCCTCCAGACCGGGAATGTGACGTGTAAACAGAGTGGGAGGGCTGGTGCCGGCACCCGCTCCCACGCTCCGTGTGCCCCGGGGCCAGCACTAGGGACACCAGGCGTAAGCCCTCGCCGGCAGGCTCCCTACACCCCCAAAATACCTTCCAGCGGTGGGCTGGGGAGGGGGCCCAGGGCTGTGCTGCCCTGTGGAGGGGGAGGCAGCACTGGGAGGAGGAAACCAGCTAAGGATGGGAAGATGGTCGTCGGTCAGCTGGGGGCAGCGGGGAAGAGCTGAGGCTGTGGGAAAGGTGATGGCTGGGCTGCTGTGTGCCTTGGCTGTTCCTTAGCCATGCTTCCTTCAGCCATGAATCCCCTTCCTGCTGCTCCTGCCCCTCTGGGGGCTCTTTCTCAACCCCAGGACAGTCTCTAGTGTTGCTGGAGGATTTCAGCCCCTCGCCGCAGTGTCTGGCACCGACTGCTTTGCAGGAACCCATGGGTTCTGCGTGGCAGCACAGGACTGGGCACAGTGGTGGCAGGCAGGGATGGCGGGGTTGGTCCCCTGCCCCGGCATGACAAGCAGGGAGATGTCAGCTTGTGTTTGCAGCCAGAGGCGGCAGAGGCCTTGTCTGTCCCTGGGTTCCCTCCCACCATCCCCACAACCCTCCACCTCAAGCGGGGTGCGGAAGAGCCCGGCTCTCCACGGAGACACCAAATTAGGTGATTTCTCCCTCACTCTGGCATGAGGAGAGGGGCCGCCTGCCCAGGAGGAAGGAGCGCAGACCAGATGCGCTCTCCCCTCTGCACCCATCCCCTGCTCTCATCCCCCCAAACCTGCTCCTTTGTTCTTGGCATTATAATTTATCCCAGCAAAACCCGGCGAAAAAGAGCAGCATCCCCCTGGGCCCCCTTGGCTCGCCCACAGCATGGGAGATGGGGGCCGCTCGGTCTCCAAATCTGCCTTTTTGACCATAAAAGGGCAGGCACGCCGCAGCCCCGGCGGGAGGATGGGAAAGGGAAGGCAGAGCTATTTATAGCTGAGCATCAGGACCTCAGCCTGAACTCGGGGTTAATCAGCCTGTGACCAGATTAGGATCTCCCTTGGCCCCTCCATTTTCTCATAAACCTTTGATTTAATACCAGCGCTGGCGAGGGAGGGAGGGAGGAAGGGCGAGAGGAGGCACCTCTTCTCTACAGACGCCACTGTGGTCCGTGGGGGACGGGATGGAGATGCTGCGGGATGGGATGGAGATGCTGCGGGATGGGATAGAGATGCTGCGGGATGGGATGGAGATGCTGGAAGAGCTGGAAGGCCCCAGTGGGAAGGAGCGTTGGAGCTGTCCTGCCACCACCTTGTGCTGCAAAGCGACAGCGAGCAGTACCCTTGCGTGATCGCTGCCTGCGAGGGACACCCAACAGGCAGCAGAAGCTGCCCTGCGGTCAGTCCCTTAGGTTTCTACAGAGCTGAGTGAGTCCTTCCAGCAAGAGCACGTTCCCCTCCGTCACCTGGGAGGGGACATCTTCGGGGAGTCCTTGGGCAGGATTTACCTTGCCTGGTGTCACCCAGCAATGAGTTCCTCAGCTAGCAGGAGGTGGCATCAGGACTGCTTGGGTAGCTGATGACCAGAGCTGGATCAAAGTTCGGCTGGGGCAGGGATGGAGCCCTTACAGCTGGTACAGATCAGGCTTTTAGGGGCCAGGAGGAGGGAAAAAGGCGCCTGCATGGGGCTGAGCATCGCGCAGCGCTTTCCGCCCTCCTCCAGAGAGCAGGGCAGCGCGGAGCTGCTCACGGCAGAGCCCGCCTGGCCGGGGGGTTCAAGCTTTCCTCAAAAGCCCAGGTCTGGCCTTGTGGCTGGCCTCGCAGGGCCGGGGAATTTCAAGGAGGAAACAAATCCCAGCCGCTATTAGAAAAGGACATTTCCTGCAGCGGCAGCCTGCCTGGAGAGGGGAAAGGGCGCTGTGTTGTAACTGCGGGGAGGGCTGAGCTCTGAGTCAGCCCAGTGCCGCCGGGGAGGCAGCTCGCAGCCACCGAGTGCTCGCCCGCCTGCTCCCATCCTCCCAGCACCCGCCGGCGGCGGCAGGGTGGGCGAGCGGGGGAAGCGGCTCAGCAGAGGCGAAGGCCGGAGGTGAGCAGCGGGTAGGAGCAAGGGCAATGCCAGGCAGTGCTGGTGTGACTAGGGAAGGAGCCGAGGGACTGTCCTGGGCATGCACGCTGTGCTGCGGGCACCCTCTGGCGAGCCTTGGCCGGGGCATGTGGTGGCGGCTGGTGGTCACCCCAGCGTCGGCATGACCATGAGTCCAACCATTTGTTATTCTGGTTTCTTCTTCTGAAGCCACGTAGCGTTTTCGCACCCACGCGAGCAAGGGGATGAGCAACCAGGGGCCACAGCTCTCCTCGTGGCAGGCACTGCTCGGGGGACACTGGTGTCCCCCATCATGGAGGTCCCCCAGCAGCAAGGTGAGTGCTGGGGAGCAGAGGGTGGTGGCCGCATGGCATGCTGGTGGCAGCCTCCTTTCCTCAGGAAAGCAAGACAAAACCGAGAGTGGAGACAAGGGGGAAAGGGCAAGCCCTGCAGCACTGGGTTTTTTGCCCCATCTTGGGGACATGCAATGGGGACATTGGAGGGAGAATGGGGGTGCCTTCCTCCCCCCTCCCCGAGACTTCCCCTCATGCAGGGGCGGGCGAGCCCTCACAAATATTTTGCCTCCAATCCAGTGAGCTGCGCAGCCCAGCACTTTCCTCCAGCTTTTCTTGACATCTCTTCCCCCTGGGCCACCTCTCCGGGGATGGCAGCTGAGGTCTCCTGGCCCCACACCATGGGGGCAGAGAGGGCTTTGTCCTGTCTTTTCCCTCCAAGGCAGGGACAGTGGCAGGGAGAGGACAGGGGCCATCCCCAGGCCCCACGGCAAGGCTCCCTGCGTGCCTGGGGACCTGTCAGCCACCACCGGGAGAGGGGAACGTGCCCCACGCCCTTGGGCTTTGGGCACACATGGCTTTGAGCAATCTAAGGGAGGCCTTTGAGTGGCTATCGTAGAGTTTCTTGTGTGCACGAAGCTGTTGGCATTGCTGTCCTCAGTCCTGTGGGGTGCTGGGCACCCAAGGAGGGCCCAGAGCAGGGGGCTTGTGGCTTCGCATCAGTCCACACTCGGCTCTGCACCACCATGCTGACTGCCATCCTCTGTGTCTTACAGGCTCAGCTGTGGGAGTCCCTGGGGATACTGAAGCTGCCGAAGGCATGTGATGACCGTACAGCCCCAGAAACATGGCTAGCAGTGAGAGACGGGCAGAGCCGGCATGCCATCACGCTGCCAGTGTGGGCATCGCAGCGTGCCCTTTCCCTGGGCACAGGCAGCCACACGTTGCGGGGAAAACTGCCCCTGTTCCCCACTGCCCAGCTGTGCAAAGCGGGGCCGGCTCCCTGGGGCTGGCTCCCAGGGCACGCTGCAGTGCCACACGTCGCTCCCTGCTGAAAGAACGGTGGCCCCTTCCTGGGGGTGTGCACGGGGCCGGGGCGCTGCCCAGAGGGGCCAGCAGTGGGGCAGAGGCTCTGCAAAGTCGTCGGGTGGCAGGAGGGTCCCTGCGGCACCTCCCCTGGCTCTGGGTCTCCGTGGCTGTTCCCACACTTGGCCAGAGCTCAGGGCTGGCCTGGCCATGGCTGGTATGGAGATAACCCCACGTCGGCCAAGGCTGCTCCCAAACCTCGTTCCCGACCGATGGATGCCACAAGCTTGGGGCACCACAGGGCTCTTTTCCCCCACTCTTTCCTACCAAGAACTGGGGGCAGCAGATGGGGGAGCCCGGCACATTGCACGGGGTGGTTTCTGCCCCGGTTCCCAGCTGGGCGCACCCAGCCGGGGGGGGCCGGATGCAGGGGCTCGTGCTGGAGATGCGCCATCTGCTTCTCGTCAGGCTGCTGGGAGCACCGCAGCTGCCGGGGCCTGGCAGCGGGACACGGTTGTGATAGATGGTCTGTTTATCACGTTTCAGCTCTGCTCAGGATGTTAGTGTTTGCCTGTGAAAGACATTTTTGGGCTCATCTGCTCCCTCTGATCCTCCCTCTCTTGCTTCCCCCTGGATCCTCGCCCCTCGGGTCCGGACGGGCTGAAGTCCGGGGGGCATCCCTCCTGCAGCCCCTGGCCCTTGCCCATGGGAAGGGCTGAGCTCAGCCCTGCCACCCTTGGAACGGATCAGGCCGATGTCTGAGCTTGGGAAGCCGAGGTGCTGGCCAGCTACAGGCTCTCCTTTGATGGGGACTGGGACAGGGACAAGGGTGGGGAGGGACAGCAGGAGCTTTCACACACTCCTTATGCGCTGGGGTGGGGAAGGGGCAGAGGGCAGGGAGGGATGTGTTGTGTGATACCCGTGGCCTCATACCATCCTGGGGTGTCCTGGCCCTGCCGAGTGGCAGCCCTGGGGAGACTCCTGTCACCCTCGCCCTTTCACCGAGCTCCACACTGGCTCCTGGGGCGGGGGGTACACGAATTTGGAGGCAGAACCCCGCCATCTGTCCCTATCTCTGTCTGTCACTGCAGAGCTGGGGCCAGGCTGAGCTACCAAGCCCAGGTCTGTCCTGCCATCATGTTGGGGCTGGGCACGGGGGGTGCGGGCACACTGCTCTGGAAGTGGGGAGACCTCTTTGCCTGCACCCAGCTGGGCAGGCAGGCACACAGCTTTGCCGTGGCACGACCCACGGACACATGCCAGCCGCAGCGAGGGTGACCGTGCGCTTTTCCATGTCTCCCAGCCCAAGGTGCAGTGCTGCATCTCTGGTCAATTGGGAGTCTGAGATGAAGCACTGTAGCTCGGGAAGGGAGGAACTGCACACCCGGGGGACCTCTGGGCTCTCCTACCCGCTGGGACAACTGACACAAGGAGAGCTGACCCCTGACTACAGGGAAGGGCCTAAAGCTGCAGATCCTGCAGAGAGCAAGAGGGGAGAGGAGGGTGGGGAGGTTTCTCCTTGCAGCAGAGGGACCCCTGGCCCAGCGCTGGGCACCAGTGGGAGGGGTTGTACAGAAATGTGGGAGCCTTGTGCGGAGGGGGGGGACAGGGGGTGGGGTGGGGATGGGACGGACACGGACGGACGGACAGCAGGGACATGGCAGTGACAACCCCCATCAGCCAGCCACACATGGAGCCCAGCCGGCGGCGAGGACGCGTAGGGCTGGCGGAAAGCCTGGGTCGCCGTGCCCTCAGGGTCCAGTTTTCCCAGGAATCCCTTAGGCGCTACGTTGGGGATTCCTGGAAATACTGTTCTTGGGGCCACGGCTTGGCGGCTGGAGGCAGCCTATCCGTGGGGAGGCACAGCCTGCGGAAGACCTGTCGACCGAGGTATGGGGCCACTTGGGGGGGACTGTGAGCAAGAGGGGGAGCCCCCTGGCTACCCCAAACATGGGGAGGTGGGCAACACAGCCCAGGCAGCCCTAGCTGCTCCATGCCAGGGGGTGACAGACGTCCCCGTGGGTCACCGCTCACTGCACGAAGATGCAGCTGGTGACGCAAGCAGGTGGCTTCGCACACTGCTCCTGCCCTGCACGTGCCACCTAGCCACCCTGGGGTCAATAAAGGTCTCAACTCCCACGTGACTCTGTCCTGACCGGTCCTTTGGGGCTGGGAGCAGGGTGGGATCCTACGGACTGGTGCCAGCACAGTTTGGGGCAGAAAGGAAGGACAAGAGCTGCCCGAGGAGCACAGCCCCAGGGGGCTGCTCTCTCCCTCCTGCACTGTCCCCCGCCACATCCCCCCCAGCTCCAGGCCCTGCCCTGCTCTGCAAAGGGAACCCATGCACCATCCCTGTCCCTGCTGCTGCTGGGCAGCGTGAGCAGCCCGGGCAGCGGCTGCCTCGGCCGGGAGCTGGGGTCGCTCCCCGCGGCCCCCCCCGCCCCCCCGGGCACTCAGGCCCGCCCCACGTTAGTCACGTCCCCGCCAGCACCGGAGCCCGCGGCTTGCTGACCTGACCCCCGCCCCAGCCCGCTCTGCCCTGCGGCCCGCCGCCTGCACGGGGCCCCTGCCTGCCTGCCTGCCTGCCTGCCTGCCTGCCTGCCTGCCTGCCTGCCTGCCTGCCTGCACAGGGGCCGGCGCAGGCGGGCGCGGGAGGGAGGCGGCAGAAGAGGCCAGGTGCAGCGGGCAGGGCGGGAAGCAGGCAGGCGCAGGCAGCGCGGGCGGGCAAGCCGGCCAGGGCGGACGGCAGGTGGCGGTGCTGCCTAGGCCGGAGCAGGCAGGCTGGGCTGCCCGTCCTGCCCGGCCCTGCCCGGCCCTGCTTACTCTGCCAGCCCCTGGACCCCTGCCAGCCCTGGAGGCGGGGAGCACCCAGCAGGCAGGCCCTGCAGGAGGGGCTGGGGCTGCCTGGCTCCCCCCCCCCCCGCCCCGCTCCCCGGGCACCCTCACCCCATGCAACAGCAAGCAGAACCGTCCCCCCCCGTCACTGGAGAAGCAGCCAGTGTCCCCTCCTTCCCCAGGCACCGCTGTCCCCCTGCCCCTGCTCCAGCTCATGCCCTGCCTGCCCCGACGCCGGCCTTGGATGCAGGAGATCCAAAGCCTGTCCTGGGTGGGTGCTGTGGGGACAGGGACCCTGCTTGTCCCCGCTCCGCTTGCTGTTCAGGACTGAGCAATGGATGAGCTCCCCGCCGGCTCTAAGAACAGTGGGACGAGTGGCAGCACTGGGCGCCAGGGGACATTGTGGGGTGGCCGGGCTGGTCCCCATGTCCCCGCCAGGACAGGCAAGAGGCCCTAACCCTCCAGCCGCCCCCACACACAGCCAGACCCATCCACCCGCAAGGCGGACAGACACCTACGTCAGGGACAGGTCTCTGGGGACAGCCATGTGATGCCTACGCAGCCGCCGTGCTGCGCCGCTGGCATGGCGCACTCCGTACATCGCGCAGCCCTGTTCCCACCCGGCCCATTCCTGGCTCCCCAGCCTGTGCCGAAATGCCACAGGGCCAACCGCCTCCACACCCGTCCCGCTGACTCAGCGGGGCGCAGCCGGCAGCACCCAGCCCACCCCGGCGAGGCTCGCCGCTGACGCAGGGCCGCGCATCGCCCGCGCTCCCCGTGCCCAGCATCTCCCTGCGGGCACCCTCCCACGCGTGCTCACGTTCCCCTCCCCACAGCTGGCAGGGAAAAGCCGGGCAGACCATGCCTGCGTGCAGCTGGTGCTGCCTGCGGTGCTCGCTGCCTGCTCTGCTGGGACCTGGAGGCTGGCAGCCCGTTTGGGGAGCTGGAAGGGGCACAGGCTGTTGCCGTTTGGTTTGCCGAGGCTCCCGGTGGGGTTTGGGGTGCCTGGGATGGGCAGGTGGATGAGACAGGGCTGGGAGGGTGAGAGCTCACCCCAAAACCCAGCCGGGCATGGGCAGGGATGAGGAAAGTCCTTCCCGTCCCTTACAAGGAGGAGAAGTGGAAATCACAAAACCTGTCTGGAAATGACAAACCAAAAGCCAAATGCAGCCTCTCCCCCTCCCCCCCACGACAGCACTGTTGGTTTGCCATGGCTCCAACAACTCTGTTTCAACCCTTTCCAAGCAGTTTGTTTTGATTTCAGTTGTCGGGGGGTTACATGACATGCTGGTGCAGGATAGAAAGCCGTGTCTCTCTCACACACACCCAAATTAAAAAAATACGGCGCTTAGTTCAGGAAATGCCAACTCAGAGAGCTTTGTTTCCTTCTTTCTTTCCCCCCTTTTTTTTCAGCCAGAAAATTTGTCAAGGCTGACCCTGTCTCTGAGATATTTAGGTTTGGACAATATTGGCAATTTCTGGCCAAAAAAAGCCCTTTAACTGAAGAATTCTTGACCAGCCCCAGCCGCTGCGGAGAAGCACGAGTGCCCTCCTTGTCACCGAAGCGGGGCTGGGGTTCAGCTCCCCACCTCTCACTACCAGCTTCCAGCTGGGTGGTTGCACCTGGGCTTCAGCACTGGCCTCAGCAGCTGTCAGGGGAGAGCAGAGACCCCATACTTGGCAAACATCCCCCTTGGGACTCACTGGGTGCCTCCCCCAGCCCTGTGCACACCGGTTACCAGCAGCTCCAGCAGCTCTGGGCATAAAGCCTGGAGCACTGACCCATCTACCTGATAGGGAAACTGAGGCACACATCTCCTGCCTGTCCCTTGCCTCGAGAACAAGACAGCCAGGGCTTTGCTACCCGTCCCAGGATGGCCAGAGGGAGGATGGCCAGGGTGAGGATGGCCAGGCCACACGGGATGGGGGAGCAAAGCCTTGCCCCTCCTTGAGGCTCAGCCGGGGCCCCGGCGCAGCACGGGGTTTGGCGGGGGGGGTGGGGGCCCGGACGGCAGCCCAGGGAGGGGGTGGGGGGGGCAGCCATGCCGCTCTGTGCCAAGGGCAGCAAGGGGAGTCATCCTGCATTGCCATGGCATCAGTCACAGGCGTTGCACGCTCCCTGCCTCAGTTTCCCCACTGGTGAGGCAGCGTTGGCATGGAGTTGCTGGGGAGCTCTCGGACGCTCAGCACAGCTCAGCCCCTGCCGGCTCAGCGCTACTGCTGGCCCAGGCCCACCCCGCCCCGTGCTGCTGGCTGCCGCGGCGAGGCCCGCCGTACCGGGAAGGGTGTTGCCCTGAGTCAGCCGGCAGAGCCAGCACCACCTGGGAGCAGCACCTGCTGACACAGCCCCACGCCCGAGCATGGAGGAGGGAGCCGAGACGCGGCAGCAGTGGCAGAGCAGGGCTGCTTTCCCCAGGCTCGCAGGCAGACACGCTCATTCCTCCCTTATCCCTGGCAGGATGAGCCCCCCCATGTTCCCTGCTCTCTGGAAAGCACCCAGGAAGGGGAGGCCGAGCTGCCACTCTCCCTTTTTTAGGCAGCTTTTCCCCTTCCACCCCCTCCAAGAGCCCTGCACAGTTATTGTCTTTGCAGAAACTCAGCGGCCATAAATCCTCCTTTGCCCACGGGGACTGCCTGCTTGTGCTTCCCTGCCTCCTCTCCATCTCCTCCCAGAGCAAAGCATGGTGTGCCACATCCCTCCAAAAAATACATTGCGGGTCTCTTGCTGCCTAGCTAGAGAGAGAAGTGGCACCGTGCTGGAAGCCAAACGCCGGTGCCCACAGTCATCCCTGCCCCAGCACAGGGAGCCTCGTCCCCACGGGTGCCCAGGGTGGCAGTGGGCAGGAGTGTCCTGTGAGTGTCCCACCAGGCCACTGAGCTGGGGTAGGACAGGGGCTGGTTCACCCTCCCTCCTAGAGGCCATCAGGGTGATGAGCCCTTACAAGCTGTGGCAGCAAAACCAAATGGATTGGGGAAGGGGCAAAACCTCATCCTGCCCCACCGGGGTGCGGTGCCAGCCCCACGGCCGCTGTGCTCCCCCCGTGACCCACCAGCAGCTGGGGGAACCACAGTTGAGTATCTCCGTGCTTCCCTAATGGGCAGCAGCTATCGGCTTAAAACTAATCCCCATGTCCCGCGCTGGCCTCGGGTGCAGGGCCCCCTCAGGGGCTGGGTGACGCCACCCGCTGCCAGGGCCTGCAAGGAAACAGGGTGATTTTAAGCAAAGGGGGGGTGGGTGCTGGTGTGGCAGCCCTCGGACAGCCACTGCCATCCGCATGCCTGCACCCCATCTGCTCTCAGCGGCACCCACAGCAAGGCATCCCATTGCCCTTCTCCAAGCTCCCAGAGGCTGGCGTGGCGTGAGCGTGCCCAGGTGCCAGCCCTCAGCCCCGAGTGCCCAGCACGCTCAGCATCGTGGCCCTTGCAGCACTGTACCACCATGCTTCAGCGCTTGGCCCCAGGGTGGTTTGGAGTACCCTGGTTTATCTCCTGCCAAGGGCAAGTCACCCCTGAGCTGGGGAAAGGCTCCTGGGATTAGGGCTTTTTGCATATGCAGATTCTGAAGAGCTCAGCAGGGCTGGGATGAGAGGGTGCGTGCACATACACACACACGCATACGCGCTCAGTGAGAGGCAGCTGAGCAGCGGAGCCCACCTGCGTCCCCAGGGCCACTCCCGTGCACCCCTGGTCCTGCCTGCTCTGCACCGCCCTTCCAGGGGCCCTCCACAACGCATCCCCCTTGCCCCACACCCACCACCTGCCTCACGGCCCCCCAGGGCCACGCTGCCCAGCCCCCCAGCACTGTGCTGGAAACACAGGGATGGGGGCTTGGGCAACTCCATCCAGGCAGGATGGTGTCTTTCACATCCTGGGGGGCTCACAGTATCCCAGGGCCCCCAGCTCAGGATCTGTGCCTGCAAATCCAGCCCTGCCAGGGCTGAGCCGCTCTTGTGGGACGGGATTAGTGTGCACGTGGGAAGCTGGAGGAGGAGAAGGAAGGGGGCAAGCATGGCCCCCCCCGAGGCGTCCAGGCGTGCAGGAGTCACGGAGGAGGGTGCAAGCGTGGAAGTGGCTGCCAGCCCATGCACAGGGCTGGGGGACACGAGTGCCTGTGTTCGCCAAAGGGCTCAGCACCAGTGGCCGCCCTGGCTCCCAGCCTGGGCGCACAGCCACCCACCCTGCTGAGTCAGCACCCAGGAAGTTCGTGTAGGCAGCTGGTGCTTGCCAGGCCTGCCCGGCGCACCTGAACCCCTGCGGTGCCAAACTCGGCGGGTCGAGCTCAACGGCCACGTCCTGGTTGAGCAAAGCGTGGGCAAGCAGGCAGGGTGCTGCCAGCACCCATGTCACCAGCCCCCACATAACCCCACTCAGCTGCGGCGGGGGCAGCACGAGGGGTCTTCGGTGGGACCCCCCTGCCAGGCACAGCCCTGCCAGCCCACGGAGCAGACCCACCGGCGCCCAGAGCCATGCCCAGCCCGTCCTTGGGGCAGGAGGCACGGCCCTGCACGCTCACCCCAGAGCGACGCACTGCCCGAAAGCCCCTCCGTCAGCAGCTCCTGGCCCTCCCTGCCCCAGTGGGCAGGCCCAGCAGCTCCAAACCTGCTCGGCATGGCACAGCACCCAGGCGGGGCCGGCTCACCCTGTCCCGCTCCCTCTGGCAGCCTGGGAAAGCAAAACGCACGAAGGGAGGGACGAGGTGGTGCAAGCTGACTGCCAACAGGGCAGTTTCCCACCACCTTTCCCTCCTCCCCAAGTCCCCTTGGGGCCTGGGATAAGGACTGGCTTTGATGCTCCTCTGGCTGGCCCTGCCCTGAGAGCAGAGATCACATACAACTCGCTGCACAGGCTCAGCCCCAGAGGGTGGGCAGGCAGGCAGGCAGCAGCTGCCTGCCCTGCTCCCCTCGTCGCGATTGCCCACGGGCTGTTGTGAACCAACATTGATTCAAGGCGCACCTCAACCTCAGTGCCACAGGCTGGGTAGGCCCTGGCTTTGTCTTGCCTTCTCCTCTGGGGAAGCAGCCCAAGCCCTTGCACCAGGTCCCGAGGCTGCATTAGCCCCTACCCTGGAGTGGGGATCAACTCCTGTGCAGGATAAAACAGCTCGAGGCTGCTTCAGCCACCCCAGACCATCCAGGAGCAGGGTAATGACATAACCAGGGCAGCAGGACCCCGAGCCATGGCGTGTCCTGCTCCAGCAGACCCCTCCCTGGGCAGCAAAATGTCCCACAGCTGCAAGTTGGCTGTGGCTGTGCTCCCAGCTGGACTTTGGTCCACGGAGCCAGGAACGAGGGGCTGCAGCTGGCTCCCTCTGTCCACCCTAGTTTGCACGGAAAGAAGCAGGGAAAGCTGAACACACACACACAGAGGCTGGGAGTCAGAGACCGCACGGTGCAGAAGCCGGCAGCTGCCGGGATGGGCCCCACAGGCTGCCCGGCTTGTGGTGCCCAGCTGCCCCAGGATCCCTTACAGCTGGGGCACCTGTGGGCTCTGCACAGCACAGCGGTAACATGCCACTGGGGAGGTGAAGAGCAAAGCTCATGCTGTCCCCTCTCCCCACCACTGAGCCCTTGCTGGGGTCTGCACCCCCGCTGTCACCTCCTCCAGCACCTGGCCTGGCACCAGTGTCCCTGTGCTGAGCAGTTTTCAAGGGCAGGAACACACACAGCACTCATTTCGCCTCTGCCACGGAGGTATACAACCCCATCCCACCAGACCAGGACTCCTCCCTTCCTCATAACAGTCACGACCCAGACTCCTGCCTTTACTATCTTCTTCCTGCAAACAAGCAAGGGTCAGGCTTTCGCATGGCTGCTGAGAAAGAGCCAGCCCCAACCTGCCCTCCCCAGCTTCGCACACCAGCGACCCAAGTCCTGGAGCTGGAGAATCCAGCCGGAGCTGCAGCAGCCAACAAGGCTTTCATCACTCAGCCTTGCCCCAGGTCTCGCAGCTCCTGAAGTGGGTCTGTCCAGCCTAGGAGGACTAGGAGAAACAGAGCAACTTTGTACTTGCCCTCAATTAACAAGTGACCTATTTAGAAGAAAATCTGGGCTAAGTGGGATGAAGGAGCTGGAGCCGTCTGCTTAGGGGTGGCACGGCACAAAACAGGCTGAGCCCAGCAGCTCCAGATTAGTATGGGACAGGGAAGCCAGTTCAGAGCATTTTAAGAAAAGCCCTAGAAGTTTTTACAGCTGGGGAAGAGAAAACCAGTCTGGAAACAACCTCACACTACACCCTCCTTCCTGAGCCCACCAGCAAGGGAACGTCCCCTGTCACCAGCCAGGGCTCAGCTAGCCCTGGTGCCTCAAAGGCAGGTAGAGGGACCAGGAGAGAGGCACAGGATGGATGCATGGGCAGGGGCAGCCCCTTCAGCAGCAGTAGGGAAGCTCTCAGCTGCTCTCTTGGCACCAGGGGCCATGTGATGTTCTCAGCTGGGATGGGGGCTGGAGCCTTCTCGCAGTGCAGGAGCAATGTTCCCTCGTGGGTGGAAGAGCCAGAGTACACGTTCGCCTGATCAAATCCTGCCGACAGCGGGAGCAGTTTCAACTCGATGGCAGCTTTCAAAGGTAGGCGTTGGTCCTACCCAGCAAGTGTGTTAAAAGAAGCACTTATCTAACAGGACGTGCGAGTCAGACGCGTACCTCTCCTTCTAGAGGCAGCGCTGCCCCGAGCTGGCAGCCTCCCCTCCTGCTCCAGAGCCTGGGAAAGCCAACTACCCCAGACCAGCCCCGGCAGGAGCAGACACCGCACCTGGAGGCCTCTCTGCAGGAAGGAGACTGGGTGGTAGCTCACGTGTTTTAAGCCAAAGCTTCCCACACTGCACTCAGCTTTCCATCAGCAACACCTCCATACTCCAGCTATTAGGCAAAGCCAGGCTAGACACTAGGGATCTACCACGCTTCTCCTGATGCAAGCTGAAGCAATGAGCAGCTTATTCTCTCCCCATCTGAAAGAAAAAGTGGTGGTGTTTCTCGAGCTGGACTGTAGGGATGCAGGAACTGGTTGGGTGGGTTTAAGAGGGCAGCCAGACTGAGCTGTGTTAACCAGCAGATATAAAATGGTCTCTTTCAATACTTCATTTTGAACCCACATGGAAAGCACCACAGACATTTGCCTGTGCCCCAAATAGCAGCAGCAAGTTGGCCAAGCAGGCAGAGACACAGCTAATCTGGCAGACCCAGAGAGGAGGCAAGCCCTGACCCGGTTCTGCCATACTCTGCCCGTGCTGCCAGACCACCCATGTCTCCTTTACAGGCTCTTGCAGCAGAGCTGTTAAAACACTTCAGCCAGCCTCCAGCACCGTTGCTAGCGTGGCACAGCTGCACCTCCAAACCCCCCTCCACACTTACACAAAGCACTGCAGAAAACCTTCTTCTTGGGGGGGGGCAGGGGAAAGATATGGCAGGTCCCCCAGCAACCATCCCACTTGGGGCACAGCTCCGTGGACTGGCACAGCCCTGGCAGCCAGGCACAAAGATGATCTTAAGGCTTCAGCTACTTTGTGTTCACCTAAGATCATCCACGGGTGGTTTAGCAGAATCAGGGCTTTTCCCAAAGAGGCTGCTGGCATGCAGCTGCAGGTCTGAGGACAGCAGGGCAAGATCTGTGGAGCTGGCCCTGCTGAGGCCATCCCCAGCTTTCCGTGCCCCTGGGCACGCTGACATGCAGGCTGGGAGCAGACAGAGCTGCCACAGCAGTTTCAGTACCACCTCTGCAGCAGCTGCCCCCACGCAGCCGGGATGCTCACAGCTGCTTCCTGGCACCAGGGTGAGGACCCAGCCAGGGCCAAGGGGAGCAGGGTGCAGACTGGACCAAGCTCTGGGCTGGGCCAACACTTTTAAAGCCTCCAGAGCTTGGTCCAGAGCAGACATGCAGGTCTCTAGAGCAGGGCAACACCCTCAAGACGCCAGCAGTCAGCTCCAGGCCAGGTGGAGAGCTGTCAAGGGAGCTGACGTGGAGCTGGTTCAGCCTTTAGCTCCCAGGACGCTGGCAGAGAGACTGAGATCAGGACTTCAGCCCCAGTTCTCAATTACCACAGCGAGAATAAAAGCAGCCATAGATCTACACAGGAGGCTGCCCTGCCCTTCTAGAAATGGGATTTAGGCACAAGCACTTCTTTCCTGGAAAGTGTTCCCTGGGGTTTGGGATTCCTTCCCATCCCACAAAGCTCCCTTCACAACACTGATCCCGAGTACCCCACATTCCTGCAGGACCACGGCTCAGCCACGTTAACAAACATCAGCAGCTGGCAAGCTATTTAGAGTAGCAGGATTGCTCCCAGCACTGCTTTCCTCTCCCATTACCTGCCAGAGGCACACCCTGCCAGCACTGGAGGCGACAGCCCCACTGCAGCCCCGCACATGCCAGAACCCAGAACCACACTCCACGTAAGCCACCGTGTCACACCTAGGAAAACCTAAGCATGCAGTAGGCTCGTCTCTGCCCCGCATGCTCTAGTATCTTGTATTCAAACTTCTTCCTAGAGGTTACAGGGAAGCTGCTGCAAACTGCGTCTTTGATAGACACCACGGCCCGAAGGGATGCAGCAGCTCTGGGACCCTCTGTGTGGGGCTGGCCAGCCCCAGGGCGGCTCAGCACACGGCTGCTTCAGCAGTGGAGCTCCTTGGGGCAGCCAAACCGAATGCTGGGGCAAGAAACAAGTCACCTCCCGCAGCCAACAGCCCCTGGGCTTGGGCAAGGAACCCTGCAGAGAGTCACCAGCATGTGCCGCATGCCTGGCTGGGGATAGACAGGCCGCTCTCGCCCATGAGCTGGGGCTCACCATGCCCCAAGCAGCGGGCCATCTGCCCTTCAAGCCAGATCCCTTGCGGCTGTCCTGGCTGCCGGGCTCCGCTGGGCACAGCTATGCCCTGGTTCCAGGAAGGGGGGGGGCAAAGGGCAGCCGCCCTCCCCCGGCCCCGCTGCTGCCTTTGCTGTGTTTACCAGTCACCCAGCAACCCCGCCAAGGAGAGCGGCCACAGCTCCGCTTTCAGGGCCTGCCCAGCCGCTGAACCCCCGGGAACAGCAAGGCACAAGAGAGGGCGGGAAGCCAGCAAGCAGGCGGTACCAGCCTTTCCCTCGCCAGCGGACAGGAACAGGGACCAGGCAGCTCCCCCGGGACTTCCCGAGGCAGGGGACACACCAGAGTCCTCTAGGAAAGAGGAGCAGGCAGCTGCCTGCACGATCTTGGCACTGGGACCTGGCTTGTGTTAGAGCAACTGCTTCCTCCTCCGGCTCCCCACCCTGTGAAGGGCCATAAATACATTTGAACACACCCTGCACTGCACATCCCACAGACGCCCAGGTGTCCCTTGTCACCCATGTTCAACTCCTTCCTTGGCAAAACCAGCCCAGGAAGAGCTGCCCAGCCACCAACTGGGCCAGTCTGTCCGGTGCCGTGATTCCACCTCTCCGCAGCCACCGAAGGGATCCTGCCCACGCAGCTACCCCTGCCTGCAGCTGGGGTTTTGGGAGACACAGAAGTGGGAGCAGCAGGCTGACAAACCCCGACAGTCTTTCACTAGGAAAGGCTGAGCACAGCACAGATCAGACCCCACAAGCTGTTTGCATGTTGGGAAGCAAAAACAAGCCACTTCCAATCAGCATCAGGTTCCCAAGCCCGTGCTTCGCCTCCTGGGAACGTGCTGCCAGACTCTGGCAGAGCCTGCTGGTTGCTGGCATGCGAGCCAGCCCCCAGCCGGCAGCAGGCAGAGCGCAGCTCCATGCCCAGCTCACACCCCACCCGCGCTGCCCCACGGCTGGGAGCCCCCCGCCAGCAGGTACAGGGAAGGTCAAGAGGTGCAATGTAAAAAGCTGTCAGTGAGAGGGAGAAAGGTCACTGAGCAGCGACTTAGGCCTATAATCAGTTTATGGGATTTGTTAACAGCTTCAGGCTAGCTAGCTGGGAACTTGCTACGACTCAGCTCAGCTTTAGCACAGCAGCACCTTCCCACACCGGGGGTGCCATGCAAACAGGGCTCACTGACCTTCCTCAGTTACCCAGACATAAGCAGCACAGCAGGGGCACTGTAGCACGAGCCCATCTAATAAAAGCCATCAATTAATACTTCCTGGGCAGCCCAAGGGAAGAATGGCCACAGCTGGGTTCCTCGCCTTTCCTCCCCCAGAAGAAAGGAGTCTCAAGAAGGAAGGCAAGCACTTCCAGGATGTGAGTCAGCAGGAATTTCTGGCCATACCTGCTGTTCAAACAGTACCGTGCAGCCAGATGTACCTGAGGTCCGACTGGTCTAATGCAAGTGCCAACCCCGAAGGAACACAAACACACGCTCTGCCGTGCAAACACTCCTAATGCTGTTCATAGGCTTCGCCCCACCAGGTAACCCCGACCCAGGCACGCCTGCTGCAAACAGTCCTGGCCCAACACCAGCTGCTGCCACACCAGCAGCCACCAAGGAGGAGAAACAAGCGCAGCGCTCAAGTCAGAGCTGTGCTGGGGGGAAGCCTTCAGCACACAAGATCAAATCTATCTGCTGCCCAAGTGATTTTCTCAGCTCAAAGGACTTGCACTACTTTCTAGCTTTACCTCTCTTCTCTCCTCCCCCACTGCCTGACTGTACCTGCCTGTATGCCAAGGCAGGCATATGCTTCCTTGCTCCTCCCTGGCAACCTGGGCAAAGCCCTACCTACAGCTGCCACCAGACAAAGATCTGGCAAATCCTATCAGCAGAGGCCAGCCAGCTTGGTCCAGCTGCAGGCCAGCCATGAGAAACTGCTTTTGAACACCAGAGCCAGCTGCAAGCCCCAAGCTGGGCCTGGGGTCAGCCCACTGTACCTAATTGGGGACAACAGGATTTGTGAAACATCAGTCCTTTTAGTCATCTATAGACAGGCTCAAGGATCTTTAAAATTACTCATGCTGCCGAGAAGCAGAGTTACCAGTTGGTGTACAAAAACCATGAGAAGCATGTGCAGCAGCGAGGGCGAGCCAAACAGACATCAGGGTAAGCTATGCCAAGGGGACCAGCCTTAAACCCCCGGGAGTTCTCAGTTAAACACATCTGATGGTCTCATTTGGAAAAATCCCATTGCGCTGCTTTGGTGTCGATATGTGCCACAGCAACACACGAGGGACTCCTCCAAGGTACGAGGAAGGGAAAGGGAAGATACATTCATCATGTCCCTGGTCTGGTGGATCACGAGGTCCCACAAAACACAGCTGAGTCACACAGGTATCACTGCCCCTCCTCTGCCAGTTATCTGAATTGTGCTGAGTCAAGCACCTGCCCCGTGTTATTTTACAGGGCTGTAAGGGCTAAGGCCCGGATTTATCATTACATGCAGAGGCTTCGACTGCAACAAAGAAAGCTCAAAAGCCAGTCTACCCTGTACGACAGCATGTACACCCCTTCAAGGTCTTCCAATTATCTCAAATTGCTTTCATTCAAAAAAAAAGTTCAAAGTCCATCACCTGCAAAGTAGCTCAAGGCTCACTATTATTTTAAGAGTGGTGGAGAACAGGGAGCAGTGCAGGGAGCCAGAAGCCTGCTCTTTGGGACACAACCAGTGCACACAGCAGCTCTGAAAGAGCTTCTCCACCAGCTACACATACTGATGCTGTCCTTCAAACTTGGAAAGAAATGAAGACCAGCTGTGTTTACAAAAACCAATCTGTGTTATTGACAGGAACAAAAGGCTGCTGGGGAGGGGAGGGAAAACAGAAGAGTCAGGACTGAGTATGCTCAGGTACTTCCAGAAGCAGGCCCTGATATCAAAATGCCAATCTGTTCTCTGAAAAAGGAGCTACATCACCTTTGCAGTTATTTTATGGACAAAAATACTTGGAAACCTGTAACTCAAGCCTGGTGTGAGAATACCCCCTAGCTCCTCCTGATTTCCAGTTACCTGCATTCAGTACTAGCAATAATCACATCTCACATGATGCAAAAAGTTAGCATCTAAATTTAAAAGATTTCACACCTTTAGTACCGAGCTTTGCAAAGCGGCCGAGCCTACTGTGGTTCCTTTAAAAACAAGGGCACAGTCCTGTGTTTTGGACACAGTCTTCCCTTAACACACCACCTTTCCTTCACGGCTAAGGACAACAGTCCTAGGTCTATTTTTGAAAGCTTCATTAATGCAACTGTGAACGATGAACATCCTTGTGTTCACAAGTCACAGTGAAGTCTGCACAACAGTCAATCTCAATTCTTTGCATACAGACCTGGTACCACCCTCCCCCCCTTCCTGTTTAACCCTGGGTAACAAGGATTATATTAAAGAGCTATTTCCACATTAGAACACACCATGAACACAGTCCTTCCACTCAGGCCCTATTAGGAGGGTGAGCACTTCCTCTGTGTCATCCCTTGCCTCACATTTCCAGAGGCATTAGTGCTCCAAGCAGACAGCTCTTCCTCCCAGCCCACTTTTCCTTTTTGTATTATGACATCAAGCTGATACGAAATCACGATGATTTCACTGTGATTAAATAAGGAACAGATGGGGCCGACGGAGCTGGCTAAGCAACAAATCTTCTAAATTGGAGAATGCTGTCAAGAGAAGTTAAAGCCTTATGCAAAAAGCCAACTTGGGGTCACAGACACATTCCAGCTGGAAGGGACCACAGGGAGGCATCTAGGCCAACCTCCTGCCCAAAGCAGCACAACTACAACTTAGGCACCTTCCCCTCTGCTGCAGTCCATTTTCGGAAAAGCACTGCACACAAAGCACGTACAAGTTCCTGCAAGTTGTAAGCAACACACCTGAAGAAGCCAACTGAGAGAACAGGCAGAACAATGCAGTAGTAGAACAAGTCGACACGTAAGCTTCAGAAATAACCCCCTTGCAGACAGAATTCAATAGAAATCAGCCAAAAAAATGAGGATGGCACACACCAGACGGGTCTGACACACCTACCAAAACCATACCTAGCTTTCAGAGACTGACAATGTTTTCAACACAGCCAGGGCTTGAATTCATCACTTACTACCAATACCCAACACCACGCAGAACAGCAAGCAAGGCAGTGAGAGTAACATTACTAATAACTGAGACCTAGAGCAGTCTGTCCTTTCAGAGCCTTTTATGGGAGAAGAGAAAAAGGCTCTCAATTGCTTGTAACAAGGAATAGCTTAAATAGGTTAAAAATAATGAACCAGTATGCTGCACATGAGCACTCCACACTCCAAATTAAGCAATCCTTTAAAAGGTGGTCTTAGGATGCCCCTCAGAATTGTTATGAAGTTAATAAATCGCTTTCAAACCCTGTACACAGCTTAGTAAGAGGACTAAGTACCTCTTGTCACAGCCTAATGTCATTACCTGACTTCTGGCACTTTCCAGGGAGCATAAGGTTGTAGTTCTTGCGCTTTATGGCCTCTGTTATAATGATAATTACTTGTAAAGGGCCTGGGATTGCTTGCAGAAGTTTTTGACTTTGCATCAGGACAGCAGGTAAGAGTAAACCTCCCAACACAAAACCTCTGCAGAGCTGCAACCAGAAGTCAAGATCCACATAGTTTTTAATGCTTTCAGTTTTAAGTCTGTTACAAACCAAATAGATTATACAGCAAATGAGTGTTCAGTATCACAGCATCTCTTTAAGGAAGGTTGCCATCTTGTTCACTGTTCAGCACATCTGGTGCAGGTTGGTTTTCTGCAAAGCAGCATGACGCAGCTGACAGTTTAAGCCCACACTTCTGTGCGGAAGTAAACTCTATTAACGCACCATGTCTGAAAGACTAACTGGACTCCATGCTCCTCTGTAGGACACAGCTTGCAGTTGTAAGAACTACAAACCAATGCATTTTGACACTCCAAGCATATGAACTGTTCTTGCTTACATCGCTAATCAAGGGCAGTTTTGTTTCTAAAATTTGACAACCCTCCTCAAAGTCATGAGTAAATTTAATGGACAGAGGAAAAAAACTTCTGAAACCAAATGATTTCCTCCAACTTTCAAGTATCTCATGTCAAAGCAAGAAAAGTGGTGCCAAAACAATTCCAAGCAACCACTCTGAAAACAGCTGCCAAGAAGACATTTCATTGATGCGTCTTCCCCTTCTGCCAATGCATGTTGTCAGATGCATTGCCTAGACAGTAGAAATCATATATAAGGACATAACGTAGTATTCTAGATACCAGTTCTTGGAAACATACCAGGTTTTCATACGAGGCATTGTTTGTAAGGCATCCTTATTCAGATGGAGTAATACTCAAGAGTCTAGAAAAACACCTTAGCCAGAAGAATGAGCTACACTTCTTCCACCTTCCAGGTAACAGGGAGAGACCACTCTGACTCAGAAGAGAAGTTTCCAAATGTGCACTGATATCTCTGAAGCCCGGAAGACTTTTTGCCTCCCTGTACTCCCAGATTATCTATACAAGTGTTTATTAGCACATAATGTTCTCCAGCTAAAGTTTAACATCTTCTCAGGGCAGATCCTTCTCATAAAGAGAGTATGCATAGTGACCACATAGTGTGGCCTTGATCCAGATTACCACTCCGTGATGACAGAGAGTGCACAGTGCAAGTATTATGATCTTGAAGAAATGGTTTTCAAAATGAAAGACCTTTTCAAACAGTAAAAATATGAACTGTGAGCAGGAACTCCACTACATGCATGGAAACTGTCTAAAAAGCTAACATACAAACAACATTTACACAATAGGCATCTGGCAGCATTTTCAGACATTTTTTAATTTATTCTGACATGCTATAAAGGAATAAATTACACTGTTAAAGAATTACCAGCAATAAAAGTATTTCTTTCTTTCAGCTGGGCTAGAATAGGAGTGAGTAGGAAGACAGCCTGGGGCAGTAACCAGTGTGAACTCTGCATGGTGCAAGGCTGTCCCCAAGAACAAGAGTAAATCTGGTCATATCCACTTCACAAGAACTTGAAAGAAAATGCCTTGGTTTAAAACCATCCAATACTCCATTCAAATTTTTCTCAAAACTAGCAATCACAAGTCAGTCCAGCCGATGCATGACATGGCAATGCTTGGAGGCTGCCAATACTGGGTCTGCAAAAGATGCCATTTCATTTTTAAAAAATCCAATCTTAGTATAGAGGGCTGGTCTCAAACAACAAGTTATAAAAATGCAAGACTGCCCCTTTCCCCTCAAGGAAAAAATACAAAATTTATTTAAAAACAAAATGAGGAAGAGTTACAACACTAAATCTAAAATGATTTAGAAAGAAATACGACTTCTTTTGCTTAACAAATGGCCTCAAAACTTTTGTTTAAAAACAGGGTAATGTAGATTTCTTAAACAGAATTAACAAGGCAAATTAAAAAAATCTCATTTCCTTACAGAAACAGTTTTTAGTTTTTAATGAACTTGTAAACAAAAAAGCTCCCGCTTCAAAATAAAAACAAAATCCCAGATCATATAGATGTTTACAGTGATTACATTTATCTAAGCAACTTACATACAGGTTCAGTTGTAAGATGTTAACTAAATTTTGTGACAAATATGCTGTTTTTCCTTTTATACCAAGAACATTATAGAGTTAATGCAGAGTCCTAAAGATTATCTAGTAGTCGCTAAGTTTCTCTTAAGTCTTCACTTTAGATGCTGTTATTTCTAGCACAGGTAAGCAGGCAGAGTCTTTCATATGCTTAAAAACTGGAATCTTTGGTTACTACCATGTCAGCTGGCTTGGTATGTTGCACATAGAAGCCAACAACTTTAAGAATGTTTTAAGTGTACAACTTTCAAAACCCAGGGAGGAATAACCAGAAAAGAGTGCACAATTGTGAGCATTTACAATTATCACAACTGTTGCCGAAGACTGTTCATGCCATTCTTCCAAAACAATGAGATCTCATAAGCAGTGTAGTTCAAAGTAAAAAGGTAACAAAAATTGGCATATGCACAATTTTCTCCACTTGTGTGTCAACCATTAGTTAACTTTTCCACTTGAAAAAAATGCAATAGAAAACTGGACACCATGTTTCACTATCTCAGTAATATTCACAATTACAGCTGCTACAACTCGAAGTGCAGCATCATTGACACTGCCCAGAGCCAGTTTATACCGATATTAAGTTCTTTACACCAAGTAAATGGTTGCCCACAGCCACTGGCAAGTGTACGTATGAACTAAAATTTCTAGGATTTGGGGAGTGACAAGTCCTGCTCCGATCTGCTCTGCTTTGTCCCATCCTCGCCACGCTCAGAAACCTGCAAGATAAACACAAGGGCAACTTACTGATATGGGACGAAAATGAGTAACAGCCTTCACAGTAGGAGAATTAAACATCAGTTATGGTCATTCAAAGGGGAAAATGCTGCTCCGTCTTAGAACTGCAGAGTTCCTGGTGTCCATTTCCAAAGCTAACCAGCATCTGCCACCACCTTTTAGCTCAAACACACACCTCTCACCCACACCTACTGCTGCACTGGAAAACAGGCTTATGCACCAGCTGGATGTCACATTCCTCAAACAGGAATTCAGACCAACAGTTTGAAAACAAGATGTGTTATTGCCACTAGGAAGCAGGATGTAATTTCAGAGGATTGTTTTCTACTTGTCTGCAATGTCTCATGTTTATACCCTTGAATGTCAAACTGTCATTTGATTGCAGTGGTGCTCTTCAGAGACTCGGTACAGCAGTGTTACACAGACAGAAGGAAAAGGAACAGGAATAACTTACCTTACAGTAACTGGTGTTCACTACGTGCTCACACGTACGACACTCTGGGCAACCAGAACGGAAGCGAGAACCTTTGACAGTGACTAGGAACCCAGTGTACTTTCTGTCCTCGGAAGGACAAGTGTAACAACTCATGTGACAGGGGAGGTGGGGTGTCAAGAACAATTCTTTTAAAGTTCAGTACTCCAAATGACAAGTTCAAGACATTGTGGAAAAGGGAGACTCGAGGAATATATACACAGATGTCAAAGAACCAGTTACTGCAAGCTAAGCCAGTCTTCTCTTCATGTGACTGCTTATATACTCATTTCTGGTGACTCAGGTAGTAGCACTGTGCTTTAAAGAGGTAACAGGAGTCTCAACCAAAGACTACTTTGCCAAGCAAGTTTCCGTTCTGGATGCCCTCCAAACAGCACGGTATTCCGTCGATGTATGAATTCATCTGAGCAACAGCTCTGAGTTTTTGCAACAGAACTCTTCACAGTGAAATACAGACAAAGCTGACCTCAGCTATAGTTTGTGCTGTTATCCAGAGACAAGCAGGTGCAAACATAGCCTGACATTCAATCAAAAATGTATCTGGATAGTACCCAGAAGACAGCTTACATCTTCCAGAATAGGCTGCAGGTAATTTAGAAGAGGTTAAATAGCTTTGTTTGAACCCCATCTTAACGCACTGAAGGACAATTCTCTTTATCCAGCACTAGCAATTCTAAAAAAAAAATAATCCCGCACCAGAATTAAGACAGTCACTCCCACTTGAGCACAAATTCTCGCAGAAACCCTAGTGGTTCCTTAGTTCCGCCAGCATAAAGTTGTCCATAACCCTTACTTGATGCATACAACCAAAAGTTACACTGCTTTTCCATTTAGTGTGTTCAACAGTGAACACTGATCCATTATTTGAACCACTTTCTCCATCAGAGCAGCCAAAACAGTCAAACAAAGCAGTCAACAAAGAAGGAGTGTGCTCCCAGTGTGGAAAGAAATGGGTCAACTCATTGGTTTAGAAGCCTGGACATTTCAAATGAAAATGGGATCCTGAACCTGAGGACAAAGGACATGCTAACAAATTACATACTGCTATTTGTTAGAATACCTCAAATCCAATGTATTATGGGCAAGAGAATGCCCAACTCTACAGAGAGCAATAGGGAACTGGATTCAACCCACAACGTCCCTTTCAAGTCCTATTAAGACTACTCAGAAGTGTTCCCAGACACAGCCCAACCACAGCTGTCAAATGAGATGTTGAGACATTCAAAAGACTTTCACGTAGCACACAAGACTTTGCCAGCATGAAGAACATGCTGAAGAGTTTATGCCGGCATCTCTCTAACAAATCTTCACTATATACAGGGCCAGCTCAAATCTGCACATTCATCACTCCTTGTCTCTCCAGGGTGTTACCCAAAACTTTGATAATCTCTATGCTACGTGAAGGATACTCAAATTGCTTTATTACCACAGCTGCAGATCTTATCAGTGGGGGAAGAGTAACTGTACTGTCATACTTTAAGCAGCTCCCCTACCTGAGAAGCGTTCAAACCTTTTCTCTATTAAGTAGATGTAGAGACAAGCAGTGAGAAGTATTTAGTTGTCAATTGGCTAAATCTCAAGTGGTGAACTAATAGTCTGTTCTGAGAAACCCTGCCACGACCATAGGCGTCCAATGAATGCTAATGGGACTGCTGACAGGCTTACAGAACTCTACACTGAAGTGAATTAAAAACATCTCTCACAAATGGAACTGACAGACTTTATCCTGGAGACTGACGGCTTGCGTCAGTTTTATGACTGAGGGAAGCTGACTGCAAGCACTGTTACAAATCACACCTGAACAACTGCTGCACTATCAAGAGATAGAGAGCTAAACTTCCCAGAGTCAGCAGAGAAGCTCTCTCTGTTCAAACACTTCACCTCTCCCAAGTTAAAAAACAGCTGATCTTGCTGTTACAAAAGACACTGCACAGGGTTCCGGGGGCGGGGGGGATGAGGAGAGAGAGGAAAAAAAGCCATTGACAGAACAGGCTACCCTGGAACCAAACAGAATATTCAGCCTGAATAACCTATAGGACTCACGTGAGATGATTTAATATGGATCTGAGCTAAGGTAGCCAGGAATAGCTATAAATGAGCACACTGTCCTAACAATCTAAGTCATGTAACTCTCTGGACATTGTTTGAAAGAATTAAGATTTCACCGCCCTCCCCAGACGCATATCTTCAACAGTACTTACACTTTATACAGTACACTAAGTTTTTAACCAATAAATGCACCTCTAAATTGCTATTTCCAGTACTCTTGTTAAACTGGATATGGTTACCAGAGGGATCTAATCTGATACCACGAAGCCTTTTAAGCCACTTCAGCACAGGCTTTGCTACAGCAACTACATGAGAATTTAACTGAACTCTGGAAAAATTAACCAGGTATTTCATTAATCTTCAATGTGACAGCAACATAAAAGCCATACAGCCTCCTGCTTGAGCTTAGCTGGTTTCAGAAAATCTTCATTAACAGGCAAAATTCCCCACAAAAAGGCATGTAGGATTTTAGATATCTGGAATCTTTACTTTCATGAAGAGACTAAGCTAACTACTTAGGAAGCTGGGGAAGTCTTCAGGTGTTTGACAAGCACTACTTTAATGCTTTGCTGACATTACAGCTTGATTGATCCAAAGGTCACAAGCCTTTTCTTCGTGATGGTGACGGGAGAAGAGGGAGTCATTTCCCCAAAAAGGCTGTTACTCAGTGAAAGAGCCAATGAAATTCTGCTAGAAAAACTGCAACTTCCCCATAGCTATAGCGATGGGCCTTGTTATAAAAGGACAGTGGGATGAGGAATGTCCATCAAGAAAGAAATGGTCTGTAAGGTTCAGCTGCAAGACAGCTTCCCCATTACTCATGCTTGTCAGTCAGCTGCAGCTTTGCCCTCTGTCACTAAATCCATCACTAGAAGATGGAGGCAAATAATCATTACAATGACCTTTTCTTCACTTATGGTATAGCACTTGATCAGAGACCACCTGAGCCAGAAGAGTAGCACATTAAACCTCAGAATACTTCACCAGCAAAACAGTATTTCAAGTGCATACAACTTGATTTTTCAGGGCAGTGTCCATTTACCGATCATCATCTCCTGCAAGACCTTCACTTTAAACATGGGCCATTGTGAAGAATCCACATTTTTGCTCTGATTATTTCCTCGTGCTTTAACAGCCAGCCTCTCCACACTCTGACGCTGGGCCGTGTTCAGTAGTGGGTTCTGAACTGCAGTCAGAGCTTCTGTATTTTAGGAAGCAATCTAAGCCTGGGTGCTTAATCACCAAGTCTGCCACATACTGGTGTTTCAGCTGAAGGAACTGGTTTACAGCCTTCAGTATTGTACCACCTGTCAGCTCCAGCAAAACAAGTTGGACTCTATGCCACAAAGCACCTGACATTTAATGGTATCCTATGGAAATTTTTTTCTTCAATAAACTGTTTCAGATTGAGCCTTGGGAAAACCAGCAGGTATTTCACTACTTCATTTTTCTGGATGAAGTGTTATATTTTTGGATAGCTATTTTGACTAAAGGCACCTAGTAATGTTTGAGTGCTGCCACAATACATGAACAACAATGTTTTGATAAGTTTATTGTAAACATTTCTGCATTTCTTTGACTTCCAAGTCTGCCATGTTAGCTTAATATATAATTTTATACGTATAAGAATGATAGTCAAGACAAGAATGTACTGAAGAGTAGCAAGTACTAGCAATACCTCAGTACACAACTTAAATCTAGCTTCTCTGTTCTCACTTGAACAGGCTCATTAGCTTCAATTTTATCTACAGCTCATCTTGAGGAATCAGTTTCATTACAAGACTGGCTGTAATAGTCACTAGCTGTAGATTAACACTAGCAGATTTACATCACAAAAAAATTTAAAAAGCTTCTGGAATGTGTAAAAAAAGTGCCCTTTTCAGAACTCAGTTTTCAGTTTTTACACAATTACACTTTGAACATTTCACAACATTTTCCTTTGAAACCATAATCTACAAACATTAAAAATAGTCAAGAAACCTGAAGCCCCACCCCAGAGCATCCAGATACTTCAGAAAATTGTGACTTGGCAGTCCACAGCAGTTTGGGGTTACTCCTTGATTTAGGCAGGACTTTTTGATCTCACTAGTCCTCTCCTTTAACTCTGGAACAAATGCCTCAATGTAAACCCACTGAGGAAGCCAGATTATTCACAATTTTCTGTTTCCAGTGTTTGAGGTACACAGAACAGAAGCAAATCCACAGCACTATACCAGCTGGAACAGAGTAGAACCCAAAGTCTCTAGATCCTTGCCTAGTTAATGAGAATTATCCCTTAAGAAGTGTTAGGTCTAGGATTTTGGATTGTATTATATATTTATATATATATTTTATATATATATATGTATATATATATATAAATAAAAATGTCACATTCCCAACACCAAGTCAGTTTCTTTTTTTGGAAAGTGGTTAATGTGGGAGCAAAAGATGCAGTGGTTAAAATGACCCAACATCCCCAGAAGAAATGATATGAAGAACAAGGACATTTTGGTATAAAGTTAGTAGTCAAATTCTCCAAGGACGTCTTTTGTTTTTGTTTTTTAAATTAACAGCCAAATATATTTTTTAAACCACCTCCTTGATCTAACACTTAAATTGCTGACATTGTCCAAATTAGTGAATTTTTTTTTTCCTGTAACGTCACTTGGTTCTTGGCTACTAACCTTTCATGTTACTCTTGGATTTGTCAGTTTGCTTGCCTGTGGGGGTTTGGGCCTGCTGCCCCTGCCCACTGGAAGAGGCTGCCTGCTGTGCTGCTTTCTGCTTTAACATTGTCCAGTCGAATGTGTAGTCATATTGGTGGTTCAAGGTCCTAGAAAAGAGTGAAATACTTCACTGTAACACATCATAACTTCCTTATTACTAATACCAAGCCTTTGCTGAAAACCCAGAACTAGAGGTTAACTCTTTTTGTAAGCTGCTTTAGAGATTATGAATAGTATATAAACGCTAAGTATTACTAACTTAAAGGGATTCTTGAAGCAAGGCCAAATACCATCAAACAGTGTTTTCTTCACTGTTTACATGAAAGTCTGTAGAAGCAGTGCTTCCTCACAACCCAGCTTACCCACTTGCCTGCACGGAGGTTCTCAGCCTTTCTTTTAAATATATATAAAAGGAGAAACTGCAGTATCGTAGATCATAGAATAAAAATGGCTTTGGATCCCAGAAACCTGAAGGGAGACTCCTGAGATATCAGTACCAACTCTTCTTTTGACAGATGCTGTTCACTCCAGAAGGCTGAGTTTATGTCCTGGTTTCGCTAACAAGCTCAATGAAACAGCACTATTTCCCTCCATTGAACTCCATCTCCTGGGCACCACTGCTAGTCCCATCACCAATCTCCAAAGATAAAAACCCTCCAACACTTCTACTGACGGGTCAATGTCTTAAGCTACTTGCAACAGAACTTGAAGCACAGGCTCAACCCTCTAGCATTAGTGGTCAGATCATGCAAAACAAACAAGAGAATCTTTTCCTTCATGTTTAACAGTGAACAATATTTTTCAGGTCCTTTAAACAGCTTTTCTAACTCTGAAATGAAATAAAGTCCCAGAAGAACTCCCTATACCACACACATACAGAGCAGCTTTCTGCAGTGCAAGTCCCACAGAACAGTCACCAACCAGTAAAGCACTGAGAAGTTTCTGTACTTTTCCACTTTGAGACTGACCTGAAAAGAATACGGAATAATTGCCTCAGATACATGTAATCTGGTGCCTCTTCAAAGCGCAGGCCACGACAGTAGTTCAGATACATGGCAAATTCTGCAGGGAATCCCTGTAAATCAACAATGTTAATCAAGCCATAGCTTGCAGCAAAAAGCTTCTAACAACCCACGGGAAGGCAAAAAGCTGTATTGCTGTCTATAATGGCAGAGAAACAGTGGCTGAAGATTCGTAAGTGTAAATTCTACTTTGTCTCTAGTTATTCATTTATTCTGCATTTCAGAAACTGGATTTGTTCAGCACATTCCTTCCCTAGAATTGCATGTTTTGCAATCACAAGTCCTCTGCTACCAAAACCTTCAACATACAACATATTTAAAGTACTTCATCCATCCTAATTAAACCTAGTTCTTATTAACTAGGTACCTGAAAAAAGCAGTAATCATCTCAAAAGATTCCACTCATGTTTCCTTGATAATCTACTTGAACATACTAGAGGCGAGGTCAATTGCTACTATTAAGTGTGAAGACTTAAACCATTAAAACATTTTTCAAAGATTCCTTGCTTTACATATTTATACATTTAATGCTATATTATAGCCTATACGTAAACAGGTAATAGCATGCACCATAGTGCACAGGGTATAACAGTTCAGCAGTCTAGAAGATGCTGTCAGACTGTAAGCGTGTATAAACGTGCACGACTAGAAAGTGCAATTCTTGGTCCTGCTGTTTGATGTGCAAAAACTACCATGTGTTCCCAAGGACCTTTGTTAACAAGCATGTCGCTGCCACAGCTCAAGAGAAATCTTAAGACCCAAAGGACAGCATTGGAGAAACATCATTCTGCGACATGGCTTTAAAGATCACTTGACATCCAATCTCACTACAGCCTCTATTTGAGATACAGAAGACAATATGAACAATCCTGAAGAGGCAGAAACAAGTATATAGAGACAAGCTATACAGCTCTACCTTGGTTTTATTTATCCAAGAGGGCATGTGTAGAACTTCCACTGCAGAAGTTGAAGAAATGAACAAGCCTCACCTAAAAGAGCTGGAGAGCTTGCACAGCCTACAGTCACCAAGACTGGAATGATGGTGGCATGAACTATGCCAAGAAACAGCAGCGAATGCCTGCCCTGTTACACATATTCACAGTCTTGCTGGGTCACCAAACACAAGGCACCCATGACTGCCAGAGAAGTATTATGCAGCAGCAAATATCATGTGAGACTAATATACTGGCTCTAGTTTAAAAAAAAAAAATCAAGAACAGACCTTCCATTTCACAGTATGACATCATTTGGAAACTCTTACCTTACACAAAACCTCAACAGGAGTGGACATTTTCTTTTCACTAATCTTTTCATACTTTTGCTTCTTTGTTGCAGCCTGTGGAACATGTAGGTCACAATATAAGAGATATTGTGCAACACTGGATGAACAAGGACAGTAGCAAAAAAAAAATATGACAGAAATCCTTTGGTCAACCGTAAGTATTTTATGTGAAATCTCCAAGTCCCACACACTTATTGCAAAGGGAATGAAGGTCAATCTGGTATTAAGATTTGGACACAGTTTAATACCATTTGTTGCACACTAATGCTTCCATCACATGGCACAGCTCGTGTAGTTCTAGCTCCTGCTTTTGTCTATTAGACTAGACTTGCATTTACATTTGCCAAAATTCTATTAATTCCCGCTCAGTACCCCATTCAAGGGCTGCCTGCGTGTTTCAGCAAGCAGCCATTACATTCATTTGCAGCTGAAGAGTTCTAGTGTTTCACAAGCGGCTTGCCTTTTTAGAAAACTTGCAGCTGCAACACAACTCTCACATGAAGGAAGAAAAACAATTAAAACATGAAAACAAATCACTGAAGTCTGTTACAGAAATAAGAAATATTTGCCATGCTTGTACCTGGCTACCGTACATGAAAATACTTGAAACAAGTCTGTTGCAGCTAATAATTATTCAGTCATGCCATAAACTGGACCGAAGGTATCACTAAAGCTGAACCTGCTAGGCAAGAGGCTATTTCCTTGCTCTCTACAGCAATTCAAAAAGCCACTAACAAGTGTTATTTTCTGTTTCCCAAAAAGAGCCTCAGCCTACCACAGGACAATAATAATTTGCAAAGATGATGTAAGCTATTGTTTAGCATAAATTTTAAGACAGTCAAACAATACACATTTTGCCTGCTGCATGAGAAGCAGAAAGAACCTTTCTTCTATGTTCTATAAATATCATGCCTTGGGAAAAGCCGCTTTGTATAACCGAAGCTGAACTTTATATACAACCACCTATTCAGACCAGCAAGCAGAAGCACGATACCCAAACATGAAAAAAAAAAAAAAGAGCGGGGGAGGGGAAGGCAACATAACCTACCTTTAATCCTTGCCAAGGCAGACTGGTTCTATTAAAGTACATCAATACATAGCCTAGAGACTCCATGTCATCCCGACGACTGGAGAAAGAAGAACACCACAATGAATTACAAATTTTGGCATTTCATACTTTATTCCAAGTAGTACAAGCATTCAAAAATTAAAAAAAAAAAACCAAACAAACAAACCACAACCAAGAAGAATTAAGGAACAAAACCTAAGCTTTGGTGCAAAGGAAGGTCTCTTTCTAATACAGCTAAGACATGTAGGTGTTCAGGATTCCACTGGCAGGCCTCTAACAAGTCTTCACAAGCAGGAAGGAGATCCTATTCATTTTTCAAGTAAGGAATAGTCAGTAGGTATTGTGTGTGGAAAGTTTCCATCTGAAGTTACATTAGAATAATTTGGGAAACAAAAACTTTGGAAAATAAAAAATGAAACATTAAATGTCTTTCCCATTTAATTAAGTAGCTTGGATAGAAATTAAAGTTTTACTTGTAGGAACCACAGAATGCCTTGTAAGAGAGATACATGACGTTAGCCTTAACTTCCTCAAGGAGTATTTTTCCCTGAACCTTGCCTCAGTCTCGGACCAATAATGAACATCTAGCCCCAAAAGGGCATAACTCCTTCCTTTCTTCACTTCTGTTAAAAACCCCTGAATTGTCTCAGATTTTTAAAAGATAAGCAATATTTAGAAAGGTGCATGCATCAATCTGAGAGGTGCCTCTGCTTTCTTCCCACAAGAAGCCTATTTCAAGGCAGTTGGAGAACTCCAAAGTTACCCATCCATAGACTTCACTGAGAATTTGCACGCAAACTCTCATCTAAAAGGCTTCAAATGTTTTCTGTACTGCATATGCTCCAGATCCACACTTCAGCCACATGAACACCATCATACTTTGCTATATACACAGCTTTCACGATTACTAAGGCTAGTACAGTTCACTGAAGTGGAAAAAATGCTCCACGATTTTTTCCTCTTGGCAAAGTTGCCTCTTCCCAGCTGTGGTAGAATCAGATTTTTCCTCTGACTGCCCCTCTGCAGCTGACATCTATTTAACATGAGACAAAAAATAACTTAATTTTTCTCCTCCCAGCTTCCTTATCAATAGAACCTGACAGGTAGAGCTACTGCTTTGTCACCCAGGCAGATCTGCAAGAAAAGCATTTTAATGGTGGCAGGAAAGACTACACACCTACTAACCCCACAAGGGAGCAAAAGGCTGAGAGCGGTATTCCAAACAGGATTATACATATGGGTGAGGGTAAAACTGCTCCCTTTAAGTGAGAACAATCTGTAAGAACCTGGACAGATCCACCTCCAGATCCTGGTGTGAGGAAAGAAGTTGTAGGTGAAGCTTTATGTTACAGCCAACCCAATATAACCACTAATAATCACCAGAATGGCCTGCCTGTCACCCCCTCAACTCGGGTTCCAGCTCTCTGATCCTTCGGGGAACCAGTTCAGGGAGCTATCCCAGAAGAAAATCAGCTTGGTGCCCTAAACCATTTCACCACAAGGCCAAGAAAGCACTAGCTGTGCCCAGGGGTCAGGGAAGAGAAGATTGGTTCACTCCTTTTGACAGCAGCTAGCTCTGAGGTCATCTCAGCTGTAGAATGAAACCATAGCCAAAGAGAGGGATGAAAAATTATACTAAGACCACAGATTTCAGCCTGCAAAACTTGCTAATTTTATTAGAATTGAAGATTTTAATCATCAGCAGGATGCAGTGAACCAATATGGGGCCATGACAAAATTACATTTTCTGAGAAGGCAGTTGTAAATTCAAAAGCAATAAAAGGATTAACACTTTCCATCCCCCATCCAGTTGTTTGATGTTTATTTTCATGATATTGCAGTAGGAAACATTTAGTTCTGTAAATCTGTAATGGATATATTATTACAGTTGCACATCTACTGATAAAAGTGATTTTCAAGATTTGCAAAACAGGACAATACTCTCCATTACTAAAGTGAGAAATGGGTAACACTGCAAACAGTTCCTTGAGGATAGCTGTTATTACATACAGGAAAACATGTTCCATAACAGTTCCGTACAGCACTAACAGTTGAAATATTCTGCCATAAGCTTCAGGACTAGTTTCTCTTGATTACAGGAATATATTGTTTGCCTCACTTTTGGCTTGATCTAGACAATTTAATAGCTTTTAGCATGCACCAAGCTACATTTTTAATTATATCAGAACTCCCAGTACCAGCAGAGATGGTACAAGACCTCCAACTACGTTCAAAACCAAGTCCTTTGCAGTTCCCTCCCTTCACTGTAAGGTACTAGCACAGCTATTGCCTTACAAGAACAGCTTGCGTTCTGTGAAATGTACTTACTTTGGAAACGACACCTGTCATTTACCCTACTTGACCCACACGTCAAGTAGGCTTAAATAATGACACTGACAGACAATAAAATACACTTAAGGAACCTCAAGGAAATTAAAGCAAAGAGGAAGCAGGAAGCATTTTAAAGCACCAAATGTTCGTAAGTTACATGTTCTGCTGAAGTTCACTACCAGGAATTCTGTCATTCCCATCTTGGTTAAACTGAAGGTCAGAAGGCACAGACATTCACGGAAGTTTTAACTATTTCTAAGTAACCTCAGTATCATGTGGTAAAGCCACACTATTACACTTATACATTACAATATCTAGGCACATAGGTAAGGAAGAGAAGAAAGGCATCACTTCATATCTCACACGTACCTAACATACACTTCCAAACAACCCAAAGTGCTATCTCCACTGGACCACTGCTAGGATACTGTAGTAGCAATATGCTTTTGATCCAGATGATAAAAATGTGTTTGTTGATTAAGCAAAGCTCAAACATACAAACATATATATACACACACATGCATGTGTACATATATACATACAGAGCCACAACTATGGTTGTGTATACCAGGAACCGAAATACAGTGTGAGTGAAGTACGTGATCTTTGTCTTGCTTGCAGGCAAAAGGATAAACAATAGTTTACTAACTTGAAGGGAGAGTGAGAAAACAGGACACAAACACCAGCTTTAGAATATCCTTTCTGGCTACAGAATTGCATCTCAGGCCAGTCAGCAGTGGCATTAACAGGTATCAATAAAATCAGGAAAATGCACCATTTTATTTGTGAAGTTCATCTTACAGATCCACATGAAAGCATAGGTTATACTTTAATGTCTTACATACCGCATGCCTGCAAGACTTAAGACTCTCTTCAAGAAGCAAATTAGGTGCTTGGATTTTTCCCCTACCCTTGTATAGGCAGCCAAAAAGAAAAGCATTGCAAAGGGATATATACACTTATTCACACAAAATTAGTTCAGACACTTCAGAAGCTTACAAATAAGATCATCTTGCAGCCTCTAAAAGCACAGCAGTAATTTCCTTGAACTCACCTCTGCTCAATGCCAAGATGTGCATTGATACTGGCATATCGAGCTGTGCCAGTGAGATTTTTGTCTTCTCTGTATGGTATGTGTTGCCTTGTCCTGTTGTCCCGGTACTTTTTGGCCAAACCAAAGTCAATAAGGAATAACTTAAAGAAAAATGAAAATAGATTATATTCCTATACAATGCAAGGAATCCCCAATCTCTCTTGCTAGGCATTAGCTACATTTTAAGACATCCACACAATGTAACAGCCTACAGTTAACAGGAAGCAAAGTAACAGCGCAGAATCACAACTAGCTTTTAACTAGCCAGTTTGAAAACATCATAGTGAATTAGTTCAAGCCTTTTCTCAATCCAACGGAATAGATTAGATTGTGCTACTCAGCATCTGTAGCCTAGTTCTACAACTATTTTATGTTATTATTGTAGTTTGTATCACATAAGCTCGGTAACTACAGCGCACAATTTAGGAAAGAAACTAGTATGTGCGAAAACACACTTCACAAAAACCCACTCAACTAGCAGTTTACACATACAGATAGTTAATGGCAGCTCAGCAGCTTAATGCAAATGATGCACATCCTGTATTCTTCTCTGTCTCAAAGAACACTGGCCATTCTGCAGAGCATAAGGCCAAAACCTTCAACAGCAAACAAGACATCTTGCTTTCAATCATACGCTCATTTTAAAGCTACCAGAACACTACCACAGCAGCATGACACACTTGCTGATGATATTAATACAGCCAGAAAGCTAGAGCCTAGTACATGGAATCCAATTAAGGTTTTAATAACCAAGCTTGCCCAATGACTTGGTATTTAGCAACGACTGAGTGCGTGCTAATTCGTGTGGTAACAGCTAGCCTATCTACAAAGGTTAATACAGACTGTACCTTCTTGCGACAATTTTCAGGACTAGGCAAAAAAAGCTGAGGCTGAAGTACGTAAGGAACTTTTCAAATTCTAGCAATCAAACTTCAAGCTAGAATCATCAGGCTGAGCTCCTGACTCCAATGCTGGATTAATGCTACAGGATCAGGGACTACAACTCCTACAGATTAATGAATACTGCAAAAGTAACGGTGGGGGAAGGAGATGATGGAAAGAAGACATAAGGATCAAGAAATTGTAAGTAAAAACCTATTCAGTAACAACTTAAAGGTGATTCCAGAATAGAAGATGCAACTTGCAACGCAAACAAGTATTGGAGATTGATATGCAGGTACGTCTGCATCCAAGAATGAAACAAAGGGTCACTGGACACTGAAATGCTGTGAATTATAAAGTGACAACTGACATGCAAGTATCAGATACTGAAAGACTGGAAGTTTCTGAACTGAACAGTAGGTATGTTTTAGAATTCTGATTGAAGAAGATTTTCTAACTACAGCAGTCTGGACAGGAAAAAATAAAGCTAAAAACCTCTTAAACTACTAACGTCAGAGCAGAAAACCTTGAGTTGAAGTCTTGCTGTGACTTATATGCAATCACAAAGCACAGCAGTTCTACATTTGATATTCTAGTGAAAGTCACCCTTAAAATCCAGAATGCTTTGAGCAAGAGGACATAAAACCAAGTTTTTAAATCACCTACACTGGTCAGACTGTTCAGGAAAGTGGGGGTCTTGTCTTTGTTGCACCCACCACAGCTACCACTAGAGGTAGTTACTCAGTGAGCATGGACATGTTTTCCAGCTACCAGGAAATCAGTATCAAAACAGCTAAACTCCTAAAGCAGACAGTATAAAGCTTCTGTGATTACTATACTGCAAATGCAACTTTCCTAGAAGCAAAGCCTGAGCTCAAATGCAATCCCTTATTTTCTGATTAAAGCTTTCTGATCTGATGACAGCCTCTGACATATAGTTGGCAATAGCTATTTTTGCAGGGCCTTTGCCCATTAGTTTAAGCAAAATACTCTGCCTTGAGAAGGAGGGAAAACCAAACACTACACACATTAGTCAGAATATTTTCACTGCACATTTAGTTACAAACACTTTAAACAATTCAGTCTTCAGGTGCTTTTGGTAATCCCGGGGATCTTGTTGTTAATCAGTCATATGAAGGGGCAAAGTCACAGTTCATGAAACAAAATAGTTAACACTGGAAGTGTGCCTCTAATACATAATAGCTAGTGTCTAGTCCTGTTTAGCACAGACATGGTAAGACTACATTCTTCAAAAGTTATAAAAAGTAAATGATGCTCTGCCTCTTCTACAGCTGCTACGAGCTCTCGATATTACATCTAAGGTAATTCTGCCTTCTCTCAAGAGGTATGGGTAGAACCTCTTAAAAGAAAAGAATCAATTCAGCAACAGAGACCTGTTTTACACTAGTCAAGTAACTGGATATTATTTTATAGCACTGATTTCTCTGGGGAAGTTTACTCTGTTCCCTAGCTTAGACTCATTCTGTATTTCCCATTCTAGATAGATGGAAGGCAAAGGAGTAAGTCCATCTTGCAAAGAGTTAAGTTGGAAGATAGAGCCTGATTTGGATGAGCACAGAATGTACCAATGCCAGCCAGCAGGAACACAGATGTATTCCCACAGATAACCTCATACCACCTTAATTCTGTTTGTTGCATGATCAGCAGGAAACTGAAGAAGTAGGGCAAGATTTTTGCCAAGAGCAACTAGAGAAGTAGATCAAAGTCTCTGCTTCAAATGATAACAAAGTTTCAGAAGCAGACAACAGAAGCTTGTCAGCTTGCGTACAACAGCTAGCTGCCTGGGATTTAATACATGAGACTCACTGTGGAAAGCTACAGACTGATTCTATGGCCAAACTCCTGAGCTATGATTCATGTTCAGCAATTTCCAGGTGTCCTGCTACAAACTGGCATATGTCTTTGTTTCTCTCCAATTCATCTTCTCTTAAAGAGTCACGAGTACTACATTTAACACTAAAAGATAAGCTTATCCTTCTCCAAGACATGGCTTGTTGGAGTAATTAATCCATTGTGCTTACAAAATGAAAGAGAGGAGCGTCTTCATTACACATTTGGAAAAATTTTGAACGAAAACTGAGTGAAGGAGTCTGGCTGAAACAATAACAGAACTTTTCCACATGCATCCAAAGACACTGCAGGAACCCTACAGCAAGGCAAGCAGACAGCCCTAGACGGAAGCCCTGCTATTTCACTAGGGTGGCATGTCTATCCTTCAACACATTCAAATAAAACCTGCTTCTACATGTAAAGTCAAGCACGTGTATTTAGCCCTTTTTAATACCAAGTTTAGAAATAATTCCACAATTTAAACAAGCGCCACAGGGAAACATCTTAGTAATGTTACATGTTTGCCAAGTATGTCTGAATAATGCCAACATAAGAGGTGCTTTTGCAAGGTCTACATTCTCCAGAAAAAAAAGAAAAGAAAAAAACAAAACAAAACAAAAAAAGCAAAAAAAAAAAACCCAAACCAAAACAAAAATAAAGCACATGAATTTGGGGTTGAGGTTGGAATAGGAGACAGTTCAGACCTGGTTTAATCCTGAGAAAGATGGGTCCTGAGAAGTACTAACAGTCATGCTTCTTTTCCTCTTCCCCACTGGAGATTCTAAACACTGAACAAACAATAGAGGGTGGCAGTGCATCAAACAGTATTGCTTACATTGCAACAATGGCCGGCGCAGACAGGCAACACCGAGGCGTTCGAGAAAGAACAGGGTAGCCAAATGCCATCCTTCTTCCACCAAGCACTGTAGTTTTCAAAAAAACTATGTATGTTCACTTTTTTTTTATTTTATTATTTTTTCCAAGGGGAAAATTTGAAAGATGTGACAAGGTAAATTTCAACTGTGAGCCACTCCAAAATGGCACTGCCTTGACCAGGGATAGCAATGGTGACATTTGGCTCTATTAAAAAAGGAAATTGAAGTTTTGCTTACAAAAGCATCCTTTGGTTCCACAAACTGCCCTTCCCCCAAAAGACATTTAGAAAAAGTAAATCTTCAGTAAGGAAGAGGTAGAAGGCATTTAGTCACCTTAAAGTTTATTTTCATAAGCATGCAGGGCTTATTTCTAGCAGAGCTGAAAGTTCATCTTTTAAGGTGGGAGTAAAATTTCTCCCAATCACCAAATCAAAATTTAAAAAATTAAATCTTTTTTTTTTTTTCCAAAAAATATAACTGACAGGAAGCTACTGGAACAAGATTACCATGCTATTCTAGTCTGTGGCTAGTTTCTTTACATTGTGTATAGTCATCTCTAAAAAACTACACTTAGTTACAAAAAGAAACAAAGTAAATATGTATGGTGGCAAGTGTTCCCTAGATAAAGCACTTGGTTCCAAACTGAAGCAACATTCCTCATTTTGCTCATGTAAACCTATCAATTTGCTCTTCCATCAAGAGCTCCCTCCCTAATCTCCAAAACTCTGCAACAGTAACGAAGCCCACGCCCACAGACAGTGTTTACCACCATATCACTGCGTGGCTCCCTAACTAGTCTACTAATGGGAAAAAAATATAATGGTTTACAGGCAATTTTGCTTCTCATTTCAGCTGATGCAAATCTAATGTGTTCCTCCAAAGTAGTCTCAACAGCAATTTCTAGGCCATTAATCCACATCAAGATGAAACAGAGTGCAGCAATGCCAACCTAGCATGACCGTGCAAAAGTACAGAAAAATGGCCCAAAAAGAACAATTGGAAATCAGAAACTAAAACTAGGAAAAAAAAAAAATAAAGTTTTCAAGTTACAGTCTAAGTCATGCCAGAAAATTAAGGAGTCTAACTGCTCAACATAGCAGAGAAAAATAGAGCTCTACAGAGTGAAAGTATGAAACTTGGGAACAAGCAAAGTTTAACAGCAACAGGATTACATAAAGACTGCCTTTCAGCTGGACTTACAAGCTTTTCCAACAGTGTTTGTATCTAAACATTCAGTGCACTGCACCTCTTCAGACAAGAGCTGTTATCTCATGTTAATCAAGCTTTCCCCTTCTAATGTTCATGGCCCTGAAGTTGGCATTCATACAGGCAAACAAAGGTAAACATTTTAAATACTAGTAATGCCTAAAGAGATGAGACATTCTCAGATGGCATATAGAGAAGATAAGTGGGAATCTTGCTTCCAATAAACAGCTTGATCACGTACATTTGTCCTGAAGTTAATTTCTATTAAGTAGCATGCTTAATGCATTGCCAATGCTGCCTGTCTGCCCGAGCTCGACATACAAATTGCAGGATTAAACATATTTCACTCAAGAGAACTAAAAACAAAATGAAAAAGTTTTTTCTATATAAGGTTTAACAGGAAACATGCACTTCTGACTACATTTACCCATCCAAACAAGTGCAACACCCTCAGCCCACCCCCTCACCATTTTTTTCCCCCCACAAAGTAAGCTGAAAGCAGTTTTTTGTTGTACGACGTATTCAAGTACTCTACAACTTAACAGTTTTCCATCAACATATTTGCATAATATCATTTATTTATAGAGGCAATTGATCTACACACTGGCTATTAGTCATATCCACAATCCTGATGGCTGAAGAGCTCTCTTAACCAGCCTGTCACTTCAAGATTTAATGCCCTGATGACTGGTAGGTCAGGAGCTCCCACGGTGGCACAAATTCTTTTTATCCCAGGAAGTCAGCCCCAAAGCCAAAGGTAAGATCTGACTTTATCATTGAGGAAAAAAATGCTGTTACAAGTCATCTCAATAATGAAACTCCATCATTGCTAAAAGAAGCTGAGTATTCTCTAAGGTTAGTTTATAATTTTGTTGCAAGCCTAGAAATCATCTTGCAATCAAGTGCATCCCACAGGGTGGGTCAGAGACCCACATGTGTATGCCATTGCATTTAGAAGCAGAGGATGAGAAATCCAAGTTCTCACATCAAGGAACCATGGTTTAGCATCCAAAACATCAGTTTTACCAATGAGCTTTAAAAAAGTTGTGCAGCTTGAATCAAGCAACATAGCCATTCCCTTTGGATCTTTTAAACAAAGAGCATTAGACTAACCTTATTACAGTGACGCCCAATACCCATTAGGAAGTTATCTGGTTTAATGTCTCTGTGTATAAAATTCTTTGTGTGCACATATTCGATTCTACTGATCATCTGTAAAAAAAACCAGCAACAACAAAACAGGTAAGATTTCAATGACAGCAATACAACCTTCATTGAAAGCACAAAATTTTAGTGTTACCTTCCTCTGCAACTTAAGTTTATATATTCGCTTAATAAAAAGCAAGTCTTTTTTTATGCTGTTCAAATAATTTTTTTTTTATATGTTAGAATTCCATAATGTTGGTCAGGCAATGGCAAATTAAATACCTGGAACTATTTCCTAGACATTCAAGTTCATGTTGTAACTACAGTGTCCCATTAAAGAGTAAGTTCTTTTTCTTACTTCAAACAAAGGTTTTCTATAGCTACTACAAGACAATTTTAAAGCTCATTCCCTCCCCATCTCACTTATTCATTCATCTGGTTATTCATTCACCATCAAGTGCCACTTTTCCAGATAACAGTTTTCACGGAGCAAGTAACAACTTGATTGTGGCCCATACTGTCATATCTAGGCTACCATGATCCAGGAATAAGTTGGCAATGAAGACAAACTCTGGCACATCTGTATCATCATATACAGTCACACGATTTCCTGTGCATGAGATCACAGCACACGCGTTTATGTGGTACACCCTTCCAGCTACTAAAACACTCTTCACACAGCCTTTAGTGAGTTGAATTGTTACATCATACCCTTGACAGCTGTTCTACTGGACTATGCCCTAAAAGCCAGTTCCGCGCACTGATATCATACTTCCTGTCTATGTTTCCCGGATGACAACTAATTAGTGTTTATCATCTAAAGGAATACTGCACAAAAACCATACAGATTCCCTGGAGATGCTGTAACACCCAGACTCTAGCTAACTGAACAGGCAAACTGCTCTCTGCAGCAATCGTACCACTCACTCAAGACAGCTGAGAACAGGGACAGATGACCTTGTCTCCATACAAATGCCATGAGCTTCCTTGGCCAAGAGCCTGGGAGTCTACGAGCATCTGGCTAACTGACAGCTTGGTACTAACACCAATTACGTAATATTAGATGAAATTTAAAATACCATTGAAAATTCAGCTTGAGAAGCCCTTACTGTCTTTCAAGTAGCTGAAGACAGCAAAATCAAGGTATTTACTAAATAGCAAGAAATAAATATGGCTGGCCATTTCAAATGCTGTATTCTTATGACCAAGTTGAAGAAATATCAATTGCTAGAAAAAGACTTAGTGGACCTCAGTTTTAGAGGCCTTGATTAAGTTTGATGTAGAGTGGCATCTCCACTAACAGCTTTAAGAACTATCTTTAAGCACCACAACCACCAAAACAGCATTTGTTAGCTCATGGTCTGGGACTAGAAATTACAGGAGGTTGTGAGTGCATAGTGACATTTAGTAAGAACAGACTTGCATGTTGCCCACCTGTCACTGCAGCTGGCTGACACGCAGCAGGTTTCCATTGAACCAGATCAGCTGTAACTGGAGACTGCTTCAGACCTTCTACCACCACCCCCATGGCTGATACTGGGAGTTAATCCACCCATATTAGTCTCAATACTTTTATTAAAGTTACACTTGTTATATCTGCAGCATCAAGGAGTTGGTATCTCCACTGCCCTCTCACTACAGGCCTACATTCATTTTGTATGCCACCGCACACAAAAGCCATCACTACTTCATTCCTATATATAGCTCAAGTGTTCACTTAGCTATACACAACACTGCATAACATTATTTAACCCACTTAGAGAACCACGTTGCACAAAATGCTTTAGGGTTTTTACCTTTCTCACAGCAAGATTAGTACGCACCTGGTCTGCTAACATAAGTACTGTTTTCATCGTAAACCTGCGAGAACAGAAGTTGAATAGGTCTTCAAGGCTGGGACCAAGAAGATCCATAACTAGAACATTGTAGTCCTTTTCTTGACCATACCACCTGCAACAAAGAAAATTGTTCAGCATTAGCAGGAATCCTAATGCAGCCCAGGATACCATTAAGCCCGCTTGGATGCAAGGGCACATTGCTGACTAATGTTCAATCTCGAAAGCTAACTAAAAACTAACACTAGTAGTGTCTTATTTTTCCTGGAAACAAAGTCTGAGGACAAAACAGAATACACAAGCTGGCAAGTGTGTGTGCGCATTTAATTTTCCCTTAAGAGGAAACACTACTACACTTAAGCAGCAACAGAAATACCAAACACCAAAATCAAAATGCAATCAAAGCAGAAGATATTACATGTCAATATACTGAGGTGTGTGTACAAAGTCTGAACTGAAACTCATCTGCAGGACAACTTATACTCGCATCTTTGTTTCCTGCATTGTATAACTTCACAGAAACATCTTTAAACACTTTAAGCTTTGTTTTCAGGTATGACTTCTCTGCAACAAACCAAAGCTGCTCATGCAGTTAACTCATATACTACCTCTTCGTTCATTCATCCAAATTTAACAAACGGTAATGAAGTTCTACTGTCCTATTAAGTAGAAGATAAAGGCTCTTTACCAGGTTTTCAACATCATAAAGGGAAAAACACTTAAGTGTCATAAAAACAAAAATAAAAATGTAACCAAATATGAACTGCAGCCAAACAGGCTGTGATATCCACCCTTAAGTGTCTGATACATCAATTTGGGGCAAAAAAATTAAATGTTACCAATGCTGTGAAGACAAGCAGAAGGCCTCCCATGCATATTTTTCCTTTCAATCCATGTCTAGCATTTCCATCATAGTATTGATTTATGTTATCTGCAACTGGGGGATAGTATTTCACCACCTGAGCTGCCTGAGAAGACCTGGAGTCACACCCTTCACTTCCACAAATCTCAGCTGTGAATTTCCATACTTTAAATGGGCACTGAAAGACAGAACCTGAATATTCTTCTCTACAGTCCTTCTGCACATTCCAGATACCTACAGTTAAATGAGAGGTGTGTGTGAAAAACTGTTTATGAAGCTGTGCTGAGTGCTTATGACAAGGACTTAGTACCAGCAGTCAATGGATAAGGCACTGACCAGCTCTCTCCTGGAGCAGTCTTAAAGTTTCCAGCAACACTGGTGCAGACAAGATACACCAAGAATATACCCCATAGTAAGAGCATGCAGGTAAGACCATGCAGGTTAAAAAAAAAAAATAAAAAAATCAAGATTCAGCTCAAACACAGTAGTACCTGAGGCTTAAAGATCCAAATAGACATTTTATTTCCACTTTAGGCAATCACTCCAGGACACTAATGTATAGTTATCTGGAAAACAGTTATCACTGATAAAGCTGACAAATGCTTGGTACTCAACAGGATTCCAAGGCTAAAGCCAGGGTAGTAAAGTAAAATGTTTAAAAACCACAGAGAAAAAATTCTATGTTTTGCTTTGTTTCAGGAACTACTGGCCTGTACCTTCCCACTGCCAGGATTCTAGTAGAAAGGAAGCACTTTGTAATGCATTGTTATAAATTTGATAAAAGTTATATGAGCTGTGGATCATACTCATTGTTTTAAAGGTCAGTCTAGGACATTTATTAATTCCCTACATCAAGAGAGGATGCATAAAATACGTATTTTGGAAGCAGCCATTCAAGCGAAACGTCAACAAAACAGTTTTCCTTGAACAGGTTAATGATCATACCAATACTGTAAGTACTATTTATCAGGTTTTGCCTTGTGAAAAGTCACTGAATGTACTATGATGTACAAAAAAAACCCAACTTACAAGTGACTCAACTAGGAAAGCACGCCAATGGTATTATTTGATAAAGCCTGTAATTTATGAAAAGGTTAATATTCACACTGCAACCTGACACCAAGCCATGAAACATATGCATTTTGAAAAGACCTGCCTAGCTAGGCCCTTTTAAGGAGTGATCAGAAGCTAGTTTAAACTGCAAGAGCAATCAAGAAGAGTATTTAAAAAATGCAATACAGAGATGGAGAGTCAAAATGAGATGCTGCTGAGAAAAGTTCTTAATCAACTACAAACCAACTTCAGTTCAAGAATTACTGTGCCTGTAAGTCTACTTCTTGGTTCCTATCAAAGTCACCTATGCAAACGGCTGAGTAGTTTTGACAAGACTTTATAAACAACTCCATAGGTCACAGCTGAAAATGAAACATTATGGCCATCTAGAGTAATGAAAACTGGACTGAATGACCTGCCCAGTTGTTCTGCCATATGAAATTCAGGTTTGTTGTGAAAAAGTCTAAACAATAACAACCCGAATTGAAGCATTCCGAGGAATAAATCAAGATCTAGATAAAATAAGATTTTCTTCGAGAACTTAAGTCCAATTCAGATGCTGAGTTAATTGTTCAGTACAGTGAAGGTTCAGTGCCCAAGAGACTACAGTATAAGGGAAAAGGATCAGAGATCAGTCTTCAACTGAGCTAAGAAAATTTAGTTACAGCATCACAGAAAAAGTGAAGCTGACGAAAAGGAAGCCTACCCTGGGAGCTACATTTTAAAAAGCATTTGGTTCGTCTATAGGGAACTCTGCTTAGTAAGCACAGTAATTCAGCTTGATTGCACAACCTCCATTTGGCCTACTTCTACATATGCACATGAAAATTTTAATCTCCTGACCATTTTGCACTGGTGGAAAGCAGAATCAACTCTGCAAGACAAAGAAATAAGACAGAACCTCTTAACATTCCATTTTCATGTTTACCTGCCTGTAATTCCTCACAGAAGACTGCCACATCTATTCATTTCACGACTGGCAACTGAAATTTCAGCTAGGTGATCGGAGTATCTTATGCTTTATTTACTTTGCTAACACTGCAAGGAAGTTTTTATTTCCCTTGGAACGTTTCCAGGGAAAACGGGATTGAGAAGTAAGGCTACGTAATGTCCATTCAAAGTCCAGTAGCTGCTACTACTGACAGCTCTGAGTAAAATGTTGGAAGTCTTGGCTCTTCTTAGGAAACCTTGGGTATTACAATACATAAGAGCCTGGCAAGTACTCCTTACTCCCATATTCGCATAATCAATGTAACCTGGCATATAAGCACACATTTTGGATGAGCACAAATTCAGAGCACTTCAGCGAGCAAGTTTTAACACTACTAGGCTAAGGTGCAAAACAATATGGCAACAAAGTGAGCACAATTCTAGGGAAAAAAAAAGCTAGCGTCTCAGAAATCTTCCAAAGTTCTAATACTGCATCAGCAATGAAACTTGGAGTGAACTACTAATATGAAGGAATGAACTACTAATATGAAGGAATGATCCATACGAAGCCCTGGGCAATGATTAGGTGACACTGGCATCTCAGAACAGAAGCGTCCCACATATCTGTTAGAGCTCCATGGACTTTTATTTTCTGAAGCACACTTGGAAGTACACTCTCATACTAACGTTGAGGAAGCAACAGCAGCAATACATTTTAAGCAGGGAGAGTTTTGGAGGGGAGTGGAAAGTGCAAGCAAGAGATTTAACTACTGACAGTTCACTTTGGGTGGCTAATGTCCCTGCATATAGTTACAAAGTCTTATTTCAAAAAGAAAAGCTAAAATTATTAGACTAGGAAAACTCATTATTTCTCCAATTCATTCCCACAGTGCTGTATGTCCCATTAGGACGTATTTCCTAAATAGAGAATTTTGATTCTGTAGCACAGGCCCATTTATACCTACTTATGCCAAAAAACCACACCAAATACAAATCAGCTTTCCTGAAGAACAGTAGATGATCTTATTGAAGACTACACAAAACATTAACAGGACAATATTATTATGAAGAGCTAAAGTTTATCCCTGAATTGGCAGTGTAACACTAACATCTGATACAGCTGTTAAGAACCCTAGTCCATATTCAAGCCATAAGGCGTGCCCAAGCTCACGCATGCACAAAAATGCTTCATCACTTTCCCTTGCCTCATCTGTTTAAAGCTACAGATCAAATTACTACAGATCAGTTAGAATACAGTAAATATCCTTTATGAAGCTTTCTGTCAAAGCATGGTTAAAGACTGAACACAGTGACCTTAATTTGATTTCAGTGACTTGTCTAATTTGAAAGACTAAGACTCACCACGTCAACAAGTTTTCAAATCAAGTGGTTTAGCAGCCTGATATATTCTCCCAGTATGCCTACACAGCTGAAATTTTGTAACATCTTGGATTTTAATATTTGTAGCTCTATGCTGAAGAACTAAGTCACATGACACAGTGGTCTGAAAGTATTCGGTTTCCAAATCCCATACAGTAAGGTGGGTATGATGCCAGATCACATGACAAGTGAATGTTTACTTGAACTCATGTGGGGTGTTTTTTTTTTTTTTTAATTTCCTTGACTAACCTCAAGACAAGCAAGTGAAATACTAATGCGTATCTAGCACTTAACAGCAAATATTGTCATCAGGTCTACCCAAACTTAAAAATCCTATTCTGTTTTCAGAGCTGCATCTTTCAAAAATTGTGTATCTATTTCAGCAACTGTGTATTTCATAAATAATCTCAATGACAAAAGAAATGTTTGAGAAAATGTTTGTTAGAAAAACAAACAAAAGCTATTAACTGAGAAAACATTTCATTTGGTTATTATAATATTCTCTTCACATCTAGTGTATCTAGCTTTGAAAGGGTCAAATTGAGGTAGGTCAGCTAGCAAAGACAGGTAGGCGAAGGGCTAACAGGGTTCAGACACAGGCCATGAAATTATAGGCCCAGTTTCAGACTACAGTACCACTTACACAATTTTACTAGACAACCAGCAGTTTCATCCGTTACACTAGCACTTGTAATTGCAACAACAAGGTAATAAAACCAGAGCAATTATCAAAGCTGTGTGAGCTGGTCACGTGATGGATAAAAGAAAAGGATTCAGAAGATTCACATGAAAAAAATCTCAAATTCAGATCAAGATGAACTAAACTGCTGAATAACTGTACAGCTGTTAATCACTGGTAAAGAAACCCCAAACACCATGCATTCTGAAGCCATGAAGGCAGTAAAGGCATTGTCACCATTAGCATAACGGCACGGCATTTTGTCCACAGCTTATTATATACAAAACCAGAATATCAGTTCAGTGCCACAAGTAAGTGTTCCTACTACCAGAGCAACCATTACAAGACTATTTTGTTCCAGCTTAATAAAAGCTCTCCTCAATCAACACGTACTTTGCCAGGTAACCTATCCTCCACTAAGGCTTCTGTCAGTTCCATCACTGACCATACCAGCAGAGGCTGTGGCAACCTGGAATCACAAACAGAACTGCAGAAGGTCACGCTTTTGTAAGACAACAAAATACCTCCTGGTGCCTCACTGCAAGGAAGTACAATGCTTCTGTGACAAGACTTGAAAAGGTAAGCTCAAACCTTTAGACTTCCAGAAACCTTTATAGTCACATAAAAAGAAAAAAAAGGCCAATTCTGACTTCCTTCACATTACATAAACTTTTGCCACTTTAATAATTCATAGTATATGACCCTATGATTACTCTGTGTAGTCCTACGCAATTAGCTTCCCACACTTGGGCTTTCAAACACCAAGTGGAAGAGTTCACAGGACAGAAGCGGAGACTATCGTAAGAGCTATTAAAAAAAGCTATTAAAACAAAAAGTATACAATGAACAAGCAAACTGAGAAGAACTTACTACAAGAATTACCTGAGATCACCTTATTAGTAAGTTTGACAAGTCAGCAGGCACATGAGGGTGAATATGCAAGTCTGGAAGGCCTCATGAACACAAAGGATTCAGACATCCTACAGAAAACCCAATGACACTGAACTGAGGAACACTCTGGAATTGTATTCCACTACTGCAAGCACTAAGTCATTTATACAAAAGTCTCTGAACTAGGCATTAGTCAGATGATGTGACTAAAGAGAAAACACAGACCTCCCTATAATCATACAGCTCTAGTATGAGGCATCACTGAAAAATAATCCTAACCAGTAAAAGTACAGGTATTCTACACAAACTGTGAAGCAATATGTATCAATGCCTAAGCCACTGACATGCAAGCCCTATCACCAACATTTCAGAAAAGGAAATCCAAATCAGAACAGGGACAGAAAAGAGAGACTTCAAGAAAGATGCAAAGGTGGTGACCTCTGTAATCATGTATTCAAACAGCTCAGCAAAGCAGCTATGGAGTTATGCAACTATTCTTTACAGATATGGGAGGACTGTAACTGGGAGAACATTATTAACAACAACAACAACAAAAATCAGGGAATAAATAAATAGGAGCTAACTGCCTACGGGTACAAGCATTTATCCTTAGGCACAGAAGCTCTCCCTCTGACAACAGAATCATGAGCACTGCCATGCCAGCCTAGAAAGTTTTAACATTGCACCTGACTGATTCACAGAAAAAATAGCATGTTGTCCAAAACAGGTGCTGGATTTGGACCAAAGTGGTCCCTTCTGGTCCCATGTTCCAGACTTCTCAGGACAGACATCCCCTGACAAATAATGTTTCAGACAAATTGGGAACTATATTCTGCCTGTAAAAGTACACTAAGTTGAGTCTTAACAGATACTGAAGCAACACATAAGAAAGGTAATCTAGTATCATACAATTCATGCCTAAATTGACACATATTTTATATTTCTATGTATCTCCCCTGAAGCTGGAAAAGTACTTAACTGTTAGCCAGCTACAAGCAATATAAATGAATTTAACATAATATGGCATGACTGAAATACTGAAGTGGAATATTTAGCAGATGTCATCTAACATTAGTTGCCATGGTGAGTATGAATTAGGCCACCCAAGTACTAAATAAAGAAACAGCAATGAACACCTACGCTATGAAGTTAGATAGACTCTATAAATAAAGTTCTGTATCATTTTTTGCACAGTTATGAGAGAAATGTGAATACGTGAAGTGTGCCAGTGCAACTCATCTCCTAAGCAATAAGGTCATTTCATCTGCTTAGTGTTATGTCGCATACATACTTCCATACAATGGACTTGCTGTTTTGCTGTTTAATGAAGTATATTAACATCTGGTAGGAAGCGAGAAGAACCTAAGTCAAGTTTCTTCCAGTCAAGTTTCTTCAATTAAAGTCAGAAAGTTCAGTTCAATTGAGAAGGTAATCCATTAATCCACAGTAGGTACAGGAAATGTTGTTGAGGAAGAGTGTTTCAGTAGTACCTGTGCTGATCACCTGTTCCAAACAGTTAACACTGAACTGAAACGGCATACTTTGCAGCTGTTTCTGCTAAGGCAAGGAAAATAAAAAAAAAACCCCACAAAATCAAAAAAGGATAGCTTCATTTGTTTTCAAACTGTGGTCTCTCTTGGATGCTTCTAAGGAGTCCACAAAGACCAATCAAGACAGAAGTTTAAATTGTTATAAAACATGAAATGGATTTTGTTTAAAGACATTCATTCTCTCAGCAGAAAAATCTTCGGTATTAAAAGATTAGCTTCCAATTTTACTTTGAGCTATCAGAACAAGAGCCTTCCTCTTACCTACTAGAGTGGTTCTGCCCTTCAGTATGCAGCCTTAAGTAATAACAGAAGGTTAATTAGTAGGAGGCTTTATTGCTAGAACCTTCCTCCTCATTACTTGCAGAGCTAGATGAAAGTATCAGTCTTACCAATGAAAAGAAGACAGAAAACTTTTCAGACTTTACCTGACTACTAGTTTTGGGTTTGGTTTTTTTTTTTCTTTTTGTTGGGGGTAAGCACTGGGGAGGGGTATTTTTTGTTTGTGGGTTTGGTGGGTATTTTTCTGGTGGTGGTTTTGGGGTTTTTGTTTGGGAGGGGGTGTTATGCTGCAGGAAGTTATTGGGAAAACAGTTTAAAATGAAGGTGTTTGAGAATTGTATTTACAGATTTTTAAGCACTGCTGAAAGAGATCAAAATCTGAAGTGCTGAAGGAAAAATCTATTGTGAGAACAACCCTAAGATTACCAAATGACCACATTTTTCCCACTACATGTATTACTTAGTGAAGATTAATACAGACAGAGTCTGTTATTAATAGATTATCCAACAATATGACAGTAAGCAACCAGATATATATGCTTATATAGATTATTTTTTTTGCCAGAAACTTTGATACGTTTCACTATTTAGAAGATTGCGTAATGATACATGGGTGGCAATACTGAATTTCTCAACATCAAAATATTTTGCAAGAACTTAACTGCATTGAAAAGTTCAGAAATGTAAGGATTTACTTGCTCAGTTTGCAAGAGAATGTTGCAAAAAAAATCACTGTCAGTAGCTTTTCATTTTTAAACTTACAAAATGACTAAACTTAAATATCACCTTGATTAGCCTCACATGCTCTACAGTATCTCTTCGGCCTTGACCACACAAGAATACATGCAATATCTGTTTGACATTCACTAGGTTGTCTTCATGCTCTTAAGTGCAACACTTCTAATACATCACTAAGCCACAGCTGGTTCCAGCATAGCTGTTTTCCATTTGAAACTGACAATAATGAAAACAAGTTCTCATGATACTCTCAGGAGAAAAAACCTGAAGCCCACTTTTCTTTCCAAAGTATGTCTGAAAGAGTACCTAAAGGTAATCTTCGTAAAGGATACGAACAATAGTTGATAAACACCATAAATGCAAAAATCAAGAGAGGCTGTCACAGGTAATTCGAGCAATTGCTTTTGTCAAGTGGTTTAACAGAGTTTTACTCTGAACAAAACAACATACAAAAATCACCAAACACACTCTGCTGCATTCCTCCAAGCAAGAACCAAGAATCTGGGAATAAAGGTAGATAGTACAAACTAATAGGATCAGTGCCCAGTTAACAAGATTGCAGCTAAAAACGCTGTGCCACTGAAAAACAGAGGAAAAGAGAAAGACAGCTGATGGCTGAGAACAATGCCAATAAGCCCAGCAGAATAATGCAGACTTTGCACTGGGTCCTAAAGGCAGACCAAATTGTTAGAATGTTAAGCTTGGTTCAAGAGCATTTTGTGAAAAATGAAGGTAATAATTAACCAAAATTTGTACATCAAGAACAAACCACAGCTTAAAAATCTGTAGAGCATTTATATAAGGCTTTCTGAAACTCTGGAGACAAGTTCCAAAACTTTCCTACTCTTCCAGGAAACAACAATAAGCAGCAAAGTCAAAGATTTGCAAGTCTAAAAGGGTTTAGAATATTCAGAGGATAAAGACATTCCAATCTCAATTTTTGCTATTTTATGTGCAAACAACATTACAGTGGGAGTACCAAGGCCCCTTGTTCACCTTTCATGACAAATGGAGGCTCACAGTTGATCCCACAGAAGCAATATTAAAAAACTTTTAACTCCAAAACTGAGATTTTGTTCATTAGCTTTCTTGCAATCAGCCAGAAAGGCCATTAAATCAACCTTAAAGACTATTAAAAAAAATGCTTGGTTCTAGATAATTTAAGTGACACTCCAGATATGCTATTTTATCATTACTGTTTGCAATCACATCTAAAGGGCAGAATTAAGTTGTAAGAACAGGTGCCCAAAACGAATGAGCAATCCATACCTCACCTATTATTTCAGCTTTGTGAGTCAAAGAACCACAGCAGACCACTTTAAGGCAAAGCCACATAATGCAACTCCTAGTATGTTGATCTTGGCCACTGCATTACTTAAGGAGATGAAAAATAGAGAACAAGTCTCTCATCCTTAAATGAGGAATGCAAGATTATGTGCCTCTGTTGACAAGATGTGTAGCACTGAGATAAAAATGCTGCTGAGCCCAGCTCATACAGCATGGCAATGGGAAAGCTTAGAATGATTCCTTAATTTTCTATCAAATGCTCTGTTTGTGCTGCTGTTGTTTAAAGGTGTCACATTACAGAAATTTTAACAAATGTATTGAAAGATTTTCCTTCAACTTGATTCATCCTTCTAAACATACTGAGCCAAGAACAGCTTATTCCGACTTGACAGCATACCATTATAAAACAAAGGCAAAATGTGTATTACCAATTACACACGCAAAGTGACCTAAGTACAAAGTCATACATTCTCCCAGCTTAGCTGCTGCCAAAAACGCATGTCAGAAAAGCTTGAATTGTCTGAAACAATATGCAGTTATTTCACTTCGGTCTTACTCTTTGTAATCACCTATTCAAAGACATATCCTTGTTAAGCACCTCAGTGATACATATTTGGTAGGCCAAGTCCTCCTCCTTAGATTCAGAGTACCATTGATTCTACCTCTACTGAACACATTATGTTTTAACATTTGTCACAAGAACTCTGCTGAGTACCCCGCTCAGCATCCTCTTAAAGAAGATAAACATAAAAATACTATTTTAGATTTCTTCAAGCCTCACCAGATGTCATACAGCAAGATGACAACTAGTAATGGAAGCCTAGTCAAAGAACCTGTCAAGCAGCATCTGATACATACAGATAAGATTTAAAATTCATGCTGCTTCTAAAGACAAAAAAGGTATTTCCAAAAATTTTCTGAAAGACACTTTTCTAGAAAAATACTACAAAGATTAACACTCTGAGAACCTGAAAGTGAAAAACTTTTACGACTCACTGACATTATCAAACAGATCACATACCTTTAGCACAATGAGTCTATGAATCAATTTGAGTTGTTTTGAGTATTGCCTCAGTTGTCCATTCTTATTCAGATTCTTGTAATCTTGTATTATTTGGGGGGGGTGGGGGGAGGAGGAAGGAAGTGTGTGTTAAAGAAAGGTTGTAGTTCCCCTGTGGTGGTGAGACTTCTAAACCACAGTCACTGGTTATACAGAAAACAAAGTCAGATACAAGAATATCAAATACAAAGGAAAGAAAACTTAAAGATGACTGCTGTAACTGAAGCTAGAAGCAAGTTTCTCAACATGCAAGACTACTTCCAGTATTTCAGCTTTAAATAAAACACTCTCACAGGGCATTTTAACCAAATCCAAGACCTTAAAAGAGTAGTTGACTTCTGTTACATGGAAAAGTTGAAAAATTTGCAACTTAGGCCTCATTATAGCACCAAACGTTCATTTTACTTTTTTTAAAAAGTAGTTTAAGAATGCCTGGTTTTCCAGCTTTTCGATGAAACACCCGATATCCGCTTGCTTTGGCCGTTTTCCCAGTGATCCCTGTTTTCACACTAACTATACTGCGATAGCTTTCCAAAATGCAAATTCTATTCTTTCAGTTGTGAAATAAAGGCACCCATTTGAAGAAAAGGATGAAACTGTAGTCTAAAATAAAGACTAAATCTGTTTTCACATAAGCAACTCTGTTTAAGCTGCAAGTATTCTCCTTAATTCAGGTATCTTTATTCTATTCCTGCAAAAGGCTGTGGTGAATGAGGACAGATGGCCAAGGCAACGCTGCCTCCTCTGCTATATAGCTCCAGCTTACATTCAGGCCTACAGCCAGTTGTGTTTCCGGGGGCAGGGGGGTGGCTATTAATCTCAGAAATGTAGACTCGGTTTAGGTTTTGTTAAAATTAATACATGATCTAGAATATCATCATTATGACCTTACAGAAAGACTCTACAGGCCACTATTGATATAGATGAACATACAACAAAGTCAGGGAAGGGTTAAAAGATTAAATGGAATCCACAGTTTGACCCAGTATCTAAATTGAAACTGTTTCTGCAGCTCAAGGAAAAAAATTCCTTTATGCTATAGTGCAAACATAAGAAATACTAACTTAAAACAATTACTAATGAAGTTCAAAAAAAAGAACAACTTCTTGTACAAAGTCTTTCTGGAGGAAATCGAAGTTTTATTTCATCTATTCTGATGCATAAACTCAGTAGTTGGGAATTAACCCTGTATAACACCTCAATAATCTCAAGAGAAATAACTCTTCCTAGAGTCTGCCGCACCAGCGATTTTCTTCCAGATCAGGAAATTATTAAACACTATCGAAAGTTTCAGACAAAGTATGAAACAAGGAAGCTGCATAAGGAGCAACTGGGAGGGATTAATCTTGGCACTTTAACTGTATGGAAATCCTAGTGACGCATCTGTTGCGGGTCACAGAAAGGGAGTGCCATTTCATTCCTAGTTGAGGTTCTCTGCAGTCTCAAGCCTTGCAGCACATAACTATGAAAGGAAAAGATACATGCCTGAGCACGTCCCTTGTCCCAACACGAGAAGGGGGAGGGTTAATCACATCCATCCGCCATTTTCTGAGCGGAGGAGGAAGACATGTTGGAACAAAAAAAAAAAAAAAGAAAGAAAGAAAAAACCAACCAACAAAAGAAAGCACCCATTTCCACTACCCGCTCCAAACTCTCTACCTCCTCTAGAACACTGGCTCTCCCCAAAACAGTCTAACACTTTGTTCTAAATCACAACAAGAATTTCTCACAGCTCAGGAACTGCTAAAGATCTCACTTTCAAAGCACAGTATGTACGGGTAAGAAAAGACAGCGGGCCGGTAGGGAGGATACCCAACTAGTTGTACAGCTCGGAACGAAGCATTTTTCCCCCAACAACCCAAACCCTCCCAGATAAATCTCTTTCCAATGGTGGTGTCCTGCCTCACACTAACATTAAAGAAAAATCACTGTACTGGCATACACAAATGATTCCTACCGTATATGTGGGATGCCAACTCCTCCCTGCAGAATCTTGTATAGTTTGCTTTCATACAGCAGCTGGGGATGTCTAGCCTTCTGAGACTCCAACTTTACAGCAACTTCCTACAGTGAAAGGGAACAAGGAGTCAAGAGCAGAGTGTCCATCAAGCACAGCCTTGCCACTGAGGTTTAAGGAGCACAGCACTTCAATATCCCCCACACACCCCTGCTGCAAATGCTTTGGGATATAATTTTGGTTTTAAGCTCTCGGTGCTCAATGTCCTGCATTTTGTAGCGTCTTCAAATAAAATCCGTATCGTGATGATTCGTACATAAATATCCATCCCAGGTCATGAAATTGAGCTGGAGATGTAAAGTCTTCAGATCCATATAACTGAAGAAGAACATACGTGGGTGTTTCTTCTTTGCAACTCAGAGCCATGAGGGGGAAGAAGACAAAAAAAACACCAAGGAAAAAAGAGCTGAAGAAATAGGGGATCTTCTTTGTTTCTATTACTGTTGATGAAATGAGACAAAGTGTTCCCCAGCTGAGAGAGAGAGGGGCGACTTTGGCTGGTCATAAAATACAAAGTATGTTTTCCCACAATGGTGGTCTCCCCTCCCTAGCACTCGCAAACGAACTATGCAGCTGCTGGGTGGGGGAGACCACGACTGCATGGCTCTCCTGTCGTAAGGGGCAGTGCCCCCCCCCCCCCCCGGCGATGATGGCCCGCAGGTAGGGGAAGCCCCTCAACCCCGGGGGATGCACCTTCACTCCCCCACCCCGCGGAGAGCGGCTTAGCGAAACGGGGCCGCCCGGTGCCTCGCAGGCAGCAGTAAAGAAAGCAAGCGGGGCAAAACCAGGTTTCAAGTCAGCCTCGGGAAGGTTATCGCTGGTCTCCGGTTCCCCCCGAGGTGCGGAAGGGACCGTGCCGACGGGGCAAAGGAGCTGAGAGAGCGCAAGCCGCCCTTACCTCCCCGTTGGTGATGTTGATCGCCAAATAGATGTCCCCGAAGGAGCCCGACCCGATCTTCCGCACCAGCTTGTATTTGCCTCCGACAATGAACTCGGCTTTGGAGCCACTGCTACTCGCCATGGCGAGGGGCGGCTGAGGGGCCCTCCCAGCGCTGAGAGGCTCGGGGGGAGAAAGAGGGCTCTACCGCCGCCCCAGAGAAGGGGAAAGGGGTAGGGGAGGGAAAAGAGGGGAGGGGAAGGGAGAGGGGGCAGAACAAGGAAGGCTAGTTCCCGCTGCTCAGTTCCAGCCGGGCCCCTCCGACGGGCGCCCCCCTGAGCGGCTCAGTCCCGCTTCCCGGCCGGGCGGCGCTCGGCTCTCGGCGCCCTCCAGAAAGACGAAGGACGGCCACCGAGGTGCTGTGAGAGCAGGGAAGGGGAGAGGGAGGAGGGGAAGGGAAAAGCGAAGCCCGCTGGCTCCGCCGGCTCCCGGCCGCCGCCGGTCCCTCACTCGGCTGCCGCCGCCATCTTGTCGCTCAACCGCTGCTATCGCGGACACAAAATGCCCCCAGCCTGCAGCCGCCGCTTCTTCACCGCGCGGGGCACGCTGGGAACGGGGCGGGGCGGACGGTGCGCATGCTCCCGGGCAAGGCCGCCTCCTTCCTGCAGCGCGCCTGCGGGCGGGGCTGCGCGGGCGGGGAAGACGGAGGGGAGGCGGCGGTGATATGCCCTCTGCTCATGCGCATGCGCCACCAGCCCTCGAAGCCAATGACCGGCTCCGCTCTTCACCCGCCCCCGGCCCAGGGACTCATCCCGTGCTAGCTGGGCGCATGCGCACCACTCTAACCCGAACCCGGGCGGAAGAGGAAGGAGAGAGGCATACGTGCCCTCACCCGCTTCTTAAAGGGGCAGGCGACTCAGCCGCCTTCCTCGCGGGCCTTGACTGGGCCTGATCAGGACGCTGCCCGACTTGGGGCTGGGAGCCGGGGGGCTTCAAAGCCGCGAGGCTCCTGCTGAGTCTCCCGGGTGTCTACTCTGCCCACCCGCCCCTGCATCCCTCAGGCGGTGGGGAGCTCCTGGCTAGCCTGGGCCGCCGGGTGTCTGCCCTGGCTGGCTGCCAGGTGCCATTGGGGCTAGGGTACAGGAGATAAGGCCGGGCCAGAGTCACCACCGTGACGCACGCTTCACGCCTCTTTTATGTGGGGTTGTGGCTGGGCTGCTGGCACTGTTTCAAGGTTCTTATCAAATCCCAAACCCCGATCTGCGTGCGCATTAAGGGTCTGGTTTTGTATATAAATGAATCCACAACAACCTGTCTCCTGTCCTCCTGCGGCAACCATGGCCCTGCGGTATCTGCAGCCTGGCGGGTTGTAGGGCTGAGCTTAGGGACAAGCAGCGCCTTCCCCACTCTGGTGCACACATGACGTCTGCTTAATTACCCTTCCCTGCTTGGCCTGCCATGTCTGATTTATCCCTCCGACCTTCAGCCTCAGTCTGCTCGGATTGCAGTGCACAGCACTGCAGATCCTGGACGGGCTGCACACATTTCTGCTGGGCATTTCTCAATCCAGGTGAGGATGCAGGAGGAGCCCGAGGAGGCTGTGGCCCCTTCATAAGGACCACACTGGGGGCAAAGCCACCTGTCATGGCCACATCTCTTGGCCTTGCAGCCCCCACCTTCACATGGCTGTTACACTCGGCTCCTCTCCGTCCCTAGATTGCTTTGACCCAGCAGCTCATGCTCCAGGAGCTGTTTCTTGCTGTCTGTCAAAACCGAGATCTCCTCCATTGCCCCCCGCACTTGGCACTGTGAGTTTTTCGTTTGCAGGAACACAAAACTGTGAATTCCCGGTGACTCATCATCACTCCCTGTCAGAGCAGCGTCTTCTGCTATGCAAGCCTACATTTGGGAAATGATTCAGTCTGCAGGAGAAAGAAAGGTCCTACAGTAATGTAGCTCATGTATGTAGAAGCAAAGCCTACTTAAGATGTCTGCTTTTAAGGGGAGCAGTCAGAGAAACTGCTTTCCAGCTTGCCTGGTGCACACAAAGCCATGAGAATAGTAAAACGTTTGATTGTAAGACTGGTCTATGCACAGATTTTTTGGAATAGCTAATTATTTTGGAGAAAAGTGAGATTAAGAGGTCCAGGTTAGGACACTGCTATATTGGCAGGAAGTTGTTCATGTAAAGGTAGAGGAGTCCTCTTAACAGAACAGCATCCACACGATGAGAGAGACTTTATTACACTCACCATGTTGCTTTCTAGCTTGGGAAAGGCACTGTGGTACAAACACTTTCTATCTGCACAAGTGCAAAAAGTCCTGGCTTGTGTCCATCTGGCTGTCAGGCAGCAAGGGAAGTCTGTGATTTGCCTGTGTTTCTTCCTATGATGGACTCAGTCAGCTACAGGATGACTCCATAGTGAGAGATCAGGAGGAATGGAGAGGGAAGATTGGCAGCCAGCAATACCCTGAACTGCAAATATCCGAGTTCCCCTTGAGTTTCAGGGAGCTTATATCCAAGGTTTTACTACAGGTCTCTCTGCATCTCTAATAAAAATAAAATGAGAAGGATTCAAAATCAGCCTGAACTGTGCCAGATGCACCAGAATGAAAACGATGCTCTGAGAGCAAGCTAGCCTCCAACTCATTCCCACCTCGGTTCTGTCAAGGAGCATTTGCGCAAGCAAGAATATCTGCACTCTTGTCACTCAAAGGGAATGTGGATCTTGTGCGGAGGAGCTCAGATACATTGCACACTAGTTAAGGGGGCTGAAGTTTCAAGGGCAAATGAGGTATCTTTGAACAGCACACTTCTAAATGCAGAGCCCCTGTGTCCTCAGTTGCCCTCACGTTGCTGTTAATGGTGATTTGCAGACAGATTAGAACCGATGTGCACTTAGCGGCCTTTGAGGTTTAGTTGTTTTTAATGGTTGCTCTGGATGGGATTTGAGCAGTTTGGAGGCATTTGGCTTGAGTCACGTATCCTTGGAGGAGCTAGAAAAACAGGTCTGCAGCTCCTGGCCAGTAAATAGACCACGCATGGGTATGTAAGAGAGCAAGATTTCCTAGGCTATGCAATGCTGCCACCTCCTGCCTGCCGGGGGACATCTCTGTGTCCAGGGGACACTGCTGGTGCCTCGGACCAGGGAACATCACAGAGGACAGGGACGGGCCGAGCCCAGCCCGGTGCAAACGCGCCCAGGCACATATCTCCCCCAAAATGTCTGCAGTCTAGTTGGGTGTTGTGCAAAAAAAAAAAAAAAATGACCAGCAATCAGCATTTGGTATTTTTTGTCTTGGTTATTTTTAGCGTGCATTCACTAACGGATCCGCAGGAGGGATGGGAATAGGGGGACTCAAAGGAGGATCAGTCTAGGCAATGTGGGAAGGGCTGCAGGACAGGCTGGAGTCAACCAGCATAAACCAGGCTAAAACCAGGACACAGGAGAGAAGAAAGACCTACCAGCACAGCTGCAGCTCCATCAGAAGAAAGACCTACCAGCACAGCTGCAGCTCCATCACCCCTGGCCAGGAGCAGTGAGGATACCTGTGAACACCCTCCTGCACTGGGACCAGGAGTGTGGGGAAAACCACCCCAACGCCAGCTCTGGCTGCTCCGCGAAGGAAGCACTGGAGAGCCCCACGCGCCAGTGCCCCACACCAAGGTGACCTCAGCCTGTTTCCCATTTCCTCACTCCCGTGGTTGCAGACCACATCTGTTTGGGGGCTGGGGACACCATGTTGAATCCTACCTTTCAGATTTACATCTCACCCACTCCGGGGCTCTGTTTATGTCTCCACAGCAGCAAGGAGAACTTTGTTCAGTTTCAGAGAAGAGGGAAGGTGCATTTCTGGGTGGGCAGGATTTAACCCAGTGAACGAACAGCACTATTCAGAGCATGAGGTTGGAGGAGACTCATAGCCTGATGGATCCTAGATGTCCAGAAGCTGATTGGATCTGAAGGTGGGTCTCACTTGGCCTATTGTCCCCTCCTGTGTCAGGACAAAGTTCACCTGTGCAAAAGTTTTTGCTGTTTTTCATATTGGCCAAGAAATCTGTTCTGTCTTCATGCCACGGTGCGGGAAAATTCTGTCCTGGCCCCTTGCAGAAAACCACATCCTATGGCACCATGTTTGGCATTTGCCTTACTAAGCAGTGAAGATACTGACAGTCTGAAAGCAGTCCTGGCCTTGTAAAAATCCTACCATGGCCTCTGCCTTGGGGTTTGTGTCCCAAATCTTCACGAAAGCACAGAAGTTGGTGAAGACAAACAAACAATACCAAGATCTGCACAAACACAAAACCCACGGACATACCGAGTGGATTTAAAATGATATCAATTAAAAGCACTGAAAATGTAAGTTGGAAGGGGAATTTTAGGCTGTGGTTTGACAGCAGCTGACCTGATCTAAGGACTCACTGCTGCTCATACAGGGTGGTCTCACTTCTGCGTCCTTCTCCCCTCCTACTCACCCTGCTCCCAATGCCCAGTTCTGGCAGCTCGTCAGACCCTCTGTGGTTGGTTTGGCTCTCCAAGCCTACACAAAATTGTCCGAATGGTTTATCTTAGTGTTTTCTCTGGGTTAATGTTCTGCCAGACTAGTGACTCAAGTGGCTCAAGGTGCTCCAGGGGACAGTGCAAGGGTTGTCCGCTTTTGGCAATGACATGCTGTCAGCCAAAACACCAGACGGGAGCAGTCAGATGGGAAAACTGAAGAAAAAAACCCTGCTGCCTGGAAAGGCGCTCTGCAGACACCCAGGAAAGAACATAAGAATCATTGGATTCACTGCTAACAGGGAGAACACCAGCCTCAGCACCACCACCAAAGAGGATGGGGTGAACTGGACAGCTAAAGCATCCGCAAGCCATTCTTTAGCTCCTGTTCATTATTATTTTTCACATCTTTCAGGGACACTGAAACAACGAAAACGTGTTTATAGCTACATCACTTGATAAAGTGAAAGGAGTAAATCCCCTCTCTTTTTCCCGAAGATAGGCCAGAAGTCCTGCTGCATGACTAAGCCTCCAGTGTGACCAGCCCTCCTTGATCCCAGTGTTGTTCAGCCTTTATATGTGCCTGCTTTGGAACTAAGCATCCTCAAACCTCTTAATTTGATCCCAGCAAAGGACAAGGGTGTTTTTGGTGTAATAAACCAGCTGTTTGATGCAGCACTGATGGACAGCATCCTCTTTGCATGCTTATAACCATCTCAGCAAATATGTGCTGCTGTGAAGCTGGAGCAGGAGGGAACTGCTCATCCTCCTGAGCAGCAGGGATATCCCACGCTCCTGTCTAAAGGCTCCTGGGGAGGCAGGAACAGTGAAATGGCAAGCTAAGCAAAGTCATGACTGAAAAAGTCAAAGAGCATGCAGCGCCTCTGCTCCAGAGCAGTTGGCTCACGTTCAGGTCAAGTTACAATTTCAGAGCCTCTCTGGAGTAGAGCTGCCGTCTTCCAGGGCTTTACTCCTGCTGCTGCGGGTAGGACCTAGGAACACTAGGGATGCACATCCGGAGCGCTTCTGCAACGTGGACCGCAAAGGGCGAAGTTACGGACCGCAAACGGCGATGTTATGGACTGCAAAGGGCAAAGTTACAGACCGCAAAGGGCAAAGTTACATGCCACAGCTGAGCTGACAGATCCCATCCCCTGCCCAGTGGCAGAGTCCTGCTCACTCCTGGCCAGCCGCTCTAGCAGTCCGGCCCCTCACTGGGCCGATGCACCTCCTAACCTGGCAGGAGACGATTCCCTTGTTTTGCCAGGCTAGTTTTCTGATGGTTTAGGGAATCAAATTGTCTCACGGCATGGTCCAACAAAGCTGGAGCTGATGCAAGGGAAAAAGAAGAGTGGGATCAGCAGAAGCCCAAGATCTTCAGAAATAAAACTGCTATCTTCTCTCTTTTGACTCATCCCTCCAGACACCTAGCACCAGCCTCTCTCCAGAGGGGCATATTCACCCTGTGTAACCTATGTAGCCAAGAAAAAGCATGGTCCGTATCTTCAACCCACGGTCTGATCTGCTCTCTGAAGTGTTTATTGTCTCAGGGAGATGGAGAACTTGTCCTGGTTTTGGCTGGGATAGGGCTAATTTTCTTCTTAGTATCTGGTACAGTGTGTTTTAGATTTAATATGAGAATAATGTTGATAACACACTGATGTTTTAGTTGTTGTGAAGTAGTGCTTATCTTAAGTCAAGGATTTTTCAGTTTCCCATGATTTGCCAGTGAGCAGGTGCACAAGAAGCTGGGAGGGAGCAGAGCCAGGATAGCTGACTCGAACTAGCCGAAGGGATATTCCATACCATAGGATGTCATGCTCAGTGTATAAACTGGGGGGAGTTGGTGGTGGGCGGTGGATCACAGCTCAGGGACTGGCTGGACATTGATCAGCTGGTGGTGAGCAACCACATTGTGTATCACTTGTCTTTCCTTGTGTTTTATTTCTCTCTCTTTTTTTGTTATCTTCCTTCTCATTACTATTATTACTATTATTATTATTTTATTTTATTTTATTTCAGTATTAAACTTCTTAACTCATGAGTTTTACTCTTTTTTCTGATTTTCCTCTCCAGGAAAAGAGAGCAGCTGTGTGGTGCTTAATTGCCAGCTGGGGTTAAACGAGGACAGAACCCAAGGCAGTTTTGCCTCCAATTTTCCCTGTAAGTGGGCAAAACCTGGGTGTAAATGAACAAACCAAGACACCACCAATGGGTTTCACTGAGTCCTGGGCAGCCAAAGTCATTTCAGTATTTCTTCGCTCTTTGGCAGGAGGGGCAAGAGAGCTTCTGGCACAGCTGAGGGATTTGTGTTTTAAATTAGATCTAGGTTGCAGGTTTGTAGACACAGCAGGTTGCTTGTCTGGGGACACCCATTCTGCTCTAGCAGCTCCTCGCGGTCCCCCTGCCCACGCTGTTACACCAGCAGTGTGCCCTTCATGCAGGGGCCTTTGCCCTCCCTCCTGAGCCCTTAGGCTTCAGCTTTGCGCTGACCTTAGCTGATTCTCCATCCAGCTATTTTTAGCAGAGCTTACGGCGTTTGGCAAAACAGCTGGAGAGGAGCAGCTTGTGCCAGTAGGAACCAAACCAGGCTTGTGCTGGGACCCCACATGAGGTAGGTCACCTTCGGGCCATCCTGTCTGCATGCCTGAGGACACCTCATGGGGTGGCTTTGTCACCCATCTAGCCAAACCCTGCTCCCCCACAGGTGCCTCTGGCAGAGCGGGCTGATGTGGGGCTCACCAGGGCATCGCAGTGGGGCGGGAGGGATCTGGTCCCTCCGCATTCCTTGGGCAATGTCCTGCCTGATACCCACCCACGCCAAGGGCATCCACAGGCACCAAAGAGGTGCTGCTGGGCACCCCTGCCAGGGCCACTTGTCCCTGCCCTCTCACTGCTCCCTCCCTTGCACTGGCAGGGCCAGGCATGGGGCTGCAGGGAGCCAGCCCAGGGAACTGGTCCAGGTTGAAAATAACTTGTTTTTCCGGAGTAGTCTGACACCGGCTGCATTTGCTAGGCTGGCTCTCAGCACAAAGCTTCAATGCCAGTGCTGGCAGAAGGCAAGAGGCACCATTATTTTTGGCAAGGGTGCCTGCTTTAAGTGTTCGCACATAACCCTCAGAAAGTTGTTATCCCTTGCAGGCCAGGGTTACAGCCAGCACGGGTGATGCCTTACTGCATCAGAAAAGATATGAGCAGCTGTGCCATGTCTGACCTGGAGCCTGGGATTTTGTCTCCAGCACTGCTGCAGGAGAAGGGCAGCAGCAACAGGCAAGGCTGGGGTGATCCGTCCCCACTTATGCCAAACCCTTGCATTTGACCACATCATGTTTCCAGACAGACCCCATCATCTGCAGCCACGACAGCATGGATGTAGCATTGTGCCTTGCTCATCCTCTGGCAGGGAAGGGACATGGGGGGCCCTGGACCTGGGCCACAGCTCTGGCTGGCTGGGCAGAGCCTGGAGCAGGGCTGGGACACTGGGACAAATCTCATTCTTGCACTTCTTGAATTGAACCAAAGGTGCCTGGGTCCGGGGAGAAAGTGCCCATGAGCTAACAGCACCATTTCTGGGCCTTGCAAGAACTTAGAGGGGAATTCTGCAATCTGGGACATTCTTGGCTGTTTGGAGAGAGGGGTTTTTTAAGTACTGCAGGAAAAGGGGGATTTTCAAGTAATTTGGTGATTCATAGGAAATGCCATTAGCACACAGCTGAAGCTCTTCCAATGAACTTGTTCCCTGGAAGACTCTTTCCTGTAGAGTTTCTCTAGTGAAAATACTAGTGCCAAGCAGCAGAGTCTGCAGGCTGCTTGGATTGCCCTGGCTCTGCTGTCGAGGTTGGACTATCTACCCAGACAAAAAGGTTCAGAGACATGAGTTGCCTAAAAGTTTCTTTCTTCATGGAGCTCATCTGATTTCCTTTGGGATACCCTGTTTTACCTTGCCTTAAGTCTCTGAAAGGCCACAAGATTTCCAAAAGCAGGTTCCTTCCCTAATCCAGTGCCAAGAGGCTGTGCAGCTCCAGAAGCGTTTGTAGGTAGATGGAGGAACTGCATCTCCTTTCCTTTGGCACAATCGCTAGGGACAATTTGCTGAACAGGGCTGAAGCTGAGGTCCAAACTTTCCAGTGATGTCAGACTTGAAATTGCTGCGGGTACTTGAGCAGATGCACTGGGAGGTGGGGCGAGAGACTGAAGAATTCATGGGCCAAAAAAGATGTAAATGGCAGCACAGCTGATTCATTGCATGTCAAGTGCTATGGATAAGTCTTCAGCAGCAGTTTCTCCAGTGCTTTTGAATTAATTACCCTGCTACTGCAGAGTACTGATACTTGGCATCCAAAGCACATTTCCTCTGTGAGACTGCTTAAGTAAGTCAGGTTCAAATCACTGAGTTGAGTCTCCTCTAAGAAAAATAATTCAGCTTGTGGATGACAGCTGATACACCTGGGAGTAAATCTTCCCCCTAAGTATAATTTCTTGAACCATTTTAGGGAACATGGGTTTTATACATGCCATGTGCTGTGGTTTAGGATGCCAGGGAGGATAAGGGGAACGAAAGCAGGTGGTGCAGAGTGTCTGCTGTGGCAGCAGAGCAAAAGCCTGGAGTGCAGGATGTGGCCAGCTTGGTCCTGTCTGCCCAGTGCAGGCTTTGGCTGTGCTGGGTGGATGCTGCTGGTCTCCGGTGGCAGGAGCCAGCTGAGCACAGGCTGTCCCAGTGGGCTCCCCACCACCCTCTTCTTGGGGTGCTCTGCATCTCTTTACACATTGGGGGAGAAATGACACTGAGCTGTGAGCAGAGGCTGTGTCCCCCTGTCCTCCAGGCCCCTCTGCAGCAGGGATGCTCCCTCTGCCTCCCATCTCCTGAACCTAAAAACACTTGAAGAGTCTGCCTCTGGGTGAGGATCAGCACTCGAGCAGATTGCAGATGAGGGACTCAATCAAGGGCTGCTGAGTCCAGTGATTTTATCACTAACAGCACATCACGAGGTGGCTTTTATCAGCACCTCCTCAGGGGGTCATGGAGTTAGTCCTGTGGAGTCAGGGCATTACAGTTACTTCCATTTTTTTTTAAAGCAAGTTGCTTCCTCCCAAGATTGGAAAGAAAAACATGTTTGAGAGCACCCCAGAGAGGCTGGAGAGCACGGCAGAGCAGAAAGGAGTCCCATCCCTCCAGAGGCTTGTTTGTAAATGTCTCTGTGATTTTTAAACATGGTATTTCATAGGCCACCCTCCTGATTTCTAAATCCTGGGGGAGATTTGCAGGATACTAGCTCTGATGGATGCTGAGTGCTGGCTCATCTCCCAGAAGCCATGCACAAGGGCATGGCACTGGGACACCACTGGGCAAAGTATCCCAGTATTTGGACTCAGGCCAGAGCACCTGATTCCAGACAAATCATGGCTGGAAACCTGGGGCTCCAGCCCTTTCATGAGTGTGTCCTCCCAGGTGTAGGAGCCACCTGTGTTTCGTCCTTTCTAACAGTCACCTGCAGGCCTGAACATCTTCTCTACTCAATGGAGCAGCTTTTCATGCCATTCAAAAGCTGATTCTTACTGAGATTAAAAAAAAAACAAAACCATGGGCTGAGAGATGCTGTTTGATTATGCCTAAATTTTTTCTCTCCCATCCTCCAAAGATCATCACAAGCTCCGGTTCATTAGCGTTTGTGAAGAGCACAGGGTGGAAAGTGCCAGATAAGGGGAAAGGCTCATCACATGTTATTGTCGCCATAGTACTGGAAATATCACTAACAAATCAATCAGCCCCTTGATGCACAAGGCCCTGCTCCACATCTCCTCTGGAGCAGCAGTCATGCCATGGGGGTCCCACTTCATCATCTGAGGAGCAGAGCGAGCTGATGAAAAGGGTGCAGGCTGTCTTGCTTTGATGCTCTTTCAAGGGTTCCTTTATTGATAGGCCTTTGGCTAATTTGAGCACCAATGAACAGCAGCTCAGCACAGCTCAGGGGAGCAGTGGCCATGGTTTGCAAAAGCCGGTGTTCATGTTAGATGTTCCAGCCAACACGTGGGCAGCCAGAGAAATGGCTTTGCGAGATCTTGCGAGCAGCCCTGAGCTTGCTGTGCCCATGCTCCAGACTAGCTGGGGATACGCCAGCTTTGGTCCCAGAGCTGGGAGGCAGTGAGACCCTGTGGGGACAGCTTAACCTGAGCTCTGTGACACAGCAAGGCAGCTTTTGGCCACTGTGTTTTCTGGCAGTAGACTGAATTGCTGCCTGCTGCTCAGATGCACAGGGCCAGTCATCTGAGTGCCCTGGGAGGTAGCTGGGTACCTCGAAGAGCAGGGCGCTTCGCTGACACCCATGATGCAATTTTGGGAGCAGCACTAGCTAGGAGCAAGCCTCCCTTCTGCTCTGCACCGACTGCAGCTCTGGCATGAGTGGCACAATCTCCCTCTGCATCATCCTCCACTGAGGGGAAGTGGGTGCTGGGGGGGGACTGGTCCCTGCTGTAGAGCAGGAGGGCACCTCCAACAACCCGTGACCAGATTCAGCTGCAGAGCAGCTTCATGATGGGAACACAGCTCTGCTAGCCGCTGCTCTGTGCCTGGTCTTGTTGGCACTGAGACCGAGTGAAAATATAGGCATTTTTATTATCACTGCGTGAGGCTCCGGGTGCGGAGCTCTCATACCCACACTCCTTTCTGCAGCCACCTCCTTTGGGTCTGCAAGGCCACATCTGTGTAGTGGCGACTGACACCTGGGACAGGAATGTCACACAGCAAGGATGGCTTGCCCTGATTACGGGCGCTGCTGGCCTGGTCCAAAGCCCACTAGTACCTGGGGAGCAGATTGAAATTTCATGTGACTGAGGCACAAGACTTGTCACCTCTGCCCTAAGTGAGGCAGTTCACCTGCTGTCCCAAGGTCTCTTGTGATCCTGTCTGCAGTGGGATGCAAAGCCCCCCCTGGGTCCCCAGAGGAGGGAAAGGCATGTGGTGGCTGAGCTGTGGCTCCCCACGGCAAACCCGTGCTCTGATGGAGCCAGGCTCCTCAGAGTGGCACCCAACCTGCTGTCTGGGACAGGCGATTTACATCACTCTGAAGCTTCTCAGGAAAATTCGGACATGTCGGACCTGCCCCACCTCTGCAGGGAGACAAAGAAAGCTCTGAGACCAGACAGAAAGGAATGAGTGTTTGACGTTCACCCAAGCGTGGACCTGCTGCAGCCGTGGGGTGCCGAAGGTGACAGCGTTCCTCTGTCCTGTGTCACCGCTGGTCAAAATGTGGGCAATGCATCCAGAGCATCCCTTGGATGTTGCAGCACAAACTGCAGCAGCAATGCACTAAGTCCGAACAGGCAACACATCCTGGCTGGGAGCTCTCTGCCAGCCACAGTGCTGGATATCCCCAGCATCTCTGGGCTGCTGTGCCAGAATAGTTTCTCACGGCAAGTTGGGACGGCAGCTACAAAAAGGATCATTCCCCCGCAAAGTGTCCTGTTCACTTCCCAAGGGTCAGGTAGCTGCCAGAGTGACCCAAACTGTGACTGGTGTGTTCAGCTTCTGGAGCACATGAAGCCCTGTCAGTCACCTCTTTGAAAAATTATCCTGAAAACAAACGTTTCTAAAACCAGAAATTTCTCCTTGTTTCACCTCTGCTGGACCATCTCCCAAACAACAGAGGAGACAGACCAGAGTCAGATCTTCCCGTTAAAGCTGGTGGAGTCACATCTCCATACCCAGCATCTGGTACCCGGCTGCTGAGAACTGGTGCATTGCAGGGAACTCCAGGCACATGACTGCATCTCTGTGCATGCCCTTGCTGTGAGATTTTCTTTATTACCCCGGGGCACTGGATGTGATATTCTGAAATCTCCAAACTCAGACTGAATTCAGTAGGGCTGCCTATCTGTCACAATGATAAGATCATATTATCAGACCGTGTGGCAGCAGGCAAATAGAAGACACTGGAGCCAGCCATTCTGTCCGAATAGCCAGTTCTTGCCAACTCTGAGCTGATTAAAACTCTCGCGACCATTAAGCAGTGGAGGGGAGATGTGCATGCAGAGGTGCACGCTGGTGAAAGAGGTGGGACTGAGTTCTACCAAAAGAAATTTTTTAACATTTTTTGTGATCAGAACACGTATTGTGGTTTCCTTGAATTCCCAGACTGTTTTCCCCTCCTCTGACTCAAGGACATCACCAGACAGCTGTTAGCAACAGAAGTATTTGCTTTCGTTGGGCTGTATGCTGCCTGAAAATCCAGAGGAGACCGGGCAGAGGGATGTGCCCTGTGGTGAGGTGTTCCAAAAAGCGCTTCAAGAAAAATAGTGAACTTCAGTTGATTATTATCAACTATTCTCTTAAAACCAAAGGGAATGGGACCATCTCATGGTGGCATGGCTGGTCCAGCATGCGGCACAGGTAGGGCTGCGCCCCTCGTCTGGGGCAGCCTCCCTGCAGATCCCGCAACCGGAGCAGCCCAGGCTCCCCTCGGGTGAGGACGCAGTGTGCCATGTTCCCGGGGAGCTGCCCAGTCTGTGGCTTCATCTCAGGGCAGTGGTTTGACAAAACATGAGAACAATGTCACAACTCATCTAGGCCAATATCCTGGCTCCAGCTGTGGCCCATGGCAGATGTTCACAGGGGAACAGAGTAAGGGCGCAGCAAGACTTCCCGAGAATAGTCCCACAGCTCCCACCAGCCCTCCAGCCTCAAGGAAGAGATGGTGTTTCTTTGTATTTAATAACCCAAAGGATTTTTCTTTCATGAATGCATCCAGTTCCTGTTTAAATGCTTTGCATCTGTCACATCCTGCAGTGAGGAGCTCCAGGGCTTAACTATACATTCCACCTAGAACCACTTCCTTTTACTTGTTTTAAACTTCCCTCCAGGTAGTTTCATTTGGAGCTTGTACTCCTCTACTGGAAGAGATGGTGAGTAATCACCCCTCCATACCCTCACGTGCCTCCCAAGACAATGCAGATCTGTATCACACCCCTCTCCGTCATCGTTTTTTCCTGGCCATGGAGCCATTCCTCACACACAGGCTGCTCCAGAGCTTGGGTCATTCCGGCTTCCCTTCTCTGAGCCTCCTTCATATCCCTCTTGAGATGGAGGCAACGGGGAGGGTCAGCCTCCTGAGCGTGGGCACATCGCCGGCTTACGCAGCGGCAGTGTTTCCTTTCTTGTCCTCTGTTTCTTTCCTACTCACTTCCAACATTCAATTTTCTGCTTTCTCTGCTCCAGACATTTTGGAAACATCATTTAGCACTACCCCTAAAATCTCTTTCCTGGGAGGAGATGGACTGGTCAGAGCCCATCACTGGGCTACCGGCGTTAGGACTGGTTTCTCTGTGTTTGCTCTGCCTTTGCCTGCGTGGAGTTTCCTTGGCCACCTTACTGTCCCACTGCTTGGTGAGAGGGACCTGGCAGCTCCTCGCAGACTGCCCGTGCCTGTTCTGCTCTGAAGAGCTTGCAGCTGGTGGCAAACGTGGTCACTTTGCTATCCCTGCCCTTTTTCAGGTAATTTCTGGACACCCTCAGTGGTTCTCCACAGGTGATATCCCTCTGCTGTGAAAATAGACCCTTTACTTCAGTCTCTCCTTTCCTGCCTGTAACGACTGATCTGCCTAACAGGTCTTTCCTCTCTCCCTCCCGTATAGCACCGTGCCCCCAAGGGCCTGTGGTGCTCGGCCTGGACGGAGATCTCGCTGGACACCCCAGCAGACCACATGAACCAAGTTTCCTTCCCCGCATCCTTGTTGGATAGCCCCGTGATCCCCCTTGGCCGAGAGCAGGACCCAAGGCTTGGCAGAGAGGTCTCTACCCAGAAGGTGTCAAGGCTGGTGGCTCTCCACCATCCTGGCTTGGGGAGGAGACCTGCAGCTGGGGCGTAGGCTGGTGAGTCAAGGCGGGTGGAAGAGCTGGAGCTGACATCTCATCGACACGCATTAATAATGGAGACATCCCTCTGACGCTGCATTCATCTTGTGGCTGGAGGGAAGGAGATGAAGTAATGGCTGCTGACGCACAGGGGAGCTCTGCTTTCAGCCAAAGCAATTGATGGGCAGAGCACGCCTCAGCTGGGCGCTGCCACTTTGGCAGGAAGCCCCACCTTGCCGGAACGGGGGTAACCCGACAGGTATGGGATGGGGGGCTAAGCTGTACGGGACCCCTGGGCCTGGGAAGGAGGTGCCCAGGCTGAGCGGAAGACTATCGTCTCAGCTGCCAGCCCTCAGTGCCACCAGCACCTGGGACTCCTGGCCATCATTTTGTATCCCGTGGTATTAGCTGCTGGGTTATTTCCACAGCAAACTCCTCCCCAGTAAAACATCCTCCTTGCTAAGATGTGAGGACGTGGGTAGAGGAGGACACATGGGCAGCGCTGTGAGCTGGTCCTGCAGCCTCTCTGCTGCAGCTGGGGCTCCAGGGAGCCCTGGACCTCTCCTTCCACCTCAGCCTCCTTTCACCCCTTCAGGGTTTATTCGGCCACATCTCTCTGTCTTCTCAGCCTTGGCCTGTGGCCGCCCCACCAGCACTGTTCTGCCAGGGATCCGCAGTCAGACCCGTGTTCATGCCAGGCAGCTGCCCACCCACAGCTCTCCACAGCCTCCAGGGGGGATGCCCCGTTCTCCTTGCTTGGCTGTTTATCCGCTCAGGAAATGAAGGGCTGCTCCCCTGAAAAGGCTCTTGGCTGTGGGCTTCCCCAGCCCGCTGCACAAAGCCTGGGTGCTGCCCACCCCTGCCCTCCTCCCCAGCAGTGCGTGGAGCTGGTGGCCTACTGCAAGGTCTTTGCTTCAGGCGTCCTTACTGTGCTGTGAGACCCAGCACACCAGCTAAGATTCCCAGGCTGGGTTTCTGCCTTCAGTAGCGAAGCAAGCGCAGGATGATCCCTCTCAAAGGGGCAGCTGTTAACGCTTGCCTGCGGTGGATGCAGAAGCCCTGTCAAGGCAGAGGCACTCCCCGTTGCATCAGTGGAACAAGGGGTGGAGAGACTGCACACAGACTGGCTTGGCAGCTTCGGAGGACTGCTCCAGCCTCCCTCCCACCTTTCGTTTCTCTCGCGAGCAGGAGAAGTCAGCTCCTGCAACATCTCCTGCGCAGGCAGCAGCTATTGCGGTGACTCCAGAATAACTACTCCTGCAGGAACTTGCCTGGAGGAGTGGGTGCTGGTGGAACTCCAGAGGTACCTGATCCCAGAGGAGAAGGTGAATCTCGAGGGGATGCGCCTCTGCTTATCTTCTCGCGCCCTCACCTTGCACAGGAGAGAAACTGCACCCTGGGGTGGGGTGCCGGCAGTGGCAGCGGGGCCCCTGGGTGCCCGGGCGTGTGGGTGGCCCAGGGTGAAAGCATGGTGTGCTGCTGGAAGGGGGTGGTGGTCACGTGGAGCTCCAGCTCTGCGGGTGGGTGGTTGTAATGACGCGGCAGGAGCAGAAACTGTACAAAGTCAGGCAGGGAGAAGATGTTGGTTTGATCACTGGAAATGACTAATCAGCATAAACCACCAGAATTTTCTAAACTCTTCTTACCTTTCTCATGTCTCATTACTTCCTTACTCCAGGGAGAAGGTCCTCGGTGGGATAGCGTGCCCACCCGGTAGGACGCTTTGGGCAAGGAGTTTTGTTGCTGGCATTGCCCCGTGATGGGGTGTCAGTGTCCCAGCCGGGGCTGGACTGGCCTGGAGACATTTGTCCTTCCTCCAAGAGCTGCAAGGTCCTGCAGACACCTCCATCCCTCCCTGGTGCCCCTGCCCAGGTGCCCATGGACCGCGCACACCTCTGTGTGCTGCTCGGCCATGGCTTTCCAGCCAGGCCAGGGCAGAGGCAGGGACTAAGTGCCTGTCCTGCTTATAGGTTTGGAGAAACCAGCCCCCAAGAAGGGCCCAGTGTGTGCACCCTTGATGGGCAGGGGTGGGAGACCTTGCAGAACACAGCCTTTACAAAATAACCTGTTTGCTAATGGGGAAACTGTGCTCTCCAGCAAACTGTTGTCCTTCACCAGCAGAGATACCAGCAAGAAAACCAGCCACTGGCATCCCTGCATTAGTGGGAGGAAGAAAAGAATAAATATCAGTACTGCTTGGTGCATTGAGCAAGAGATGGCAGAGGGCTCCCAGCAGAGCCCTGCTGCGCACTGGTCCGCACTTGTCCTGAGAGAGCAGGCACCGCTGTCTGGGCAAAAAGGCATCTGCATTCAGTGCCCTCAAACCAACATCTGGTTTTCTCCTCGAGCTGTCCTCAGCATCAGCTGGCTCAGTTGATAACAGGGATGTGGGACAGATGGGTGAAAGGCTCAGAGTCACCACCCCGGGAGAGAAATGGAGATCTTGGGGTAGGAAAAGCAATACAAGGCAGCAGGGACTTGGCGGGGAGAGGTAAGGACCACAGAGGCTGGTGGACATGAAGCTTCAAGTACTAAAATGTGGATACAGGAGATTTGAGCTGCTGTAGCCTCTGAGAGGCTGAGAGGTGCTGAAGCCCCCTCCGCAAAGGAGGTCTGCCTAAGGCCAATAAATAACCCTCTTAGAAATAAAGAGCTGACTCTTACTTTATTCGACTTGGATCAAATTCTATCTGCTTATTTTTAGGCTGTGCTACGCTTCGTGCTGCAGGCAGTGCCCCCCAGCCATGAGGATGGAGCTTACAACTCCTTCCAGACCGCTGGAGCTAACACAATTTCTACCTGCTTAGGAGCAGGCCCTTGGCACAGCCCTGGCCAAGTACGTGGATGGGATTATCCTGAGGAGGTACGCACAGCCCTCTTTTCCTCCCACGGAAGATTTAAGCACAGGTTACATTAGCTGGGAAGGGAAGAAGGAAGAGAAAGGAATGGCATCTATGTGGTTTTTCAGGAGCTGCTCCTGCTGATGGCCAGCTCAGCAGAATGAAGACCTTTGATTTCACAGGCTTTTTTCTCCTTTCTCTAGCACCTTAGCTTGAATTCCCCTGCTTTGCACAGCACGCAGAAGCAATGGTGTTGGAGGCAACGTCCTTTTCCTAGACCTGCAGTGTGGGAGGAAGTTTTGCGATTAGGACGCACCTGCAAACACATTCTTGAGCTGCTATTTTTTTCCCCATGTTTTCATTTCTACCATGAATGGCTGATAGCAGCATGTGGTCACAAAGTCCTTTCAAGACGGGAAAGAAATCCAAAGAACAGCAATAATGGAAAAGATTAAATAGAGGAAATGTAACTTTCCTGTGCAAACCTGCTGCTTGGAGAGGAACCCCCACCTGCTGCTATTAGGCATAGCCTGAACTGTTGTGCTTTGCGTGGCTGGAAGCTGTGTTTATTTTCTGAGCAAGCCCTGTCTAACTCAAAGCTTATCTGGTGCGTTCCCAGAGAGCCCCCTGATGGCTTTAGCTTTCATCCAAATAGCCTGAGCTTTCAGGATTTAAGTAGTTGGGAAAGTCCTTGTCGATAGCAAAAGGCTTTCCAGGAGCCAGCAGAAGTTTGGGGTGGAGATGTAGGGGGGCAATAACCACCTTCTTGGCTGAGATAGTACCTTCTCCCCAGGGGGCTGCATATGCACTGGGCAGCTGCATGTTCCTGCCTGAGCTTGGCTCAGGCAGCCGGCAGCCACCTGTCCCGCAAACCTGCCTCCCTCTTGCTGATGCTTTTACCTCGATGCCTGTTTTGAGCCAGAGCCCCAGCACCATCAAGCAGGTGTTTCTCCAGCCTCTGGACTGGGCCTGTTGTTGTTACACAAGGAGTGTCACAGGGGGACCTTGTCCCACCAGCAGTTTGGGTTTGTTTTTTTGTTCTTAAATACTGCCAGAAAAGAGCTGGCAGAGTGGTCCTGCTGTGGCAGCGGGTATGAAGAGGGACAGGCGGTGCCATGGAGGTGGCTCACCCTTGCTCTACGAGAAGCATCCTGTAAAAACAGTTTTGTAATGAGGTTACACAAGCCTGGCTCTGTTGCAAAAGAAGGCAGTCCTGCCTCCCTGCCACCCTCCGCAGCGGCTGCGGGTCCCACGCATGGTCTCACGCGTGTCCCACACCCTGCCACCGCTTGCCAGGTTTCATGTTGGCAGGGTGGGAGTATGGGCTGCCCACGACGGTGCCGGTGCCAGGAATGCCAGAGGACAGTCCACCTCACTGGGATCCTTTAGCTTGGCTTAACCTGAGCACAACACCTCGCCCTGGGACACAAACAATTGTGTTCGACCAGTCGGCGCCTATTTGCTTTTCCCTTGTAAGGAAAGTCAGGCCAGGGCAGCCAGCCTGCTCTCACGCCTCCCTAGGGAGCCCTGGAGTGGTGACAGCACTGTGACACTGCTTCTGGTCCCTGAGCCACTCGGGTGAGCTGAGCAGAGCTGCAGCAGTCCCAGCCCTAGGGCTGGACGGGATGAGTATGGCGGCATGGCACGGCAGGAAGGAAATGGCTTGCACCGGAGGGAAGGAGGCGTCAGCCACTCCCTGCAGGGCTCGGCAGCGAGGCTGCCCTGCAAGGAACCCTCCAGAACCAGGTTACCTAGTGTCTGAAAAACCGGACTGGAATGGGAAATATGCACGAGGCAACGCCCATGGTGTGAGCTGGCCGGGGCAGGGCAGGTGGCCAGGGATGCCACCCTGCTATGCCATCCCCAGTGGGGCGAGGACGCTGTCTGAGGGGGGAGCACTGCCCTGCTGGCACCCCCTCGGCAGCCACAGGAGCATAGTTCCTGCCCTGGCATGGTCAGCCACAAGACGCCAATGGGAGCAAAGCGGCAGTGACATGCCTCGAGGGGTGATGGCTTTGTTGGATGCAGCAGTAAGAGCACCTGCCCAAGGATGGAGCTGGGGAGCTCCTGACATTGCTGCGACGCCAGCCTAAAGGCTGCCTGGCCAGGCGTTTTGCTGTTTCAGAAAGCACCTGTGCAAGGACTGAATCCCTGCTGCCACCTGCCAGGGAAGAAGGACAACATCTGTGTCCCCAAGGCCACAGCCAGCTAAAGCCCTTACTATCCAGCCATGCGCGGGTCTCTCCTGTGGCCGCATGTCTCTCCCTAAGCCCATACAGCGTGGGCCAGCCTGGGAACCATTCTCGTGGGGTGGTTTTACCCCAGCCACCCATCCAGCCAGGGGATATTGCTGTGCGTTGGCTTCTGCCCCAGAGACCTGCTTCTGCCTCTTCCCATCCCTGGCTCCTCCTGCCGTGTTGCTGCCCGGCTTACCCATCCATCCACAACTGCAGTGTGCTGCAGCATCCCTCCAGCGCAGGGATGAAGGAGGGCGGTTTCATGCTCTTGGCTTGGGGCCCCCAGTACTGCCCCATGAGCTGCACCCAGCCACTCTGCGGGCAGGATGGGATGCAGGCAGGGAAGGCGGTGGGGCAGGCTGGCCTTCCTGGCACCAGCACTGGGTGGGAGCCAGTGGGGCAGATGGGTGTGGGCCCCCATGCTGCCCTGCCCAGCCCACGTCAGCCCCCACACCTCAGCTGGGGGGCCTGGCTCGCATCCCCAGAAATGGATGCAGGGGGAAGGGCTGCACTGGAGAGCTCGTCCTGGCCCGTGGGGAGGTTTGGCTCTAGACACAGACATTGCCTGTGACCTGCGTGAGTCACTGAAAAACTCAAGAGTCCTTTTTGCTGTGACACTTCTTGGATGCTGTGGGTCAGCCTGGAAAAACCCAGGTGCCACCATCCCCTCCCTGCGGCCAGGCTGAGGACGAGCTCCCAGCTGCGGGAGCTGGCTACAGATCAGCCTCCCTCTTCTCAATAGCTTGTTTATAAGGATGCAAACACCTCATGAGCAAAAAAACCAACTTCACGCCAAAGAGCAACTAGCTCCCGATGGCCCAATCTGGGCACCTACTTCCTTGGTTATATATTTTTGTTTCTGTTTGCTCCGAACCCTTTTCTGCGGCCGGGCAGCTGGGTAGTAATGGCAGAGCAGAGGGGCGTGTGGCCGGGGGCATGCCTGCCCGCAGGTAACGTGGCGGGGGGAAGCCTGCGCGTCCATGGACGGGCTGTGGGAGCACCAGGGCACCGCCCGGGCTCCCCTAGCTGGTGCTGAGGCGGCAGCACGCTGGAGCCATAGCAAGGCCGTAACGAGACGCAGAGGACTTGCCCCTGTTTATCTACGGCAGGAGCGAGCCGGTGCGTCCCCGGCTCTCCAGCCGGAGCTGCTGCCCGGCGCAGGCCACCAGGAGGCCGGGGGGGCTGCCGCGCCGCCGGGGGCTGCGCGGCCCCGCGGCTGGAGGACGGGCAGGGGGGAAAGGCAGGGGCTGCCGCTGCGATGCCCGGGGCTAGTACAGACCCCGGTTCGGCGCTCGGGGACCGGCTGCTTTTGCATGTGACAGCTCCACCCCCCGCCGCCGCCGCCGCCGCCGCAGCGCCTGCCCCGGCTGCCGTGCCCCGGCTCCCCTCCCGGCCGGGCCCCGCTGCCGGCGGAGGCGGTGAGGCCCTCC